>JAHRHZ010000271.1:11676300-11733354 GCA_024137785.1 Ginglymostoma cirratum
AGCATCAGAGGAGCAGGAAAGCTGACGTTTCAGGCCTAGACCCGAAATGTCAGCTTTCCTGCTCCTCTGATGCTGCTTGGCCTGCTGTGTTCATCTAGCTCTACACCTTGTTATCCTTGTTTTTGAACTGTGTTCTGATTCTAGTCCAACTTCTAGAAATAGTTCTCTTCTCTCCCACAGGGGTTGTATCCTTTCAGTATTTACCCTGTGAATTCCCCATTAGATTTTATATGCTCCATGAAGATCACCCCTCAGTCTTCTAATCTCCAATGGATAAAAGCACAAACTGTTAAAACTATATATTCATTACCTTTAAGTGTGCTGAAAATATATATTTCTAAAGAAAGGTCAACAAAGGAACTTAATCGTTTGTATTTAATAGAAACACTTCCATTACTTATAAATGTTAGGTAGAGAGCATAAAGAGCTGATTAATTGAAACTCTGCCACAACTTCTAATATAATTAACGTTTGTGCAAATTTACATTTTGCATATATTACAGAAGCTCCGCATACAATTTCCTAAATCAGATTTTAATATCCGTCAATAACTTTTAAATTTATTCTGTGCCATTAACATTTTTGCTTCAGAGGTGGGAACAATGACTGGTGAGTAGGATATGAGAATATCACATCCTATTTCTGTTTAATTGCAAATGTAATGTTAACATAGCCAGAATTGACAGCCACCTGAGGTTATTTTATTAGGAACTGAAGCTGCCAATTCCAACCCTTAATACTGTAATTCAATGCTAACAAAAGCTGGAAAAGTTTCCTGTATTTCAAGTCACAGATTAACTATCTAGTATGTAAGAGGTAAACTAAATGTAAGTGAAATGATTTCAGTCTTGACATGTGATCTTTTTTGACGACTTGGAAACCTATCACATTGGCAGTAGAACTGCTGAAGGCTTCTTGTTGTACGTGCATTAGGAACAGGAGTTTGACCTTGCTTATGAAGGAATGCTAAGCAAGTTGAAATATTTAGTGGGTGTTCTAGGACTTAATACACTGCACTGACCTTAAGGCTGATATCCTGCACCAGCATCTCCTAAAGGATTTCTAGATATACTTCAGATTCCAGAAATGTTTGGGGGCAGAATGGTAGGTTCAGTGAGTCACCATGCTCAGGAATTAACCTGACACATCCATCACTCAGGGTTTCAGTAGCCTCACAGCCACACAGTAGACTTTTCTCAAGCAGATCCCCAGCTCTGCTGAAATATAGATGATAGAACTATATCTCTGACAGACTTCAAGGACGTGCAGCTAGAAAGAACAGTAATAGACAAGTTAAACCAAGAGGTGGAAAATGTAAAACAGTAAGCTGGAGAAAGTTGTGGTTCATTTGCAATTTCAAACCCCTCCAAACTGGGTTGATGTAAGCTGGAGAATTGGCATGTTAATTTCCAATTTGGAACTTTATTGTTTTCCCGGAGTCAATGTTGTGTTTAACAACTCGAGGCCATGAACCACTTTTTTTCCTGAATATCTGTTTCTTGTTTTTATGTCAGAGCTAAACATTTTTCTGTTGTTATATCCTACTCTGAACTGATTTTATTCCCTATCCCCACAACCAATTCCATTCACTTTGCCTTTAGTTCTACGACACCTTTTATCTCTAATCTCCATCTTTTGAACCTTTTCTTGACCTTCCCTTTTGATCTACTTCTTGCACCCCTTTTTTAGTGACACAAAACCTCCCCCAGAAAAACAGAAATTGATGGAGAAACTCAGGACGCCTGGCAGCACGTGGAAAAAAAAGCAGAGTCAATATTTTGAGTCCAGAATGAAGACCCTTCTTCCAGAAATTGTTTCAGATTTCCAGTATCTGCAGTTCTTTGTGTTATAAAACCCTACACATTTCCACCTCAGTTCAATCCAAATAAGAGCCATATTGTAATCAAAGCATTACCTCAGTTTGCCTCTCCTCTGATGCTGCCAGATCTGCTGCGTTCCCGTCACATTTTCACTTTTATTTCTTCACTTCACGAAGACAGTCTGAAAATGTCAATACAGTTGTGGAAGCAAGAGAGGTAGTGGAAAAATAGTTGTCGTCAGTGTAGAGGGATCTTCATCCATTCAGTATTGATGCAGGGAGCACATAAGTAAAAGAGAAGGGAAGCCAAGAAACGGTAGGGGCTGTGGCTTAGATTGGGTGTGGGGGTATGATGGGGCAGAGACGTGGTTGGCGATAGATTAGGGGTGGAGTAGGTTGGAGACAGAGGTGGTGTGGGGATAAATAGGAGATGACTGTTGTTAGGTTGTGGGAAGGCATTGACAACTTTGAAAATGGAGAATAGGATGTTTTGTTACACTTTATACAAATCTCCAAACCCAATTTGTCCTGAGTATTTTTGGCAAGGCAGAGCCCCAAAGTGGCCAAATGGGGTCTTAACATAAAACCTGGTTTACCCTGCATTTATTACAAGATGCTGTCATAACAAAGGAATTAAGGGGCACAATATGAATGGTTACTCATGGCATCATTAAAGAGACAATGATCACTTCAATTGCATATTTACACTCATTAAGAAGACTGTGCAGCACTTAGGGGAGAGTATTTGACTTTAGCACATGCTTCTAAAAGTGAACAGCTGTTTGGGAGTAAACCAATTGCTAATGATGATTTTGAGTGCAACCTAATGATCATTGACCATTTCCTGCTCATTTGCTCCTGGAGCTTTGAAGAGAACTTGGAGATAGGATTATCCTGAAGGCTGTAGTTGAGTGTAAGTTATCTGACTCCGTGATAACAGAGTCAGTGGTTCAGAAATGTTCTGCTGCGGGGAAAATAGTTTAATCGTTGCTTGCATGTTGAACCTGTAGCTTTCAGTTTTAGCATCACCAGGAACATTCAGATTATGGTAATCAATAATTAGGACTAAAGTTGTATGCTAAATCCTGACTTCCAAGCAATTGTGTCTTATAAGCACAGCATATTTTTAGTACCTGTGTTCTTTTGCTAAATAATCCCCAAATTTATCAGTTGCTAAACGTAGCCTGAAACAACCTCCAAATACAACAGAGGTAAATTTTAATATCCTCAGTAAACAGTGCATTGATCAAAGTCCACATTAACCAGTGCCATTCAGTTTAATGCAGGCAGTGGACAAATTTGTCCTGCCTATTCATATCAGTGATTTCCACATCAGCAGGAAGCCCATGCAGTTACTTCATAGCAACTTTGGCCTGCAGGTTTTAAGGGAAGGTGTGATATGTTTGTTTGAGATACGAGGACATTGTAAAGAGTTTTGATGGACAATCAACAATCGGGCCTAGGCCCGAAACGTCAAGCTTTCCTGCTCGGCCTGCTGTGTTCATCCAGCCCCACGCCTTGTTATCTCGGATTCTCCAGCATCTGCAGTACCTTTTATCTCTGATACAGTATCTGCCATGATGTTTCCTGTAGAGTTAAAAGCTTGAAACCTCAATAGAAAGTGGCAAAAGGCAAACAAAATTATAGCAACAGCCAAAATAAACTTGCAAGTAAGTTGATGAGAATATTTATACAGTGCTGGTAAGGAGATTTGAGTATGGGAGTAGAGGGTATTTTTTTCAAAATATTTGTTTATTTCTGCACTTCTGCAAACAGAAATGCCACATGTTCCTTGTTAAGTTCACATATGTAATAAAATATAAACACTTACTGGAGGTAATGATCTGTGGTAAACATGTTTCACCACAGAACCATTTCTAACCATGATTAGGAGTGGGAGTGAGGGTTTTTGTTTGTATTTTCTAATCAACCTGTTCAGAGATGTTATTACATGCTTCTGGAGTAGGGTGGGTCTTGAACCAAGACTTCCTGGCTCAGAGACAGGAACACTACCACTGTACCACTAAAGGGGCCAATAACTGATTTCAAAAGCAGCCATTAGTCTCCTCGGTTACTCCAGTTACACAAGTCACAGGCACCACTAGAATTTGAACCCAGGATCATCCTGTTTACCAGGCAGGCATGTTAAGTAAATAAGCCATGTTGCCATCAGACAGTAATGGGTTATTTAAGTTACCTGGCTCAGTTCACCTGTGCATGCTTACAGAAAGGCATCAGCTGCAAGGTCGAGTGCCAAAATGACAGCACTGTTGCTTAATGAGCATTTTGTGTTGACTGATGTCCTGATTGGCCCACCCTGCACATTTCTGGGAATTAATTAGTGACGTGAGCTTAGGCACCAATATGGCTTTAAGCTCAACTTTGTATCAGATATGTGCACATCTGAATTGCGGTGTTATTTTGGAACACTAGGAGGCCAAATAACTGCCAAAAAAACGGATGCAACTGAACGCAATTTTGACCTTCAAAAGAATTGATATATATCTTGCATTGCTGCACTTTTTAATATTATTACATGCTGGCTACTCAAGATATCCAAGTACTTTAAGGATGTAGGTGTGATTTGCAAATGAGCACCAAGGAAATGACTCAGTTTGCATGATGTGTTTTCCATAGTTGAGCAGCTGGAAGTATGTGGGGAGATAGTAGGAACTGCCGATGCTGGAGAATCTGAGATAAAACGTTGTGGAGCTGGATGAACACAGCAGGCCAAGGAGCATCAGAGGAGCAGGAAAACTGACATTTCGGGTCTGGACCTGAAAGGTCGGCTTTCCAGCTGTGTTCCTCCAGCTCTGTGCCTTGTTATCACAAAGGAAGTGAAAATTTATTTCTCGAAGAAGAATAAATGCTTTTGCTGAAACTAAAGATTTTATAAATGCCCCAAACAAATGAGTTTTTCTTTTGGTTCAATCAGGAGGAGGCAAAGAACAAAATTCCATCAATTATCTCAACAGGCATCTCATAAAATTGGTTGCAAGGTCAGAGTATGGCTTGTTTCATTTTTTTTAATTTAAAGAATAACTGACGTCACCTATTTATTTTGTTGTTTATCATATTTCACAAATGACAGGTAATTTGTAAAATGCAATTGGCCTGCAAACTTGTGTACTTTCTTCAGAGCATTAAAAAAAAATAAAATTGTCTCTTTGTTGCTTTTCCGTTTAGGACACAGTTCCTGAGCAATTTAAGATGTGAAGTGACAATTCAAATGTTTAAGATACTCTCGGGCGGCCAAGATGTGGACTTGAGTTTAAATGCTGCTTTAATCCATTGTTGAGTACAATGATTAAAAAAATTTGAAAGTTGCATCCAAATGGTCACTCAGAAGCTTGTTAAAACAGCTGATTACTTTTCAAAATGCCCATTGGAGTTCATTAAAAGTCTAAACACTTTGAAAACCATTGCTGGTCCTCTCCCTAACAAAATCTACCCGAGATGAAACAAACTGCTGGTATGAATTAGAATGAAATTTAAAGCTATAATCAATTTCATATTCCAGAAAATGCTGGAGCTGTGAGGAAGACTTCTGAAAAACTCCATTGTAATACTTTGAGGACATATTGACAAGACTTCAGCCACACTTTAGCAATATTTACTGCACAAATTCTTCTAGGTCTTCACTCTACAAGAGCAAGTAACGTTCTGATCCATCCTGCCGGATGCTTCACTGGACTCAACAGGAGAAAAGGAGTGTTAAATCATGGGTATCATGGAATTTAGAAGAATGAGAGGAGATCTCATTGAAACAGATTAGATTCTTAAGGGGCTCGACAGGGTAAATTCTGAGAAGATGTTTCCCCTCGTGGGCAAGTCTCGGACTAGAGGCCATTGATTCAGAATAAGGGGCACCAGTTTAAGGCATGAGATGAAGAGGAATTTCTTCTCTCAGAGGATTGAGAGTCTTTAGAACTCCTTGCTACAGACGGCTGCAGTGGCAGCGTCCTTGTGTGTACTTAAGGCTGAGATGGACAGATTATTGATCAGTAGGACAATCAAGGATTATGGGGATAGGGCAAGAAAGTGCCTGTGAGGAAAGCCAGATCAGCCATGGTCCTATTGAATGGTGGAGTAGGCTTAAGGGGCTGAACACCCTACCCCTGTTCCTATTTTTTTATGGTCTTGTCGCGTTATAGATGGTGTAGAGGCCCAGTGCAGAAGTTGAGGAGATTGTTAATAATGGTGTCACTGCAAACAGAGATGTAAAATAGGTGTGAATTAAGGTATGAAAGGGAGCGAGCGAGTGAGTTCCTCTCTGCTTACAGCAAAGTATACAAGACACAAGAAAAACAAGGCTACGATCCTATTGCATGGTGGAGCAGGCTCAAGTGGCTGAATGTTCCTGTTTCTTATGGTCTTATGGTATCTTGCAATGGAGTCCTATTTGACTGGATTGAGAATGCAAGGTCAGGATGGTCAGAACAGTACCAGCCATTCAGACCAGGATAATAAGCTGGAAAAGGTGGCACCTTTTCCAAATGCTGTTTTGAGGACATCTCTCCTCCATCCCTGGATCATCATCTGCAGGCCATCCTGTGTCTTTTGTGAGAACCTGTGTGCCCTCTCCCTTTGTTCCTGAGCCAACCTGCTGAAGTGCATCAGCCACGATACTCCACACTTTCAATGAGAGTGGCTGTAGGAGGCTATATATGCTGCTCCAGAAAACTTGCACATTATCAGATTTTCAATCCCAGCCCTGCGAGTGTCTGTTTAAACTGTCCAAAAATTGTCAAATTGTGGTAACCATTAGTTAGGACCAAAACAGTGTGCTAAATCCACAATTTCAAACAGGCATGTTGTATTAACATAGCACCCATCTAATGTTTGTTTTCACCATTGAGCCAAAGAAACAACTAATATGTTTTACATTTTGAGACTTGTGCAAACTTTAAGTAAGTAGTACAATTTGAATGGCCAATTTTTCTACTGAAGAAAAGTCAAAGATTAATAGTTATTCAATATCCTATATGGGGTTCGTTTTGGGTTATCTCACAAACTGTGCTCATCAGTTTCATTGATAATCAATATTTGAATAACACTGCTTTCATACCAATCTTGCTGACACAATCCATGTCACAAGGTTGTTCCATCAACTGATGCTACCAATCATCTTCTGATTTTTTTTATGACAGTTTCCCACGGTCACTCAAAATCTCCTTTGTCACTTTCAAACCAACTATATTGCACTTTCGAATTTGAGGTTAATTTTTCCAGCATGCTTTTTTGAACAGTCTATCAAACAATTCTTTTGAAAATCCTTCACTTGGAAGGTACACAAGACTTTAATTTCCAAAGCCCTATTCCAATGGGGCACTCTGTGTCCCATCTGAGTCTGTTGTAGGATAACTGATAATGTTTGATTTCCATTATTGTTATTCAACAAATCTATTATCATTGCATGTGTGACTACCAGATTAGTAGGGAGCAAATTAGACTTGGGGACGAGAAGGTAAACTTTTCCTTTCCTTATTTTAACAGTTCTCATATTCCATTTTGCATATTGTTGAGTTTGTTGTTGTAGGAACAAGAGCCAGGTGAATCTCATTGAGTATGAGATCCCTGATTGGGGTTGTTAACCTGGGCCAATTAGGCTGACTACCTGGCTGACAGATATAAACAGGAGTCTCAAAGAGTGTCCTCATTCTCAGAACTGGCCCTGAGCGACCTAGTCAGAGTCCATGTACCATGCATGTGTAAATAAGAGGTGACTTGGTGATGGGATAATGGCCTCTCTAGAGTTATTCCACTTGTTGTCTTAGAAACCTCTGTTGAAGGGGAATATATGCATGAAGGTAAAGGCTCAGAAGGAAATCCTCCATTTCCCATATTTCCAAGTCTTGAATTCTCCCCTTATGCCAAACAGTCCTTGATTTGATCATTGTAGACAAGGGCTATTGAAATTCAAATTCCAACATATTTTAACACCTGAGACCTTCATGGACTAAAGTGACCTTTAAAAAGGATAAATATTGTCCGAAGCTGGCTGAGGCAGTCACCTGGTTAAGTCAAGCTCGTGAAAGCATCCATAAACCAGGATTCATCTGATTCAAAACTAACTTCATTATTAAAGGTACTAGGCATTCAGATCCATATCTTACAGTTGATTCGTACTTTTCAGCAACTTACACATTGGAATGAAAGTTGGCTGTAGGCCACATACTTCATGGAAAGATAATGGACTAAACTACAGAATACATATCATAGAATTCCCTACACTGTGGAAACAGGCCATTCGGCCCAATAAGTCCACACCGCCCCTCCGAAGAGTATCCCACCCAGGCCCATTCCTCTGCATTTTCCCATGTTTAACCCACCTACCTAAACATCCCTGGGCACTAAGGGAAATTTGACACAGCCAATCTACCTAGCCTGCACATCTTTAGACTGTGGGAGGAAACCGGAGCACCCAAAGGAAACCCACGCAGACACCGGGAGAATGTGCAAACTCCACACAGACAGTTGCTCAAGGGTGGAATTGAACCCAGGTCCCTGGTGCTGTGAGGCAGCAGTGCTAACCACAGTGCCCCATTGAGCTGTATTTCAATGGCTGAATAATTTGGGAAATATGAATTGTAACAGCTAAGCGTAAAAAGCATATAAAAATATTTGTTGAGACAAACCTAGAGATGTTATTGTGAAATATTTAATATATCTTTGAGAAATTAGCTTTGAAATATTGTGGAGATGACTAAATATTTTAAAAAGGTCAACGAAAATCCTTTCTTAAATTATTTTATCTTGGAAACCATGATGTGTTGTGATAATTGCTGGTTTTGTTTGCTTGAGTTCACTTCAAGAAAAGCACTTGAGTATTTTATGACTGGGGTTTATGGTTGTACCATTTGAGCAATGTTTGCAGGATTGGAATTTCTGTTGGAATTCGTTCGGGAAAGCCTGTTAAGAATAAGCTGTACTGTTGATTTTCTCCTGTTTTCAAAACATCTTTGTGATGAATCGAGTGTGATCAAAAAAAAAATCCCAGTTTGGTGTTTTCTGTGTAAGCTGTGTCTGCCAAGGTTCCAGAGACAACCGTGTACAAATAGTGATGTAGCCACGCGTGTCAGCACACTAGTACTTCATAAAACTCTGTGCCTTTTACCTTCAAAAGTAATCAACCTTAACCAGAAAGTTATTTTTGCCCTTTTTAAAGCGCATGTCTTTAAAAGAAATCTTTTTTAGGTGCGCATTTGTGTGTGTGCTGCATTATTTAGAAGAGAATGCATTCATATTTTTATATTACAAACTAGTAACCAATTCTGCAACTTGACTACATGGTTTTGTTTTATAATGAATTGCAACTTTGTGTTTGCTGAAGAAACTTAGTTGATGGATTTTTTTAATAAGATAACTTATAAGAATTTAATACACAAATTAAAGCAACAAAATATTTTTCTTTATATATTTTAAATTATTAATCACATTAGTAGCACTGACAATTAGTTACCAAAAACATGCTATGGAATGTGATTAATATAACAAATGAAGGTAGGAGGATTAAATAATTTCATTATTTATTAAGTGAGAATGGAGAGAAAAGGTTTCTACTTCCTAATCAATGAGTCCAATACACTTCCTATTTTGATTAGATTCTTTGATAATACTTTGTCTTCTCCATATGTCCACAGTCCAAAATATAAACTTTTTGAAAATGGCGACTGAGCCAAGCATGGAAATTGCACAACCGAAGATAATTTTTGTACATAATGGGGTAAATTAAAGTTTTAGTATTCTGATTACAGAACTTCATTTATTTCAAATACTTAACACTGAGTGGTATATAACCAGACAGAATAATTTGCACAAAAATATTTCTGATTTGCAGTCCTGTTATGTAACACTTTAGCAAGGGGCATTTGCATCATATGTTTGTCCCATACGAAATGTATCAGCAATCATTATTAGTGTTATATCAGCCTTGGTTGCTACTAAGTAAAATGACATCATTGCACAGCTGTACCTCTATAATCCTGCTGATCTGGTGCAAAACTGGAATGGAGCTGCTTGACCTGCTGTGTTCATCCAGCCCCATGCTTGTTATCACGGTATAGGGAGTGGTGTTTTACAAAGACAGACCAGCACTTCAACTGTTGATGATGAGAACGTATTGTGTATACCCATAATCAAATAAACAGGTAAAAGGTGCAATACACTCAGTTGTGAAACATATCATGGCACCAAGTCTGAATCTAGTTTTGAATCATGGTTTATTATGAACTACTGAAATATGCCATTCTTTCTCTTTGCAATGATCACATATTAGTGTGAACATGGTAGATATGTCTAGCACACTTGTTTTGTCAAGGGCAATCCACTTCTTAAATTATCCTCTTTCAGAAAGATTAATCTACATGCTGAGAAGTAAAATCCATTCAGACCTGAAGCAGATTTTTATGTTCTATGGGCCTTTTTATACTATAGTCTCACTGGAGGCATAACGTTGATTGGAATTGACAAGAATAATGTGATTTATAAGGAGATAATTGAAATCTCATAGAGGTAAAGAAATCATTGATCAAGAAAAACTATAGGTCATTCGACCCCTCAAAACTACTCCACCACTTATTGTGATTATCTTTGATCATCAAGATCAAGACCTAATCCCGCCATCTTCCCATATCCCTTGATCCCTTTATCGTCAAGATCTGTACCTATTTCCTCCTTGAAAACACACAATGTTTTGGCCTCAAACATTTTCTGTGGCAGTGAATTCCACAGGCTCACTGCTCTCTGGGTGAAGTTATTTCTTCTCATCTCAGCCCTAAAAAGTTTACCTTTATCCTAAATCTGAGCCTGGTCCTGGACTTCCCCACCATCGGGAACATTCTTCCTACATCTAACCTAATCCTGTTAAAATATTATAGGTCTTTATGAGATCCCTTTCGCTCTTCTAACCTCCAGCAAATACAATCCTAATAAAATTAACCCCTCCTCATTCCTCAGTCCTCCCATTTTCGGGAATCAATTTAGTAAACCCTCACTTCACTCCCTCTGTCCTCAGATAAGGAGGTGAAAATTGCACATAATATTTCACGTGTGGCCCCACCAATGCCCCGTATAATTGCAGTAAGATATCCTGTTCCTGTACTTAAACCAGGATATGAAGGCCATCGTACAGTTGGCTTTCCTTACTGCCTGCTGCATCCATGTGCTTACTTTCAAAGACTGGTACGTGAGGGCACCCAGGTCTCATTAAACATTCCCCTCCCTCAGTTTACAGGCATTCAAATAATAATTTGCTTTCCTATTTTTGCCATGAAAATGGATAATTTCACACTTTATCCACATTATATTGCATCTGCCATGCATTTGCCCAGTCATTTAGCCTCTCAAAATCACATCTCTACGTCCTCCTCACAGGTCACTCTTCCACCCAGCTTTATGTCATCTGCAAGTTTTGCAATATTATGTTATAACCTTGTAACTGGTTTTCCCTGAACTGTTGTGACCTCTTTGATCTTGGTTTCCACTGTGCTCTCTCAGCTGGCTGCTGTTTAATTTAGTTTGGCCAATTTTCTGCCAGGCCTGATTTCTCCAGCTGTGGGTCAATTTGGAATGTCCCATTTTGGGCCTGTAGTCATTCGACCACATGGCTATCTTCCAATTCCATCTTCATCACAATGACCCTGCATGCTCCATTGACACCATCCTTGATCCTTCACCCATGCAAGGTATAAATCACTAGGCTTGGTACATCATGCCCGCTCTCAGTCCAACTCAAACACCGCTTCAAGACTTTACTTTGGAGTTCAGCGTACTGCAACTTGTATGTTTCCGCAAGGTCACTTTTTGTGCATGAATACACATGTATCTAATATATTTGAACAGGTTGCATCTTATGTTTCTCAGCTTAGTTTCTTAATACTTACTGACATGGTGCTACTTGGAAGCTTCCAGCTTCGGAGTTCTGGATAGCTTTTTAGCAGATAGATGTCTATGAAGTCTGAGGAATGGGTAATTTTTCCTTCAAGAGACAAAGGGAGAGATTGAGTTTGCTGGATTGAATGGAAGAGCTGTCAGTGATGCTACAAGAGCAGGGAGGGTGATGAGGTGCCTCCAGTGAGTAAATAGGAAATGCAGAGGCCAGGAAGGATTAGGGTTTAGGAGGAGGAGGTGGGCAAGAGATGTTGAGCGGACGTGAAGACTGCACTAGTGAGAGATGCGGTCCATGGGCCTTAGTGAGAAGCACGTGGAGTGATTCAGTCAGAGAGCGTGGTGGTCCTGTGAGTGTGACATAGCAGTTGAAAGATGGTGGCACTTATTCTTGTGAAGCGTAGAGCATCATGAATGTTCTTCTTGCTCTGCTGTGGATTCTGTTTAACCCGGGACACAGCATTGATTTGGATGGTTATCTGTTTCCATGCTGGTTGACTCAGGTAGCGTGATTTCCTTTGCTGGTCTGCAAGATAAAGCATTGCCCTCCCCTGTACATCCCTGTCCACTGGCATATCCCATTCCCTGCTGGTGAACTGAGGCCTCTTTTGGGCCATGTCCTCCATGATGACAGTTGAGCAGCACGTTGTGAGGTATAGTTCTTCACTTGTAGTGTCTCATGTGCAGTAGAAATGGGGCTTCACTATGGCACCAGCAACATGAATGTTATGAGCTCCCAGCAAAGGGCAGCACTTCCACCTGGCTCTACAATAAGCACACTGTACAGGCTGGGTGCATTATTAATGCGATGAAGCATGGAAGGTTGCCTGAGAAAAATCACAATGGGCTTTGCCAAATTGGGTGCAGTCAAACCTATTCAAAAATACTCTGTGATTAGAAATGGGAGAATTGAGCCTTGTTAGATTTGGCAGCTGCCATGGTTTCTGTTGTCAATTTGTTGGAGATTTCTCCCCATGGTGTTCTGAGTACAACAGGTTCTGGAAGTGTGGATAATCCATTGCTTATTTTATTGCACTATTTTTTAGACTGTGGTCCTTACTGGCCTAGTTCAGTACAGCAACCCTGGATATCTTCCTCTGTCTCTCTGTTGATAAGGAATTCTTGCTTTGATCTATTTCTGTAATGGTCCCTGCACATGATGGCACAGTAGTTAATGCTGCTGCTTCACAGCACCGGGGACCTGGGTTTGATTCCAATCTCAGGCAAATGCATGCGTGGAGTTTGCACATTCTACCTGTGTCTGCGTGGATTTCCTCTCACAGTCCAAAGACGATGTTGCCATGTATGGGAGACTTGAGTTATAAAGAAAGCTGGATAGGCTGGGACATTTTCACTCAACATAGGGGGTTGAGAGGTGACCTTTATTGAAGTTTATAAAATAATTAGTGGTATAAATAGAGATAATGGCAGTTGTCTTTTCCCTAGGATGGGGGATTTCAACATTTTTAAGGTGAGAGGAGAGAGATTTAAAGAAGACATGAGGGGCAAATCTTTTACTCAGAGGGTGGTTTGCATGTGGAATGAACTTCTGAGGATTACAATGTTGAAAAGACATTTGGATAAGTACACAAATAGGGAAGGTTTGGCAGAATATGGGCCAGGAGCAGGCAGGTGGGATCAGCTTAGTTTCAGATCATCTTCGTTATGGGCTGGATCTCGGGTCTGTTTCTGTGCTGTATGACTCTTATTTGCAGGTTAAGTGAATTTGCCATGCTAAATTTCCCATAGTGTGCCGGCTAAGTGGATTAGCCATGGGAAGTGCAGAGTTAAAGAGATCGGTTGGGGGTGGTAGGATGCTCTCTAGCAGGGCAGTGTGGACTTGATGGGCTGAATGGCCTGCTTCCGCACTGTAGGGATTCTATGATTCACACAAAGTAGTTGGCAGACGTTAACGCAGATCAAATCCTAATATAGCTGCTATTTGTAAAATGTTGAATCATATTTTCAATTGGTCCAATATTAGGTTACTTTGTGTCTTTGGCATAGATCATGCCACTCTCTTTCAGTTGAGGCAATTAACCTTTAAACATAAACAGAAAGTGCTGGAGAAGCTTAGCAGGTCTTAGTTACCTGTGGAGAAAAACCAGGGTGGGCGTATTGAGTCCCAGTGACCCTTCTCGAGAACATGCTTCAGATTTCCAGCATCAGCTGTTCTTCGTTTTATTTAATTAACTTTTATACTGTCTCAGGCATTAGCTTGGACAGCTCTCATACTGTCACTGTATTGATGAGGTAGGAGAGCTATCCACATCTTTGGGGAAACACTGTCAGAGTTTCTGTTTACCCTTGGAAATATTCATTGAATTTCAAAAGCTGTCTTGTGATTTTTCTCGTAAGCCAAGTGTGCCAGGGTGCAAGTAGAAACTAAATCCATGTGCTTTCTGGGAGATGTTTTATTAGATTCCTTGTTTCCATTTTAAAGACAGATTCCCTTACAAATACAGATAATTATACATTTGTGGCAATGTGCACATGTTTCATTTACAATGCTTTCAATGAGGAGATAAATCAGTCAAAGGGTTATCTACAGACCTTGTTCCTCAGAACAAACACAGCGAAGCTGCCTTTGACTAACAGGAACGGGACCATTGGAACAATTCCAGTGTTGAGGTTGTTAACATCTCCCTGTGCTGTCATAGACAAAACAGAAAAGCATTTCAAACCTAAGAGATGATAATACAAATATTGGAAATCTGGATCAAAAACTGAAAATACTACAGACAGTGATCAGGCTGGGTAGAATCTGTTTGTACGTCACTGTTCAATTGATATTTTTGCTTCTGTGCTTTACAAAATGCTAAGCATCTGCAGTCTTCTCTGTGGTTCCCATAAGATATAACAACCTGCAACAGAGGAACACATCTCAAGAAGGAACTGGATCTCAGTCATCTTGTGCAGAAAACAATGCATTCTACATATTTTGTAAACTGGATTGGAAACTAGATTTGTCAAAGGTTAAACACATTTCGGATGAACTTCCTTAATCTAAAAACCAAAACTTCCTTATTTCCTGGGTTAAACTAAATGTCCCGAACCTATCTTGGGTTATAAATGTTCATTTTTAACAAGGGAGTGACAGAAATACTGCAGAGTGTTCAGCAAGTGCCAAAGGTCCTGGAGTAAGAAGGACCATACAGACGGGTGTGCAACCATCCCTAAAGCTTCTAAAAACAACATGTTTTTATTTTTCATCCATCATGATAGGCAGAGAATGTACTAAGGGGCAAACAATTTTTAATACATGCAGCAGATGCAGGGTAGGGACAATAGACAGGTTTTTGAGTTGGCAGGCTGTAAGTGATGATGTCCCGTGACAATCTGTGTTGGGGCTTCAAATATTCACCATATTTATGAACAAATCTATGGTAGAAAACCATGTCTCAAAATTCAACAAACATAGGTGGCATAGTAGTGTACATGGAGGCATGAAATTACCGAGATTATGATGGATTAAGTGTATGAGCCAAACTGTGGCAAATTAGTTTCAAAGTGGACAGGTGTGACATTATCCACCTTTCACCTAAAATGAATAAGACAGGCCACTTTCTAAATTTGAACAAGATAAAATCAAGAAAGGGCAAGTGGACTTGAAATCCAGACACACATATCATCAATATGTAACAAACATATACAAAAAATAATGTTAAAAACTAGTGGAATATAACCCATTATATCTGGAAGAATAGATATAAAGGGTAGAAGTCATTCTTCAGCTATATCAGTGGTTGGTTAGACTGCGTTGAGTGATTGTGAGCAGTAATGGCACTACATTGTAGGACTGAGTTAATGCCTTTGACGAGCGTAGTGTAATAGAATAATATTTGAATTAGGTTTAAATGACTAGAAGATATAGACTAAAAAGGGTGGTATTCCCTGGAATTAGAAGGCTAAAGGGAATTGGCAATGGATAGAGAAAAAAATATTTTGGTGGGTGGGAATCTAGGCCCCCAAGACATTATCTAAAAATTAAGAGTCAGATCTTTCAACGGTAAAACTAGAAAACATTTGTAAATGTGAAGGGAGGTAGAAGACTGGCATTCTTTTGTGTAAATGACAATTGGTGCTTAATCAATTATTAATGTTAAACCATGATTGGAAGTTTTTATTAATCATACATTGAGGCCTCTGAGCCAAAGGCAACTATACACAGTTAGGTTTTAAATCAACTATAATCTCAGGAACATGAGGTGCCACTGGCCGTCTGTATTTGTAGACAAATAAAGGGCTTTACCTTAGCCTAACCTGCTCGGTGTAAAACTAATGGAACTGGATCAGTGGCTTTTTTACCAAGTCCATAGCCCCTACCAACTTGGTTTCTCTCACACATTGAAGATAAAATTACCCTCATGGTTTTAACTACAGAGACAGATATCTGTTTTTAAGTTGTAACAATGACTGCTTTACTAATATATTTTAATTCTTAAGTACATTGTTCCAATATTTCAACAGAAAAGCTATCAGTTTACAGTGCTGACAGATCTGGTTCTGTTGATTGTAAACATATCAAACTATTCCCTATCTCCCTAAATTTTAATTCCAAACAAAATTGCATCAATTATCACACTTGGAAAACAACAGCTACTGAAAAGCTATTGTGTTAGCTTGGTTGTACACTGAAAGATATTGTGATTTAGAAAATAATATCTCATTAAAATGAATAATATCGTTTACATCAATGGAGCCTTGCAAGCAATTATGCTTTGTCAAGCAGCATAATTGAATTAATATTATCAATGAATGTTTATGAGAAATCATTGGTTTACAAGATAATAGTCTGTATGTCTTGAGAAAGCCTACATACAGAAACATGAAAACAGAGCCAAGTGTTATTTTCCCTCGTTGCATTTGAAATTGGCCCCAATGTACATTGTGGAGTTAGTCTTATATGGAACATTAAGCTATTTGTGACATCAATGATGTCTATAAAGTAGTGCTACGACAGTGAAACTACAGTAAATCAACCTGTGACTGGGCTGAAAAATTTAATAGGCATGGTGATAGTCCTATCCATGCATAACCAATCCTATCGCTGCCATTCTCCAAAGATAAATGAGATTAAATCCTGATCAGGCACTTATCTGTCTGCCATCAGGGCTCTGAGAGACTTCAGGATAAAGATCCGATTTCCATCTGCGGCCGGTCAATCAGAGTCCAACAGCACTTCAGTACTAGTAGCGCCACCAGGAATAATGGTCACTATTGGTACTGCAAGTAGCCCAAGTTGAAGGTATCCAATAGAGGAGAAGCAAATGGGGGGGGGCAGTCAGGCAGGCCCAGACCAAGCAAAGGGACAGAAGGATTGGTTTCAAAGTTTGGGAAGTATATTCCCACTGGGATGGTCCTTATTTCTGTTATGCATAGAATGTCTGACCAAGAAGGCTCTGTCACCAGCCACAGGCAGATGACTAGTATATAACTGGAGGCCTGTTCACAAAGCATTCCCCCCGCTCCTCCTCCCATCTCCACTCTCACAATGGGGTAGAATAGGCATTTAAGGGGCTTAATTGCACTTATTCAGAAGAAGTCACAAGGATGACAGGTTGTCTAGGTGTGCCTTCAGTCCCACTACTCAACTCTATATGCTCCAACCCTGATGTGCCTATAAGGTAGAGCTGATCTGCAGCTGAAATGTACATTCTACACTGAAGTTACAATATTTCACAACCTCTACATTAGAACTCTGCATTTTGTTTCTATTAACCATTCAATCCACCTCAACTTGTCTGTATTGCAATGTGCATGGGATCAGCCCAGGATCCAAAGGTTCTTTTTCTTATCTTCTTCCAGAGGGTTAGTGCTGATTGGTTGGCAAGTTGATTTTGTTGCTGCAGGAATGCATTTGGTTCCTATGGAAAGGCAAAGTATCTCAAAAATTTGAACGAATGATAAGAAAACTTCATGGTCATTTCCACCAGCAAAATGCTACTATCCGTCCAAAAAGACTTTCTGTCGATTGTACAATGTTGTGTATGAATTTCAGTGCTGGTGTGATGCCAAGTGCATGAGTCATACTGACTGGCTCATTGAAGTAAATAGCATGATCCTTCCTCTGTCTGTAATAAGCAAGCAGGCCACCTGTGCAGACCCCTAAACAAAATGTCCACTGTAGAATATGCTTCTGTGTTTGGGCTGCACTTGCTAAACAATCCTAAATATGCTCATAACTACACGAAAAACCATGTTAAGATAATCAGTCAAGTTTGTAATGGCGCTCACTTATGCTCATGAGAAGCAACATTCATTGTGATCTGTTTCCTGCACAGAATATGAATATGTTAAAGCCCCATGCCTTTTATCATGAATTACTGAACAATGTGAGAGCCTATAGTTGCCTTACCTTCTCTATGACAATTCCTTGACTATTTAGAGTTTGCTTGCCAAGCTCTGGTCAAGCCTTTCCCCTGTATTTTAAGTTCTTGTGACTGTTTGAAATTGTGTTCTTCCATTTGTCCTGAACAATGCTTGACAAAAAAACGTTTCAGCGACATCTTTCTCTTTCCATCAATATTCATTTGTTGAAGACTTGCAGTGAGTTGAAATTTATCATTCATCAAATAAAATCTGCCGAATGATAGATGATTTTGTAATATATTTCATTTTAATACTTATGTTGCTAATAATTTTTGTAACATTATCATTTTAGCTGCACGCGTTCCACTTATGTGAGGTAAATTTGCATCAACACAACTGTTGTTGTCCTGATAAAAATTAGGGATAATTATTAAAAATTAGAGCTCACTTTATTCAGAAGCCATTCTATATAATAGCGACAGCAGAGGGCCCTAAAAATCTAACATTAAATCCTTCATTGTTTAGTCCTTTGAATACCGGAGTCGGGACATTACGTTGAGGTTATACAGGATGTTGGTGAAGCCCCTTCTAGAGTACTGTGTGCAGTTCTTCTCACCCTGCTGCAGAAAGGATGTTATTAAGCTGGAGAGCATACATAAAGATTTACCAGGATGTTCCCGGGAATGGAGGGTTTGAGTTAAAAGGAGAAGCTGGATAGGCTGGGACTATTATTCACCAGAGCATAGGAGGCTGAGGGGTGACCTTTTTCAAGGTTTATAAAATCATGAGGGGCATAGATAAGGTGAATGACAGGTGCCTTTTCCCTAGATTGGGGTATTTCAAGACTAAGGGACATTTTTTAAGTTGAACGGAGATAGATTTTAAAAAAGACAAGGGGGGCAACATTTTTACTTAGAGAGTGGACCATGTGTGGAATGAACTTCCAGACGAAGTAATAGATGCTGGTACAGTTACAACAATTAAAAGATATTTGGATAAGAACATGAATAAAACCTGTTTGGAGGGATATGGGCCAAGCGCAAGCAGGTGGGACTAGTTTGGTTTGGGAACACAGTCAGCATGGATTGGTTGGACTGAAGGGTCTGTTTCTGTACTGTATGACTCTATGATAACTTTAAACTGTGATTTTTTTTTTCTCAATGTCGGTAGCTGTTTCTAAACTGAACAATGATGATGAGTAATTTAAATTTTGATGCTAGACTCTGGGGGCTGAATGAAAGAGTTGGTGCAGGACCCAATAACTGGAGAGTGGTCTAATGTTGTGCCTTTGTTGAAGAAAGGTTGTAAGGAGAAACCAGGGAACTATTGACCTGCGAGTCTGAATTCAATCGTGGGTAAATTGTTGGAGGCGATTACAAAAGTTAGATTTATGAACACACGGGCAAAAATTAATTAAGGATAATCAGCATGGTTTTGTGCAAGGAAAATCATGTCTCCAAACTTAACTGTGTTTTTGAGGAAGTTACCAAAAAGATTGATGATGGTAGAGCAGTAGATGTTATTTATTTGGATTTTAGTGAAGCGTTTGACAAGGTTCCGCATGACCGATTAACCGGTAAAGCTAGGTCACATGGGATTCAGGGTGAACTTGCCAATTGGAAACATAATTGGCTTAACGGCAGGAGACAGAGAGTAATGGTGGAGGCAACAAACGTGGAGCTGGTCAAACACAGCAGGTCAGACTGCATCTGAGGAGATGGGAAGTCAACGTTTCTGGCCGAAATGCTTTGTCAGGGCTGGGGACGGGGTGAGGAGCCCAGAAATAAAAAGAGGGAGGAATGTGGAGCTGGATAAAAGTAGGTGGGATGGTGATAGGTGGATGCAGCTAGGAGGTTATAGCAATTGGTCAGTGGGAAGGTTAGGGTGGATAGGTGAGTAGGAAGATGTAGAGATTAGGACAGTTTAGGGAGGTGGGACATGGGATAAGACTGGGGGTGGAGGGATTTTGAAGTTGGTAAGTCAATATTCAAGCCCTTGGGCTGTAAGATCCCAAGGTGAAATATCAGGTGTTTTTCCTTTAGTTTACGTTTGGCCCCACTCTGACAGTGGAGAGACCAAGGACGGACATGTTGCCAGGAGAGTGGGAGGGGGAATTAAACGAGATGGCAACCAGAAGGTCGGGTTGGTTGGTACATGTACAATGCAGATGCTTTGTGAACTGGACTTGAGTCTGCGTTTGGTCTCCCTGATGTAGGGAGCAAGGAATGCAATAAATCAGATTGGATGAAGTGCAGGTGAATCTCTGCTGGATCTGGAAAGATTGTTTGGGGCCTTGGATGGAGGTGAGATGGGAGGTGTAGGGGCAAGTATTGCACCTTTTGCAGTTGCAGTGGAGGGTACCGGGGTGGAGGGTACCGGGTGGAGGGTACCGGGTGGATGAACAGCCCCTGAGGAAAGCAGACAGGGGCGGGGAAGGAAGTATCATTTTGGTGGTGGGGTCAGACAGGAGGTGACGGAATTGTCGGAGAATGATGCAATGGACTTGGAGGTTGGTGGGTTGGTACGTGAGGACTAGAACATAAGAACTAGGAGCAGGAGTAGGCCATCTGACCCCTCGAGCCTGCCCCGCCATTTATTAAGATCATGGCTGATCTTTCTGAGACTCGCCTCCACTTAGCCGTTCACTCACCATAACCCTTAATTCCTTTACTGTTCAAAAATTTATCTAGCCTTGCCTTAAAAACATTGTGAGGTAGCTTCAACCGCTTCACTGGGCAGGGAATTCCACAGATTCACAACCCTTTGGGTGAAGAAGTTCTTCCTGACCTCAGTCCTGCATCTGCTTCCCTTTATTTTGAGGCGATGCCCTCGAGTCCTAGTTTCACCTACTAGCAGAAACAACCTCCCTGCCTCCACTTTATCTGTTCCCTTCATAATCTTATATGCTTCTATAAGATCCCCCCCTCATTCTTCTGAATTCCATTGAGTATAATCCCAGTCTACTCAGTCTCTCCTCATAATCCAACCCTCTCAACTCTGGAATCAACCGAATGAATCTCCTCTGCACCCCCTCCAGTGCTAGTATATCTCTTCTCAAGTAAGGAGACCAAAACTGCACACGGTACTCCAGGTGTGGCCTCACCAGGACCCTATGCAGCTGCAGCATTGCCTTTTAAACTCCATCCCTTGAACAATGGCAGATAAAATTCCATTTGCCTTTTTAATCACCTGCTGTACCTGTAATCCCACCTTCAGCGATTCATGCACAAGGACACCCAAGTCCCTTTGCACAGTAGCATGCTGCAATTTTTTACCATTTAAAACACAGTGACTAATGACACTCTATCCTTATTGTTGTTGTGGGGAGGGAGTTTGAGGGCAAAAATGCGGGAAATGGGGGAGATGCGATTGACTGCATCTTTAATTATAGAGGAGCGGAAACTATGGTCTCTAAAGTAGGAGAATATCTGGGATGCCCTGGAGTCAAATGCCTCATCCTGGGAGCAGATGCTGCAGAGGCGGAGGACTTGAGGTTATGGGATTGCATTTTTGCAGGAGGGTGGGTGAGAGGAGGTGTAGTCGAGGTAGTTGTGTGAGTCAATGGGTTTGAAATGGATGTCAGTAGTGAGTCAGTTTCCAGAGACGGGGCCAGAGAGGTCCAGGAAAGGAAAGGAGGTGTCAGAAATTGTCTGGGTGAGTTTGAGGGCAGGGTGGAAGGTGTTAGAAAAGTTAATGAACTGTTGGAGCTCCTTGCGGGAGCATGAAGTAGTGCTGATATAGTCATCAATATAACGGAGAAAGAGGTGAGGATGGTGCCGGTGTAGTTGTGGATGAGGTTCTGTTCCATGAATCCTACAAAGAGGCAGGCATAGCTCGGGCCCATACGGAAGCCCATAGCCAACCCTTTAGTTTGTCAGAAGTCAGAGGAATCAAAGGAAAAATTGTTGACGACCAGTTCTGCCAAGTGGATGAGGGACGGGAACTAAGTGGATCTATAGGAGGGGAAGAAGTGGAAGGATTCCTTGTGGGGAATGCAGGTACATAGGAACTGAACATTCGCAGTGAAGATGAGGTGTTGGGGGCAGGGGAATTGAACGTTTTGGAAAAGGTAGAGGGCATGGGTTGTGTCACAAAAGTTGGTGGGGAGTTCCTGGACTAAAGGGGAAAGAACGGAGTCAAGGTAGGGGAGATAAACTCAGTGGGGCAGCAGCAGGCAGAGATCATGGGTCGACCGGGGCTGTCAGGTTTATAGATCTTGGGTAGGAGAGAGAAACAGGGATGCGGGGTTGGTGAACTATCAGGTTGGAGGCTGTAGGCAAGATATCTCCTGAGGTGATGAGGTTGTTGATGGTCTGGGAGATGGTGGCTTGGTGATCAGAGGTGGGGTCAAGATTGAGGGGATGGTAGGAAGAGGCATCAGAGAGTTGGCGTCTGGCATCAGCAATTGTAGAGGTCAGTTCGCCATACTACCATCAGAGAGGGACACCCTGAGCTGGAAGTTTACTTTTCAGACTGGGAGGCCTGTGACTAGTTGTGTACCACAGGGATCGTTTCTGGGTCCTCTTTTGTTTGTCATTTATATAAATGATTTGTGTGATAATATAGAAGGCTTGTTTAGCAAGTTTGCGGACAATACCAAGGTTGGTGGCATTGTAGACAGTGGAGAAGGTTTTCAAAGATTACAAAGGGATGTTGGTCAAATGATTCAATGGGCTGAAAAATGACAGCTGGAGTTCAATCTGGATAAATGCGACATATTGCATTTTGGTACAACAAACAAGGGTAGGGATTACACAATTAATGGTCGGGCCTTTTGTAGTGTTGTAGAACAGAGGGGTCTTGGGATGCAGGTACATAATTCTTTGAAGTTTGTGTCACAAGTAGACAGGGTAGTTGAAAAGGGGCTTGGCACACTTGCCTTTGTCGCTCAGTTCTTTGAGTACAGGTTTTGTTGAGGTTGTACAGGACATTGGTGAGGTCTCTTCTGGAATACTGTATCCAGTTCTGGTCACCCAGTTATAGGTAGGATATTATCAAGCTGAGCAGGGTTCAGAAGAGATTTACCAGGATGTTGCCAGGTGGGGAAAGTTTGAATTATAAAGAAAGGCTGGGACCTTTTTTTTTAACTGGAGTGTAGGAGGTTGAGAGGTGACCTGATAGAAGTTTGTAAAATAATGAGTGATATTAATAGAGTTAATGGTGGTTGTCTTTTCCCTAGGATAGGTGATTACAAGACCAGGGGGCACATTTTTAAGGTGAGAGGAGAGAGATTTAAAAAAGACATAAAAGGCAATTTTTTGACACGGGGTGGTTCGCGTATGGAATGAACTTTCCGAAGAAATGGTGGATGTGGGTACAATTACAAAGTTTAAAAGACATTTGGATAAGTACATGAATAGGAAAGTTTTGGAGGAATATGGGTCAGGTGCAGGCAGGTGGGACTAGTTTTGTTTGGAATTATATTTGGCATGGACTAGTTGGCCCGAAGGGTCTGCTTCCATGCTGTATGAGTCCATGACTCTGACTCTATGACCTGAATCATTTTGAGCCTTGTTCATATTTATTTGCAAACTGAAAGTATGTGACTGAGCTGAGTCTACCAGTGGCTTAGACCTTCAGCACTGAGATTCACTTGAAAGTCAGAATGGGCAGGGCTTCAGTGGTAATTAGGCACATTATCTCTTTCAATGTGAACATAGAGATGGAGGTGTCAGGTATGGGTTGCACTCTATTATTTGGAAATAACCATTTATCATTAACAAATACAAGCAGTTGCATTTTTCGTTAGCAATGATTTAGTGGGACTGTGTTGATAAATGAGGGAAAAATGCTCAGTCTATTGCAGCGAAATAAGAATGGTCAGAACATAATAATATAGTGGATTTCTGTCATTGATGTTGTTCATATTTTCCAGTCATTTGTCACTGTTTTACACAAAATTTCAAATGTCAGAATATCCCAAAGGATACACAATATTTCTCAACTCTTATTATAGACACTGGTACAGGGAGGACGTTATAATAATCCTAGCTTAGAAAGCTGCCTCCAGCTATGCACCTTCACTTATTATGTTATAACAATAAATTGTAAAAAAATGTTACTAAAATACTCCAGATCCATGAAATGGGAGTTGGAATGTTGGTCCCTTATTTCTCTGATGCAATCCAGGTGGAATTAGATTGCAATGTCAATGGATTGTCTCCCTGCAAACAGTGGGATAAATCAGCAAAAATGTCTAACTAGTCAGACACAGTCAGCCTGATGCCAAGCCTAGACAGCCATCAGTGTACAGTATGATATATGAAGCGAAATGGCATTTACACCTGAGGAATTGACACTCTGGAAGAACTTGCCTAAGAGCGCCTCGGTATCCTGATTTACAGTCATTTCATCAGGAATATGTTGACAATATGCTGAGTAACAATTAGAATGAAATACGATACAACTGGCTTTATTAGTTGGATCATGAGATTCTTTCGTCTGCAGTTTGTTAATCTGAAACTGTTGCAAGGACGCAAAATAATAAATACAGCATCTGCCATGCCTAGCCTTATTGCCTTCCCTTCCTTGGATGCCTTTCAATGTCTTCATGTGAGACAGTCACAATATTAAAACAATATTTGTTTGCACCCTTGATATTTCATAGATTGCGCCATTAACATTGTAAGAGGCAAGGTGAATTGACTAATCAGATGACGCGTTTTCACACAGATGATGTCAACATCACTAATTACAAGACAGAATTGGAATGGTGTTTGGTCAGAATATTAATTGAGGAATAAATTACTGCAGATGCTGGAATCTGTACTGAAAACAAGAAATGCTGGAAATCACATTGGGTTGGGCAGCATCCATGGAGAGAGAGCAAGCTAATGTTTTGAATCTAGACAATTCTTCATCAGAGTTGAAAATATTAGCTTGCTCTCTCCACGGATGCTGACCAACCCCCTGTGATTTCCAGCATTTTTTGCTTTCATCAATTGAGGAATGTTAGTTAAACCTATAACAAAAACAGAAGTTGCTGGCAAAGCTCAGCAAGTCTGGCAGCATTCGTGGAGGAAAAAAATCAGAGTTAACGTTTCGGGTCCGGTGACCCTTCCTCAGAAGTGGTGTAGTTAAACCAATATTTTGGTTTTGAATTCTGAAGTTTTTAAGAGGGATGCACTGGTGTTTTTCGATCCCCTAAACTCCTATCTTTTCAGAAATGTTCCAAACAGCCTCCCAGATGACACAGAGCTTTAGTGAAAAAAAGGATAATCCTTCTGTCTATTTAATTAGGAGCCATTGTTTTGATCACCATAAGGACAATATTGGACCAGGCAGTCCATTGTTGCAATCTATTAAAGAATAGAATGTGTGGAAGAATCAAAGATAAGAAAATAAGCAGCAGGATTCCAGGGTTGAATTGAAATGCCAAAAGAAATCTTCAGAACTCCCTTGAAAGCCTTTCCAAGTTGGTTGAATCACTGATGTTTTAGTAGTTCAAATCTCTTCTCCTGTAACTGAATTCCCTAGGATTCTTGAGAAATGTCCCTTGTGTTCCAATTATGAGTATGATTTCTGCTTTTACCAGGCAACTGGCTGCAATTTCTCTAGCTTCTAATCTTTATTCCCTGCACCAATTCAAATATGCTGGTCGGTGTCCTTAACTCTATTGTCAGCTGCAATGAAGAATTAATGTCTCCCAGGATTTTCTCCTGCTCAAACTGCTTACACTCTGCTAACAGCAGCTCTCCCAGGTTCAAGCTGTAAAACTAATTTCTCTGAACACGCAAAAACTTTGATAAATTGAAAGCAGAGATCATTTTTAGCTTCCAGCCCTCTCCATGGGCTACGTGGTCCACTCTGGGCTGTCCTTAACTTGACCTTTAAGCTAATGCTTTTTCAGCTAATTTAGCTCTACTCCCTCTGGAATGCCATCGCTGCACCTGAAAGCAATATGACCCCAACTTTTGGGATGGACGAGAAGCGCCTAAAGGAGGCTGAAACTTCAGGATGAAGACTTGACAATCTATTGTGGATTTGGGACTGCAAGCTGGGGGGCAGGGAATGATAACTTAGTAGGGAGGAGGTTAATTTATTTGTAAGAGGAGGGATATGATAAGGTTTGGATAGGAATGGCTAATGTGAATAGTACTTCTCGTCAGTGGACAGGAGCATCCTGGCTTGAAGGCAGGGAGCGTATAAATTTGAGATATTCTAAAACTTTTCTACTTATGTCTTAACATTGCAACAGTGTCCCTTCCCTTTACCTTGCTCATTAATCATAGTTCCCAGTTGAACAATGTCTTGATATTAAAATTCTCATCCTCATTTTAAATTCCTCCATGGCGTCATTCCACCATTTCTCTGAAATCTCCTCATGTTCCACATGCCTCTCACTTTTCTAAGCACAATCTAAGTCTAACCTCTTTAGCATCCAAGATTTTAATTGGTCTGCCAGTTGTGTCCATGTCTCCAAACATTAAGCCTTGACTTTTCCTCCACACATCTCTTCACCTTCTTAACTCATTTTCCTACTTTGACAGTCCTTAAAGCCTCACTCTTTGACTATGCTTTTGGTAATCTGACCTAATATCTTCTTGTGTGGCTCAGTGCCATGTTTTAAAATGCATCCATGAAAACCCTTGGGACAATTTATGTTGTTAGTGGCACAGTAAAAATAGAAGCTAGAAATCTTGTTGTTAATATTGTCACTTGACTCTCTGCCTACCTTCAGTGTGCAGGCAGCAGACAAACACTGTACTCATAGACACAAGATGCAGTGTGCCATGAAAAATAGATTAAAGAAAGACAAGTTTTTTAAAAAAAAGAAAAAAAAAGCCAAAATGCTGAAAATGCTTCCTGGATCTGGCAGTATCTGTGAGGAAAGAAACAGAGCTAATGGCTTTAAAACTGGGAAAATTTAGAGATGTGGTAAGTTTTGAACAAGTATAAGGCAGGGAGGAAAACAGCAAAGTCTAAGGTCTGTTATAAGGCTGAAGGCGCAAGAAATGAAATGACAGCAGGGTTTTTGGAACAACAAACAACAGGAGTGTTAATGGACCAAATAAAGAAATAAATGATGTTTCTACAAAAGATGTGAAGCTCAGAACCAACAATGGCTACAGTCAAAAGCAAAAATTTTAAAGAAGGAAATGAGAGAAAAAGTAAAAGTAGCAAAGAAGAAGGAAACAAAATTGGGGCTCAAGTTACAATCTGCAATTGTTGAACTTGACATTGAGTTTGGGAGGCTGTAAAGTACCTGAAGATGATGTACCTGTTTCTTGAGTTCATAGAGCTCCACAAACTCCAAGTACATAACATAAAGATCTGATTTTCCAAACTGTGCGTCCTGTGTAATGAGGGTCTACTTTTAAAGCGCATTCATACAATTATTAACAAAATGTCAGACCATGGGATTAAGAGACTGTGAAGCACAGATACTAATTTGATTAACAGACAGAATGCATGAAATACAGCTCAATGGTTGTTTGATCAACCAGAAGAAAGTTGACAGTGATGTTTCCCAAGATTAATAATAGAACCTTTGATCTTTTTGAGATATACAAGTGACATGGAGATGAGCATAAAGGGAATTATTTCAAAAGTTTCAGGTAACACAAAACTCAAACATATATAATTTATGGTTAGTAAGTTTGACACTAAAATTGGAGTTGTAGTGGTCAGCGAAGAAGGTTATCTGAGAGTACAAAGGGATCAGATGGGCCAACGGGCCAAGGAGTGGCAGATGGAGTTTAATTTAGATAAATGTGAGGTGTTGCATTTTGGAAAGGCAAATCAGGGCAGAACTTATACACTTAATAGTAAGGTCCTGGGGAGTGTTGCTGAACAAAGAGACCTTGGAGTGCAGGTTCATAGTTCCTTGTAAGTGGTGTCACAGGTAGGCAGGATAGTGAAGAAGGCATTTGGTAAGCTTGCTTTTATTGGTCAGTGCATTGAGTATAGAAGTTGATAGGTCATATTGCAGCTGTACAGGACATTAGCTTGGTCACTTTTGGAGTTCTGCGTGCAATTCTGGTCTCCGTCCGATAGGAAGGATGTTGTGAAACTAGAAAGGGTTCAGAAATGATTTATGAGGATGTTGCCAGGGTTGGAGGGTTTGAGCTATAGAGAGAGGCTGAATAGGCTGGGGTTATTTTCTCTGGTGTGTTGGATTGCTGAGGGGTGAATGAGGTTTATAAAATTATGAGGGGCTTGGATAGGGTAAATAGACAAAGTCTTTTCCCCGAGGTGGGGGTGTCCAAAGCTGGAGGGCATAAGTTTAAATTGTCAGGGTAAAGGTACAAAAGGGACCTAAGAGGCAACATTTTCTCACAGAGGGTGGTGTGTGTATGGAATGAACTGCCAGAAGAAGTGATGGAGGCTGGTATGATTACAGCATTTAAAAGGTATCTGGATGGGTATATGAATTGGAAGGGTTTAGAGGGATATGGGCCAAGTGCTGGCAAATGGGACTAGATTAATTCAGGATATCTGGTTGGCATGGACGAGTTGAACCAAAGGGTCTGTTTCCGTGCTGTATATCTCTCTGACTCTATCACTGTAAGAGGATAGGAGCAGATTTCAGGAAGACATAAACAAATTGGTGCAATTGGTAGGCACATGTCAGATTAAGTTCAGTGTAGCGAGGCCTGAAGTGATATATGTTGATTAGAAAATGCAGGAGAGACAATATAGAGAAGATGATAGAATTTTAAGGGGAGAGCAGGAACAGAAACGCCTAGTGGTATATATGTATATATATTTATGAAGTTTACAGGATGAGTTATGAATGCTGTAAAAAGGCGTGTGCAGCAACTGCTGATGCTTTCACCGTACTGAAGGCCACAATGGAAAGGCAAATTCCAGAGAGCTGACTTATATTAGAATCCAGATGCCTGCAGTTATAGTAATCGCCTGTGGGGTTAAGAGACTGTGGAATCCTGGATACTACGGGGACCATACTGATTGTCTTGCTCATACCCACCAGTGTACAAACAGTCTGATCACTCTATATCTATGCTGCTATTCACACTGGTTTATTTTAGCCTATTTCCGAAGCACAGCCCTTGAAATTAGCAATGCCAGCACACTCTGCACGTTCAGAAAACCCTCTCTTTCTACTGCAATCTCTCTGCCACACATCACCTCTACTCACAACCTCCTCAATACAGTCCTGGCAACCGGCTTTCCACTCCACTCTCCCGGCTCCTCGGTCCTGTCAATATTGGGGCTACTGGTTGGGTTACTCAGAGTTGGGGATGATGGTATATTACGGTGCTAGAGGTGACTGGGATTAGGTGGTTGTGCAGATTAGGTGGGGGATGGAAGAAAGAAAAGTTGAATGACGAATACATTTCAAAAGCAGTCAGCTGGCATTGAGCAAGTGGCGTGTCTTCAGCTCATGCCACCAGAGAGGAAGTTTGGTTTCAGTCGAACTATGTTTCATTACTGGCCTCACTACTCACCTCACTGCTCCATGCTGCAGCCAGGATAGCAAGGCCCTGCTGCATGATGGAGAGGATGCAATTTAAAATGTAGTTAATGACACGGACCTCCACTTCACTGCTGACTGTAGGATCCAATCCAATTGTGTCCAATCTTTGGTGTCACACTTTAGGGAGAATATCAAGGCCTTAAATAGGGTGCAGACAAGACTTACCTCAAAGGTGCCAGGAATGAGGAATGTCAGCCATGTGGAGAAATTAGAATTAGAATTGGGTTTTATTGTCGTGTGTACTCAAGTACAGGAGTACAGTGAAAAGTCTACAATGTCACCGCACACAGCACCAGCTTAGGTACAAATTTCCTTGTCACAAATATTAGGTACCAAAATAGATTAGGTACAAAAATAGAGGAATAAAGAATAAAGCTAAAAGCTCTACATTACTGTTCTTCATAGTACAAATTAGTAAAATTAAAAATAAAGTTGAAAGATGGATATTACAGTCCTTCTGTAGCTTGCATTCACTCCATGCTGCCAGCCATCCACATGTGGTTTCGCTCCCCCACACAACAAGCCAAACCCAACTGGGTTCACAAGCTGCTGGCCGCTGTGAAAGGCTGACTGCACCGGGGGTGCTAGTCCGTCAGCAACTGGCTGCCCTGTTCCAGGCCCCGGGCCCACCACAACTGTTGTAATGAAGTTGGGTCAAATAATTGTGAGGTGGAAGGCAGGAAGCTAAAACGTGTGGTTTCTTTAAGAGATTTGTGCTTTGTCTGTACTTGGAAATTTTTAAAAATGTATGGCTGTGAGCCTCAAAAAGTGAAAGAAGTGTATCAAAAAGTAAAAAGTGCCTTATGGGTGGCAGGCAAAACAGCAGGCTTGTCTTTGTTTTGTGACAATGAGTTTGAATTCAGCTAATTACCTTGCGAAGCACCTAGAAACAGCTAATTGAATTTAAATTTGATGGTGTTGCCAGTCTGAAACCTATCATATTATAAGAATTTGATTATGTCATTACGGGTATATAAGATGAGGGTATTTGGAAAATTGGAGAGAACCAACTGCCATCTGAAAGAGAGAACAGTCTGCCACCTGCCAGATTTAGCACCATTCGTCTCTCAGAGAAAGACCACTTAATTAATCAAAGCTACTGCGGTATTTTAGCTCAGAGTCCTCATTGAAGAAATTGTAGAAATAAAACATCCCTGACAGCATAATTACTGGAAGAAAGGTGTTTGTGAAGAGACTGGAGATGACAGAATATTCCAGAAGACAGTCTGTGTGAACTTGAAGAGATTAAGTTATAATTTATTGCTTCTTATTAATTGGGTTTATATTAGTCGGTCTTGTCTTTATTTAAACAGCATTTCAGTAGAATTCAGACCAGTCAGGGAGTGATTAGTAATCTCAGGGGGGATTGTCAGTTTGTTAGTAATTTTGTTAATTTGTTCATTGTTAGTTTAAAAAAAATTGTTTCTTGTTCCTTGTAAAGTGGAGATCAGGGATTTTCTTTCTTTTAAGCACTCTTTTAACAGATTATGAGAGGAAAGGTGAGCTTTTCTGGGTGTTTCAGGGGTAATTATTAGAAGGGAACCTCAACTCCTGTCATAACAGATTGGGGCTTGTGTTTTAGTTTGATTATCAGAGGGGTTTGGCCATTCCCTGTTGTAACACTGTCCCACTCCACTCTGGGCCCAGGCACCTTGCCCCTTACCCATGTGCCGCACCACTAAAGCCCAGAAGATTATGGGGAGGATTAATTGTGATGTTCAAAAATATGAATAGTTTTGATGGAGTAAAGAAGGATGAATTGTTGCCAGTGGTAGAAAAGGCAGAAACCAGAAGAAGCAGATTTAAGATGATCAGCGAAAGAAATAGGAGTGACATGAGGAAATAGTTTTGAAGTAGCTGCTTGTTATAACCTGAAATGGTCTGCCTAAAACAAGGTGAAAATATTTTCAATGATAACTTTCTGAATTTTATTGAATAAACACTTGAAGGGTAAAAGTTGGAATGGTGTAAGAGCAGGGAGGCTGGGACTTCCAGCGTTTTTAAAGAGTTGTACTGGCCTGGTGGGCCGAATTACCTCCTCAGCTTTGTGTTTTGTATGATCCTAAAATTCTAAGAGCAACATCATGGAACCCAATGTCATTATTACAAAGGGGAGATATTGGATTTCCCCACTTAATTGTCTATTTGCTCTCAATTAAGTTTGCTGTAACTGTTGCACACAAGTAACAGTGAAGAGAACTATAAACTTCTTCAAAAAATTCAAACAAGTTGGTCAGACATGACCTCCTCTTGACAAAATCATGCAGACTGTTCTTGATTAATGTCTGCATCTCCAAATGCAGATTAATTCTGTCCCTCAGAATAGCTTCCAATTATTTGCCCATTAGGTAGGTTACACTGACTGGCCTGTAGCTTCTTGGTTTATCCCTTGCTCCTTCCTTGAATAATGATACCACATGGGCTCTCCATCAGTTCTCAGAAAAGAATGGAAAAGTATTGTGTGTGCCATTCCTATTTCCTCCCTTGCCTCACTCAACAACCTATAATATACATTTCATCCAGCCCTGGAGGTTTATCTATTTTTGAAACTGCCGGATCATTCAGAACCCCCTCTCTCTTTATGCTACTTTCTTTTAAGTATATCCAAATTTTAAAGTTAATTCTTAAATGCAGCTGATCTTCTAGCATTGTCTTTGTGGGATCATTCTGATCTTTAGATTAACCAAGAGGTATTGACTCTGTATAACTCATTATATCAACAGCTATTAGTATCTTCATGACTGTCTCACCATTTATGCAACTGTTTGTTCAATGAAGCATAGGTGAACCTTTTGCTTTTAAGTTTGAATTCAGACAGTAGATCAATTACTTGCCAGTTCATGCTGGGGGATTTGGTATCAATCCTTCTGCTGAATTTTTGTCATTTAACTTTACACACGTTTTCTGTTTGTAGAACTGTAAAAGTTACTATTGCCCTACCAGACGATGTTGCTGCTTTCTCATTAAAGTTTAACCGGAGGGTTGCCATACCTCAGGCGAGGGAGCATTGGAGAAGGAGAGTCCTTCATGGCAACTTCAGCCTGTACAAGAATAGAACCCACACTGTTAGCATGACATCACATTGCATACCAGCTGACCAAGCTAACTGTACTTAATATTCCTTTCTATTTTTTGGCTTGAAACTTAACTTGATTTAGGGCTTTTTCAGTTGGATTTGTATTATTCCTGAACATAGCATACATTCAGTTTATTTGTCTTTTGAATGTCTCCACAAATTCTCTTTGCTCACCTTGGGGCTGACTCCTGACAATCATTCAAATTTGAAATAGCCTTTAAGTTGAGTGAGTTTGAATCAGCTGGCTCTCTCAATAATGTGGCTGTAGTGATTGGAACCAGATTGACCTCGTTGACTACAAGATCATTGGTCCAGATTAACAACCTCAATCAATCAGGAAAGCCCTGGCTGACCGATATAACCAGGAGATTAGAATTCTTCAGTCCAGGAAACTGACACCAAGCTGGCTGGCCGTGGCCAGTGTATTGTGCACAAGTAAATAAAGGGTGACTCGGAGATGGGATACCAGCCGCTGCGCAGTTATTTCAGTTGCTAAGTTGGGGATGTACATGGTTTGCGAGAAATCTTATCTTATTTTCCTCTGTTTTCTGAGCCATGGGAACTTACGGAGGCATTATATTTTGCTTATAGCTGCTGTCTTTGGCCTGAAAAAGACTAAGGCTCTTTTTTTTTTGCTAGGTTTGTTTTCTTCAAGCAAAAAAAACTTCCCAGCAACACACAATGTCACAATCGAAATGCAACAGTAGTGAGATGCTTGATGTCCTCTGGTGAGCTGATTTACTATACCGAATAATTTCCAGATAAAATGTGTCTCAAAAACAGATGTTAAGTTAGCTGGCCTATGGTTACCTGTCTTTTCTCTGCTTTGCTTTGCTTTTAAATAAAGCTATTACATTGGCTGTTGTCCAATTTTCTCGGACTTTTCCAGAATGTAAGTATCCCTAGAAAGATAGCTACCTGTTCCTCCACTATCCCTGTAGCGGCTTCCTTTAATATCACATAATAAAGACCAGCTTGTGTTTCAAATTCCACATTCCTAGCTGTCCCTGATAACCTCAGAACTTATTAGAAAGGGTCACTCAAACCTAAACGTTAACTCTGATTTGTCTCCACAGATGCTCCTGCTGAACTTTCCCAGCAATATATGTTTTTGTTTCTGATTTAGAGCATCTGCAGTTTTTTCCATTTTTACTTGGTGACCCTTAATTTAAACCAGTGCCTCCTAGTTCTGGAGTCACACCCAAGGAATTATCCTTTCCAGTTCCACCATGTTAATGCTATTCAGGATCTTTTATACTGCAATCAACTCTTCCCTTTTCTAAACTCCAGTGCAATCAAACCCAGCCTTTCCAACCTAGCCTCACAGGCAACCCATTCATTCTAGCTATCAATCTAGTAAACTTCCTCTGAACCGTTTCCAATACATTTACATCCTTTCTTCCATAAGGAGATCCAAACTGCGCACAGCATTTGAGATGTGGCCTCACCAATGATCTGTATTTAAAAGCATAACATCATTATTTTTATATTCCATTTATTTTGTAATGAAAGATAGTATCCCATTGGCCTTTTTGATGATGCGGTTTTCCTGCATACTGACATTTGAGTGACTTATGCACCAGAGCCTAGATCTTTCTATGTCTCATAATTCCACAGTCATTCTTCATTAAAATAATACTCTGATTTTTCTTTGTTCTGTGTCAAAGTGAACAACTTCATGTTTTTCTGCAAAATTTCATCCACCAGATGTGTGACCATTCACTCAACCTATCTATATCAGTCTGCAAACATCTTATGTCCTCTTCACATTATACTTTCCTACCTGTCTTTGAGTCATCTAAAAAATAGCTACCATGCTATTACTTCCCTGAACTAAATCATTGATATAAATTGTGAAAATTTGAGGTCCCAGCACAGACTCCTGCAGATCTCCATTGATCACATCCTGCCTTTCAGACAAACATATTATTCACACATGTTCTGTTTTCTGCCAGCCAATCTTCCATCCATTTTAATATGAGACACCTTACACAATGAGCTTTTGCTGCCCACAATAACCATTGGTGTGGCAGTTTATCAAATGCCTTCTGGAAATCCAAAGACCATATATCTGTGGGCTACCTTTAATCTACTGCATGTTGTACTCCTTCAAAGAGGTTTAATAGATTGATCAAATATTATTTTCCTTTCATGAGACCATGCAGACAAACCCCAACTGCCTATCTTTGATAAGAGATAATGGGTACTGCAGATGCTGGAGAATCTGAGATAACAAGGTGTGGGGCTGGATGAACACAGCAGGCCAAGCAGCATCATAGGAGCAGGAAAGCTTGACGTTTTTTAGGGTCTAGGCCCTAAAAAACGTCAAGCTTTCCTGCTCCTATGATGCAGCTTGGCCTGCTGTGTTCATCCAGCCCCACACCTTGTTATCTCTGCCTATTTTTGAGACTTCTTATCCTGTCCTAAGGCAACCTAATCTTAAACTAGCTGCTGCAAAAGCTTTTTGGTATTTGCTATGACTTAATATTTGTTTAGTCAGAGATTTGTTCTCACTGAAGCAAGATGACTATTGTGTGAGAGGTCATTTTCAACTTGTACAGGTATTGTTTAACCAGTGTTTCCAGGTCATTGCAGACTTTTCAACGTGTTGAACTAGCAAGCTGGTAAAACTTGCTGAACAGCTTTAGAAAAGTTGACAATTCAAAAAAGGGACTGTGAATTTTAAAGTTCTTATAGGTATTTACACCAAATTTGCAGTGAGGCAGAGGCTTGTTATAACTCAACCTATGGATATGTCCAACTTCCATCTCTCTCTGTCAGTGTTCTATCATTGACACAATCCCTACTGTCTCCCAATTTTCCCTCCTACATGACTCAGCCACTGAATTCTAGCTACAATGCCAAGGCTCCAAACTATGCTGCGTCAAACTGCCCAATCACAACCTCTATCCCCAAAAATCATATTCAAGAAAGATGTCTGCTGGGCTGTGGTCTCCTTCAAAGCATTCTCTGTCCAATTGCAAGTCAAATCTATCAATCGACATCGATGACCATGCCTAATATATATTTTTCCTGGCTTGGAAATCTTGTCACAGAAAATATCAGGGTCTGTTACCCAAAGGATGATGAGAGCTTCTGAGGAAACCTGTTAGACCTTGTAAATTGAGCAATTAGATTTTTTAAAGATAGTGTAATGGAAAGAGTTAACTATTTTTTGAGGAAATAGCTGACCTGTGCAAAGCATTTTAAGCAGAACATTTTCTCAAGGCCACAAACTTAGTTTGATTTTCCATGACACAACAAATAAATCTGAAGAGGGTGATTTTATCAGACATCACATGATGCAATTCACATCATATCACAAATTGCAGTACGTGAGACAAATTAATGCTGGGTCCTAACATGCACGATTTTCAATCTGTCAGAACAATACGTAAAATATTTAATCCTAAAATCTTGGGTATAAATTTCACTGAATGATAAATAGCATTTTTCTTAAAACTGCCCTTTCTCCCTACTGGATTTTTTTTTCTCTCATTCTTTACATGAGTGACCATGCTCAGCTTCTCTATTAGGTACAGCTTTTTTAAAAAAAAATGTACAATATTTCTGCTTGTAATTCAGCTGTAAGAATCCTACGCCGCACTAACTGACTGTGTCTATAGTATGTGTGCTTTTTCTACAAAAAAGAATGTATCTGCAAATACAAATTCACCCCACACGTAGGTGCGTGTGTGCGTGTGTGCGTGTGCGTGCATGTGCGTGTGGTCACCCCTAGTGCAACATGAACGCAGGATCCCAGTTGAGGCCATACAAATGGGTACCGAACTTGCCTAACAACCTCTGCTTGGCAACTCTGCATTGTTATGTATTCCAAAGTTCGCCTTGGAAGTCTACCCAAAGATCCGAGGCCAACTGTCCTTGACCACTGAAGTGTCCCCCTACTGGGAGGGAACATCCCTGTTTGGCAATTGTTGAGTGGTGTCTGTTCATCCGTTGTCAGACCATCCCGTGCCTCGGGGCATCCTTGCCTACAGCATATGAGATAGACAACACTGGCTGAGTCACATGAGTCTCTGCCTTTGTATGTGTGGGTGGTGTTTCCACATGCAATGGTAATAGCAGATCCACGACATGGATATGTCTTGCAGAGGTTGCCATGACAGGGTTGTGTAGTGTTTTGGTTACTGTTGTCCTGAAGGCTGGGTAGTTTGCTGCAAACAAAGGTGTGTTTCAGTTTTGGTGGTTGTTTGAAGGTGAGAAGTTGAGGTGTGGGGAAGATCTTGGCGAGGTGTTCATCGTCATCGATAATGTGTCGAAGCCTGAGAAGAACATGATGTAGTTTCTCCACTCGCAGGAAGTACAGGACAATGAAGGGTACCCTATCAGACGTATCCCGTGTCTGTCTTCTGAGGAGGTCATTACGGTTTTTCACTGTGGCACGTTGGAACTGGCGATCGATGAGTTGAGCATCGTATCCTGTTCCTATGAGGGCATCCTTCAACACCTTGAGGTGTCCATCACGTTCTTCCTCATCTGAGCAGATCCTGTGTATGTTTAGGGCTTGCCTTCAGGGGATGGCTTCTTTAATATGTTTCAGGTGGAAGCTAGAGAAATGCAGCGTCGTGAGGTTATCTGTGGGCTTGCAGTAGAGTGAGGTACTGAGGTGTCCATCCCCAATGGAGATACATGTGTCCAAGAATGACACTGATTCTAAAGAGTAGTCCATGGTAAACCTGACGGTGGGATGAAACTTGTTGATATTGTTGTATGGTTGTTTCAGTGATTCCTCGCCATGAGTCCAAAAGAAGAAAATGTCATCTATGTAACTGGTGTGTAGCATTGGTCGGAGGTTCTGTGCAGCAAAGAAGTCTTGTTTGAACCTGTGTATGAAAATGTTGGCATATTGGGGAACAAATCTGGTTCCCATGGCTGTTCGGTGTGTCTGGCTGAAGAACTGGTTGTCGAAGGTGAAGACATTGTGGGCAAGGATGAAGCGGTGGAGTTGTTGGATGGCGTTTGAAAATTGGCAGTTGTTGGTATTGAGTACTGAGGCTGTTGCAGTGATGCTGTCATTGTAGGAGGTGCTGGTGTGGAGTGCCAAAACATCGTGATGAAGAATATTCCTGGCTTGACTAGTCCGTGAGTGCTGAGTTTCTATAAGAAATCTGTAGTGTCGCGACAGAAGCTGGAGATTCCTTGTACAATGGGTTTCAAGATGCCCTCAACATAGTCAGAGAGTTTCTCACACATGTCCAAGTGTGTTGGCTTTGTGTATCTTTAGAAGGCAGTAGAAGTCCTCTATGTGGGAATTGTGTGGGATGAGAGTTCATGTGGTACTCTGAAGGACTGGATCTTGGCCAGTCTGTTCATTTGACGGGTGTGTAATTTGGTCGGATTGGCAAGTAGTTGTCTGTAGTGTTCCTCGTTGTTCAGTTGTTGGTACATTTCCTTGCAGTAGTCTGTTCTATTCTGTATGATGATGGCCCCTCCTTTGTCTGCTGGCTTAATGGAAATGTTGTGATTGGTCTTGAGAGCATGGATGGTGTTGTGTTCTGCCCTACCTTGTGAGTGCAGATGATGAATCTGTGTTAACATGTTTTCTGATGGCTTGAGCAAACCTGTCAAGCCCCAGGCAATGGCCCTCCGGAGGGGTCCAATTTGACTGTGTCTTTGCCCCCTCACGTGCACGTGCACGTGCACGTGCGCGTGCGCGCACACACACACACACGTGAATTTGTATTTGCAGATACATTCTATTTGGTTCAAAAAGCACACAATTGATAGACAGTCAGTCGATGTGGCATTTTATAAATTCTTACTTTAGAAATAAAACCAGTCTGACTCCAAACCAAAACACAAACAGATTCTAAACAAGGCTCACACCTAACATGCATTGTGTGACCTAAAATGTCACCACTTCTTTAGAATGATAAAACCTTTAGCTCTCTCAGGACAGTGGCTTGAAAGAAATTCGGGATTTACACATACATATTAATCAATTAAAACCTTGTAACTGATTAATGATTTAACAACATCTTAGGTTTGTTTAATACATCCTCATCAGTGGTGTGACCCTTTGAAATTTTACTTATAAGCTCTGTGCCTGATACTACCTCTCTCACTAACACCTGAAGGAGGAACGAGACTCCAAAAGCTTGTGATTTCAAATAGGCCTGTTGGACTATAACCTGGTGTCATGTGATTTGTGGCCTGTGGTTGCCTGGTGGTTCACAAGAAGTGTGAAGGAACAGAGAAAGACATCTATCCTGCAGGGCCAAGGACCCCAGATGGTGACCAGGTAAGTGCCTGAATTGTTTTTGTTAGTACTGAAGCTCCAGAATGATCACTAGGTCTCCAGTTTGTTGACACGTCCACTGTCATGACAATTATATCCACCAGATAAATTCCAGAACCAGGCGTCATGGTCTAAGGATATGCAGCAGGCCACTTTGGATTGAGAGGAAGAGAAATTTCTTCACCCAGTAAGTGCTGAGCATGTGGAACTCTCTGCCACAAAGTGATTAAGGCCAAAACATTGAATGTTTTCAAGAATGAGTTAGATATAGTACTTGGGGTTAAAGGGATCAAAGGGTTTTGGAGATAGCAGGAACAAAGTTGGATGAAAACTGAAAGAACCATGGATGCTGTAAATCAGGAACAAAAACAGAAGTTGCGAGAAAATCCCAGCAGGTCTGGCAGCATCTGTGAAGAAAAAGAAACAGTTAACATTTCAGGTCCAGTGAGTTCTGAGGAAGAGTCACTGGACCGAAAAATGTTAACTTTTTCACTGATGCCGCCAGACTTGCTGACCTTTTCCAACAACATTGGATGATTGGCCAAGATCATACAGTAAACTCAAAAGGCCCACTCCAGATCCTACTTTCTATGCTTTTCATCCATCTTTCACTACAACATGTTCAATGTGAATGGTTATGTTCAGAAGCGTAGAGAAAATGAGAGAAAATTGAGGAAATCATCTAAACAGAACAAAAGATGTAATGGGAAAAGAACACAAGTATGATTTCTAAATTGTTGCTTGTCAAGGAACATTTACAATGGGTTAGGGGAAATGATAACACACAGACGGTCTTTATAGTGTTTCTTTGGCTGCCATCGACATTATTTGAATCATGAATTATTTGGGTATCTATAAATTCCAATAGCATACATAACTTGACATCTTTTGAGTTTGAAACTCCTTTTCAACTTGAACTCTGACTACACTCTGGTCGGTGGCTTATGAATTTAAATCCCACTCCAGAGATTTGAGCCCAAAATCAATGGTAACAGTCTGATGTAGGACTGTCGGAGTGCTTCACTGATGCATAAGCAATGGTTCAGGAGAGCACTTTTCAGTCATTGGAAAAGATCCCAGGATTTAATCAGAGAACGGTACACAGAGTTATGAACTCCAGGAGTGTCAAGGATCAAAGTGATCACGCAGGAGGGTAGCTTTGATGCCAAGATCAGATCAGCCATAATGATGATGATTGACAGAATGCGCTCAGAGGGTAGTTATCCTATTGCAGCTTCTGTTTCTTATGATCTTCTCTCTCGAAGCTTAGATATATATAGACAGCTCAATTCCCCAGGCTATTATTTTTCAATGTTAGCAAAGACAAGAGTGTTGTCTCGGAACAGAAAGAGTTTGTATACATTGCTTTACAGGAAACTGCTCCATATTTTAAAATTTGAAATTGCAGCTTTGTAACCGGCTGGGAATTGCACAGCAATATTTTCAAAGCGTAACTAGTGTCAGACAGTTTTTGACTTGCTCCCGGAGGGTAACCAAACTTGAGAGGAACTGAAAAATTGAATCCTGCTCTTTAAGTGGGAAAATATCAAGCACGTGAGACAGGAGATGATTGACTGTGAGAAACTTATGACATTCTATCTTGAAAGGAACGGTTCATGAATGTTTTAGATAATTTATGCCAAAAGTGACATTTGTCCATGAAAAGCTAGTGGTGCCCCACAGATCTACTGAAACTCTTAGCATATTAATAAAGTCGCAATTGAGGATGACGCGGCATATTGCACTGTGTAAGGCTAAAACATGCTTAACTGCAGGGAACTATTCTTAAACTAAACTTTGTTAAACAGGCAGCATCATGGCTCAGTGGTTAGTACTGTTGCCTCACAGTGCCAGGGACTTGGGTTTGACTCCTACCACGGGCGACTGTCTATGTAGACTGTGTGTGTTTCCTCCGGGTGCTCTGATTTCCTCCCACAGTCCAAAGATGTGCAGGTTAGGTGGATTGGCCATGCTAAACTGCCCATAGTGTCTAGGGATGTGCAGGCTACGTGGGTTAGCCATGGGAAACACAAGGATAGGATTGAGGGTGAGTCTGGGTGGGATGCTCTTCAGAGGGTTGGTGTGGACTCTATGGGCCAAATGGCTTGCTTCCATACTGTAGGGATTCTATTCTATCTTAGTTACACGTCCCTGAGCAGAGTGGGCAGCACAGCAAAATGCTTGACTGTTGTAACATATTATACTCCCACCCGGCTTAAAACACTTGTGTATCCAAAGATGAAATGATACATGTGAGTAATAGTCCAGAATTCAACATGACTAAACCAAAATAAACAATGGCTGAAATTTGTGAAGAGAGAAATAGAGATTATTTTTTGAGTTTATTGTGGGTCTGTCTGAAGAAAAATCATACTGCACTCAAAATGTTAACTCCCTTTCTGTCTTCATAGATGGTGCCAGATAATGCTAGGTTTCGCCAGCATTCTGCGTTTGCTTCACATTTCCAACTTTTGCAATATTTTGCTTTAATACCTGAAACTTAACAAGCTCATACCTATTTACTATAGACACAGCAAAACCAACCATGACCAAAATTGCCGGAGTAATTTAGGTGTCTTTCCTTATATTGAACAAAAATCATTTTGGAAGAAGTAGTGAAAGAACATTGTGTTTCTTCTTCCTCCTTGTGTACTTTTAACTCATCTATCTGGGTTATTTCTGTTTCTGTCTGGATAATGTCATAACCCACCTAGAAAAACACACTGATACTTCAGACCCACTACTTCCATGTATCTAGGGTCATGTTATCTTTTCTAGCAATATGAATAATCTTGACATTGACTGACTGTTCATATGAAGTCTGTTGGTTCAGGCTCAAAGTTACATTTAAACCTTTCAATGAATTCCAGCAGATTATCGTCAGTATAGATTAGTGTTTGCAAATGTTTCGGACATAGACTTCAAAGTGTTGAAAAGTCTTTAATATTCCCAAAGTCTCATTTTGTATGGTGCAATACTTCCTTTGAAATTGGTTTAGTTTCTTAGAAGGGTAGGCCAGTCATTTATCTATTTCGGATTCATTTTATTGTAATGAAATTACATCTTAAGTCACTAGCATCAATAGCCATTTTAAAGGGCTTGGTTAAGTCATAGACAGTCAACACCCATTCATTTTTCCCGATTGTTTTCAGTTTCTCAAAGGCTGCTTGCAATCTGCTGACCATTTCACTTTTGCTTGATTTTGTATGAAATTTACTAAAGGTACAGCTATCATGCTGAATTTAGGCTCAAACCTCTGGTCAAACCTGTCAATTTGTTTTGGATGGGCAGTGTCCAGTTTTCCTTTGGCCACTTCACTTGAGTTGCTGTTCTCTCATGTCATGAATACTTTCACATCCTTTTTCTCATATTTTGATGGGGCCTACTCAAAATACAACATCTTCTTATTGGACTTTAAATTATTGACTGACTAGGACATTCCTCTTCAAAGCACTCTCCAGCTTCTGAAGTCTCTTTTTCACCCCTATTATAAACTTAAATTCTTTCTCTTGCCCTTTCTCTCCATCTTGCATCTCTAATTCCAGCCCTCTTAAATTCCACTTCAATCCTTTTCATTTCCAATCATGTTTGAAATTTCTTATCCTTCTCTGTCCTTTGGAATTTCGTCTGTGGCTTTTTTAATTTTTATCCTCATGCTCAAGCTGTTTTTACTGTAACTGAATAGGACCTATTCTAACATTTCACCATAAGGAGTATTCGGTTCCTCCTATGTTTCTAACAAACCCAAAAGCTGTGCTACCCCTTTGATTAGCTCTGCCTTCTTAGCCCTGACAGATAATTCCACTTCCAAGTTACTTGCCAATGTACTTAAAGCTTTTATGATCTTTTTTAAGTTTGTCAGGGACACCCCTGCCATCTCTGGAAAAGCTTTCATGCCTTTTTTTGGTGTTACAAAGCCGAGTGTTTCCTTTATCAGTTATCACCTATTAACTACACAACCAAATCTTGGTTGGCTTTGTTCCAAAATCATCCCAACAAGACACCTGACCCCCCACCCCCACATAATCTCTCATCACAATCTACTCGGGGTAATATATCCCAGATACCCAGAATCTGCTATGCTTGGGATTGTCACAAAAGTTAAACATCTAACCAAATTGATCAAAGTACCCCAATTTCCTGTCTGACAAACTCAGAAAATACTGACAGGTTTCTGCATTTAACAAGAAATTATTACTTATGACAAATAAACAAGTTCTAACCATAGGCAAATAAAATATGAATTACCAACTTACAACTTTTTACTCTGCCCCTTCTTAAATCCCTGTGCACACAAATAGACTGACACAGACAAACAAACAAAAATAGGCGTTATGAGTAGAGGAACAAAAATATTAAGGGATTCAAAGTGTCAATTTGTTTCTTCTAAGCCCTTTGGATCTCCAATCTTCTTTCCTAGTCCTGTCGGTTCTTTAATCCAGGCACAGGGCAGTTGGCACACTAGGTACCAGAACAGTAATTTACAGTAATTAGAATAATGGGAAGACTTAGAGGTCACCTATGGTTGGGTTGGACAAAATAGAAGTGATTAGAATGCTTCCAATTGTACAAGTATCCAGCCAAGGGCCCATAAATACTAAATACTTTATAATAAATCCATTAGGGAAACGAGTTTATTTTCAGAGTAGGGAACCCGTTAAGAATTGAGGCAAATGATTTAGATATTTTTGAGAAGAAAACTGATGTATACATGAGGGAAAAGAGAATAGAAAAGATATGTTGAAAGAGTGAGATGAGCTACATTGAATGTGAGGACACAGAGTAAAAACAGAAGCACAGACTGAATAATCTATTTGTCTGCTGCAAATTCAATGCTAGAAACACAAATAGATTATAAGATCCGTGTAAATAAAAAAAAAAAGACCCTCACTCTTTGTTCCATGCTCCTGTTGGTCAAGGTTGGAAGAATATTCGTTCTATTGTGTGTTTTGCAGAAATTATGCGGTGAGTGTGCAACAGATTATATCACCTCATGTAAAACAGCATATGTTGTGCATTGTATAGATGAGAGTTTCAGACTGCTTCTTTTTCCCCTAATGAGAAACTGAACACTATGCTCAGGTATATGAAGTATGCCTTTTTATTTATTATACAGCAGTCTAGAGCAGCTGTCAAGGACTTTACTTCCGACATCATAAAGTCATGATGTCAAGGGGACATCTATGAGCACAATGCTTGACCAACCAGTCTGGTAAAGTGAATATCTGCTGCTCCCTATCACCTGGGAGAAGATTTACTCACCCAGATTGCACCCAAAGCCACATTGACTTTGCTTCTTTTCTGCTTGACTAATTGGCAAAACAGCTACCTGACACTTCTTGTACATATTGAACTTTCCAGTAATTTTGCCTCAAGGATTTATTCATCACAGTAGAGATAATGGACTGTTGACATCTACCAAAAAGCAAGGAGTGAACTGCAACTTACATTGGCCTGACTTTTCATTTTTCGTGCAATTTTACATAGAAATTTCACAAAGGTGAGACCATTTAGCTCAAATTATCCAAGCCACTATTTATATTCCATACAGTCCCCTACCACCTTACTTCATGGGTATAATCTTCTACGCAATTCTTCATATATTTCCCTTTAACACATCCACATCGGTCACTCCTTATGGAAGCTAATTCCACTGTCTGTCTACTCACTGGGTGGAGGCATTTCTCCTGAGATATTTAATCAGGACTATAGTTTTAACCATTACTTTTGCTTTTCCCACAAGTGGAGACTTTTTTCTCTTTACTGTTTAGCTTGATGTCTGGAGAAATTATGTCAAAATGGCCAAAAAGTGCAATTTCAGTGGTAAGAGAACATTGGGTCTCAGAGTTGGGATGTCACGTTGTGGCTGTACAGAACATTGCTGAGGCCATGTTTAAAATATTGCGTACAATTCTGGTCATCTATCTATAGGAAGGATGTTGTTAAACTTGACAGAATGCAAAAATGATTTACAAGGATGTTACTAGGACCGAAGAGGTTGAATAGGCTGGGGCTTTTTCCCCCTGTAGTGTTGGACGCTGGGATTGACTTCAAAGGCTTATAAAATCATGAAGGGTATGGATAGGGTGAATAGCCAAGGTCTTTTCCCTAAGGTGGAGGGGAGTCCAAAACTAGAGGACATTGGCTTAAGGCAAGAGGGGAAAAGTTTAAAAAGGACCAGCAATCCTCTCTTTACTGCTTAAACAAAGCAACAGCGTAAATACAGTTCAAAATGATTGCAAAAACTTGTAGTTAAAACTGCAATATCCTTTATTCCTTTGGTCCACAATCCAAAAATAACATAAGAAAACACAGTCCTTTCAAGAACTCCTTCCATAGACATCAATTTGATGTTACTGTCTCAATATGTCAAATTATGTCAAAGCTCAAAGTCAAAGACTTTGGCCACCATGTCCATTTAATGGTTGGGCCTGTGCCAAAGAATTGTTTTCTTCAAAAACCCAGAGACACATTGTTTGGCAATGTATTCTTTGATGCAAGTAAACTTTCAATCCTTTTCACTTTGGACAGAAGGCATTATTTAGACAATTGTTGGTTTATCTTGGTCCCCCTTTGTCAGTTTCCCTCTCTCAAGCAAAGAATACAAGTGACCCTGACTTATGTCTCTGAGTCATCGCTACATATGTGAATGCATCTTGGCTCTTTCTAGTGACTGCAACCTCGCTTTTCCTTACAATCTTGCTGGCTTTCCAACAGGCCCTGCTCACCAACATTCAACTTTCTTAGTTTCATGACTTTTTTTACCATGACACAATCATCTTCATTTTAGCATCAAAGCCAGACAAAAGGAAGACAATGTCAACCTTAAGCAAACTGAACCTTATCCCAGGAGAGTGCTTAAATACCAACTTGTGAGATGAGCATCATTTTAGTGACTGTGGCATTATCTAAAGGTGATTTCTAAGTTCACAGCATTTCCTTGGTGATGAGAGTATTTTTGTTAAATTTAAGAATGTAATCTGCGGAAGTCACACTTGGTAGCTACATCCTTTCAGGGAATGCAATGCTCAGTGCAATCTCATTTATCGTTCTGCCATGAGCCCAGAATATCAATAATTTCATAAAAGCCCATTGTTCTGGAGTCTAGCATCATTGAATAGATTCATGGAATGGTTACAGCATAGGATGAAATACTTTGACTTATTGCATCTTTACTGGCATAGAGCAATTCACTTGGTGTCTTTGTTATGTATTTCTTCCTTTCAGAAATCCATCCATCCATCCAATCCAATCCATTTCAAATGCATTGATTGAATCTACCTCAACCATAGTCTCATGTAATGCATTCAAGACCCTAGCCACTCATTGCCTGAAAAAAGATTTTATTCGTGTTGCCACGGCTCCTTTTGCCAGTTACATTAAATTTGTCCCGTCTATCCAGTTCTCTATCCAGACTGCTCGTGGTTTTGAAGACTTGTATCAAAGTCAATAGGAAGGGCTTCCATTCAATTGATGTACTGGTCATTTAAGATCACCATTACATCTTCCTGGAGGAATGTGCCCATTTCCCTCAATCTTGTCTTAACCCTTAATTAATTAAATGATGTAGCACATTGCTCCCAAAGTCAAGATAGGCCTCAAACTTCTTGCGCAATTCTGCCACATTCCTTCCAATGGCCCACATCACTCAGGCCCATATAGCATTCTACTCAGTTTTTTTTAATTAATCTTTCACACAGTGGTGTTGACCAGAGGCATGCCTTGCACCACCCCACAGACAATAGGCTTCCTTTTCGTGACATATTTACTGTGGTTACTTGCCATGGAACCTCAATATCCTGGAATAAAAGTCTGACATTCTCAGCCATTTTTAACTGGGTTGGGTTTGCAGAGTCAGGAAGTGTCCTTTCTCTGGGCGTCCTATTTATACATAGAAACAGAGGGGATAAAAGTAGGAATAGGTCATTCAATACGATCATGGCTGTTTATTGGGATCAAGACCACAATCCCGCCCTCCTCCTTATCCCTTGATTCTTTTAGCCACAAGAGCTACATCTACCTCTTTCTTGAAAATGCACAATGTTTTGGCCTCAACCACTTTCTATAGGAGTGAATACCACAGGCTCACCATGGTCTGGTGAAGAAATTTCTCCTCATCCCAATCCTAAGAGGTTTTCCCCTTATCCTTAAACTATGACCCCTGGCACCTCACCCATGTTATCGATGACACAAATATCTCTCCTGATCAGGTTCCAGGGATTTATTCCCTTCATGCATTTTATGATGTCCCACACCTCCTCTTGTATGGAGATTTTTCAAGATACCACTATTTATTTCATCAGTTCTCTAGCTTCCACATCTTAACAGGGTCATAGCGATAGAATCATACAGCACAGGGACAGACCCTTTGGTCCAACCAGTCCATGCCGAACATAATCCCAAGCTAAACCAGCCCCACCTGTAGCCCTCATTATTTTATATACTTCTGTAACATTGCATGCTCCGATGAGAGAAGTCCCAGCCTATCCAGCCTTTCTTTACAACTCAAACCTTCCATATACACAACATCCTGGTAAATCTCTTCTGAACCCTCTCCAGCTTAATAATATCGTTCCTATAATTGGGCAACCAGAGCTGGAGTACACCACTGTAAACACTGATGTATTATCTGGGTGACAAAGTCAGAGGTCACATGACACACGTGTGGCAAGGAATTCCAAAGACTTGCAATCCTCGGAGAGAAGAAATTCCTCCTTATCTCAGTCTTAAACTGGCGCCCCTTTTTTTTTCTGGGACTATGGCCTCTGGTCCTAGCCTCTCCGATGAGCAAAATCATCGTCTTGGTGTTTGTCCTGTCAAGCCCCTTGAAACAGATAGGATTCTTAATGAGATCATCTCTCAATCTTCTCAATTTCAATGAGTAGAGTAGCAGATCATTTAACTTTTGTTCCTACGAAAATCTCTCCAGACTGGGGGTAATCCTAATGAGTCTTCTCTGAACTGCCTCCAATGAAATAATATCTTTCCTTAAATTAAGGGATTAAAACTGCTCATAATCCTCCAGACGTGCTCTCACCAGCCCCTTGTACAGTTGCAGTAAGACTTCCCTACTCTTATACTCCAAACCCCTGGAAGCAAGGACCAACGTCTATTAGCCTTCCCGGTTACCTGCTGGATCTGTATGCTAGCTTCCTGTGTTTCATGCACAATTTCCCCCAAGTCTCTTGTGTTGCAGCTTTCTGAAGCTTTTTTTCTCCATTTAAATAATACCCTATTCTGTTCTCCTTTCCAAAATGGACGACTTCACATTTTCCCAAATTATACTCCATTTTTCCAACTTTTTACACACTTGATAATCCTAGGAATATCTCTTTCTCTTTCTAAAACATTTGCATTTCCCTCACAACTTGCCTTTACACTTATTTTTGTATCTGCAAATTTGAAATATTCACTTCCTTCAAGTCATTAATATATTGTAAACAGTTAGGGTCCCAGCACTGATCACTGTGGAACCCCTCTGGTTACAGGTTAGCAATCCAAAAAAGAACCCCTATTCCCACTCGGTGTTTCCTACCCATTAGCCAATTCTCTATGCATGCTAATATACCACCCCCAATACCATGGACTTTTATCTTATGACTTAACCTTTTGTGAGGTACCTTGTTGAACAGTTTCTGGAAGTCCAAATACAACACATCTACCAATTACCCTCTATCAACTCTGATTGAGACTTCCTTGAAAAACTCAAATTATTTGGACACTATTCCCCTTCCATGAAGCAATACTTACTCTGCTTGATTAGATTATGCTTTTCCAGTGGTCTACTATTACTTTCTTAATAATTGATTTGAATATCTTTTTCCAATTATAGATGTTGGGCTAATTGGCCTGCTTTTTGCCTGTCTCCATTTGTGAATCGGGATGTCAGATTGACAGTCTTCTAATTCTTTGCTTCTCCAGAATCTAAGGACATTTGGAAAATTACAACCAATGCATCCACTATTGCTGTAGCTACCCCTTTTAGGATCCTAGGATGCTAATCATCAGGACAAGGGGAGTTATCTGCTTTTTCACTTGATGAATTTATCTAATGCTACTTCTACGGTGATGGTAAGGGTACTTAATTCCTTCTCTGCATCTTTAATATTAATGAAATGTTCATACTATCTTCCGCCATAAAGAATGAAACAAAATATCTCCACCGCCAATTCCTTGTTCCCCAAAACTATGCACTCTCGTCCTACGCTCTCTTAAAAAGCCAGACAACATCCCAGTATCTACCCTGTCAAGCCTCATAGAATCTTAAACGTTTCAATCAGGTTGCTCTCATTCTTCTAAATGCCAATGATTACAGGCCCGACCTTCTCAACCTCTCCTCAAAGAAAATCCCTTCATGCCCAAGATCAAATCAGTGAACCTTTTCTGAACTGCCCCCAATGTCAATATTTCTCTCCTTATTAAGGGGACTAAACTATTTACAATATTCAAGGTGCAATCTAATTAGTACCTTGTATAGTTTTAGCAAAACTTACCTATTTTTATATTCCATTCCTTTTTAAATGACAGCAAATATTTCACTTGCCTTCCCTGTTGCTTCCTGAACTTCCGTGCCAACTTTATCGTGATTTATGCATGAGGCCCCCCAAATTCCTCTAGGCTTTAGCTTTTTGCTGCCTTTCTCCATTTATTCTTCTCCACTATTCTCCCTACCAGAGTGCATAACGTTACACTTAATTTTCCATCTGTCAACTCCTTGCCTATTCACTTAGTCTGTCTGTTTTGCTCTGCAGATTCTTTGTGTCAATTTTGGTCACTTATCTTCCCAGCTATTTTTTTTCTTTTATCCACAAACTTGATAATTCACTTCCATTATCCAAGTCTTTAACATATGTATTGTAAATGATTGTGTTCCAAACACTGATCCTTGTGGTAATCCACTAGTTATAGATTTCCATCCTGATAACTCCACCCCCCATCACACTACTTTTTATGAATTAGCCAAATCTCAATCCATCATAATATACAATTCCCAATGCCATGGCCTCTTTTTTTTGTAGTATAGATTTATGTGTAGAACCTTATGGAAAGCATTTTGGAAATCCATACATATTGTATCTTTTGCTTCGCTTTTGTCAATCCTGCTTTTTACCTCCTAAAAGAATTCTAATAAATTGATCAGGCATGATTTCCCCTTCATGGAGCCATGCTGACTCTGATTATAACATGTATTTCTACATGCTCTGCTATTCCATCCTGTATCATAGACTCCAACAGAGACAGGTGTTGACTAGTCTATTGTAACCTCTTTTGTTTCTCCTTTTTGTCTCCCTCCCTTTTTGAATGAGGCACAACAGCAGGTATCTAATCCCCTGGAAATTTGTCAGAATCTAAGGATTCTTAAAAGGTTAATACCAATGCATTCACTGTGTCTGTGTCTGTGTCTGTGTCTTTAACATCGTAGGATACTCCCAACCAGGTCAAGGAGACTTTTCAACTTCAGCTCCATCAGTTTCCATAGTGCATTTCTCTAGTGACTTATTTATTTAATTATAGAGCCACGGATTCATACAGCCATGGATTCATAGAGCCATACAGCATGAAAACAGGCTAGTCAGCCCAACTAGCCCTTGCCAATCAGGTTTCTTAACTGAACTTTTTCCATTTGTCTGCATTTGGCCTAATACTGCTCAAACTTTCCTATCTATGTATCTGTTCAAGTGTCTTTTAAATGATTTCCCATGCACAGAGCCATGTTAACTACTTATTTATTTGTTACTTATTTTTATGTATTTATTTCATACCACTTCCTGTGGCAGCTCATTCCATATATGGACTACCCACTATATGAAAAGGTTGCCCCTCATGTCCCTTTTAAATCTTTCCCATCTCACCTTACACCTACATCATCTAATTTTGGGCTCCCTTACTCTGGGGGGAAAAAACCTTGGCTTTTCACCTTATCTATGCCCCTCATGATTTTATAAACCTCTATAAGGCCACCCCTCAGCCTCCTACGCTCCAGGAAAAAAGTCCCAGTCTATACAACCTCTCCTTATAACTCAAAACCTCCAGTCTCAGTAACATCCTTGTAGATCTTTATTGTACCCTTTCCAGTTTAATATAGCAGGGCAACCAGAATTGAACGTAGTACTCTAAATGTACAGCCATACCATGATGTCCCAACTCCTGTACTCAATGCCCTGGCTGATGACGACAAAGATCTTCATCACTACCCTGTCCAGCTATGATGCCAATTGCAAGGATCTATGTACCTGCACCCCTAGGTATCTCTGTTTGACAACACCCCTGCACTGGTTTGTCTTACCAAAATGCAAAACTTCACATTTATCTGCATTAAACTCCATCTGCCATTTCTCAGTCTACTCAGCCAGTTGATCAAGATCCCATTGCACTCTTTGATAAACTTCTTCACTGTCCACTATACCATCAATTTTACCGTCATCTGCAAACTTACCAACCATGCCTCCTATATTCACATTCAAATCATTAATATCAATGATGAACAACAGTGGACCCAGCACCGATCCTTGCTGCATACTGCTGGTCACAGGCCTCAAGTCTGGAAGACAATCCTCTACTATCACCCTCTGTCTCCTACCATCAAGCCACTTTTGTATCTAATTGGCTAGTTTTCTCTGGATCCCTTGAGATCTAGCCTTATTAAACAGTCCACCATGCGGAACCTTGAGGAAGGCCTTCCTAAAGTCCATGTAGATAACATCTACCACATTGCCCTCATCTATCTTCTTGGTCACCTCTTCAAAAAACTCAAGTTTGTGAGACACTATTTCCCACACAGAAAGCCATGTTGACTGTTTATTTATTTCATCACCACCAATTCCTTCCCGCTGGATTATTCAGTATTTTTAGAAAGCTACTTGTGTTCTATATCATGAAGGCTAATGCAAATATTTATGCAACTCCTTTGCCGTTTTCTGCTTCGCCACTATTACTTCACCAGTTGCATTTTCTAAGGGCCTATGTTCACTTTGGCCTCCCTCTGAGGATATTTAATTTAATTTATTCATTAATTACTCCTGGATCCGTGCTCTTTACACTTGATGAATGCACCGTCTTTTACATTTTACTGTAATTTGTTTTACACCAGAATCATTTTTTTACTTCAAAGAAGGGTCCCTGGACTCAAAACATTAACTCTGCTTTCTCTCCTTAGATGCTGCCAGACCTCCTGAGTTCCTCCAACAATTTTTGTTTCTGTTTCAATCTTAAAAAAAGAAGCTTGTTAATTATATGACAATGAGAGGGTGAAAGCACTAGAGACCTGAACAGAAGCTGGAGACCTTGGTTTTAGTTTAAAGATTAGAATGCTCACCAATCCTACTCATAAATTTCCCTGCACTAAGTCACATTATGGTCTGTGATGTCACTCCACTGCTGCTCTCGCTGCAGGCAAACCTCTTCATCAACGCCTTTGATCCTCTCCACTCACCTCACCCTCTGGAGACTTTACCTCTTGAAGCACCTCTTTCCTCCGCTGTCCCAATGCCCACTTTGAGCCCAATTAATCTTCAATGCCATTTTTACAAAATGCTGTACTATGCTACTTATGCATCAAAACTGAACTGTTTTTATTTAATAAATGCAATGAACAACAAGGTGGCTCAGTGGTTAGCACTGCTGCCTCAGGGACCCGGGTTCGATTACACCCTCGGGCAACTCTCTGCGTGGAGTTTGCACGTTCTCCCGCGTCTGCGTGGGTTTTCTCCGGGTGCTCCAGTTTCCTCCAACAGTCCAAAGATATGCAGGCTGAGTGGATTGGCCATGCTAAATTGCCAGTAGTGTTCAGGGATGTGTAGATTAGGTGGGTTATAGGGGACAGCTCTGAGTGGAATGCTCTGAGGGTCAGTGTGGACTTGTTGGGCTGAAGGGCCTGTTTCCACACTGTAGGGAATTCTACAAAAAAAGTCACCTAAACATTGAGCATCTATTTAGGAATCCAAAATCCTAAAACTTACAGCGTTTTTTTAGCTGCTGAACAAATTAATTTAAGATAAATGTGTTGTTTTCATGCAATAGTTTTATATGATATCATTTCCATGTAATGGGCTGAAAATATTTCATGTAAACGCTTGCCAATGCAATGAAGGAGAATATTATAGACTGAACTTCTTTCAAATGAGACTCAGCAAGTCTCATTATCAATGGGAATGGTTTCTGGCACACTACAGGGACAAGGAGCACTGCTGCTTTGTTTTTTTTGTGATTTTAATACTGTTTCTGGTATGTAATAATGTACTGATGATATGTGATTTTATGTGATATCAAAGTTTTTGATGTCTCTTGCCAGTCGATGAACTTCATGCAGCCACGGCGTGTGAACAGCCAAGCTACCCACAGTATTCTACCCACCAAAATCAATTCATGCCAGCTCTTGTGCAGCACCCTCACACAATTCTAGTGTGTGCCAATTGCATTCTCAAGACCTCATTCTGTAATCTGGCCTCACAAAATTAATGCCATCATTTAAAAGTCATCTATTGTGGGTAGCACAGTGGTTGGCACTGTTGTCTCACAGCGCCAGGGACCAGGGTTTGATTCCACCTTCAGGAGACTGTCTGTGTGGAGTTTGTACGTTCTCCCTGTGTCTGCTTGGATTTACTCCCACTGTCCAAAGATGTGCAGTTTAGGTGGATCGGCCATGGTAAATTACCCAAAGTGTCCAGGATGCGTAGGCTAGGCGGATTAACCACGGGAAATGCAGAGTTATTAGGGGAGATGGGTTGGGGTGGGATGCTCTTCAGAATGTCAGTGTGAAGCGAATGGGCCAAATGGCCTGTTTCCACCACTGTAGGGATTCTATGAAATATGTTGATGTAGTTGAAGGCACTGCATGCAAGGAATTTTGTGTGACAGAATGCAAAGTCAGGCCCAATAAACTTTGATACAAAATTAGGTAAACTTAACAAAGACAATGAGGAGTATAATTAAAGATCATGGTCTAAATTTTCATTCGTAATTTGGAAACCCAATATCAGAATAATTTCTGGGTCTTATCCCCACACCCTGTCAGTTTCTTGTAACAAGATTTTTAACAGTAGAAGAACCTAATTAGTCCAGAAGTGGATTTGAGGCCAAATTGTAAGGAGCAAGATTGGTCTGGAGAAAGGAATTACACACACAGATTGGCTTATAAAGGAAAATGGCAGCCATTACTGGGTTGACCATTGTCTGTGGGAATGGAGCACGCTTGACGGCTGAGAGCCAGCACCCTCACGGCTCACACACTTGTTGAAAATCTCTCTCCTCAAGTACTCCAGCCTCTCTTCTCAAGTGAGGTTAACTTTGTGCCACCGCAAGAGCACCTCCGTTTGATTATTCCTTTATATACAAGACTTTCCATCAGCAGCCACCATAACAAGTGGTTGCCACTGTGCTCTTGGCACTTGTGAACGAAATGTAAAGTGACCATTGTCTTGCTCTCAGGGCTGCTCTGTCATTAGAAAGAGAGAGAGAGAGAGGGACAGAGAGAGAGAACTGATGGCAGCTTAACCTGAGGATCGCCATGCTTCAGGTGAGGGGAGAGGTTGGGAAGGCAAATTCCATATGGTAACCTCTGCCATGCAGGAATTGAACCCACACTGTTGGCATCACCCTGCATCACAAACCAGCTGTCCCGCCAACTGAACTGAATAACCCCAATGAGAACTAGTAAGTCCCAGACCATTCACTTTTCCTATTATTAACACTGAAAATTTGGTTATGTTCCTCTCTAGCCATTGATAAGAAAGTTGATGGGTCGGTGGGAGGTATATGTGTTGCCAGTTTTCTCATTCACCACTCCTCACCCAGTCATTCCTTTAAACATTCCAGTGCTTGTCAGAACTGGCACATCATCTGAGTGCACTCTTTTCAGAATTCAGCCACATCCGACACTCTCCTCAGATGATAGATAATCTTATCTATATACATGAGACTGATTCCACAATCTTCAGAAATAACCATGGTCAAAGTAGCTTTAATGAACTTGCAAAAAGTGTTGTACAAAAAAAAGGGCCAGAATTTGACCTAGTGCTATCCAGCATCAACCTGACAATACATTAAGATGGGTGAATTGATTGGTAATTAATCTTGAGAGCATCATTGGTTCACCACCAACTTAAATCTATCAGGCCCTATTCCTGGTGAGGAAAACATTCACTTTATCTTCATCTGCTATTCCATTTGCTTTCATCTTCTTGTTTGATCATATGATAAATAGACAGTGATAGAGAGTAGGGTGTGGGCAAAGTGATCTGTGTAAGTTCAGAACAGTAGTCTCAGTACGAAGCCTCAATGAAAGTGGCATCCAGCCACTTTTCATTTCTCACATGAGTAAACATTAAGCGGGAAGGGCTTAAAATTACATGAGGATACTGACAGACACTCAACTCAGCAGAAGAGTTTTCAACATTTCAGCTTTTGGTTGTTTGCATCTCATTGGAGAAAACAACATTTTTATTCTATTTATGGGAGTCGGTCTAATCACAAGCTGAAAGTGAAAGTTATTAAACTAACTCTGTTCTTCCTTTTGCAAAGTCAAGAGAGCAAGATTCACATTATCCAACACAATGCAAAGTGGAATACACTAATAACTGATATCTCCAGTTCACCGCTGCCCTTGTACTAATATATTGCCTGAGATTGATGGATAGAGGTTTACAGAAGCAAAGCCCAATCCGTTGAAAGATCGCAAAAAACAGTTTTCTTTATTAAACTCACAAGCAGTCACTTGCACTCGCATCTATGTAAGCATTTACAACTTACAAGTCCTGATGAAGGGTTTAAACCCAAAACATTGACTTTCCTGCTCCTCTGATGCTGCCTGACCTGTTGTGTTTCTCCAGCTCCACACTGTTTTAACTCTGACGCCAGCATCTGCAGTTCTTGCTATCTCCGATGCTCAAGCCCTCACCAGGACTTAACAGTAGATAAACAAGGACCACATTAAAACAAAGGTAATTCCTTACGGGATCTTTTCATTCTCTTAATAGAATAACAGGCTGACTGTGTCAAGTATTTGCTGAAAGTAATTATGACCACATTCAAATTTTGATCATTAGCAGCTTTTAAACAAATGTAATAAGTGTTAAAGTTACTATATAAAATACCAACACTGTAAGTCTGGTGTGACTGTAAAAGAACCAGTTTGCTATCGATCCCCTGAATAGTTGAATCATTGACTGCTGGGCTATCCAAATGATCTATGTGATCATTCCAAATGGTTTACATTCCAAATGGTTTAAAATGTTTAGTACCTAACAGGTTAGACATTTTCAAATGGAACAAATTCTATTGTTAACCATTTTCAATTTATATTTCAGGAGAAAATCTGGAAGGAAATGGGTGGAAAATCCTGACCCAGCATCCTTATCAATGACAAATATTGAAGAACAGCCAGGTGATGGTATTTGTTCAGCTTGGACTCAGTTAAGGTAAAAGAATAAATAATGAATAAAGGTGTATATGGGTCAGTTCATCAGATTTTTTTTTTAACTGATGCAGCACCTGATTCCGTAATTCTCATGTTGGTATTGAGGTCAGGACTTTAACAACAGCAAGTAGGAAAGCAAATATCTAAAAGATTATTCTGTCTCAAAAATCACACCTTAGCAATCTGTTCAATCTTTAGTGTTAATAGGCACTGACCTACAAACAAGCCATATTAAATCCCCTTGTCAAAAATTACAGTATATGTGTGATTCCTCTGGATGGTAGTGTCCATGGGTTTTGAAGGTGCTCCGTGGGAGAGGTTGGTGAATTTCTACAATGTATCTAATAGATTGTAAACTGCTGCTACTGAGCATTGATTAAGTAGATAGTGAATGTATGTGAATATGATGCCAAACAAACAGACCATTTCGTCTTGGATGGTGTCAAGCTTCTTGTGTGTAGTTGGAGTTTCACACATTCAGGCAAATGGGAAACATTTCATCACACACCTGAGTTGTGCCTTGTAGATGGTAAACAGAGACAGAGGATCAAGACTGAAGATTGCAGTGACTCATTCACTCATTGTTTCCAAATTAGCACTTTCCTCACTGCACAGCCCTCTAGGAATCCAGAATGTCTGGATGTTAAAAAAGGGCACATTTTGCAGCTGCTGATCAGTGGAAATGGATCTACCTAACAGTCCATGGTTTGGTCATGGCCTGGATCCCGAACGTGAAATATTCCTTTAAAGTACATTTACCCCTTTGAAAGATATTCCATGCTTTCCTCCATGTATTGTAGAACAATTCATGATTGTCATTACTTCAGGTGCAAATGTTATTTGTGAA
>JAHRHZ010000271.1:11733754-11767819 GCA_024137785.1 Ginglymostoma cirratum
CTATCCGCCTCCCCCTCTCTCCCTATTTATTTCAGAACCCTCTTTCATCCCCCATTTCTGATGAAGGGTCTAGGCCCGAAACGTCAAGTTTTCCTGCTCCTATGATGCTGCTTGACCTGCTGTGTTCATCCAGCCCCATGCTTGTTATCTCGGATTCTCCAGCATCTGCAGTACCTTTTATCTCTTATCAGTGAAAAATAATGTGTTGGGTTTAAGAGCATTCCTCAGAAGTGAACTTTGTCCGACACATTAATATATTTTTCAAGACATGTGACTGAACCGTGTAGGATATTCCAAACACGATCTTACCAATGAGTTGTAAAAAATTTAAATTACCTCTCCAATTTCAAATACCCATGACATCTACCAAAGGACTCAATCAACGATAACAATTTCACATTAAATGGATGTTTTTAATGAATGATTGGCAATTACTGCAAAACCATTTTTTCTTCCCATCTTTGTCAAGGACATCTATCAATCCAAGAACATAGAATGTCACAGAATGCCTTCCATCTCATAGCAGATGTGTTTTGATTTTTTTTCAAAGTGCCATTTTGATTTTGTTTGGTAATTGTTGTCACTGTGGCTTGTTTTATTAAGATCAAATTTGATTGTGCCATCAATCTCTGAATCTTTTATAATGCCTATGGGGAGAATCTGATGTATTCCTTCATTATTGGGTTTTGTTTCATCTCATCATTCCACTGGTCTGGAACATCTCAACTACCTTCTGAAAATCCAGGTGCATTGTAACATAAACTCAGCATTCGACAGCCCTTATGATGAGCTAGCTTCATGCAAACAAAAATTAAGAGCAAAAGAAGGTCTCTTAACCCCTCAAGAGCTTGCTCCTCAATTCAATAAGATTATGATTGATCTGATAACTCCATATAAACTGATGTGGTCTTATCCAATGACCTGTATAACAAAAGTATAGCCACTCTACTTTTGTATTCAAGTCCCATCTCAATAAACAATAACTTTATATTAATTGTCACATAATAGTACAGAACTTGTGTTGCTGTAAAATGACAAAATTTTGTTTTATATACATCAGGAAAATTTGCAACAGTACCAATGTATAGGGTAAACAACGTTTAAACTATGTGTGGGCAGCGCTGATTGGTTGGCAAGCAGACTCTAATTAATACATGTGCAGCCAAGGAGAATACACGAGTTACAGATGCCTGACATTTTAAACACAGCTTGGCAGTTCACTGTCAGTCATCATTAACTGATGCATTCTCCATGACAACACCTCTATCAACTAGAGTCCACTTGCCAACCAATAAGTATTGTCTTTCCATGTAATGTAAGTTTGTTTCCTTTTGCATTGGTATTCTTGCAGATTGTCCTGATGACTGCAAGATGAAGAGCTTCAAAGACCTTCTTTTTAATCGATGGCATTCTTTTAGCTTTCCTAATTAGTTGTTGTGTCCGCATACTAACCTTTTGCAATTCATGAAGCAGACACCTAGATGCCTCTGCATTTCAGAGCCTTGTACTTGCCTACTATTAAGATAAAAATATGCTTCCTTTTTATTCTTCCTGCCAAATGGGCAATTTCATATTTTCCAACATTATGTATTATTTTCCACATTTTTGCTCACTCGCTTCATCTATCTATATCCTTTTAGCTTCCTTATGTGCACTTCTCAAATTAATTTCTTATTTATCTTTGTGTCATCAGCAAACTTAGCAATCATGTCTTTGGTCCCACCATCCAAATCATTTATGTAAATTGTAAAGAATTGAAGCCCCTGCACTGATCCCCAAGTAACACCAATCATTCTTTCTTGACATCAAGGAAACAATTAATTTATGACTGCTTTGCTTCCTGTCACTGTTCACAGTTTACAGAAAGGTTTTTGCAATACTGCATTCAATTCTGGTCTCCCTGCTATTGGAAAGATGCTGTTAAACTTGTAGGGTACAGAAAGGATTTACAAGGATGTTGCCAGGGTTGGAGAGTTTGAGGTATAGGGAGAGGCTGAATAGATTGGGGCTATTTTCCCTGGAGCATCAGAGGCTGAGGAGTGACCTTATAGAGGTTTATAAAATGAGGAGCATGCATGGGGTGAATAGCGATGGTCATATTCCCAGGCTAGGGGGGTCCAAAACTAGAGAGCATAGGTTTAAGGTGAGGGGAAAGCTTTAAAACGGACCTAAGGGGCAACTTTTTCACACAGAGGGTGGTGCACATATGGAATGAGCTGCTAGAAGAAGTCATGAAGGCAGGTACAATTATAAAATTTAAAAGATGTTTGGTTGGGTACATGAATAGGAATGGTTTAGACGGATATTAGCCAAATGCTGGCAAATAGGTTGAGCTTAATTTAGGATGTCTGTTTGCATGGACGACTTGGGCCAAAGGCTCTGTTTCCATGCTGTTTCCATTACAACTCTGTGGCTCTATAGTTCTATGACTAAACCTGTGCATCTAATTCTCTAATCTATCTTCCCTTCAAGTGTAGTTATCCATTTTGAACATATATTCACTAGCTATCTAACATCTCCTAATTGAATTGTCTCTGGAAATGTTATAACTGGTGAAGTCTGATCCACTGCTTGAACGCCATACTGACATCTTGAAGCATCCTTGCTCTTGGACGATTGTTGACCAAGAATTTTTATTCATTCATTTTCAAATATCGAAATTCATTTTACAGGTCCAACTCTGATATTTACTGTTGCTCTCAAAATCATGAATTGCTCTTGCACTTCTCTTTTTTGCTGCAGTGTTCTAGTTCAGCCGTCCTCCTTACCATCTAATCCTTTAGAATTACTGGTATACTGTAACCTTTCCAGTCTGGAAAGTTTGAGATTAAGTCATTTCTGGATTTTGGAATTTTCTGGATAATAATGTTACAATGCATTAGCACATGAGTGAACCAGAAACGTAACAGTGATAGAACATTATGAAGCAGTAAAATATTGTTTTACTGAGTAAAAGACTCTTTCATGTCTCCGCTCCAAGGATTCCTTTTCCCTCTGCTTCTCATCCCCCCTTGCTATCTTCTACCTCTCTCTATTTCTCTTTCTATATCTCTGATACTCTATACTCCACAACATGTCTTTCATCTTTTCCCTTCATTGTGCAATGCTCACTTTCCCCCCCTCTCGCTGTAGTCTGTCCTGTTTCCTCCTCCATGTGCTGCACTGTTTGATTCTCTTTAAACACCAGAGAACATACCTTTCCCTGCCTTCCTGTCTTTCCTGTTCCCACTGTTCAATCTACCACTTCTGTTTTCCATTCCTAAAGATTTGCTTTTTCCTTTGCCATGTATTTCTGTTGATCTGTGTTATGGATCTTCTCCCTCTTTGCACTTTTCTGGAAGACCCCATTGTGCATAGTCTCATCATATGAGGCTCCTCTGTTCAGAACTAGAGCATGCTACACACCCCATTTCTCTCACAGGTCGCAAACTGTCTCTAAGCAATGTGACTGGAAGCCTTTCAAAATTTTAATCATTTTTCTTAAAATATGTATATATTATTAATCTTAACCTTCTCCTCCAGTCACTCTAACCTTGCTACTTACTAATCTTCCTTTTAAGGAAAAGTATTCCATCTCTCTTCTGTTTAATTTTTCAATTACTTGTTTTTGACTGACTTCACCCTCATGACTTTCTTACAACTTCCAGAAATCTTGTCTTGCGTCTGTGTTGCTTTTTTTCATCTTCATTGTAATTATAACTTCAAAATCATCTGCATAGTGATTACTGGAACCCAAATATGTACCAACGTCTAGATTACTGATGAAGCTATAACTATAATGGCGGCAAACCAAATCAATACTTACATAAAACACTAGTTCAAATCTCATTAGAATTATGGCACTGCACTTTCAGGATCAGTACTACTTCTCATGAAAAATAGATAAGCATTTGTAATTTCCTGTCAGTGCCTCTTTGCTTCATACCAAAACACCACCTTGAAAGCAATTGAAACAAGAATGAAGCACCATGGTCCTAAGACTTCTTATGTATTAACTTACATCTTGTAAATTTATTTTAGTCAGCCAGTTAAATCCATGATCAATATACACAATTTTCTAAGTGCAGAAAACACTTTAGACAGACTAGAATCATTGTTTAGTACATTTCATGAGGAAATACAATCACCAGTAATCAATCTTCCATGTTACAAAGATTGCAAGACTCTAAGGACAATCAAAGAAACATGACTCACACAAACCCAACAAGAGAAAGAAACAGGCCCAGCAGTCACGCAAGAAATGAAACCCCATTGAAAGTTCATGCACATAGTAACATAGGGAGAGGACTCGGTCTTTCAATACCCAAAGCCTGATCCACCAGTCAATTAGATTATAGCTCGGCATGACATAGCTCCTCCTACCCACCTAAATTCTATTACCCTTCCCTGACTGAGCTGACTGCAACAGCTTGATAAGGGACAATGGTTCAAGACTTCTACTACCCTTTGCGTTGAGATATGTTTTTAATGCCACCCTTAAACTGCATTCATTTAAATGTTATCTTTTCTTAAAATGCAAACTCCAAAGCAAGTAATTGTGGTACAATAATAGAAACCCTCACCCCTGTGGGAAAATAACAAAGCCACAAAATTGCCTAATCTCAGTGGGCAAGAAATGTACCTCTTCTCCAGTTTTCCATTGTTCTCATTCTTGTCCAAGCCTTCCCTATTTTCACAGCTTCAAACAGGGAAGACATAGGCTCAAAACTGCTCCGGCCTTCAAATTGTAAATAATTCCCAAAGACAATCTTTAATTGACCTAACTATTGACAATCTGATGATATTCTTTTCTAATTGTCCAGATCTGAGGGATTAAAAAGCTTGGAACGAAAATATCATTGATTTTGGGTTACTATGCTTATGATGCACCTTAAGACCGGACTTAAAGTATACATTCTTGATGAAAATGACCAAGGCAAATGGATATGAAGCAAATAACATTGTTTTCTTTTGACAGCAGAAAATTCCTGCTTGTTGCTAATCATATCATTCAGGTCATAAAGCCAATACAATTTGACTGCAAACATTCACTTTAATTTGTTTCAATATGTAAAGGTGAGTTAAGGTAATGAAGCCAGCATTCTGAGAACTCAGATTAATCTTCATCGAGGAATGTCTGGAGTGATCAGGGTTGATCTTATAGCATCCTCGCTTGTAGGGAGGTAATGGTCAAAACCCAATAACTTTGTGAAGGCTAGAAAGAAGGATGATAAAGAATGAATCACTACATGGAAGCAAGTTAGATTTTCTGTTGTCACAAGCTAGTGATTTCTATTGTGTCAGATGTCAATTTCCATTTCAATGACAGGTTCCATCTAAAAGATAATGGAGGCAAAATTTAATAGTAGAAAATGGCCCTGTGGATCATGATGTGTGATCAATGCATGCCTCTTCTTTAATCAAACTAACGCACAAACATTGCGCTGCCCTTGATTTACATTTTACCTGCATGCAGAATAAAACACACTATTATTTGACTGAACACAGCAGATGGTACAAGTTCAGGCTAGGCTAGCACCACTTACACTTTCCAACATGTATAACCCAGGCAGCCTCCTCCACTTGAAGAGGTGATGCATTCTGCCTTGAGAGTTCTGAGGAAGGGTCAAGCAACCCGAAACATTAACTCTGATTTCTATCCAGACATGCTGCCAGACACGCTGAGCTTTTCCAGCAGTTTCTGTTTTTGAGTCATAGTCATACAGCTTGGAAACAGGTGTTCCTGATCTACAGCATCCGCAGTTCGTCCAGTTTTTATTTACTATTTAAGGCACAGGAAGTAGATCGTTAAGAAATTTTGAGCAGGAAGAACACTGCAGAAGGGTGCAGTGGGACAGAGGGATTCTTTGATGCATGTTTTGGTGTAGGCGGGGGAGAGGAGGAGATCATATGTAGTGTACATTTAGTGACCTTACAGCAATGTGACACCAAGGACGTGGGTACAGTGTCACAAGAAATTCAATGACCACACATGAGGGGAAAAGGTAAGTAAATTGATCTTGAAATGCAGTATCCTTACAATTGAACCACTAGCCCCATATACTATTCAATTTACCACTCTCCTTTACTCAACTACCCATATTCTGCATCATGAACCAAGGCTCAATTTCATTGTTTGTTTCATCTCAACCTCACACATGACATTTTGTAGGCTTCACATCTGCATCTTACAGCTTTTGCACACACCGCCAGCTATTGAGCCAGGGCAGGCAGGTCAATCTAGGAGATAGCACTGTGCTCACTGACACACCAGCCATTCTCTTGCAGCACCAGTTGACGTATAAGCAGAGGCAGGAGCATCAAACTGGCAAGGAACAGATACTGTTCCCTGTCCGAAGCTCCAAGGAGAAGATAGTACTCTTCTTCATTGAGGTGATCATTAATGAGGCTATGGCTATGACAAGGCAGAAACCGTTAAAAGTACGAGTACTGCAAAGCTGTCCATACACTGACTGTATCAGAGATAGTAGGAACTGCAGATGCTGGAGAATCTGAGATAATAAGGTGTAGAGCCGGATGAACACAGCAAGCCAAGCAGCACCAGAGGAGCAGGAAGGCTGATGTTTCGGGCCTAGACGCTTCTTCAGAAATGCATTTCTGAAGAAGGGTCTAGGCCTGAAACATCAGCCTTCCTGCTCCTTTGATGCTGCTTGGCCTGCTGTGTTCATCTAGCTCTACACCTTGTCATCTCTTACACTGACTGTGGCAGGCGACAGATTTCAGTGAACACATTCTTATTGAAACAAAAACATCTGAAAATCTGTTCCTTGCTGACCTGGAAGCAAGGGCATACTTCCTTGAAGATTCTGGATGGATGAGGCCACCTACTCAGATTGCTCCACATCCTTCCTCTCTCAGTGGCTTAGTGTCCCCAGGGAACAAGCGATTAGGAGTGGGCCGTTCAATCTATCAAGTCTATGCTGCTATTCAGTCGTAGCTGAGCTGTGACCTATCTCCTGGGATGGTAGGACTGCCGTATGAAGACAGACTGAATTGGTTAGGACTATATTCACTGGAGTTTTGAAGAATGATTAGAGATCTCATTGAAACCTATAACATTTTATCAGAACTAGACAGGGAAAATGCAAGAAGGATGTTCTCAATGAGCACAAGAGCCCAGAAGTAGAGGGCACAGTCTAAGGATACAGGGTGGACAATTTAGGAGTGAGAATGAGGAGAAATTTCTTCACCCAGAGAGTTGTAAGCCGGTGAATTTCTCTACCACAGAATACAGTTGAGGCAAAAACATTGAATGTTTTCAAGAAGGAGTTAGAGCTAAAAACAAAGAAAGGTATATAGAGAAAGCAGGAATGGAGTACTGAATTGGATGTTCAGCCGTGATCACCTTGAACAGCAGAAAGACTCAAAGGGCTGAGCAGCCTATTCCTGCTCCTATTCTCTATGTTTCTATGATCCTATATACATCATTTTGTTTCATAACCTTTAATTCTTTGCTAATCAGGCCTATATCGATATCAGATTTAAAACATGGCATTGTTCTAAAATCAATTGCCCTTTGTGGCTTTCAGAGCTAAGGCCTTCAGAAAGTGTCATACACTGCATTCCCTTTAGACTATAGGAGCATTAAACAGCAGATCAAGGTCTAATTAAACTCAACACAAGAGTCTGCAGCAATCAATATTCCTTTTAAATGGTGCTGACAAGGACCTGAGGGACTGGAGGATCTTTCTGCTGTTAACCATACCTTCAAACAATGGTAGGGCCTTGGGTAGTGTTGTAGAACAAAGGGACCTAGGGGTTCAGGGACATAATTCTTTCGAGTTTGCGTCACATATGGACAACATGGTTAAAAAGGTTTTTGGTACGCTTACCTTCATTGCTCGGTCCTTTGAGTATAGGATTTGGGAAGTCATGTTGAGGTTGTAGAGGCCATTGGTGAGGCCTCTTCGAGAATTCTGTGACCAGTTCTGCTTGCCTAGTTATAGGAAGGATATTATTAACCTGGACAGGGTTCAGAAAAGATTTACCGGGATGTTGCTGGGTATGGAATTTTTGAGTTATAAAGAAAGGCTGGATAGGCTGGGACCTTTTTTTTACTGGAGCGTAGGAGGTTGAGAGATAACCTTATAGAAGTTTATAAAATAATGAGGGGCATAGATAGAGTTGTCTTTTCCCTAAGATGGGGAATTTCAAGATTAGGGGACATATTTTAAAGGTGAGAGGAGAAACATTTAAAAAAGACATGAGGGGCAAACTTTTTACAAAGGGTAGTTCGCATATGAAATGAACTTCCTGAGGAAGTGATGGATACAATTACAACGTTTGAAAGACATTTGGAGAAGTACATGAATAAGAAAGTTTTGGAGGGATATAGGCCAGGAGTAGGCAGGTGGGACTAGCTTAGTTTGGATTATGTTCGGTGTGGACTGGTTGGACTGAAGGATCTGTTTCCGTGCTGTATGACTCTAAGAGAGAATGGGTGATAGCTGGATAATCCAGGTATGCTAGCATCAGTCAGCATTACACATTGATTGGTGCCACAATCTAAGTTTGCATTCTTCCACTAACTTCTAAAATGGCAGCAGGCATGGTCTGTGCCAGAAATATGCATGCACAGTGTAGGTACAATTTTGGCCATGAAATGGTACCTGTAATGTCACAGATACAGGCACTACTTGAGATTTCACCAGATTTTGCAGTCGCTTATATGCCTCAGCCATATAGATTTCCTCTTCATAATTTGGGTGATCTATAGTTCTGCTCAAGAAAGTTCTTGCATTAAGCTAAATTTGAATCTACTCAAGTGGAACTTCATCCTCTTTTATGCTGTCACAGATTGACTGGCGAAATTTTGTTTTATTACAACTTTCAATAAAGTGAGAAGGAGTGAAGACTTAATAACTTCTCATGGCAGAATTCATTGGAGGAAATCATGGCACTCAGAATGATTAGCAGAATGATGAATGTTGCTGAAATTCAAAAACTCTGACTTTGGTCCACAAAAGTGGCTAACTAAATTATCTATCAGCTTTGTGCTGCCTGCTATTTCTCAGCATTGCAGTATCCAGCAGCATTGTTCATTTGAATCAGAGAATCCCCACAGTGTGGAAGCTGGCCATTAAGCCAATTGAGTCTGCACCGACCTGCCAAAGAGCATCTTAGTCAGACCCACCTTCCTACCCTCTCCCTGTAACCCTGTGTGGCCGAACCACCTTGCCTGCATATCCCTGGACACTATGGGGCAATTGAGCACGGTCAATCCACTAAACCTGCACATCTTTGGACTGTGGGAGTAAACTGGAGGAAACCCACTCAGACATGGGGAGAATGTGCAATCTTCATACTCGCAGTTGCCTGAGGGTGGAATCGAACATAAGGCCCCTTGCATTGTGAGGCAATGGTGCTAACCACTGAGCTACTGGGCTGGGCATTGGCCACTGGCCACATCCTTCATGTGGGTGACAATAAAGTGAGTACCCAGCACCATTTAAAGTTAAGGATTAACCTGAACCTCTTAAAAGGGAGTTGCTTTGTGGCTGGAGCTTGGAATTGAAATATAAGTCACTAGGACTGAGATAGACAGTAGAATGCTTCAGCATGTTTGTGTTGACGCTAAAAACCATGTTGAGTGTGTTGTCGCCAATATCTTCCATATATTTATTTCTCTTGGTTGCTATGTGGTCTATTGCCGATGAGATTAGTCACCTTCTGGTCAAACCACATGAGTTTCTTGGAGCGAGAATGTCGTGGACCATCTTATGATGGTCTGAGAGGCAGGGCTGAAATGTGTTCCAGAATTGGGCAACAAGTAAAGTGAGGCACGTTTTGATGCTGGGAGCAACATGCATCTTTTATTGATACCTTTTAAACACTTGTTTCAATGTGTTTTGACACACTTCTGGAGCAAGTAGAATCTGATCCCAGGTTGTCTAGCTCCAAGGCACATGCCAACACTTGTGCCACAAGGGCCCATCTTACATGCTTTTGAGCAGTGGTCTGATGTAAATGGACAGGCTTTACTGGCTGTGAAGTACTTCATTAACAGCTGTTTTGGACTATTTTCCTCACAGTCTAAAGTCTATAGTTCTCCTCTGTTGCCAGGTTCACCATTCAGTTAGCTCCAACCAATAATCTAAGGATGAAAAAACAGAAATTGCTGAAAAACTCTGCAGATCTAGCAGCATCTGTGGAGAAAAAGCAGATTTAATATTTCAGATCCAGTGACCCTTCTTCAGAGCTTCTGAAATTCTCTTCAGAAGTTCATTACGTGCCCTTGTTCTAGAATTCCCAACCAGTGCCAATAGTTTATCAACCCTGTCTTTCCCTGTTAATATCTTGAAGATTTTGATATTATCATTCCTTAAACTTCTAAATTCTAGAGGAAACAGGCCAAATTTGTATAATCTCTCCTTATAACTTAACCCCTGAAGTCTAGGTATCATTCTTGTAAACCTGTGGTGTACTCCCTCCAGGCCGAATTATCCTTCCTCAAGTCTGGTACCTATATCTATATACAGTTCTCCAAGTGACATCTAACCAGGTCTAATATGTCATTTTTCAGTCCTAAATAGATAACTTCGTACTTGCTTACATTGAATTCCATCTGTCACAGTTTTGTTTATTCACTTCATCAATCAATATCCCTTTGTAATTTTATGCTAGCATCTATACTGACTACCATGCCGTCTAACTGTGTCATCAGCTAAATTTGGTATATGGCATTCCATTAATTAACAATTTGCATACTGGTATAATGCAAATAATTGACACCCTAACACAGATCCATGTGGGAACCGCTGGTCATGCCTTGCCAGTTTGAGTACCCACTCATTATCCCTACATTCTGTTGCCTGCTATTCAACCAATTTCCCAGCTTTGTCAGTAATTTTCTCTTAATTCCCTTAATTCCCTGGGCCTCCACCTTAGCTAACAGTCTCTTATGTTACTTTATCAAACGCCTTCTGGAGGTCCACACAAAAACCATCCATAGACATTCTCCAGTCTTCTATCTTAGTCATCTCTTCAAAACATTCAATGAGGTTTTTCAGGCATGGCCTACCTGTTATGAATCCATGCTGGCTCTTGCTGATTTAATAACAATTTTCAAGGTGTTCAGTTACCCCATCCTTGATTACAGACTTCAACAATTTCCCCACCATGGGCGGTGGGCTAACTGGTCAGTAATTCTCTGGCTTTCCTTATTTGTCCTTTGTAAAAAGCAGAGCAACGTGTGCAATTTCCAAACCCAGAGGGATGACTCCTGTACCTATAGAACTCTGAAAGATTATAGCTTGGATGACTACAATGTGCTCCCCTACTACTTTTAACACCCTTGGATAGAAAACATCAGGTCCTGGGGATTTGTACTTTTTAATTCCATTAATTTCCGCATTACAGATGCTTTACTTACATTAATCTTATTCAGTCCCTGTCCATGATCCATTGTTATTTTCTTCAGGATTTCTGGCAAGCTATCCTCCATTTCTACTGTAAATATTGAGACAAAGTAATTATGTCTGCCATTTCTATTTAGTCACTGACAGTATCCAACTTACAGTCTTCAGTGGGCCAACATTGCTTTCACTTCATGTAATTATAACGTTTCTTCTTATTGATGTTTGATGTTGCTAGTAAGTTTCCTTTCACAATCCTTTTAGTATCTTATAAGCTGCTTTGTGGCCCTTTACTACCCTTTGTACTTTTCCCATTGAGTAGGATCAGTGCATTTTATTTTTCCCACTTTTTAAGTCCTTTGTTTTAGATCCATGCTGTCCCTTTTTTCTCTTCAGTTGTCTGTAGCTGTTTTTTTTTCCGTGAAATAGAGCTTCTCCCTCTCAGAGGTATAAACTTGTTTTGTATTATGTTAAGTGTTTCTTTAAACATCCTCCACTTGTTCAGTTGCTTTACTCATTAACAGATTTTCTCAGTTTAACATAGACACACTCTGTCTAATCTCATTTATGTCAGCCTTGTCTAAATCTAAACTCTAATAGCTGATTCATACATTTTGTTTTCAAATGCTACATTTAACTTGATTATGCTATTTGATAAATGTAGGCTGTTAATATCCCGTTCTGCATGCTGGACAGTGGCAATGTGGGAATTGAGAAAAGTGATAGATTAGACCAGAACATCCAGAAGCTAAATAAGTTGGATTGCTGGATGTAATTTTTAATGAACTCTCCAAATTCTTATACCACAAGAGTCGTGGAGTCATACAACACGGAAACAGAAACTTCGATCCAACCAGTCCATGCCAACCATAATCCCAAACTAAACTAGTCCCATTTACCTCCCCATGCTTGGCTCGTAACCCTCCATTTCTTATTCATGTACTTATCTAAATGTCTTTAAAACATTGTAACTGTACCCAGATTCATTCCACATATGAACCATTCTCTGTGTAAAAAAATTTGTCCCTCATGTCATGGAGTCACAGAGTTGTATAACACAGAAAAAGACCCTTCGGTCCAATTTGTCCACGCTGACCAGCTATCCTAAATTAATCTAGTCCCATTTGCCAGCATGTGTGCCACATTCCTTCCTATTCATGTACCCATCCAGTTGCCCTTTAAATGTTGTAATTGTACCAGCCTGCACTGCTTCCTCTGGGAGATTGTTCCATACACAAGCCACCCTATGTATGAAAACTTTTCTCTTTAGGTCCCTTTTAAATCTTTCTCCTCTCGCCTTAAACCTATGTCCTCTAGGTTTGAATTCCCCCACCTGGGGAAAAGACATTGGCTATTTACCCTATCCATGCCCCTTATGATCTTATAAACCTCTATAAGGTCACCTCTCAGCCTCCAATGCTCTGGGAAAAGTAGCCCCAGTCTATTCAGCCTCTCCATATAACTCAAACCCTCCAACCCTGGCAACATCCTTGTAAACTTTTTCTTTCTTAAATCTTTCTCCTCTCACTTTAAAAATATGCCCATTGAGAAAAGTCCCAGCCTATTTGGCCTCTTATAACTCAAATGCTCTATTCCTAGCTGCTAAATCTCTTCTGAACCCCCTCCAGCTTAGTAATACCTTTCCTATAGAAAGGTAACCAGAACTGGATGCATTACTCCAGAAGGGGCCTCACCAATGTGCTATGTTATCTCAACATAATATCCCAACTCCTAAATTCAAAAGGTCTGAGCAGTGAAGGCAAGTGTGCTAAATGCCTTCTTAACCACCCTGTCTACCTGTGATGTAAATTTTAAAGTATCTGAACCTCTAAATCTTTTTATTCTACAACACTACCCAAGGCCCTACTTTTAATTTTATATGTCTTGCCTTTGTTTGCTTTGTCAAAATGCATTGTACCAAAACATCATTCCAACTTTAATAATTCCAGCTTATCTATTTATAGTACATGAGGAAATCATCTCAAATTTGACCCCATGATACAGCTTGCTTGAGGATTTTTGAGATATGTTAAGGTTACAATTCTGATCATTCTGAACATTTAACTTTGTACACATGAGTATTGTACACAATTTTTAATTAGAAATAAACATTTGAAAAGTGGGTGCACTTTTTCAGTGAGTTGAAGTCACGAGCAGAATAATAGTGCAGAGGGTGCTCATTCATGAACCTATTTGGACAAAGTTTATGCTTTCAGAGTTCAACCATAATATCAGAAATAAATTGGATAATTTCAAATATTTTACATTGTAGTTGATACAGAGAATTTTTATGTAAAAAATTCAAATGTGTAACCTTGACATGACTGTATAAGGGGCTGATACAGTGGCTCAGTGGTTAGTGCTGCTACCTCACAGCACCAGGGACCTGGGTTCAATACCACCCTCAGGCAACTGTCTCTGTGAGTTTGCACATTCTCTCCATTTCTGTGTTGGTTTCCTCCAGGAGCTGTGATTTCTTCCCAGTCCAAAGAGGTGCAGGCTAAGTGGATTGGACATGCTAAATTGCCTGGGATGTGCAGGCTAGGTAGATTAACCATGGTAAATGTGGGGTTAGAGGAACAGGGTAGGAGGTGTGTCTGAGTGCGATGCTCTTAAGAGGGCCAGTGTGAACTTGACGGGCAAAATAGCCTGCATCTACACTGTTGGGATTCCATGATTCTATATCTATGAACATTGGAACATATGAACAAGGAGCAGGAGTCAGCTACTCGGTTGCTTAAGCCTTCCAATTTCAATAAGATTGTGGCCAATCTACTCAATAAACCTTTCACCCTTTGCCTTATCAGACAGGTATAGGTAAGTTGAATGAGTGTACAAAAATCTGGCAAATGGAGTACAACATGAAAAAATCTGAAGCTGTTCCCTTTGACTGGAAGAATTAAAAGCAAAACATTACTTAAATAGAAATTAAATAAGCAATTCCAAGGCTTAGAGATTTAAGTGATCTCATGCAGGAGTCTCAAAAAGTTAGTTTCCAGTACATTATACAATTGAGAGCATGAGTAGGATGTTATCCTTTATTACGAGAGGAATGAACATAAAAGGAAGGATATTATTCTTCCATTATACAGGTGAGACGAATCTTGAATACTATGCACAGCTTTTGTCTCTTTATGTAAGGAAGGATGTAAATGAAATGGAGGTGGTTCAGGAGAGGTTTTCTAGATTGGCACTGTAACGAAGTCAGCCAGCTGGAGCTTGGAGAATATGAGTTCCCTGATTGGGGCTGTTCATCTGGTTTAGGCAGCCTTGGCTGGCATGAAAAGGGCGAGTGTCAGAGATACTGACACTCTGGTGCCTGACTCAGTATGAAGCACTACGAGAGTCAAGGCTGTGCATGTGTAAATAAAGGGTGACTTGATGACAGTACACTGGCCTCCGTAGGGTTTTTTTTCAATATTATTTTTCAATATTATTCACTCATGGAAACGTGGGTGTCACTGGCTGGCCAGCATTTATTGCTTTTGTGTCTGGTTGCACTTGAGAAGGTGGTTTTCATCTGCGTTCTTGAACCATTACAGTCCACGTGCTGTAAGTTGACCCCCAATGCCCTTGGGGAGGGAATTCCAGGATTTTGATCCTGTGACGGTGAAGGAACAGTGATGTATTTCCAAGTCAAGATTGGTGTGTAGCTTGGAGGGGAACTTGCAGGTGTTCCCAAGTGTCTGCTCTCCTTGTCCTTCAAAATCAAAGCGGTCATGGGTTTGGAAAGTGCCGTCTAAGGATCACTGGTGAATATCTGCACTGCATCTTGTAAATGGCACGTCCTGCTGGTGCTGATTGTCAGTGGTGGAGGGAGTGGATGTTTGTGGATGTAGTGCCAATCAAGCAGCCTGCTCTGCTGTGGATGGTGTCAACCTTCTTGAGTGTTATTGGAGCTGCACCCATTCAGGCAAGTGGGGAATATTCCATCACATTCCTGACTTGTGCCTTGTAGATGGTGGACAGGCTTTGGGGAAACAGGAGGGGAGTTATTCAACACAGTATTCCTAGCCTCTAACCTGCTCTTGTAGGCTTTGTGCTTATGTGTTGAGTACAGTTGAGTTTCATTGGTAACCCCAAAGAAGTTGATCATGGGGGAATCCAATGATAGTAATACCATTGAACTTTTAACTTAATTTCTTTATTTTCCTACTTTATACTAAGAGGGACTGTAATGTTTATCTGTTAATTTGTTTCTTTATTTCTCATCTTTGTACCTAAGATTTTATACCTACATTCCTTTGTACCTAAGATGGCCCCAGGAACTGTACATGTTTCCTTGTACTCACGTACTTCTGTATTTGATACACATGGTAATAAATTCTAATTTTGAAATCAAGGGTTAGTGGATAGATTGTCTCTCATTGGAGATGTCATTGCCTGGTATTTGTGAGGCACAAATGTTATTTGACACTTATCAGCCCAAACATGGATATTGTCCAAATCTTGTGTTTGAACATGGGCATGGCTTCAGTATCTGAGGAGTTGCGAATGCTGCTGGACATTATACAGTCATTGGCAATGTTATAATGAAGCAGCTGAAAATGGCTGGGTCTAGGACACCACTCTGAGCAACTCCTGCAGAGATGTCTCAAGCTGAGATGCGTGACGTCCAAATACCATAACCATCTTCCTATGTACCAGGTAGGACTCCAACCAGCAGAGGGTTTGCAACTGATACCTATTGATTCCAGTTACACTAGGGTGCCTTTACATCACACTTGGTAAAATGCAGCCTTGACGTCAAGGACTGTCACTCACATGTCACCTCTGGAATTCAGCTCTTTTGTCCACATTCGAACAAAGGGTGCAATGAGGCCAGGAGCTGAGTGGGCCTGGTGGAACCCAAACTGGGCGTAACTGAGCAGGTTTACGATATCCAGATCCACCCAAGGTTTCTTGATATCACGTGGAGTAAATCGAATTGGCTGAAGACTGATATCTGAACATTATACAACTGTTGGCGAACATTCCCACTTCTGACGTTATAATGGAGAGAAGGTCATTAATGAAGCAGCTGAAAATGTTTGGGCCTAGGAAGGGAATGACTGAAGGAGGCCAAGATGGATCATCCACTCAGCACTCCACATGCAATCTTCAGCCTTATCTTTAGAACTGATGTGATGGGCTCTTCCATCATTGATAATGGAGATATTTGTGGAGCTCTTTCCTCCAGCGAGTTGTCAATTGTCCACAACTATCCACAACTGAAGGTGGTAGAACTGCAGAACTTAGATCTGAGCCATTGGTTGTGGGATCACTTAGTTCTATCTATCACTTGCTGCTTATGCTGTTTGGTGCGCAACTAGTCCTGTTTAGTATCTTCACCAGACTGACACTTCATTTTTAAAAATGCTTGGTGCTGTTCCTGGCATGCTCTACTGCACTCTCCATTCAACCAGAATAATCCCCTGGTTCGCTAGTAATAGCTGAGTGGGGTATATGCTGAATCATGAGGTTGCAGATTGTGATGGAGTACAATTCTGCTGTTATTGATGGTCCACAGATGCCTAGTGCTGAGTTGCTAGATCTGTTTGAAGTCTGTCCCACTTAGTACAGTGATAGTGTCACACAACACAGTGGAGGTCATTCTCAATGTGAAGCCAGGATTTTGGTTCCACAAGGACTTTAGTCACTCTCACTGATTACTGTCATGGACGGATGCATCTGCAGCCAACAGTCTGTTAAGGATAAGGTCAAGTATGTTTTTTCCTCCTCTTGTTTGTTCCCTCACCACCTGCTGCAGACCTAGTCTAACAACTATATCCTCTGGGACTCGACCAGCTTGATCAGTAACGGAATACATTTTGCATCCTTGCTACCCTCAGTTCTTCCTCCTAGTGTTGCTCAACATGGAGGAGTACTGATTCATCAGCAAAGGTAGGACATTACGTAGTAAAGAGCAGGAGGTTTCCTTACCCATGCTTCAATGTGGTCCGGAGCCAATGTTTAAGAAAGTAACTCACCATTACCTGCTTGTTGGTAATTAAGGATGGACACAAATACAAGATGTGGCAGGACTGCAGAGCTTAGATCTAATCCATTGGCTATGGGATCATTTAACATTGCGTTTTGCATGCTGTTTGGCACACAATTAATTCTGTATTGTAATTTCACCAGGTTGACACCTCCATTGTTAGATATCTCTGGTGGTGCTCCTAGCATGTCCTCTTGTACTCTATTGAATAATGATTGATCTCTTAGATTTGTAATAATGACAGAACAGGGGATATGCCAGGCCATGATGTTACAGATCGTACTTGAATACAATTTTGTTATTGTTGATGGCCCACAGCATCTCAAAGTCTGTCCCATTTAGCACAGTGGTCATGCCATATGATACGATGGACACTATGCTCAATATAAAGTTGGGACTTTGTCTCCACGAAGACTGCATGGTGGGCACTCCTGCCACATTGACATGGATAGATGGATCTGCAACAGGAAGACTGGCGACAATGAGATCAAGCTGATTTTTCCCTCTTGTTCCTTCCTTTGCCACTTATTGCAGATCCAGTCTAACGGTTTTATCCTTTTGTACCTGATCACCTTGATTGGTAGAGAAGTTGCCAAGGCACTCTTGGTGTTATTTCATAGAAGTCTCATACCCAGAGTACGTTCTTGCTCTTGTGATCTTAAGTGCTTGCTTCAAGTGATATTCAACATGAAAGAGTGCTTGGCTATTCACCAAGTGGGTGCAGTCAGTGGTAACCAGCAGGAACAATCCTTGTCCATGTTTGACACCATGAGATTTCATCCGGTCCAGAATCAGTGATAAGGACCCCCAGTTCAAGTCCTTCCTGATTGTATAGCACTATGTCACAACCTATGCAGGGTATAGAATTGTTTGAGACATTTTTTGGAAAGCATGATTTCATGAGTATGACTGTATCAAACTGTTGCTCGACTAGTCCGTAAGATCTCCCAATTTTGACACAACTACCAAATATTGGTAAGGAGCATTTTGCAGGGTTCACAAGACTGTTTTCCATTGTCACTTCCATTTCCTAGGTCATGCCAGATTCTCCTTCCGGTTTCATTCCTTCAAGAATGATTGAAAGTGAACAATCCCGTCATGCCAAATGCAGCTTGTATTCCATGTCAGATGGATGTGATGAAGTGAGTTCTGAAAAAGCAGATAAAGCATGAACATAATGCCACATTGGAAAGCCTCAATGAAGCTAAATGCAACAGTCTCTATCAATGATGTTCCTATGGTCCAAAGCAAAGGGCTCAGTTGATGCACAGGTGTTTCTCCCCCTCTGGTTCTGCCTATTCTCTTCTATTAAAGACCACCTTGTCCTGATGGAGGAATGTCATTGATGCTTGACAGTGTGGCAGGCAAAGCTGGAGGTCTGAGAAACAGAAGTATGACACTAGTGGCGGTGGAAGGTGAGTGAGGTGGGCTATGTGACTGCTAGGCTTGAATGCTGACTGCTAGGTGCTGCTTATTTGTAAATCATAGGGTTGAAGTTCAATGAGCAGCGTGAAGGATTGATGATGCAGTGAGTAGGAGACATCATTTGAAGATGTGTTCACAGACCTTGACCAAACATGTAAGGTTCTTTTGTCAAGTCCTAGGTCCTTATACTTCAGGAATTGATGTCTCAGGTCACCTAACTTCTTTCTTTGTGAGAATATGCCATGTGGCTCTCTGCTTGCCTGGAAGAAAACTGCTCCTGTTTTAAAATCTCTGGAGTCTTTATTGGAAATCCTGGGAACATTCTCTCTTGCCCACTGTTCTATTTTCTGTGACCTCTTTCATAACCTCCACGTAGCACCAGCATCAAATCCTATGTGATAAGTGGTGGTCCTCTTTACATGGACAGACTGCAGGTAAGCTGAAACAGCTTTGATTGTGCATTGCTTATCTCCCTGTTGAGTGCGCACAGTGTTCAGCGCAGGACTACACATGGAACTTCCTTGAAATAAGGAGGCAGAATTAAGATTGCATGCTATGTGCCTTAGCAGGACTGAGCTGGAAATAATCATTCTTTAAAATGGTAATACTCATGTTTCTCCCCAACGACTCTGTATAGAACAGCTTGGTTCTCATGGAGCAGTCAAATTTGTAAACATGTCTTGAAACGAATGTTAATTATAGTAATAATGCAGTTTTATCATTTACTTGGCTATTTTGCCTTCAAAAAAGTCTTCGGCCATTCTTCATATTTTTCAGAATTAATCTGAAAACAGGTAATTACAGTAATTACCCCAGAAAGTAGTCTTCTGTTGCAAAATACTAATCATTATCTCCCAGTACTCCAGACTCTAACAACTACATTTATTAACATAAAAGTAGTAAAGATATTGAGTTTCAAGGAGCTGTCACAAATTCAGTGATTATTAGCAGAGTGCTCAAATAATTATTTTGTTCAATAATTGTTTTCAAGCCATTTATGGGCCAACTGCATTGGCATATTGGTTGTCAATTTTGTAAAATGTTAGGGGATAAAAACAGCAGCTATCAAGCAATGTTCCCTACATGCTTATTTCCTGCACATGGCTGGGTTGTTGCATGCCATGTAGCTGCAAGGTTGATGTGTAGTTCCATAAATGCAAATCTTAAAGGGGAGGATGTTTGTCTGCAGCCTGTGGTACAGTCACTGTTTTTCCATAACTATGCATCTATGCAGCTCAGAGAATGCATTGCTGACTTTGTTTCAAAGTAAGAAATTAAAAAAATGCATTCAGCAATCTTTTGACGTTTTCGTAGATTCATAGAGATGTGCAGTACGGAAACAGACCCTTCAATCCGACTCGTCCATCCTGACCAGATACCTTAAATTAATCTAGAATCAATCATTGAATCCCTACAGCGTGGAAACAGGCCCTTTGGCCCAACAAGTCCACACTTCCCCTCAAAGCATCCCACCCAGACCCAACCCCCTATAACTTACCGAATCTACACATCCCTGGACACTATGGGCAATTTAGCATTTTAACCCCACTGCAAGGCCTCTTCTAAGGATGCCTACCCTGAAGAAGTTACCCTCCTCCCTCCGGACAAACCTCAGGGGATCTCTCTCCTACTGCAACTATCCATCTTCTATCCGCCTCCCCCTCTCTCCCTATTTATTTCAGAACCCTCTTCCCCTCCCCCATTTCTGATGAAGGGTCTAGGCCCGAAACGTCAAGTTTTCCTGCTCCTATGATGCTGCTTGACCTGCTGTGTTCATCCAGCCCCATGCTTGTTATCTCGGATTCTCCAGCATCTGCAGTACCTTTTATCTCTGATACAATTTTAACCCCACTGCGAAGCCTCTTCTAAGGATGCCTACCCTGAAGAAGTTACCCTCCTCCCTCCGGACAAACCTCAGGGAATCTCTCTCCCACTGCAACTCTCTCATCACCTCTTCGGCTGCCTCCTCTCCACCTATCCTCTCCTCTATCCATCCTCTATCCGCCTCCCCCTCTCTCCCTATTTATTTCAGAACCCTCTTCCCCTCCCCCATTTCTGATGAAGGGTTTAGGCCCGAAACGTCAAGTTTTCCTGCTCCTATGATGCTGCTTGACCTGCTGTGTTCATCCAGCCCCATGCTTGTTATCTCTATTTATATACCCATCCAGGTGCCTTTCATCCCATAGCCACCTCAGTAGACATGTAGAATACATATATATCCAGCTGTCTCCAGCATTACCTTTTAATAGACATAGTCAGGTTTTCACACAGCACTGAAGGAGGCCATTCAACACACCATGCTTCTGGAGATTCTCTGAACAAACTAATTCATTAGCATACTCCCCTTTTGTTCCTCCTGTTCCACAAAAAATACTCTTTTCCATGTAAAAATTTTGAAAGTTACTAGTGCATCTGTTTCTACTAACCTTTTCAGGCAGTGAACCATAACAATCCACTTCGCCAAACAAATTATTTTCATTTCCACTCCCGGTTTATTTACCAATTATTTTAAATTCGGGCCCCAACTGACCCTTCAGGAATTAGTCACAATTTCTCAAAGGCAGATTTTCAATTGGAGCTGGAGTACAAAGTATTAAATTATACATTTTGGCTGTCCTTACAAATGAACCAAATGATGCAAGGAGATGGATATTATAAGAGTAATAACAGATAAGATTAGCAGTGTAGAAATTTGATAAGTAATTGGCCAGAATAGTATGCATGCTGGAATCTGAAAGAAACCAAAGTGAAATAATAGAGGCATTTGTAGGGGTCATGGGTTTTCGAGGCGCTGTTTAAGGAGCCTTGCTGAATTTCTGCAGTGCATCTTGTAGGTTATATACACTTCTTCCACTGAGTATCGGTTGTGGAAGGAGTCAATGTTTCTGTATGTGGTATCAATCAAGCAGGCTGCTTTGTCCTGGGTGGTGTCAAACCTCTTGAGTGTTGCCAGAACTGCACTCAACCAGGCAAGTGGAGAGTATTCCATCACACTCCTGACTTGCGTCTTATAAATTGTGGACAGATTTTGAGGAGTCAGGAGGTGAGTTACTAACTGCAGGATTCCTAAACTCTGACCTGAGATGGCTAATCCAGTTCAGTTTCTAGCATTGTTAACCTGAGGATGTTGACAGTGAGGGATTTAACAATAGTAATGCCATTGAATGTCAAGAAGTGTGGGCTTGGTTCTGTCTTGTTGGAGGTGGACATTACCTGGCACTTGCATTTGTTCCCCAAAACCTGGATATTGTCCAGGTCTGGCTGTAGTTTAGACATAGACTGCTTCAGTATCTGAGCAGTCTTGAATGATGCGCACTTTGTACAAAAATTCGCCAATATCCCCACTTCTGACTTTATAATAGAGGAAAGGTCATTGATGACGCAGTTGAAGATTGTTTGGTCTGAGGCACCACGCTGTGCAATCCATGCAGAGGTAGCCTGGAGTTGAAGTGACTGACCTCTGTCAACCACAACAATTTTCCTTTGTGCCAGGTACAGCTGCAATTAGCAGAGCCCTGATTCCCATTTATTCCAGTTTTGCTATGGCTCCTTAATGCTACATTTGGTTAAACACTGCCTTGATGTCAAGGGCTGTCACTCCCGCCTCACCTCTGGAATTCAGCTGTTTCTCCCATGTCTGAACAAAGGCTGTAATGAGGTCAAGAGCTGAGTTGCCCTGGCAGAACCGAAACTGGGCATCATTAAGCAGGTAACAAGGTATAGAGCTGGATGAACACAGCAGGCCAAGCAGCATCAGAGGAGCAGGAAGGCTGATGTTTCAGGCCTTGACCCTTCAGAAATGGGGGAGGGGAAGGGGGATCTGAAATAAATAGGGAGAGAGGGGGAGGCGGATAGAAGATGGATAGAGGAGAGGATAGGTGGGGAGGAGACAGACCGGTCAAAGAGACGGGGATGGACCCAGTAAAGATGAGTGTAGGTGGGGAGGTAGGGAGGAGATAGGTCAGTCCAGGGAGGACGGACAGGTCAAGGGGGCGAGATGAGGTTAGTAGGTAGGAGATGGGGGTGGGGCTTGAGGTGGGAGGAGGGGATAGGTGGAGGAAGGACAGGTTAGGGAGGCGGGGACGAACTGGGCTGGTTTTGGGTTGCGGTAGGGGGAGGAGAGATTTTGAAGCTTGTGAAGTCCACATTGATACCATTTGGCTGCAAGGTTTCCAAGCGGACTATGAGTTGCTGTTCCTGCAACCTTCAGGTAGCGTCGTTGTGGCACTGCAGGATGCCCAGGGTGGACATGTCATCTGAGGAATGGGAGGGGGAGTTGAAATGGTTCGCGACTGGGAGGTGCAGTTGTTTAGTGTGAACCAAACGTAGGTGTTCTGCAAAGCAGTCCCCAAGCCTCCGCTTGGTTTCCCCGATGTAGAGGAGGTCACGACAAGAACAGCGGATACAGTATACCACATTAGCAGATGTGCAGGTGAACCTCTGCTTGATGTGGAAAGTCTTCTTGGGGCCTGGGATTGGGGTGAAGGAGGAGGTGTGGGGGCAGGTGTAACACTTCCTGCGGTTGCAGGGAAAAGTGCCGTGTGAGGTGGGGCTGGAGGGGAGTGTGGAGCGGACAAGGGAGTCACGGAGAGAGTGGTCCCTCCGGAAAGCAGATCAGGTTGGGGAGGGAAAAATGTCTTTGGTGGTGGGGTCAGATTGCATATGGCGGAAGTGTCGGAGGATGATGCGTTGGATCCGGAGGTTGGTGGGGTGGTACGTGAGGACGAGGGGGATTATGTTTTGGTTGTTATTGCAGGGAGGGGGTGTGAGGGATGAGTTGCAGGAAATGCGGGAGACACGGTCGAGGGCGTTCTCGACCAGTGAGGGGGGGAAGTTGCAGTCCTTGAAAAACGAGGACATCTGAGATGTACGGGAGTGGAATGCTTCATCCTGGGAGCAGATGCGGCAGAGGCGAAAGAATTGGGAATAGGGGATGGCATTTTTGCAGGAAGGTGGGTGGGAAGAGGTGTATTCTAGGTAGCTGTGGGAGTCGGTGGGCTTGAAATGGATAACGGTTTCTAGGTGGTTGCCGGAGATGGAGACACAGAGGTCCAGGGAGGAGAGAGCGATATTAGAGATAGTCCAGGTGAACTTAAGGTTGGGGTGGAAGGTGTTGGTGAAGTGGATGAACTGTTCGAGCTCCTCGTGGGTGCACGAGGCGGCGCCGATACAGTCATCAATGTAACGGAGGAAGAGGTGGAGTTTAGGGCCAGTGTAGGTACGGAAGAGGGATTATTCCACGTAACCTACAAAAGAGGCAGGCATAGCTTGGGCCCATGTGGGTACCTATGGCCACCCCCTTTGTCTGTTGGAAGTGGGAGGAATTGAAAGAGAAATTGTTGAGGGTGAGGACAAGTTTGGCTAACCAGATGAGGGTGTCAGTGGAGGGGAACTGGTCGGGCTTGCGGGACAGGAAGAAGCGGAGGGCCTTTAGGCCATCTGTATGGGGAATGCAGGTGTATAGAGACTGGACGTTCATGGTAAAGATGAGGTGTTGGGGACCGGGGAATTGGAAGTTCTGGAAGAGGTGGATGGCGTGGGTGGTGTCACGGACGTAGGTAGGGAGTTCCTGGACCAAGGGGGAGAAAATGGAGTCCAGATAGGTGGAGATAAGTTTGGTGGGGCAGGAGCAGGCGGAGACAATGGGTCGACCAAGGGAGTCAGGTTTGTGGATTTTGGGAAGGAGATAGAAGCGGGTGGTGCAGGGTTGGGGAACGACGAGGTTGGAGGCTGTGGGTGGGAGGTCACCTGAAGTGATGAGGTTGTGGATGGTTTGGGAGATAATGGTTTGGTGGTCGTGGGTGGGGTCATGATCAAGGGGGCGGTAGGAGGAGGTGTCGGAGAGTTGGCGCCTGGCCTTGGCGATGTGGAGGTCAGTGCGCCATACTACAACTGCACTTCCCTTGTCCGTGGGTTTTATGGTGAGGTTGGGATTGGAGCGGAGGGAGTGGAGGGCTGCACATTCTGCGGGGGAAAGGTTGGAATGGGTGAGAGGGGTGGAGAGGTTGAGGCAATTGATGTCACGACGGCAGTTGGAGATGAAGACGGCGAGGGAGGGTAGGAGGCCTTGGGGTGGTGTCCAGGAGGATGGGGTGTGTTGGAGGTGGCAGAAGGCGTCAGTAGTGGGAGGGTTAGGTTCACAGTTGAAGAAGTAAGCGCGGAGGCGGAGGTGGCAGAAAAACTGCTCAATGTCCAAATGTGACCGGCATTTATTGATGTGTGGCTGGAGGGGAACAAAGGTGAGCCCTTTACTGAGGACTGCTGACTAAGTGCTGTTTGATCGAAAGCAGACTGATGGGACGGTAACTGACTGGGTTGGGTTCGTCTTTTTTTTAATAAGAGATTTGATAGAGAAGATGGAGAAAAATTGTTTTATTCGGAGAGTGAACCATTAACTAACCACCAAAAATTCAAAATCATTGACAAAAAAAATCTGGAAGTGAGTTGAAGAAAATGTTTGTCACTCAGAGTTGATGGGATCTAGAAAGATGTTCAAAGCTGATTCCATAAATAATTTTAAGGTAAGATGGACTGGTAGTTGAGTAGAAGGAATTTACAGAGTTGCAGTCAAAGAAATGGAAATGGTGGACTAATGCTAACTGCTCATTCAGAGAACTTATGCTAAGTGAGCTCCTTCTGTGCTCAACATTTCCATCGGTTTCCGACATTCAATTAGATTCAAATTCATTAAAGAATTCTCTCTGTTAAATCTCGTGATGACATTCTATTTTTGAAAGGTAAACAACCAGATAATCAAATAACCAGCAGCATTCTCGTAGACCTCTGCAGGGTCTCCATGAAACTTAGACGATGGAAGACATATGATGAAGAATGAAGCTACTTTGTCTGAAAAAGGATAAAAACCAAAAGAACTGCAGATGCTGTAAATCAGGAACAAAAACAAAGTGGCTGGAGAAGTTCAGCAGGTCTGGCAGCATCTGTGAAGGAACAAAACAGAGTTAACGTTTCAGGTCTGGTGACCCTTCCTCAGAACTCAGAGTTTTTGTTTGAAAAAAGGTTTTCTTGTTTGATTCCGCCTTCCAGTTCTTGTATTTGCAGATGATCACGTTTTAAAACCATACGTACGTGTATCACGTTTTCAGGCAGATTACTTCCAAATTCATAGCACCTTCTGTGTGAAAAATGTTGCACTTGAACAATCCTTTTCACAATTACTTCAACTTTATGCCCATTGGCTATTGGCCTTTGTGCCAACAAAAATAGTCCCTTCCCCAGTCACATTAAATTTCTCATAGAGTCACGTATTTCAATTAACATTCCCCTTGGTCTCCCCTATTCAAAAGGAAACAATCCCAGCCTATCTGATCTTCCCTCATAGCTAGAATTTTGCAGTCGTGGCAACATTCCTGAAAACTCCGTCTATACCCGCAACAGTATGATCACATTCCTTTCATAATATCATGACCATAATTGTATGCAAAAGTCAAACTGTGACTAGTGTTTTTTTTCTTAACAATCCTGGAATAGCTGTCCTGATCTTTTTCACTGCTCTCTAGCCAAAAAAACATACCCCATATATTAACCTTCTTATCTCCCTGCCCTGCTGGCTACAGAAATCTATGGCTGTACTCTTCAAATTCCCTCTGTACTTGTCAGAATCCCTTGCTTGTTTTGTCGTCCTCAATAGTTTTACCTCACATACTCTGGAATGAACGTCATTTGTCAATTTACTCTACCTGATAGCACTTTCTGTGTTCGACAGCCTCCCTCTTCGTTATCAGTCAGGCAGCCAATTATTGTATCATCTTCAAACCACTTTATCGAGCCTCCTCCATTTAAATCTAGATCATTGTTACGTACCATGAATAACAATAGATGCAGTGAAGCCTGTGGAAGCCACTGAAAACAGCCTTCCAGTCACAAAATGCCTGTCAACCATTATCCTTTGATTCCTAGATAACAAGCATGGGGCTGAAATGATTCCTGTCATGTTTGATCCAACTTGCTACTTTCCTATGGATCCCATGAGCCTTTAACTTACTAATCAGTTCCATACTTCATTTTACAAAGTTTCTGTAAATGTGTCTGTGGAGGTTTAATTCTTAAGTGTGTCATATGGTGTTACTTAATTTGTCATTGTGGGTCGTTGCCAAAACCCTTGTTAAAATCCACACATGTTGCATTAAAAATTCAGAAAATTCCACCAAATTGGTCAGATGCAATCTTCCTTTCATGAATTCAAGATTACTGTCCTTGATTAGCCTGTGTCTGTCTGAATGATGCTTTACATGTCTCTCAATATGTTTTCCAATCATTTGCTCATCAGTGAAGTTAAGCTAACTGGTTTGGAATTACTCGGGTTTTTGCTTACTCCCTGTTGTTCTTCGATTGCTGGCTTTAACAATCTGGGATACATTACATCTGGGTCTGTCATTTGTCCACTTGCAAAGATCATGAATGATGTCTATTTTGAGACTTACATTTCTGCAAACAGTCCTCCTGTGACTGAACAAGTCTGTTTTCAACCTTCAGATCCTTGGGCACATGTGGAAAGACATCCCATAGTGTAACTGGATCTGAAGTTGAAGACTTCCTTCCTTTCCTGCACCTTGATCAATACTACCAAAATGCTCTCCCACAGCTACCTCTTTCAATTGCCCCGGACCATTCCCTCAAACTAAGTCCAGATCTGCTACTGTCCTTAAAAACAATAATGTGGATACTGGTAATCTGAAGCCACACATTTACTCTAGTTCTTCATTTATATAGACATTATCTCTGATACAATCAAGGATCTTGTACAGTCTTTTTAACACATTGCCCTGTCAGTTTCAAAGATTTATTTGCACAGTCCTTGATCCTGGCACCAGGGAGGTAAATGCAAGTGGTCACATAGATTGGCTTTCGACTTGTTTGATTAGAACTGTAGTGGGAATGCTTACTAGCTTTTCAAGTTTTCTGGATCATAAGTCTACAGTTTCTCACAGAAGAAAGCAATAAATATTAAATTTCTGGAAAGACCTTGAGTATAAAATAGTGTGCATAATTGAACGCAATATTCCAGCTGTTTAAGCAGTCACTTTCTAAACACTTACAATTGAGAGCATCGCGTAATGCTAAAGTCGAGGGTCCCATCTAGTCACCTTCAAAGATTCATTTGTGTGTACGTTACAGGATTTCTTACTGTACATTTACATATTTCTTTATGAATGCAAGTTGTTTTTGTTATTTAACAGAATTTTGCAGCTAAAGAAGCTTCAACAGAAAACTAGTGGGAAAGTAAAAAGGAATATCTCTCTGAGGCTACAAGTCAAGTCCAACATTCCACAACATCAGCCAAAAATGGTAAAATATTAATCAATAAGACGTAGAAGCAGGCTATTTGGCCTATTGAGTCTGGTCCACCACTCAATGAGATTGTGGCTGATCTGATAACCCTCAACTCTACTATTCTGCCTATTCCCTCTAACCTCCAATTCCCCTACTGATTAGAAATCCGTCTATTTTGGCCTTGAATATACTTAATAACCCAGCCTCATCAGCCTAAAGCCGTAAAAAAAAACTCCATATATTGACAACATAGAACAGTACAGCACAGTACAGGCCCTTTGGCCCACGATGTTGTGCCGACCTAGTATCCTACTAAGATCAATCTACCCTGCATACCCTACATTTTACTATCCTCCATGTGCTTACCCAAGAGTCACTTAAAAGTCTCTAAAGTATCTGACTCCACTACCATTACCAGCAGTGCATTCCACACGCCCACCACTCTCTGAGTAAACAACCCGCCTCTGACATCTCCCCTAGATCTTCCTCCATTCACCTTAAAAATTATGCCCCCTCGTAATAGTCATTTCCGCCCTGGGAAAAAGTCTCTGGCTATCCACTCTATCTATGCCTCTCATCATCTTTTAAACCTCTATCAAGTCACCTCTCTGGGAGAAAAACATGCCTCCTCATTTCTGTCTTAAGTGGATGGCCTCTTACTCTGACAATGTTGTCATTGCTTGAAGATTTCATGAAGAATATAAATACTCAATAACATGAAATATAAAGACTTATTCTGATTTCTTTAGTGATAATATATTTCATCATCTCCTTAAATAAAAAGGAATAACTTCAAAGTGCCAAACGAGTACTGACGAGATGTATAAATGGATAATTAATGTGTTTATATTTTGTTTTAATGTTAACAAATTGCTTTTCTGCTGTTTATTAGTTTTGTCTGTGGGAACGATAGCTTTTCTGAATCATACACTTGAACAAGCAGCAAACATTTCTAACAGAATCATAATCAAATAAGTCTAAAGTCATTCTAAGTGCAACATTACCAAAACTAAATTGGCTTGTTTCTCACTGCAGAACAAACTGTTGGAAAAAATACTTTGCCTCGCAATTTGAAGTCCCTGTATCAGTGCCAAAGGAAACATTTTAGAATGATTGCTTTATTTAAAAAACAAAATGAAATTCTCCCCCCTTAAGTTAAAATAACCCCTTCTATTTATGTGCAAAACACAGAGAAGCACTTCAATATTTTACAAAAAAACTATCAAGAATTTGTGCCACTTAATACAGCACATAACAGCCTTATCTCAAATGAATGGTGATATATATAACATAGGTCCCAAATGTCCAATATATTGCTTCAGAGACAACACAATGTGGAGCTGGAGGAACGCAGCAGGCCAGGCAACATCAGAGGAGCAGAAAAGTTGACGTTTCAGGTCAGGACCCTTATGCTCCTCTGATGCTGCCTGGCCGGCTGTGTTCCTCCAGCTTCAGACTGCGTTATTTCTGACTCCAGCATCTGCAGTTCTTGCTATCTCCAAATATATTCCTTTAGCTTTACAGGAAGTAATCAGTTAATTATGATGTTCAATTATACATTTAATGAAGTTGGTGAAACAATAGGAAAAGCCTGAGGTAGTCGGAAGATAGTTACCATCTGGATTATTTGTGATTTTTACTAGTGGTCACCTAGTTACTTGAATCTTTCTAGTGTGTTAACTATTGCATGGTATTTTATAATATTTACAGCACAGAAACAGACCACAGTCAAAATGGAAAATAATTAAAGACCTTTAATCCAGACCTGTGAGGCTTAACTAAACTGGAAAATACAGTGAATTTTGTAATGCATCGGGGTAGAAATCAAATCACATTTATTCTAGATGTGTGTAATTAACAGTAGTCTTTACGAGACTAATACTAAGTTAAGGGTAAATTAAAAGTAAGAAAGTTTGAAAAATAGCTTTAATTTAGGAAATTCAAGTCATTATTTTTGCATATCTATGTATTTGACTATGTTTAAATGTCTAAACAACAGAAGACTAGAAACGTAAATGTCTGGTTCATTCAAAGTTACTTTAAAATTCCATGAGTTACAAACTTAAGAAGTTTGACACAAATGAACCATATGAAATGCCATCGCTCACTGCTAGTTGGATTAGATTTATAGTGTTGTCAAGAGCAGTAAACTACAACCAAGAAACAACTCAATGAAAACTAACCGTTTCACATTTATAGAAAATGAAATTGGTATTAATACTTTACAGGTTTCTAATTGTTTGCAAGATAGGACACAGAATAGTGGTAAAGGTATCATACTCTGGTGACATTTAAAAATCCATTTTTTAAGAACCCAATATTGGGGCCTCTGCTCTGATCTTACATCTCAATCATATTAGTAAAAGACTCGTTAATTTTCCAAAAGGTGCTAATTAGTAACATGGTACAGCCAGTTGTGCAAATGGAAGTAGCAATTTGCAAAGACACACGGATGGGTTAATTAGTTTGACAAGATGGTGATAAATGCAAATCAATGTAGGGAAAATGAGAGGGAGGGCATTATTTCCAAAAAAGACAAATTGGAAATATTTTTGCAACCATGAGAAACTAGCACCATTAGAAGAGCAAGAGATTTGTGTTCAATTCCATTAATTACTAACGACTAATGTCACCCTAGCATTTATCTGAAGGGTGTTTAAATATAAAGGAGAGGGAGCTAATCTTGAGTTCAACATAGACTTGTTAAGACTATATCTTGAGTGTTGAACTGATCATAGGCAAACAGCTCACAAAGACTTTATTAACCCTTGAAAGGGGCAGGATGTATTCACATTTACAGAGTTTAAAGGGTTAATTTATGACAAAAGGGTTTCATAAACTGGCATTGTATCAACTACTCTAGTGGTTTGAAGAATGATTAAGAGGAGGTGCTGAAAATCATAAAAAGGGTTCAATATGGTAGATCTGGAGAAGTTTCTTTTTCTCTCGTTGGAGACCAAAACAAAAAGGCACAATTGTAAAATCAGAGTGAGTATATTCACCAGAAACCAGCAGCTGAGGACCTTAATTCAGAAAATTCAGAACACAGTTGTACTGAAATTTTATTTGTCATGCTTATTTCACTTTTTTAATCAAGATATTGTTTGCTGCAAGGCTAAATGCGCAATGTCTATTTCCACTTTTTGTACTTGAAGGAAGATTTTAAATGCAATAACAAGCCTCACATTTTTATAGAGCGGACAAAATTGTGGTTTAAGTGCTGAGTCACCATTGAATTTAGCTTCTTCCACAAAATGTGTGTAATCATGTAAAATAATGTACAAGTGTGAGCAATGCATTGTAAATTAAAAACGCTACTAAGTGTGCATTCATGACCTTCTGCATCAGAAGAGATGGAAAATAAATGTAAATATTGAAAAATTGAAGTGCAATGTGAAAATGCTGTGATTGCACACCCGGCACAAAACCAACTGTAAAACTAGTTAATGTTTGTCCGTCAAGACCAAAGAACACTGGGGACACATTGGCTTTTGCAGTGCCACTTCACATAGCACTGTTACATTACTACTTTGGAAGTAGGTCAAACCACAAACTACTACCTGAAAATATTGGGCATTAGCCTAGGTCCTTGTCTGCTCCAGGTATATGATAGAATGCTGCTTGAAGTCATACTCATGAAATACATATTTTTCCACCAGCTGTCATGTATTTTAAGTGTTATTGTAGGTTCAGTCTTCCATCAAAGGCATCCAGGCAGCTTATTTACGCTGCTTTTCTTTTTTTATTGCTTAAGCTGTAAATACTGTTATAATTCAGGGAACTGGGTTTGGTAATTAATTGTAAAAGAAAGAACATGGATTTTTGTTTGCACCTTTCATGACTTCAAGCCCTAAAATGTTACGTATGAAATATTTTTAGAGAATAGAAACTGTTCTGTTGTAAAAGCAGAATTTAGTTTGTGCATAGCAAGATCCCACAAATATCAACGTGATAAATGATCACAGTAAAATTGTAAATTGTAATTGACTTTCTACGTACCTCGAGTCAGAGTCATACAGCATAGATACAGACCCTTTAGTCCGACCAGTCCACGCCGAACATAATCCCAAACTAAACAAGTCCCACCTGCCTGCCCTGACCCATATCCCTCCAAACCTTTCCTATTCATGAACTTATCCAAATGTCTTCTAAACGTTGTAATTGTCCTAACACCCATCACTTCCTCAAGAAGTTCATTCCATACGCAAACCATCCTCTGTGTAAAATGTTTGGCCCTCACGTCTTTTTTAAATCGCTCTCCTCTCACCTTAAGAATGTGCTCCCTAGTCTCATACATAGAGCATGATTTTGTTTGGTATCATATGATTAAGAATGCTTACTTTATGGTACTTGTATGTGACTTGTGTATTTCCACTACAGCTGGAATGCCTGTGTTGGTTATTCCTGTTGACAGGCTGCAGTACGTGTCGTTCATGCCTATTAACCATTTTTTGTCAATACGTGATGAAATGAAATAGCCAAGATATTACTGTTCTTGATGGAAAGCACAGGCTTATTTTTCAGGCTGCTGCAGTAAATCCTCCTCTTATCTCCGGTATAGATGTCATTGGAATAGCTGTCTGCGCTCACAGATGTCAAGAATTTACTGGGAATGATGAAAAGATAAGCTGAGAGCATGATGCAAAGAGGTTACAGTGAGAAGGGTCTAGGCCTGAAACGTCAGCCTTCCTGCTCCTCTGATGCTGCTTGGCCTGCTGTGTTCATCCAGCTCTACACCTTGTTATCTCTAGTGAGTTGATGCATCTTTCTCTTGCTTTGCAACTCCTGTCTTTAAAGCGTGTGAGCTGAAAGCCCACTGGAAATCATTTTTACCACCCGTGGAAGACTCCTGGAAAGGATTCATTGGAATCCACCTCAGTGTATACAAAGCAAGGTAATTCAGCCAGATATAAACGTCCCAGGAAAATGCCTCAGTGCTAAGAGCTTAGTTGGGCAGAATAATTTCAGAATCAGAACACTATTTCAGACAAACTGCCACCTTATCTTTTTGTAATCAAGTTTAACTGTTACTTTGTCAAACCACTTTAAAATTCATCCTCTGAACATTTTGCATTTTTCTTTCCCTTAGAGTTCTACATGTGTTAGATTTTGTTAAAGGGTAGATATTTATATAATCCAAACTATCAATGATCTTCGTATCATGGTTTGAATATTTTTACTTGTGGTAATGACCTAATTATGTGTTGTTAACTAAAGAAACCTGACAAAAATTGTTTTTATTACTGGTGCTAATACAGTCTGAGATGCATACAATGGCCATTTTCTTATGATCCTAGTTGATGGGAGCTTTGCAGATGAGAAAACAGATGAGGTATGTTGTTTTGCCGAATTGAAAGCACCTGCTAGCAGAAAACCTTTTTCCCTTCTGAACTAAACACTTGTGTTTTCTGAACTGAAGTCAAAACCAAATAACTTGCCTTGATTAAACACATTTAAACCCACAGAAACTTCTTCATTAAAGCCACAGGGGTTCTACCAGCCACATTACTGCTATTGCATTTTTTCTTAACAATTATACATTGAAGTCATTATACCAGAATGACTTTCTGACCTTTTAAAGAAACCTTCAGAGGTTGACCAAAATATTTCTGTCTCTATTTTAAAATCCAAATTCTAAAAATGATAATATACATTACACACAATGTCACCAAACTGGTTAAATATAATATTTACTGGAACCATTGGAGTAGTGAGAAAATGAAAGGAAGCAGTGCACATCTCCATGCTCAGAATTAACAAAGGATACACTGGTCTTAGAGGGTGGATGATGACAGTTCACCAGACTGGGATGAGGGGGTTTTCCAAGTGGAGAAATTGAATGGATGATCTATGTTGCCTAGAATGTAGGAGAATTCGAGATGATGTGATGAAACAAAATTCTTAAAATGCTTACAGAGATAGTAGGAACTGCCGATACTGGAGAATCTGAGATAAAACGTTGTGGAGCTGGATGAACACAGCAGGCCAAGGAGCATCAGAGGAGCAGGAAAGCTG
>JAHRHZ010000271.1:11768219-11778670 GCA_024137785.1 Ginglymostoma cirratum
GGTCTCGACCCGAAACGTCAGCTTTCCTGCTCCTCTGATGCTGCTTGGCCTGCTGTGTTCATCCAGCTCCACAACGTTTTATCTCTATTTCTTAAAATGCTTGACGGCTTAGATGCTGAAAGAATGTTTCCTCTGGTTGGGATGTCATTGTCTCAGTGTAAGGCATTTAGTTCTGAGATGAGGAGAAATTTCTTCCAATTTCTGTACCAAAGAACTACTGATGCTTAATCGCAGAATATATTCAGACAGTGATTGATGCACTTCTGAATATTCAAGGAATTTAGAAGTGAAGACAATGCACAATGTAGAATTGAAGAGCGAGGCCAACTATGAAGAGTGGTCAATTCATCAATATACGATTAAGAACTCTATTTAGTCCCTGACATTTTCCCATGGTGGATACTGGGTAAATTGGCATGGTAAGTATAAGGGTAAAATGTGGTCAGTATTTTTGTCTGATTTATTCACTCATGGGACATGAGCATTTGCTGGCTGGCCAATATTATTATTACCTGTTCCTAGTTGTCCTTGACAAGGTGGTAGTGAGCTGTCTCCTGAGGGACTGAGTTCAGATCAGGTTGACTTGGGGCTATAAAGGAGCTTGGAGGTGGTTCAGTGGCATAGATTAGTGTGGAGAGAGGGACTACAGAGGGTTGGTGGAAGAAGGTAGTTGGACATGGGAAGTGAGTGGAGGGCATGAGGCATGGATGGGACATGGGGAGTATGTGTGGGGACAGGGGGTGAGGGCTGATTTTAGCTTTACTGACTTTCTAGTGCAGCCTATCTCAGCATTGTAGCCTCTGCACTCTTTCCAGGGCCAGCTACCACAGCTTCTCTAAAACCACCCCCATTTTCCCAGAATGACAACGTAAACATGTGGAGTACCAGTTCCCAGCTCAGATTTGCCAGCATGGGAATTGATCTGACTCCGTACCACCAACACAGCAGCAAAAACACAGTTCTCAGTTGCAAACCATCAATGGTGGTGGAATTTATTTCTCTTGTATCAGTGAATGTGCTTTGTATAATAGACTGAAGGATAATTATTGACCAGAACATCGGCAAGAATGATGTTCTGAGGAATCAAGTTCTGAGGAAGGGTCACCGGACCCGAAACGTTAACTCTGTTTTTTCCTTCACAGATGCTGCCAGACCTGCTGAGTTTTTCCAGCAACTTTGTTTTTGATCAGCAAGAATACCACTGTTCTTTCCAAAACAGAGCCATTGGATTTTCTTTTAATAAACACTAGAGAAGGTAGAGAGGACCTTGGATTTAGATCTTATCAGAAAGACAAAAGCATTCAGTTGTGACTATGGAAGTTAAGGCTGTAGTTATCACCTTAGAGTAGGAGAAATAGTTTTAGGTCTGCCATAGTGCAGGTCAGATGGTTTGCGTGTCAGATTCTGGTCTAATTCCTGAATTAATGGTTTTTTGTAAACTCCCAGCTACTTTCATGCCCAGGAAGGTATTTCAGACCAATTTGACTGTGAAACAATTGCTGGATAATTTAAGACTATTGGAAAGCTGAATGTTGGGTCTTTAAAGTAGGATTTGACAGCAAGTTCTTTTCATTGTCGCAAGAGAACGGCAATTCTTGTTTGTACTAACATTGAGCCTGGGGACTAGTGCTGACTACATGTGACTAAACATACATGAAGAGAGCTTAACTGACCTTACTGCAACCTAGACAGAAGCACAATAAAGCTCATATTTCCTGGCTGTATATCATCCTTCAGAGACACTGGCCTGGAAACAATAGCTGCAGCTGTAATTGACATTCTGAGCTGCAACTGTAGTGCTGACTTATCCAAGAATAATAGCTGTACCTTGACTAACGTTAAGTCAATTCATTCACAATATTGGAGTTCAATAACCCTTCCAAACCTGTTCCCAAGTAAAGTTATCCCAAGTAAAGATAATTTAAAATACATAAATCCAATTTAAAAGAAATCTAAATTTAGTCAAGATTCTTTTCAACCATGTCATTTACTAAACAGCTTTCAATACTCTATCTTTCAAAGTGGATAAGGAAAATAAAATGGTGAAAATTTACTTTAATTGTGTGTACCACATTTGTACCAGGAACAGGTCGTGTTGCTGACTCTGTTTCAGTAAAAGCTAGCCATTGCCTGGCTTTATGTCAAAGACTAAAGAGAATGTCAATAGCAACCATGCGCGAGACTTCTAAATGCACAAAAAGAATGGTTACTTTGAGCGAACGTGTCAGACAGTCCTTTGTTAGCTGTTAGCTATGCTTCTGCATTATATATTTCACTCTCAATCTCTTCTACAAAAAGAACCAGCTGTATTACAATATTTTCATACATCTTCACTGAAATTATTCCTTTATTTTGTCAGAACTGAAATGATCTCTAATCACAGGACATTACTACTTAAAGTACACTAACAATGCACAGAAAGGTTAAGTCACTCAAGGAATATGTTGCACTACAATGTTCATAAATTTCATAGACTTCAATAGAGTAGAGTTGCACTGTAAACATTAATCACCTTACCTGCAGCTCTTGATTCAGCTGTGAATTTTCAGCATTTTGCTTCTTTCCTGTCACATCCTGATTTCCTTCTATATCAATTTGAACGACGAGGATCCTGGCCTTCGATAAAGATTGTGCTTCCCTTACAAATTCAGCAGTATCTCCTTCATTCATTCACGGGATGTGGGCTTCGCTGGCTAGGCAGCATTAATTGTCCAGAGGGCAGTTAAGAGTCAACCACGTTGCTGTGGGTCTGAAGTCACCTGTAGGCCAGGCAAGGACAGCAGTTTCCTTCCCCAAAGGACATTAGTGAACCAGATGGGTTTTTCCTGAAAATCGGCAATGATCATCATTAGATTCTTAATTCCAGATATTTTTATTGAATTCAAATTCCACCATCTGCCGCGGCAGGATTCAAACCCAGGTCCCCAGAATGTTATCTGGGTCTCTGGATTAACAGTCCTACTGACAATACCCCTAGGCCATCTCCTCGCTGACAAACAGTCTGCTTCTGCCCTCTCCAACTATTCACTTCAATGAACAAAAAGACATGGATCTGGTGAAAGCAGTGGCAGAAATCATTGGTCATATGTCTTCCAAGTTCTCGAAACAGTTCTTTGCAGCTATAAAGTGTCTTTATGCCACTTTAGCAGGGTAGCACCAGAGTAAGAATATTGGCTGCGGAGGTAATCTCCAGATGTGCAGCACCTGAGTTATGCTTTGCTCTGTGAACTATGTTTTAATGTTCAAGGGAGAGTTCTTTGGAAAGCACAGCTCCCCTCCCAATAGATTACAAATGTTGTCAGAGCACAGCGTGCAGCCCCATGTAAAACCAGGTGCTCAGGTTTCTTCAGTTTTCAAACGACATCTGACAGAAAATTTGGAGATTTTATGAACTCCATTTGAAACTACAGGTTGATTGCAGGCAATGATTTCCAAGGCTATCTCCCCCAGTTTCTGCGGTCAAACCAGAGCCTGAAGTTAATGCTGTGTGAAAACCATCTGCGGGTGTAGTGTCCTGTCACTGATGAGATTCACTGAGAAATTGTGGATGAATTCCCCAAATGTTTTTGGTGGCAAATTATGGGACCTATGGGAGTGAACATTTATAAAAGTGGCTGTGATTCCACTCACCCCATTCCTTATTTCTGTGTGTGTGTGTGTGTGTGTGTGTGTGTGTGTGTGTGTGTGTGTGTGTCTATGTGTATGTGCCTGTGTTGTGTACATACGCGTTTGTGTACGCATGTATGTGCACGTGTGTCTGCGTATGCATGTGTGTCTGTGTGTTGTGTGCATGTATTGTGCATATATGCATGTGCTGTGCATGTGTGCCTGTGTGTGTTTGTGTCGGTGTGTGCATGTGTGTCTGTGTATGTGTGCTCATCAAGATGAGGAATGCCTGTACTGAGGAAGAAAAGCATTTTCTACTCTTTGCCCCATCTGTCAGTGTTGAGAACTTTCAGATATGATTTTGTTGTCCGAGAGAAACAGTAAATCATCCTCTTAGCTTCACCAATTCTATAGAGACTGATACTGAGAGGAATCAGTCTTGTTGAACAGGTTCTCTCCATTTACATTTCATTCAAAAGTCATTCATATAGAAACTGTGTAAAAATGACAATCCAGCTGAATGAAAAGCTCTTTCATGTCCCATATCGATGTCCAGTAGGAATTTCCTCACAGCCAGACAGACAAGGAGATGGCAATAAAATCAGAATGAGCCATCATGAACTCAGGAGCCACTGAACCATCCAGCATTCCCCTTTATTGGAATTTAGTAGATATACAGATAAAGCAGTAAACGAACGTAATCTTGTTTGACAATTTATCATCTTTGCTGAGGTAAATCAAACATACCTACCAGCATTCGCAAATCGTAGGCCTGCTGCTGACGCATGCTCGTGATGAAAGAGTGCTTGGAGGGTTCACCTTTGCGTCTTTGTCATGGATGTTTCAGTTCTGCTCTCTTTGAACTCTAACCTCTTTCCAATGCAGCCTATACACACACTAATTCATGATCAGACCATAAACATAGCTATTAACACCAGCATGTTTAAAATGCTGAGATCGTAATGCACTGAAGAACGCAAGGTCAAATGGTGATCTGTTGTAAAGTTACTTGGCAGAAATTGAACAAAGGAAATCACTTTAGACTTCAGCAAAGGTCATACCAATTAAAGGCCTTTATGAGCTTATTTTCCTTCTATTAATTATTTTGACAAATTGACTGGATTTAAAGAAAAACATTGCCAATTCAGAAATAAACGCTCCCCAAAGGTACACATCTTCAGAAACATCTGCTTGTAAAGCAAGTCAAAGGTTTATTCGGGTTTGTTAGACATAATGTAAGCCAACTGGAAACTATTGTTACGAAGGGGATTTAAGTGTTTCAGTCTCTGTAGAATGCACAATCTGACAGTAAAGGTATTAATCTGAAATGCCCAGACGTGTTACTTTTCGTGTCAGATTTTTACTACCACCTTGTGTGGTCTCTCAGTTTCCAAAGCCACAATCACTGTCATCACAATGAGATGAAATCTCACCAATTCCTAGAATTGTTCACCATCTCTATCCCTCTAATTCCTTCCAAAAATGGATAAAAAGATAAAAAGATAAAGATAAAAAGGATTGTCCAATAAGCCATTTGCAACTGTACTCCTTGGCGCCTAAATATGGCTTTCTGTTCAGCACATTACCTTTTTTTTTAATTCTTTCACAGAATGAGGGTGTCGCTGGCGAGGCAGCATTTATTGCCCATCCCTGATTGTCCAGAGGGCAGTTAAGAGTCAACCACATTGTTGTGGGTCTGGAGTCACATGTCCGCCAGACCTGCTAAGAATGGCAATTTCCTTCCCTAAAGGACATTAGTGAACCACATGGGTTTTTCCAACAATCAAATATGGATTCATGGTCATCATTAAACATTTAATTCCAGATATTTATTGAATTCAAATTCCACCATCTGCCATGGCAGGATTCGAAACCACGTCCCCAGAACATTATCTGGGTCTCTGGATTAACAGTCCAGTGGTAATACGTCTAGGCCATTGCCTCCCCTGCAATTCTCAATTAGCTTAATCATTCCTTCATCTCTAATTTAGTTTTAATAATTCATGGAATCTGGGCATCTTTGACAAGGCCAGCATTTCCTGCCCACTACTAATTATGCTTGAGAAGGTGTTAGTGAGCCACATTCTTGAGCCGCTGTTATCCATGTAGCGGAAGTTCACCATGGTGCCAATAGGGTGGGAGCGCCTGGATTTTGTGTGCTATAATTGTTACTTTGCAGTGATCAGCTCAAACCTGAATGTTGTCCAGGTCTTGTAGCACTTAGATTCTGAAGAAGTCTATGTCTGAGGAGTTGTAAATGGTGCGATGATATCCCATTCCTTAGTGAAACTTTTACACTGTGCCAACCTGGCTGTTTCACTGGTTGGAAATCACCTTTGCCGCCTCAAGTTTAATAGACAGAGCGTGAACTGTTATAATGTTTGGAGTTCTTGGTTGATTTGCTGAGCTGACTGTTAGTTTTTCATGCCAACGTTTTGTCTCCCTTCTAGGTGACATCGTCAGTGATGTGTAGCCTCTGTTGTTCAGTCACACTCGGAATTTATATGGTCCGATCTGTCATGGTGGCCAGTCTTGTTTCTGGTTTTGTATAGTAGTGGTATGTAGATGGGGCCTATTTCAATATGTTTGTTAATTTTATGGGTGGTTGAAAACCAGGCATCCGGGACTTCTCGTGCTTATCTTTGTCTCGCCTGTCCTAGTGCTGTAACTTCATCCCAGTCACACTGATGTCCTTCTATGTCGGAGTGTATTGAAAGGAGGGAGAGTTGGTTGTTCCGTTTCGTTGTGTGTTGGTGTTCATGTATCCTGGTGGCAAGTTTCCTGCTTTTGCTTCGATTGCTTTTGCTACTGCTATATGCACCCCAGTTCTTTTTCCTCACAACTTGAACTTTTTGACTCCTAAGATCTTTCCTACCCTGACATGTAATCACATCTCTTCAAGTTTTGTTTTCTTCCATCTCTCTTCAGTCTCCCCCCAAGCTCTCTTGATCCCATTTCCAAATGTTTTCTTGATCGCCCAACTTCTTTACCTGACCTTAAGAGCAGGTGGAACTTGAACGCAGGATTCCTGGCTCCAAGCTAGGCTCATTTCCCCTGTGCCACAAGAGATACATTGTGTTTTAAACATAAAACTTCATAATCCATTCTATTGACCTAATATTAGGCATTGCATAAATCAAGGAATTGAACAGATCCTGCCATAGATTTCCACAGCACAGGGAAGGGCCCTTTGGCCCATCGTGTCCATGCTGGTCAAAAATAACCATCTACTATTCTGCCCCATTTTTCAGCACTTGAGCCTTGTATGCCTTGGCATCGTAAATGTACATTAAATATTTTTTTAAATGTTATGAGAGTTTCTGCCTCCACCACTCCTACAGGCAGTGACTTTGAGACTCCCACCACTCTCTGGATGAAGGAGACTTTCCTCACCTTTCCTCTAAACCTCCTGCCTCTTACCTTAAATCTATGCCCTCCTTGTCAACGATACCTCATCAAAGATAAATGTTGCTTTCTGTCTAGTCTCTCTATGCCCCTCATAATTTTAAACGTCTCAGTCACATCCCCTCTCAATCTCCTCTGCTCTAAGTATGTCCAAACTTTTTCCATAACTAAAACTGTCCACCATAGGTAACGTCCTGGTAAATCTCTTCTGCACCCTGACATCCTTCTTACGATGTGGATTCCAGAAACATGCACAAAACACAAACTGTAGCCTAACCAAAGTTTTATGCAATTCCAGCATAACTTCCCTGCTCTTAAACTCTACATACCTCGGCTCATAAATGCAAGTTGCCAGTTCTTCATCCATGCATTGTCCCTCAATTACATCATCTGTTAACATTGAAATGAAACTTTGGTGGGATCAAATTAGTCCATAAGAATTTCCAAAAGGTAACTGGACATGTACTTGAAGACTAGTTTGTAGGGTTATGGAGGAAATGTTGTGTTGTGTTGTGTGTTTAAATTAGACTGTTCTTTCAAACAACCAGCATTGTTTAAAAGGACTGAATGGTGTAAGATTCTATAACCCAGAGCTTCTGATTGGTATTTGTCAGAACAGTTTCAATGCCAAACATAGAATAAATTACCTTCCTGTGTTTCAATGTCTGGACATTCACTGAAGCCTCCATTAGAGAAAACCTGTGCAGGTATGAGATGAGAGAGATTGGGTGCCTTAGTGTATAAATTGCAGAAGGTTAATTTGAAGGTACAACAAGCAATTAGGAAAACGAACAGAATGTTATCATTTGTTGCAAGGGGAACTGAATACAAAAATTGGTAAGTTATGCTTTAGCTCTGTGGAGCGTTGGTGAGACCGTATCCAAAGTATTGTGTGTATAGCTGGTTAACTTTATTTATGGAAAAATGAAAGTTCAGAAAAGGATTAATGGACTTATACATGGATCGGCTGGACTTAGTGTCCACTGGAGTTCAGAATGGTAATGGTGAATTGATTGAACGATGTGAGATGCATTTGGAAAGGCTATCCCTTCTTGTATGAGATGCTAAAACTAGCGATCACTTTTGAAAAATGAGGATCAGCCAATTAAGACAAAAGTGAGGAGAGCTTTTTCTTACAGATGGTCATAAGTCTTTGGAACACTTTTGCTCAAAGGTGGTGGATGCAAAGCCCTTGAATATTTTTAAGGCAGAGGTAGATCAATTCTGGACAAGCAAAGGGTTGACAGGTCACAATGAGTAGTCAGGAATGTGAAGTCATCAGATCAGTCGTGGTCTTATTGAATGGTGGGGAAAGCTTGAGGGGCTGAATGATAATCTACTGTTTCTCATTGATATCTTTGTACATACAACAGCCCAATAAGAGTTTCAGGTAAATTCTTTTGTGAATACTCACTGACCTTATTTGCAATGAACTTTTATTAGATTCCCCAGTTACAAACTGTAAGTTATACATCTTGAGCACCTGACAAGATTTGTTAACGCCATCAATTACGGCTCCGTTTGTGATGCAGTCAGCATAAATCACTGCAGGAGTGATGTACAACAGGGGTCATCACTAATTTGTTATATTTCTTCAATAGCTAAGCCCTGTTGCAAGAGAATAACACCAGCAATTTTACAGACAATGTAGCAGGCTATAATGCCCTCGATATTTGATCTCTTGTATATGTTCAGTCATGATATTTGAATTCGTTTACCTGGATGTTATAACCCCGGCCTCGTCATTATTTTCAAATGGTTAGAGGGCGCACTAAAATTCAAGGCTTTTTGAAAAAACCTGTCAGGATCAAACTAACCATGATTAATTTCCCCTTGTATTAAGCATATTGATTTGTGGCAGTATGATAGAACTGGACTAGCATAGCATTAATCCTAAAGTTTCAAATTCTGTTAGGTTGAGACATATCACTGAATGTTTTTATTCTTAGGTCACTGGGTTATGTTTGAGACTAGCAGCTTCACTGGTTTCCAAGATTGTGTGATGAATGCACTGATAATTAAAAGGACATGGTGTTGATTCTAAAATAGGACTTTAGGGCAGATGTGAGATTGCTCTTCTTCACTCAAAACGAGTGCGTGGATTGGAAAGGCAATAAATGCTGGTCACTCAGCGAAGCTCGTATAGCAAGAGTGAATAAGGAGGAAAAAAACCCAACCGTACACAGTAGCCCAACTTCAAGAGAGGTTGAAAAATCTGAGGTGATGCAGTGACAGAAAAGTAAATGGCCAAATGAATAAGGGAAACAGAACTTACTTTTCCATTTAGCACAGTTGAAAATTGCCTTTAAAGTCTCCAATCTTTCCAGAAACGCAGAAACACAGGAGATAGGAGCAGCAGGATGCCATTCGGCTCTTTGAGCCTGCTCTGCTATTCTTCACGATCATGGCTGATCATTCAACTCAATAGCCTAATCTTGCTTTCTCCCCGTAACCTTTGTTCCCATTCACCCCAGGTGCTATATCTAGCCACCTCTTGAATACATTCAATGCTTTGACATCAACTACTTCCTGTGGTAATGAATGCCACAGGCTCACCACTCTCTTTGGGTGAAGAAACATCTCCTCATCTCTGTCCTAATTGGTCTACCCTGAAACCTCAGACTGTGACTCCTGTTTCTGGACACACCCACCATCAGGAACATCCTTCCTGCATCTACCCTGTCAGTCCAGTTAGAATTTTATAAGTCTGCATGAGATCGCCCCTCATTCTCCTGAACCCCAGCAAAAACAATCCTAACCTAGTCAATCTCTCCTCATATGTCAGCCCCATGATCCTTGGAATCAGCCCGGTAAACCTTTGCTGCACTCCCTCGAGAGCAAGAGCATCCAGAAGGAAAATTTAAAGAAAAAGCACAGGAAGACAAATATATTGTCAACGCATTTAATGAAGGTAGTAGCACAGTCTGTAGCGGTATATGATGGCTGGTGTACTGGATGTTCAATCAAACAAATGAGAGTTAGATTGACATTAACACTATGACTGTGCTGGTACTTCTTCATACCTTGGGCAGCTAGAGCTGTTAGTTTCAATGTTGTGTAGCTTAACTGCATGAACAGATATTTTAAGAAAATGAACAAGGTAATGTTCACCAACATATTGATATTCCATAGCATTGCCAATCCTGAAGCAACATCCTGTTGACAGAAACAGATCTGAACATAAATACTATGGCTACAAGAGTAAGTCAGAGCTTGGGAATTCTGCAACAAGTAACTGACTTCCGGTCTTCCTAAAATCAGTGCATTGTTTACAAGGTACAGGTCAGAGTGTGGCAGAATGCTCCCCACTTGCCTGGATGAGTGCTGCTCCAATAACACTTCAGAAGCTCAACACCATCCAGGACAAAGCAGGCTAATTGGTCGGCAGAGATAACAAGGTGTGGAGCTGGATGAACACAGCAGGCCAAGCAGCATCATAG
>JAHRHZ010000271.1:11783670-11817088 GCA_024137785.1 Ginglymostoma cirratum
ACACAGACACACACACATAGACACACACATATACACACAGACATACACACACACACACACACATCTACACACACACAGACACACACACAGACAGACACACAGAGACACACATATACTCACACACACACAGACACACACACATAGACACACACATATACACACAGACACACACACACACATCTACACACACACATCTACACACACATCTACACACACACAGACACACACACAGAGACACACATATACTCACACACACACAGACACACACACATAGACACACACATATACACACAGACATACAGACACACATATACACACATATACACACACACACACACACACACACACACAGACACACATACAGACACACACACACACAGACACATACGCGTATTCCCTCTCTTTCTCGCATGCACACACTCTCTTACAAGCACACACACTCTCACACACACACTCTCTCGCTCATGCACACTCTCTCACTCATGCTCATGCACACACATGAATATATGGGGTGAATTTGTATTTTTCAGGTACTATCTATTTTGCTCAAAAAGCAGACATTTTTTGGAACAGTCAGTCAATGTCGCATTTTTGACATTCCTTCTTTAGAAATGAATCCCGTCTGATTCCAAACCAAAACTCAAACAGATTATTAAAAAGGCTTCATACCTAGCATGCATTGTCTGAACTAAAATGTCACCTCTTCTTTACACTGATGAAACCTTTAGTTTACTCGGAACAATGACTTGAACGGAATTCGGTGATCTACAGGTACATATTAATCAATTAAAACCTCCTAACTGATTAAAGAATTCACAGCATCTTTAGGTTTGTTTAATACATCCTCATGACTGGTGTGGGTCATTGATCTTTTACTTATAAATTCTGCGTGTGGTACTACCTCTCTCATGAACACCTGAAGAAGGAGTAAGGCTTCAAAAGCTTGTGTTTTCAAATAAACCTGTTGGACTATAACCCGTGATTTCTGGCCTTGTCCACTCCAGTCCACACTTCCACAACATAACTCAGAGGAAGCTAAGGCAGTTGTCTTTAGCAGATGCTTTGTAAATATGGATTGGTGCCTCTGGCATGTTTCCTCCTGTTTTATAGCACTTTATTCATGAAAGATTATATTTGAAACTTGTTTGAAGCAAACTTACAATAAGACATTTTCTAAAATGCCAAATAAAAGATTGAAGAAAACTGAAACTTCTTTTAAAAAAAATCCAAATAGCTGTTTTGCTGTACAGAATTTGAGTATTACTGAAAATAAGCACAAACTGATGAAGTTTGCATTCATTAGGATATTTTGCGGGAGTGCACATCTTCAGAGCAAATCCATACTTATACTGCACGAAAGGACAGTGCTGATTGGTTGGCAAGCAGACTGATTGACAGAAGTGTTGCCATGGTGAATGCACTCAATGATGATGATTGACAGTCAGACAGTTTAAATTTGACGCCAGGCAAAACTGATTGGTCAAGGTATTTCCCCGGGAAATGCAGCATTGAGTGGCCGTCACTATTAAGTTGAAACAGAGGCACTGTCCCCACGTATGTCTGCAAAAAACAGGTACCTGTGTGTGTATTAATTTGTCTAATTTCTAATACGTGCAAGTGTGCTACCTGGCAGCATCCTGATAGGGTGTCAGCACTAAGGTGATTATTCTTGTCCCTGTAAAATGTCTAGTCTACCTTAAATTACTTTACAATGGGTAAGGTATCTTTAACAAAACTGATCAATAGGTGAAACTAATGATTTTGTGCTGCTATACCAATACCAAGCAGCCAAAAGGACACTTTGTCTATCACCCAAGCCATTAATGTGGTACGTAAATTCCAGTGTCAATGTGATGCTAGGTACATAGACTGCCCAAAGACTGGCAGATTGCAGCAAACTGTTTGACTGTTAACACAAATAGCTAGGGACTGATCACACCCAACTGCCGACACTTGCAAAACTCACAACACAGTGTTTAACATTTGCTGTGAGAATGCAGAATTAGATTATGTTTGCTGGGTAATCCCGAGTATGCAAGGAAGTATGCTGAGAAAAAGAATTGTAGTTAGGCTCACAGTATTTGGGACGCCTGGAAACTACAATGTTCTGGTCTTTGCAGATGGAAAGAACATTTCGATTCACTGCAGTTCCAACTTAGCACAACAGGTAACAACCATCCAGCTGGTTAGTTTTTTATACAGGACAGTACTCTGATCAGAGTCAACCAGCATTTACAATTTAAACAATGTTTACCTAATTAATGTCAATCCGCATTAATGGGTGCATTCTCCATTAGAATGCCTCCACCAATCAGAGTCTGATTACCAACGAACCAGCGCTCGCTTCTCATGTAATATAAAAGTAGCTTCCCACTTGAATTTGTATTCTTGAAACTTGTCCCGTTGTGGGAAAACAAAAGAAACCAACAACATCTATCTTTTCTCAGCAATAAGAAATGTGTCTTAAACTAAATCATAAATAAAACAAATCTGTAAATGTTACCAAAGAAAAAGACGTAACCTTTAAACACTCCAATACCTACAGTGCCTCTTATAACTCAATTCCAAACATACATTGTGGAACCAATAAGAAAATGGGCTAAATCCTACTGAATTGCGCCAGACATTTCAATTAAATGTTCCATCAGATTTGGGGCCTTCATCACACTAAAGGATGGTATGGTAAAAGCATCTCAGATAGTGATATACACGGCCAACTCATCAATGACCCGCACAAGGCAAGACTGTTCTCAATATTAACACTGCAGAGTTGTTCTCAATTCCAAATGGGAATTATATTATATAGAAACCAAAAGAATATGGTGGCTCAGTGGTTAGCATTGCTGCCTTTCAGCACCAGTGACCCAGGTTTAATTCCACCCTTGGATGACTGTCTGTGTGGAGTTTGCACGTTCTCTCTGTGTCTGCGTGGGTTTCCTCCAGGTGCTCTGGTTTCCTCCCACAGTCTAAAGATGCGCAGGTTAGGTGGGTTAGCCATGCTAAATTGCTCACAGTGTCTGGGGGAGTGTAGGGTTAGAGGAACGGGGTGGGGCTGGTTGAGATATTTTTTGGAGGGTTGGTATGGGCTGAATGGCCTGCCTCCACACTGCAGGGACTGTATCCTTTAATTGCAGAGGCTGGAAAACAGAAATTGCTGGAAAAGCTCAGCATCTGTGGAGAGAAATCAGAGTTAATGTTTTGAGTTGAGTGACCCACATACCTTTGACAGAAAATGAAACTGATCCTCAACCATTGATAAGGACATTCTTGTTTCATTCGATGGAAGCTGTCTGGATCTTGCTCATGATCACTCTCTAACACGTCATTCCTGCAATTTGCATTCTGTTTTTTCACTTTTCCCATGCTGACTATCCCATGGCTATATGTTGGGAATAAGCATTGCTGAAAATAGAAGTGAGCTTGATCTTATTATTTTGTGGAACAGTGAAATGTACTGTAGAATGAGACAACTGAAAAATTCACAATTTAATGTGGGCCTCCACTGACCACTGCAGTGGAAGGACTTGGATGAATTCAGAGAGCAAAATGAATGTGAATATGTTTCCTGGTGTAATTGGACACCAAAATTGCTATTGATCAGAATGATGTGTGCTTGAATAGCCACAAACTCAAGCAGTATATTACAGTGTTAAATGATTCCTATTTAAATAAAAAAAGGTCAAAATCAGTCATTGCAAAGTTCGGTTGAAACAGTTTTGTGATCCTTTCCACTGCAATGGTCCATTATTGGAGACAAGTTACATTGTTAAAGGTCAAATATCACATCTCATCAATCGGTTCATTCACTGAAGTCTGCACTGGACTTTCTCATACGATTCATTGTAATGGCAGTAAACATTCCCTAGGGAAAGCAGTTGACAGGTAGTTGTAACCTAGTCAGTACTGGAAGATTCCTTCCAAACAATTCAGGCACAGTGTCAATGCTACAAACTGCAATTTCATCACCAACAGCCCCACAGCATTGACAATGGAGTCAACGCTGCAGCACGACTGATCTCATGACTTGTCTATTCTGCATAAATCTCGTGCATTCTCCTAATGCACTCACCACCACGTTATCCTGCAGGAGCTGCACCAAATGTGTGTGCACAGTGCTCTACCAGGTGCAACACAGATGTTGTTGCCACCATGCCTTATGCCCCGACATAACATACACGGATGCTGCAACACTAGGCTTATTCTGATCCAGGTCAATCATACAACAACAAGGAAGAGAACATTTAATCCAGATGGGATCAATTCTGTTAATTCCCCTTCAGATTGCTCAGCAAATAGTTTGTGGCCTTGAATAAATGGCCTTATAATTTAAAAAAAGTGTTGCGCTATTGTGTTTGTCACTTCATCAGTGAGGTGACAAAGGACAAAGACAATGTATGAGAGGCAAGTCCAGGATTTAGGTACTGGATCTTCCTTTTACTTTCAAAATGTGTCATGGCGTTGTAATATAAATCTGAATAGGTAATACATAGATATAGCTGATCAAGCTCTTGATTGTGTGTTCTTAGCCACAACTGAATAGACCCAAAAGACCATAAGATATTGTAGCACAATTAGGCCATTCAGCCCATCAAGTCTGGTCTGCCATTTGATCATGGCTGATATGTTCTCTCTCATGCCTTCTCCCTGTACCAATTGGAAGTCTATCTATCTCTGTCTTAAGTGGACTCAATGCCTTGGCTTTTATAGCCTTCTGCGGCAATGAGTTCTGCAGATTCACCACCTCCAGCTGAAGAAATTCCTCCTCATCTCAGTAAACCAATAGGACAATGCTAAAACTCACTTGTCCTGTGGCGGAATAACAGAACTAGTATGTATCTACTGCGGCTTAATTGGCAGCCATCTTGCATCTGTGTTGTTCAAACCTCACTCTACAGAGCTATTTACAGATTCTAGACTGAATCTCCAATGCTACACTGAGGGACTGCTGCATTGCCAGAGATGCTGCCTTCAAGATGAAACATTAAAGTGATTGAAATAACTGCACACAGGCCAGAATCCTATCACCAAGTCACACTTTATTTACATGTGTACAGCACATAGACTCTGACTAGTCAGCTCAAAGCCAGTCCCTACACTGAAGCGATCTTCTGACACTCCTGTTTATATCTGTCAGCCAGGGCTCCCTGATTGTCCCAGGTTAACAACCCCAATAAAGGATCTCATAGTCAATAAGCCCCACCTGGCAATTGTTCCAATCACTAGAGTCATATTCCATTTTCCGTCTCAGATGGATATGAAAGAGCCTATTGTATTATTTTTGAAAAACATGAAAAGACTTCTCCTCAATGACATGCAAATCATTTGTTGCTTAACATCACGAACATAACTTAGTTGGTAGCTGTCGGCTCGCAATGCAAAAATTGGCTGGCACAGTTTAGGCATTGCAACAGCGTCTATTCTTTTCAAAAGAAGTAGTTAACTGGTGATAAAACTACACGGGACGTTTTGAAGTTTTGAAAGATACTATCTCCCAGGTATTCTGATAGGCAGAGAGTTGTTGGAGCATAGCAGACTAAAGTTGCACTTTGAGACCATATGGAATCCCCAAGACAGCTGATTCCATTTCAGTTGCTTGGAAGATTGATTTTTCTAATGGTCTAACTTTCTAATTCTCTGCATCTCAAACCTTTCAATAAAGCCCCTTAAATTTGGAAATTTCAGATTGTTCCAACCGACAAAAGCAAGATAGGTAAAACATTAGTGTTAAACGTTAGCACTCTGACTCCTGGGTAACCATTAAACTGACTCTGCTAATTCATCACTGACACCCTACAACTACATCCCTGTGTCACACTGCCATTGGCCCGGCCCCACTATGTAGATGAAGCTAACAATCACCCTTCCCAAACCAGATAAATCCAACTTTCTGGAGTTGACACTCAGCCCCAGCCCATCCAGGCATGACACAAACCTCCCTACACCTTTCCTATTCACTTACCAAAGCCCCCACCCTTCAGTTTCCTCACCAAAGTCTCTATCAAAAGTGCCTTTGTGATCTTCTAGCTCCTGAAATACAGCAGCATGTGCTGAAGGAAAGGGAGCACATCTTGGATTGCCGCACTACACATCTACTTATTTGGAAGAACAAGGGCGAATCATATAGAAACATTTATAACTACGAAGGGAATAGATATGATGGAAGCAAGGAGAATGTATCCACTAGCGGGTGAAACTAGAACTAGGGGGCACAGCTTCAAAATAATGGGGAACAGATTTAGGACTGAACTGAGGAGGAACTTTCTCACCCAAAGGGTTGTGAATCTATGGGATTCCCTGCCCAGTGAAGTGGTTGAGACCGCCTCGTTGAATGTTTTTAAGGCGAAGAGAGAGAGATTTTGGAACAGTAAAGGAATTTGGGTTATGGTGAGTGGGTGGGTAAGTGGAGTTGAGTTCTCAAAATATCAGCCACGATCTTATTGAATGGTGGAGCAGGCTCGAGGGGCCAGATGGCCTATTCCTGCTCCTAGTTCTCATGTTCTTATGTTCTCTTGCATCCGGCGGATTCCTCCTTGGTTATCTCTGATGTGGGCATTTGGGGGCAAGCCAGACTTGGAAATTTGACCAGAAATGCTGGCAAAAGGTAAACTGAGAATTTTAAAGAAGACTACAATCAGTCAAAAACTGTTCCGACAGTAATCTGAATACCTGGGCCTATATCTGAGTCTGTTAATCCTTTTCCTTTCACTACCAAACTACAGTAAGAAGACAAAAATGTGCTACATTTAAGGCTGACATATATCATGGTGAATGGCTGTGAAATCACATTCTGTTTCTTGTTATCACATCAAACTCAGAGATCTGTTATTGTGTTGATAAATCTATCCCAACTGAAGTCAGTTAGCACCAAAAAAAACTAAACTTAGACTTTCCCAATCCGAATGGTTTAGCTATTTGCTCACAGTCCTCGGTAGCTATTAGGGAGACCATTTCCATTTCACTTCACTTATCTTTAAACTTCTTTTTAATTTTTGCACTTGTCACAAGCTTGGCATCACTTGATAGGTGAGAATTTCTGACCTAAAATCTCTGCCAGTTCAATTAACTGTCCCCCCTGCACAGAACATCTATTTGCATTTGCATTTAAGAAATGGAAGAAATGGGCAGGGGCTTTGGTAAGTGAATAGGGAAGGTGTAGGGAGGTTTGTGTCATGCCTGGATGGGCTGGGGCTGAGTGTCAACTCCAGAAAGTTGGATTGATCTGGTTTGGGAAGGGTGATTGTTAGCTTCATCTACATAGTGGGGCCGGGCCAATGGCAGTGTGACACAGGGATGTAGTTGTAGGGTGTCAGTGATGAATTAGCAGAGTCAGTTTAATGGTTACCCAGGAGTCAGAGTGCTAACGTTTAACACTAATGTTTTACCTATCTTGCTTTTGTCGGTTGGAACAATCTGAAATTTCCAAATTTAAGGGGCTTTATTGAAAGGTTTGAGATGCAGAGAATTAGAAAGTTAGATCATTAGAAAAATCAATCTTCCAATCTTCTAGTAAAAGCATGAGAGGAAACCAAAAAAAAATGCAAACTGGCAGCATCTGTGAAGAGAAAACAGAGTTAACGTTTCAACTCGAGTGACCCTTCCACAGAACCCTTCTGAGGAAGGGTCACTGCACTCAAGATGTTAACTCTGCTTTCTCCCCACAGATGCTGCTAGATCTGCTGAGTTTCTCCAGCAATTTCCATTTGTGTGTGTTTTAGAGCTCCAGCATCCACATTTATTTGTTTCATTTTACAGTAAACCAAAGATCTGGCACATTACTGGATAATATTCTGCTCTTACTTCTGAATTATTTTTGTTTAGTTTTCAGTTCACAGAATTTGTGGACTTCTGGGTGGGTCAGCTTTTGCAGCCACTCCATCATTGTCAGTTCTAGGTAATATTCCTAATATAATTCAGCAGCTTTTCAACAATTTATCACTTATGAATACCTGTTTTAATTTTCAATACTGTGCATATCAGCTAATTCCACCCTCTCTCCCAATGTAAACTTTAAAATTGAAATGCAAATTCAATTGAAAAACACGACAGTATTTGAGAAACAAATGTCAATTAGTTCACAATCAATGCAAACATTTTGTGTAAATATTTGGCTCTCTGAATTCTTCCAAAGGTGAAAGAATATTCCTCACCCAATCAATCACTGGGAAGTGTTCAAAAAGCAAATTGCTTTGGCTCCTTTGCAGGATGGCCAATTCTGTCAGTGAAGAACAGAAATACCACTTTATGATTCTACTGCATAATATCTCCATAGATGGTGATTGGATTGTGCTCTGAAATATTTTATTTCACATGTCAAGAAAATTAACTTATGGTCAGTCAGCTTTCCTTTTTTTAGGTAAAACAATGGCAGATTACAACAAATCTAAAGATAGTAATTCATCAATGCAACTTTGAGAAAACTAAGACATTAATTTCCCCCATCATAAAATATCTTTCAATTTGTAGCTGAGGAATATGAAGCTGAATTAGACAATGCATTCAGTGAAAAGTTATGAAGGAGCACCGAGGATGTGGTGTTGCCTGCTAATCACAATGTTTTATTGCACAAGATGAGATTCACATATCATAACACATGGAAATACTTTGTAATTGAATACTGTATTTAGTAGAAATCTAATTAGAGTCAGATATTGACAAAAATCAAACATGGTGCATCATGTAATGAGGTTGGATAGGGATTAAGAAAGAGAAAATACCCAAGAGGGAAGAAATCAGGATGGAATGATTCATGAATAATAATGCAGCAGGTGAATGATGGATATTTCCATATGTTAGGTTTCAAAGGTTTCACTCCTTTGAGATTCTAAGTTGTTCCTTCCAAAAGTCCACATGACATCATGATGTTGGATGGTGTTTATGGCAAACCACTGTATTAACCCTTTCAGACCTGTAGACATCAAAAGGTAACTTTAATCGCTCTCTGCAAGCACTATTGTTGGGGGGGTGGGGGTGCAGATTGCATCATACAATAGCATGTTAGTTTTCAATGAGGCAGCAGAGGGAGTAACCACACAGTGCAGTGCTTGGTGCTAAAGGACAAAGTGATAATCAAGATAGGTTCAGGGGCATGGAGTCTAAGAGAACAGGATCCATGAAGGGAGACAGGAGTCATGTGACCAGTGTTAACTGAATGGACCTGGTGTCTTGAGGCTTCAAGACAATCTAGAGAACTCAGAATTAAGATACCTACAAATGTAGGGACAGACGTATGGAGCTCCTGGAAATGTGCACACGGGGGGCCAAAGCCTGGCAATGGGGATGAGGGAGAGGGTGGACATTGACATTGGGTACAGAATAATGGTTAATTGGGTTTAATGCAGAGTCAGATGTTAGAAAGGAGATTCCTTTTTTTTTTGGCTCCACAAGTATTTACAATTTTTGTTGCAGGTGATCCCTTGAACTGATTTTCCTAAGAAGTGCAAGCATACTTACTGGCCACTATTAACAGGTGAAAAACTGAAGGATTTACTTTCTGTTAATGTCCTAGGGTGATGTTCAGGATTTTTTTTTGTTTTGGATGATCAATATTTTGGAAAATGTGGATAAACTTGTGCTTATTTTCTCTTGGCAAGCAATTAGAGATTTCTAAAGCACTATGGCTGTCTGTCTGACTTTTCATTAATCTTCAGTTCTGAGGGTTGGTCCATTGAATTTGTTCGGACTGGTTCAAGCTTGAGGGTAAAGTGCTGCAGTGATTTGCTATGGTTTGCAAAACATTATGTATCTAATCATAATTGAGAAAGGAGTCTACTTAGAATGTCACCACTATAATTTAGAAATACTATTAAACTACGCTGATTTAAATTTCTCCATTAAGATGTCAGTGTGACTGAGGTTAGTTTATCTAAACTTAAGAGCAAAATTCTCAACCATTTCTCTCAAAAGTTAAATTCATCTATCTTTCCAACCATTACTGAAGGTGTTCAGCATAATTACTATAAAGAATATCTGCATAATTCATTATGTCCATGCATTTAGTTGAGGAACCCTGGAAGTCAAATTTATTTCCTGTTCATGTTTATAAAGTTCAAATTCTGTTTCTGGCATCAAGCAATTGCATATCAGATGGTTGCAGGTTCTTTCTTAATTGCCCAACAGGGGAATAGATTCAAGTTGTTGCACCTAGCTCTGTGAACAAGTTTCTACTGTAGACTGTAATGATTTGTTGTTGGGGAATTAAAATATAAAAATATTTAAACACCTGCATATTTGCTTTCTCAGCCTCAGGATGTCCTGAAGCATTTTAGTGCCAATGACGTACTTTTGATGAATAGTCACTAGTGTGATCGATGCAAACACAACAGCTAATTTGCACACAGCAAGTTAGAATGAACAGCTATGTGAACAAATTTATGCTGCAAACTGCAATGTTTGGTTATTGGGGAATTAAGATGTAAAAGTATAAAAAAAACTTGCATTTACATAGTCATTTTCACAGCATCAGGATGTCCTGAAATAGATAGGTTATGGTAATCAGATCTGGTATTTTAATAATGCTTGGACAAATATTTACTAGGACTGTGATATTTTCCCAGTTGATCACCACTCCTGACACGTTGTGGTATTTTCCATCTCTACCAGCACGATAAGGTTTTTTTGAGATAGCTCTCAGCTACAAATCATTTCTTGTCTTTACTTTGTCTTGGACTTTCAAGTGATTTGTAGTAAAGGAAGCACCACCGTAGAGTATCCAAGGAAGAAGCACTGTTCTTAGAAGGAAGGTTTGTTGCATGATAGTATTAAATGCACCTTAGGTGTAATTACTAGTATCTTAGGGAGATGATACAGATATAGCTGCACTCTCTGAATGCTCAAATAGAATTCTTTGGGTGTGATTTCCTAAGCCTGCCCAGTGCATTCAGAATGAGAGGCCAGGGAGCCTAAATGGGCAGAAGGCAAAATTTCTGTTTCCTAAAAACATGTTCTCATGACATTCTCAAAACATTCCAGGAGGGTTGTGTTTTCTAACTGCATTCAGTAGGGACCTTTATTTGCATTCATTAGTCTGTCATGCATTGATATTAACATCCCCAGCTTGCTGCAATTACATTGAGCAGTGCAATTGTGTTAGCCAGAAATGGGAAACTTGTCTGTTCACAAGCCCAACTGTATGGAGGAGGCAAGTGTTGACTACTTGCTCCAACCTCTGGTCAGTAAAAACTTTGTCGCTAATTCCTTGGAAAAAAAATCTGCTTCTTTGCACAAACTCTTGCAGAGTTAGTGCTGAAGTCTTTCCATGTTCGTATATACTCAGCCAACTCGTACTGAAATGCCTATAATGTTAGGGACTCAGGCTGAATGGATCCATTACCCTACTCCAGTGAAGCAGCCATATTGGCTGATTCTAGCAGATAGGACCAGACCAAAGAAATGGGACTCAATATGAAAGGGAGAGTAACTTAAAACGGAAGATCAAGCTAAACGGGCTTCAGCCTAAAAGGGTGAGTGCTGGCTATTATAAGTGGGGAACACAATAGAGTACATTGGTGTGCCACCAGGCAGAGGGTAAAAAAATGGTCGAAATGAATGGGGGTGCTGTAAGTGTGAGAATATGCATGGGATCTCGTTGGGAGTGGGATCAGAGGGAGTAACAGAAATATCATGGGACATAGCGAACATGTCAATAGTCAAAGAGAGGAGGGTGATTTGAAGAAAGTCAGGGGGGATGGGAGGTGAAAAAAGAGCCATTGAAGTTAATGAGGTCAGCAGGGGAGGTGCACTCAAAGGGTGGAAAGTGAAAGAAAATCAAAACTAACAGCCACCAACCTTTTCAAAATGAAGGTTTTTGAACTTGCACAGTGCAAAAACAAGGACAGCATATGTTCAGGGGAACATACACCCAAATGAATGTTCCAAAACTAAAAGTGCCAAAAGCTATTGCACAAGCAATTCCTTAAGGCCCTTGCCTTGAAGACATAGAATCACTGCACATTAAAGGCATTTAAGGTCTAAAAGCTACGAACAGCTAGTTCTAAATCATTCCCATTGTTAATCTTTTATAAGCAGGGCTGATATGATTCATCAGCATTGACCCATGCATAGGAGAGTTAACAGCTTGGGGATGAACCAGTTATTCAGAATGAAAATTTCAACGTGTCAGTACTGCATTGCAGCAGGCAATGAAGGGCAAATAAATTTACATTGTGCTATTTGACACATCCAGGCAAAACAATGTTAAGATAACATGCACAGCTATCTTGCATGAGTCAGCATTAGGATAGAGGAGGTTCAGTTATGGTTGATACAGTTTTCACTTCACATATAGGTGATGGCAGGCCAGACTTTCACCCAAGACAAAAGCAGGCCGATATAAGGCCAAAATTGCGACGTGAACAAGTTTATACTGCAAGTTGTAATGGTTGGTTATTGGGGGAAAAAAATGTGTTTACTTGGATTTTCTTGCATTGCTTTCACAGCCAAATGTAAAACATACATCTCATTCCTGCTCTTTCATCACAGATCAGAATTCCATGTCAGATGTTTTAACTACTGGGCCCAGGCATTATCTTCGCATTGATAAAGCTAAGAAGCTGAAGGATGAAAAGAAGGGAAGAGCAGTAGCAGCAGAATCAGAGATATGAGGCTCAGAGGCTTCAACAGTGAGTAAACAAGCAGTGTGTGAAGATGGGAACCAGGGGCTTCAGTGACAACATCCAGATTACTGAGAAACAGTGTACAGAAGGAGTTCCAGCTACTTTCAGAAGAGTGAAGTACAGTTCATGAGATGTCTTTACAACACTAGGTAAACTATCACCCACACCCGGAGCTGTAGATCACAGGAGAATTGAATTTCCCTGCCACTGTGTAACTTTTAGATAATCTGGGATGACATAAGTGGATCAATTAAGGAAAATCTGCATGGATCCTTTTTAAATGTAAATTGTTTTGAGCTAACTTGCTTAGTGTGTTGATGAAGTATCAGAGAAGATTGATAGGGGTATTGCAGATGATGTGACATACATGAACTGCCAAAAGCTACATGATAAAGGTTTTTGAAGTATTTACTTTAATGTGCTTAAAGCATATAGAATGAATGGCAGCATGGATACACATTTGGCTCTCAAAAAATAACACGTAGTGGTGAACTTTTGGAATACAGGAAGCTCCATTATGGTCTTCCCCAAGGATTGTCATTAGGGACACTGTCATTCCTCATCCATATTAATGATCGAGATATGGCGGTTCAAGGTACAACTTCAAATCTTTCAGCGTCTTCAGCATTGGAGGTGGGTGGCTGCAGTATCTCAGACAAGAGTTTATGGAATGCCGAGGAATGGCAGATGAAGTTTAATTCAGATAAATGTGAGATGCTACATTTTGGAAAGGCAAAACTTAATGGTAAGATCCTGGGGAGTGTTGTTGAACAAACAGACTTTGGAGTGCAGGTTCATAGTTCTTAGAAAGTGGAGTGGCAGGTGGACAGGATAGTGAAGAAGGCGTTTGGTACGCTTGCCTTTACTGGTCAGTGCATCGAGTACAGGAGTTGGGAGGTCATGTAGCGGCTGTGCAGGACATTGGATTAACCACTTTTGCAGTGTTTGGGCTCCCTCCTATAGGGAGGATGTTGTGTAAATAGAAAGGGTTCAGAAAAGATTTACAAGGATTTTGCTGGGTTGGCGCTTTTGAGCTATCGAGAGAGGCTGAATAGGCTGGGGCTATTTTCCCTGGAGCATCGAAGGCTGAGGGGAAACCTTATAGAGGTTTATAAAGTCATGAGGGGCATAGATAGGGTAAATAGACAAAGTCTTTTTCCTGAGGTTGGGGACTCCAAAACCAGAGGGCATAGGTTTAAGGTGAGAGGGGCAACTTTTTCATGCAGAAGGTGGTGCGTGTATGGAATGAGCTGCCAGAGGAGGTGGTGGAGGCTGGTACGATTACAACATTTAAAAGGCATCTGGATGGATATATGAATAGGAAGGGTTTAGAGGGATATGGGCCAAATGCTGGCAAATGGGACCAGATTTATATGGGATATCTGGTTGGCACGGATGAGTTGGACCAAAGGGTCTGATTTTGTGCTGTAAATCTCTATGATTGTATGATTCAATGAATGCTCAAGGGCAGTTATCTTAAGGAGCTCATGCCTGACAGCCCAGCTGCTGATTCACATGCTGGCCATCTGCTGAGATAGGGTGATTCAGCTGGCTTTCTCACACTAGCACTGTACCGGTTAAAGAACGGCAATGGGCTAAATATACAATCATCCTGAGAGATGTCAGATTATTAAGTTTCTTCAACGGCGCAGTTAGCCCTGTGTGATTTGAAATTGACTGACAGCTTATTCAACAAGATGCCCAAGAACTATTCAAGGTTGCGGTGGGGAAGGACCGGCTCAGAGTAACTCAACTCATCTGCCCTATATGTCTGCGGCTGCTTGAGAGATTTCAGGGACTCTTCATGACATCATATTGCCTGTCAAACTCACTCTCCATTGACTACAGTTGAAATGCAGCATTTCCTTTTCAAAAGGCTGCAGGCTACCTTTAATTAAAGTCGACTCCCAGGGTCCTACCTACGTCATGAGGCCAGACTTCCTGACCTGTGAATTGCTCAGCTGCTGATTAGGAGGTGATTAGTACTGGCAGTTCACTTATTCAATTTCAGTGAAATGCAATTTCACTGGGTCAGCAAAGTTAACACCCATAAGTTGCACAATACTAATTGTAAAACAAGGTTTATATTCACAGCTCAAGTATTAGTGGTAATGGCTAACACAGTGTGGAGCTGGAGGAACACAGCAGGCCAGGCAGCATTGGAGGAGCAGGAAAGCTGACGTTTCGGGTCTGGACCCTTCTTCAGAAATGGGGGAGGGGGAAGGGAGCTCCGGAATAAATAGAGGAGGAGTGGGGCTGGGGAAGGTAGGTGGGATAGTGATAGGTGAGTATAGGTAGGGAGTGGTGGGAATTGGTAAGTGAGGTGGGAGGAGCGGATAGGTGGGAGAGAAGGTGGACAGGTTGTGTCAGGTCAAGAAGGCAGGGATGAGAGGGAGGGTTAGTTATGGAATGAAGCCGGGGGTGGGGAGATTTTACAACTGGTGAATTCCATGTATAGGCCATTGGGGTGTAAGCTTCTGAGGCGGAATATGAGGTGTTGCTCCTCCAGTTTGCGGGTGGTGTCATTGTGACACTGGAGGAGGCCCAGGATGGACATGTTGCTCAGCAAGGGGAAGTGGGGGGTTGAAATGTTCTTGCTGTCTCTTAGTGGTAATGGCTCTTTTTACAGGTTTCCTCCCTGATGCTTTCATGACAAAAATCTAGAAATAAAATGATCATAGTTTGAGAAGCCAGGTTTCGAAAGCAAATTAAGGTGAACTACTGCAAATCTGAAATAAAAATAGAAAATGCTGGAGAAACTCAGCAGATTTGGCAGCATCTGTAGAGTTAATGTTTCAAGTCCGGTATGACTGTATTTCAGTTCTGAAAAAGTCATATTAGACTCAAAACAATAACTCTGTTTCTCTCTCCACAGACGCAGCCAGACCTGCTGAGTTTCTCAAGCATTTTGTTTTCAAAATACAATGGACTACCTAAGTTTGACAGGTTGAAGGTAATTTCTATTGCAGTTTATTACAGGAGATTTTTGTTCTTGTTTGCAATCTATAGCTTTCAGAGGAAGCATGTAGCTGTGTTATTAGTTCAGTAATTGGTATGTTTTGATGCAGAGCCAGTCACAATTTGGGCAGGCTGCTGTACAGAGAAGGAAAAAAACAGATGCTTCTGTATAAGTTTTCAGACGTCCTAGGATGTTTATATAGCATGTAATTGACATACCCTTGAACTTGCTCCACAACTGGCAAAGCAGAGATTTGAATTTATTTGCAATCACTGGTTTAGGACAGAAATGGCCACCCCATCATTCTTCTGACCACCTTCCTGCAGCATGGCTGGCAGTGAAAAATTTCAGAGGAAGAAGAACTCTTTCTTTTATATCTCCCTCTTACCACGCACCAGAAAAAGAGCTCCCCATAATGGTTTGCATTAGTAAATAAACTGATTTGTTCACATCATTTTATACTCATTGCAGCTTTATATCAGCGTATAACGTGACGGGCGGAAATAAACCTGCTTGCTCATTATGCCTGCACCATGTCATCACAGTAAACATATCTTTCATCACCAAGTCTCCACTCTCCATCCATATAACCTGGGATGGGCAAAACAACAGAAAATAAACCAGCATCAACAGATAACCATTGCAACTCCACACTGACCTTCTCAGTTAATCAACAAAAGTCCCTTCCATGCCCTCTGGCTCAGCTCGTACATGATGTAATCTCTGCTTTGGTCAGGGAATGGTTCAGCTCCCTTTGGAAGCCAGATAGAAGAGTCAACGTCCATCTCACCTGGTGACAAGGGGAGGTGATGGTAAAATGGTCATGTCACTCAGTTTGTAATCTGACAATTCACAGAATAACAGGATATTTACATGGCCAAAGGAAGCTAGTCAGCCCATTATATCTGCACCTACTCTATTATCTAGTCTGGATCTATTATCTCGTCTGGCTCTATTATCTCGTCTGGCTCTATTATCTAGTGCCAATCTTCTGCCTATCCCCCATATCCTTGTATACCATTACTAACCAAAAAAGTCCAACCCCATCTTGAATTCCTCTAAAGAACCTGCCACCACCATTTCTCTAGGCAGTGCATTCCACACCCTAACTACTTGATATGAGGACAAGTTTTCAATGCATCTCTTTAAATTTTGCAGAAACTAATGATTCTGAGTACAAATCATCTCTGAATCAATGGACATCCGATGACGATGGCGAACCCAGAGACTGCATTTTAAGATGGACAGTGTGTGTAGCATTCTACCAACAGCCCCTGCCCAACCCCATCCCAGGGAACCACAATGACAATATCATGCTGGACCTGACATTAACAAAACCACAAATTCCGATTTGTCTCTGAATTGTGAGACTTCTACCCTTCGCTGAATTAAAACCCTTCCTTGTGAACTGCTGGTTAATTAGCTGAATAGGACCAGCATTACAAGACCTCTCCCCAAATGACCACTGCTGGGACTACGAGCAGTTCTAAGAAGGAAGGAGGCAATGTGGTTACTGGAGATTTTGGTGCCCTGTGTGATTGAGATCCTGAGGGAAAGGGCAAGGGGAAGGCAAAAAGGGGGTTGGTAACATTTTGAGGGGGCATGGGGTGAGCTCTTTAAATGAGGTAGTTCTTATTCTTTCGTACTTTTTCACCTGAGATGATGAAGTGGTGGTCTAAGCCCTATCTTCCCAGCTACGTATGTTATTGTGGCAGTGGTAGGTAAAGGAGCCCTTCAATGGTCATCAATTGGTCACCTAAGGGCCTTAGTAGGTCCAAGGTTTGTGTGGTTGCCTAATATCTTAATATCACCCATCATATTATAGGAGCTGGCTCAGGAGGGAGAAGAAAGGCAGTGTGTTAACGACCCATTTTATTTTACACCAGCACTGCTGACAATACCTATAAACACCCTGCATCAGGGAGCTTTGACATTACTCCCCCGTGTATATTGTCCCCAAAGTCTTAAACACAACTTTCTCATCCTTGGACTTTGGGTCCTTTGCAATGAAGGCCAACATGTCATTTGCCTTCCTAATTGGTTGTGAACCCTGAATTTTAATTTTCAGAGGCGTTCTGAGGAAGGGTCCCCGGACTCGAAACATTAACTCTGTTTTTTCCTTCACAGATGCTGCCAGACCTGCTGAGCCTCCCCAGCAATTTTGATTTTGTTCGTGTTTTAATTTTCAGAGCTGAATTTTCACTTTGGGGCGAGAAACATGAGCAGGAGTGTTGTTTTTTAATTAATTCTAGTAATAAAGATTTTACAAGCATAATATTCAGTATACTTTACAATGCATTCTCCCTGAATAGCCAGAGGCATGGTATACTTACTTGGAGTCTGCAAGCCGATGCACGTTTGGAAAGTGAGAACTGCTAACCACTGTTATATCAGATGTTTTCAATATCACATATTGCCTTACATAATCTTATGTTGTTAATGTGTTAATTCCTCTCCTGCTAATTTTAGGCTCTCTGTGCCTGCATTAAATAGAGAATTTTGGGTCACATATCTTTGTTTTTTCAGGTAAACATGGTGAATATGATTTAAAATTGGCTTCAGCTGAAACCAGAGCCCTCTGGCTTTTTGTTAATGGAATGGCCAAAATTCTTTGGATGTATGTGCAATTTTAAAACAGTGGCAGTTACATTTATCGCTTTGCTCTTGTTGCTGCTAGAACGGAGAAACAAATTAGCTCAAAGCTTCAAGTCAGCTGGACATGTCTTGCTTTGAAATACCAATGCACAGGAGTCAGCAGGCTACTGCAGTAGACAAAAAAAAGTGCCTTCAAATTTAGCTATCGAAGAAGTTCTTCCTAGACTGGCCAGTTGTTTAAAAGACATTGACGGATAGCAAGAACCAGACTCAATAAAATTTCAATTAAGATGAAAAGACAATGCACTGGCAACTTGCACTCAGCTGAGGTAGGCAACATCTCTAGAGAGAGGAGACAAGTAAATGTTTCAGATTCTCTTTGTCAAGACTGTAAGCTTTCACAGATAAATAGCAATTAAAAAGAAGCACAAGAACATAGACTGGGTCAATTACTTTTCATTTTGTTTTCCCCTTTTATTTTCCTCTCTGGAGAAATGCACACTACAGTCAATACTTCACAGCCATGATCAAAAATTCATTGGTTCCATTTGACTTAAAACGGTTAAGTGCTGACAACTTGCCCACCATTGAAACCCCTGCAGCGGAGTATTCCTTATCTGACAGCTATACATTGCCACAACCCACCATGCTCCACTTCAGGACTCAAAACAAATGTGATGTGAATTTTAATTTGTCTCTGAATTGCAAAAGCAGACCAATTTTCTTCAGTGACTATTAAAACAGAGATGAGGAGAAATTTCTTCAGCCAGAGAGTGGTGAATCTATGGAATTCACTGCCACAGAAGGCTGTGGAGGCCAGGTGATTGAGTACATTTAAGACTGAGATAGATAGGTTCTTGATGATCAAGGGTTATGGGGAGAAAGTGGGAGAATGGGGTTGAGGAACTTATCAGCCATGATTGAATGGCGGAGCAGACTCGATGGGCCGAATGGCCTAATTTCTACTCCTATGCCTTGTGGTCTTATGGTCTTTAAATAAAACGTAATTTATTGTAACACTTTAACAAGAACAGTAAAAGAACAGGACTTCAAATTTATTTGTATTAAACTTTACCCTGTTTAGAACTCCCATGCACGTGCAAGCATTCTCAAACAAAACATAAACAAAAATATACAAACATCATGCGTGGAAAGAAAATATTATAGTCAGAGGAAAATATTATGTATAATAAGTCCAAAATTGCAAAATAAGATGGTTTATTTTCACAATCCTCAATTGTTCAATGATACATTGATGTTATCTGCACAATAATGGTCAGTCTGTAGTTTTCATTGGATTCTTGCTTTGGCCCATTGTTTTTCTGTTCTGGTCGCCTCATTACAGGAAAAATTGGAATCATTGGAAAAGGTACAGAGGAGATTTACCAGGATGTTGCCTGGAACGGATGGAAGGTCTTACGAGGAAAGGTTGAGAGAGCCAGGGCTTTTCTCTTGAGAACGACGAAGGATGAGAGGTGACTTGAAAGAGGCGTACAAAATGATCAGAGGTATAGATAGAGTAGACAGCCAGAGTCTTTTTCCTAGGGTGGAGGTAGCTATTATGAGGGGGCATGGTTTTAAAATGAGTGGAGGTAAATACAGGGGAGACGTCAGAGGTAGGTTCTTTACTCAGAGTGGTAGAGGTGTGGAATGCATTGCCGGAGAGTGTAGTGAAGTCGGCCTCATTAGGGGCATTTAAGCGGCTATTTAGATAGGCATATGGATGATAGTATAAGATAGGGGTGGAGGTTAGATACACCTTAGGATTAGGGTAAAAGTTCGGCACAACATCGTGGGCCGAAGGGCCTGTACTGTGCTGTACTGTTCTATGTTCTATAAAAGGGGTTATTGGAAATGGATCTTGACCCTATTCTGACCAGGTGAAGAGGAATGATTTTGCTCTTTTTTTAAAATTTCCTCAGTTGGTGACAGCAAACATTTAAAATCATTTTAGCACACAGCTATATCATATTTCAATTAAAACACAGTCTGCTCGATCAGGACACTGCAATATATTCTCATCGAGTGCATTGTGTCATCCTGGCGTGCACAATGGGAGGAGGCAATGGGGCCTTGTGTTGGATACTGAGGAATGGAGTGAGCGGGAACAATTTTCTGATGAGGAGGATCAGGACATTGAGGAGGATGGAGCTCTCCTTCTATGTGACAGAGCTCAGCTGCATCAGGCCCTACAACAAGATTGATACTAGGTTTCAGCAGATGGGAAACAAAAACAGAAATTGCTGGAAAGACACAGCAGGTCTGGCAGCATCAGTGGAGAGAAATCAGAGTTAACTTTGTGGGTTCAGTGACCCTTCCTCAGAACTGAACTAGGTTCCAGTTGATGAGAGCTATGTGCAGCAAACAATTGTGGGCTGTAAAATAGTGATTGGTCACCATTGCAGTATTGTGTTTGCATTGTAGGGGGTAACCTTTGTTGGATTTGTTTGCGTTAATGTTTGGTGACTATAAATAAAAGAATCATCTGTGGAATCGTCCGAATGCTTGGTCCCTGTTGGATAACAATAAGATGCTGGGTGCATCATGGACACTGGGGTCACAGTGACTATGACTTGAAGAAAAATGGAGTCTAGCTAAAGCCAGGTAAACTGTGTTGTTGGGACATCAGGCAGCGACTAGGGTAGGAAAGTGGAGCTGAATGTGCCAGGGAGTGTCAGCCTTGTGCTGACAGCAGCTTGCATCTGGGGCTGCCGTGCCATTATATTGCCGATGAAGGGAAACTCTGGAATGCCAGCCATTGGCTGGGTGTTTGGAGAGTATTTAAAGATGGCATTCATACCAGTCTATTCTGAGATAATTGGAAAGTGGTGTGTTTTTCCAGCTGTGGTGAGCGGTAGAATCAGGCTAGCAGTGGATTAGAGAGGTACTGTAGGGGTATGGACAGTAGTTAATGCTGTGAATTTGGGGATGATACAACAAGGAAGATTAAGAACCTCACGGAGAAATACCCTCAGGGAAACTCAATAAACTTGACACGGCCAAAATATGGTAAGATTCAGACCACAGTCTTTAGAATTCTCTTCTACAAAGATCAATGGAAATGGGATCCATGCATATATTCAAGGCTGGCTGAAGTATGTTTTGGATCTATAAGGGAGGCAAGGAATTTGAAGGGCAGGCAGGTAAGGTGGGGTTAAGTTTGCAATCAGAAATGATTACACTGGCTAGCAGTGCTGACATGAAGGGCTGAATGGCCTACTCCTGTTCCTATTTCTTACAATTTTATGATCTTATCATTACAACAAGCTGAATAAATTCCCTTTCTGTTTTTGTCCAGCTGAATTTAACATTACAGGCTTATTCTTGCATTTGTTCAAGTCGTGGACCACAGTGATAATTGGACATGCTTGGCCATAGCGACAAAGTATGAGTTTACATTCACAATATTCACCCACCAATGCTTAATATCCACTGAGCCGTCAGAGGTGGGAGAAAGGGAACAGCACACAGCTCTCTCAGATCTATTTCCCTCTTTGGGGGAAGCAAACTACAGAAAGCAATCAATGAATTACCAGAAGGAATTCTTACATATTTTCCATTGGCAAATTAATACATCGATTAACTAAAATCAGGGGCTTTGTTTCCGACACTGGGAGATGAGGATGACCTCAAATCTTAAGATGTATAATGGTAATAACAGCAAAACTAGCAACAAAAATCACTGGAAACTCTGAACTTTTATCTTCTTAACTAATTTTGTTAGACATGTGCTTGACTACTAAAAATGTGCATTGGTGCCACGCTGTAATCTTACTGCTTTGATTTTGTGCCTACAGTTCTTCAGAATCAACGTAATTATAGTTTATATATTGTCATAACATTGAGACAGTCTGGTGTAATCATTTTTGCCTCTCACTTACATAATATTTTTGTAAAAAATGAGCCAAAATGCAATGATGTAAGGAAGATGAAGGGATTTTTAAAAGTTGTCTGGTTATTTTGTCTCCCTTTAAAGTAAATCCACAGAAATCCCTTGTGTGGTTCAATGAGCTTGCCTGAGTAGAGCAGGCACCGTGATATGATTAGCCCAAGAAATGCTAATATTATGATGTTTGGCAATTTGTTGAGTCAATCATAAGAACTTGTTTCAATCTGCTAAATTGTTAGCCAATTCAATGGATGATCAATCAAAATCATTCACTTTCTGAATAAAGTGGTTATGAAACCCATTACATGGCGATCAGGTGGAGAGAAGGTAAAATGTCTTTAAGCACCAGTCAATTTCCCCCACTTACCTGGTGGTTAAAGGGATTAGTCAGAGCGCTATTGAGCAAGATGGGTTAATGTTAAATCTGACCCTCGTCTCTGCTGTATCAGCTAATATCGAGCAGGGCAGCGGATAAGGGTATATATTAACACAGGAGGGTTGCAGTGTTGGTGCAGGGGATGTAGAGGTGGGAGGGGGTTAGAATTTCAGATGGGGAAATTGAGTCCATATTTTGTGGAGATTTAATTCGTAGAATGAGCCTTCTGTCCTTAACACATTCCTTCTGTATATCATGCTAACAACTCAGCTTTCATGCAGTTTCACAGGGAAGAGTCTGAAGTAGACCACAGTGTGAGATTCAAACCCTGATGATGTAGTGAGTTTGATTTGGTAGAGGAAGCTAGTACCTGACACTGAGAGTGTGTGTGAGTGAGAGAGTGTGTGTGTGTGTGTGTGAGTGAGAGAGAGTGTGTGTGTGTGTGAGAGAGTGTGTGTGCGTGTGAGAGAGAGTGTGTGTGTGAGTGTGTGTGTGTGAGTGAGAGTGTGTGTGTGTGTGTGTGAGTGAGTGTGTGTGAGTGAGTGTGTGTGCGTGAGTGAGAGAGAGTGTGTGTGCGAGTGAGAGAGAGTGTGTGTGTGTGAGTGAGAATGAGTGTGTGTGTGTTTGTGTGTGTGTGAGTGAGAGTGTGTGTGTGAGTGAATGTGTATGTGTGAGTGAGAGTGTGTGTGAGTGAGAAAGTGTGTGTGTGTGCGAGTGAGAGAGAGAGTGTGTGTGTGTGAGTGAGTGTGTGTGTGTGTGAGTGAGTGAGTGAGTGAGAGTGTGTGTGTGAGTGAGAGTGAGTGTGTGTGTGTGAGTGAGTGAGTGAGAGTGTGTGTGTGTGTGTGTCTGTGTGCGCGGGCGCGTGTGCAGTCTCTCACAAAGCTGTCCTTGCTTCCTTTCCACTGCCAGGTTTTCTGAGGCCTGAGAAATGCAGCTAACCATTGTGAAAGCTGCAAGTCTGCCAGACCAGGAAAATAATTAACTTGCAACGCCACTTCCTGCATGTGGGTTGGCTCTGTACCCCAAGATTCACCTTCATTAAACCTGAAAATGGATTAGTTGGAGGCCCATCTGCATCTTTAAAATTTCAACAGGTCCAACAACTCCAAACGGGACCTGCATGAGGCAGTGTGGGCCATCAGCAGGTGTAGAACTGTATCCACCCACAATTGGTATCTGCATGACCTGAGATATCACCTTCTCTACCATTACCACCACTGCACAAACCCTTGAATGAAGAGTGCAGGAGTGCATGCCAAGAGCAGCACCATGCAGACCTAAAACTGAAGTGACAACTTGGTGAAGTTACGAAACAGGAGACTACTTATACGCTATACAATAGAAGTAGCTAATAACAGACAGAGCTAAGAAATCTCATAACCAACAAATTAGATCTAAGCTCTGCAGTCCTCAGACACTCAATTGCAAATGATGGTCGACAACTAAATTACCAACAGGAAGAGGTCAATTCTCAAATATCCTCATCCACAATGATGGGGGAGCCCAGTACATTAGTATCAAATACAAGGCTGAAACATTTGCATCAATCCTCAGCCAGAAATGTCGAGCAGATGATCTATCTCAGCCTCCTCCTGAAGCTCCAACATCACAAATGCCAGTCTTTAGCCAATTCATTTCACTCCACATGACAGCAAGAAAACTTACTTGCCACGTAAGTGCCAGGGAATAATCATCTCCAACAAGATTGTGTATATAACCATCTCCCCTTGATGTTCAATGACATTACTGTTGCAGTATCCTGCATTATTAACATCCTGGAGGTTACTACTGATCTGAAACTGAACCGAACCAGTCATATAAATATATGGCTGCAAGAACATGTTACAGGCTATGAATCCTACAATGAGTAACTCAGCTCCTGACTCTTCAGTGCCTGTCCCCAATTACAAGATACATGTCAGCAGTATGATGGTATACGCTCCACTGGTGTGGATGAGTGTAGCTCGAACAACACTCATTAGACTTGATGCCATCCAGGACAATGCAGCCCATTAACCATTAACACTCAGTGGCTGCTCTGTGCACCATTCACAAGAAATGTTGCAACAACTCACCAAAACTCCTTCAACAGCACCTTTCTATCCCATGACTTCTACCAATTAGGAGCATGAGGAACAGGAGATGCATGGAAACACCACCATCTGTAAGTTCCCCTCCAAACAATACACCATCCTGACTTGGAACCTTATCACCATTCCCCCTTGTTGGGTGAAAATCCTGGAACACAAGGGCAAGTAGTGATGGGTAGGAAATGCTTGTCCAGACACTGATATCTGCATCTCATGAACAAATAAAAAACAACTGGCCCACTGTTCTAATCCACCTATTTTGAAAAGGGGGAACATTAACTGACTCCTGGTTATTGTCCATTCATTTCAGTGGTGACATCAGCATATTGTAAGGGACCACATCTTTTGGCCTATAGACTGAAAATGAAAAGAATGGGCACTGCTTTAAAAGCAAGGCAAATTAGAAGGTGTTGTTTTCCAAGGGAAGCTAACTTATCAAACATTCAAACAATGATAACTTTTGAGTCATTGAATCCATACAAATTGGCACCACATTTTATGGATTCAAGACAGCTCACCAAAGTAACAAACCTCTGATTGGTCAGGTTGCTGTTTAACACAGAGTCTGTGAGGGGATTGAAACAGATGAAGGGAAGTAAGGAGACCTCCAGCAGATAACTGTATTGGTCTTTCTCTGCAAAGTTGCTTTCTCCAATTTAAGAACAAAACACAGCAAACTCTAATTTTTTTTTGCGAAGAGCAAGTGACGTTGAGTTTGGTGGAGTAGGATCTGGGCAAATTTGTTCACCGTATCTTACCAAACCCACCACTTTAACTGCTATTGAGCTCCCCTGGTGAGCAACTCACCCTGTTTCTAACCCATCTTATCACACACTGTTCCTGGAGCAACACACCACTCACTGGAGACCCAGAATCGAATTACATCCTGGACACTGGCACCATTTTTAAAAGGCTCTTGTGTGCCTGGACAAACATCATCAATGTGGAGCTGCCTCACACAGTTGCTGACATTTGCCCTGAACATGGCAGACTGGGGCAAATACGTATTCCAGATGTGGCCAAACCAGGGTTTTGTATAGCTGGAGCATAACTTCGTGGCTCTTGAACTCGCATTAGTTGGTGATTTCACATCATCCAACTAATGGGGTAGCCACATTTCCCTGCTGGCAATCTGAATATTTTGTTGCAGATCAGTGGAGAGATGATGGGCTAATGTTAGGATACTATTCATCTTATTTAAGGTGATATTCATAGTCTGCAAGCCAATCGTGAAGAGCTACATGCACTAACATATTTGTTGAATTTGTTGCTCTGTGCGTGGATGCAGTCATCATTCCAAAGCCCTATGATATCCTGCCACTCATGCCTGAGATGGATATCTCCAATCTCTCTGTAGCTTTGCACTGTGCTTGGAGATCCTATCAGCACATTGCACTTTTCCAGTGACTGCTGCAGAAGTATTCTGTTTGTCAATGTTCCCGAGGTACAGCACCTGTACCCAGCTCAGAGCTTGAAGGATCCTGTGCCCTCTGACACAGGCTCACCATTGCTGCCCCGACTCCAACATCTGCTCCTCCTCGTGTGAAATATGGGTCAATAAGTGAAAACCCAACTCTCTGCATTACTGGCCCCAGCACTGGGTGCATCTGAACTGGAGAATGGTTTGCCTGAGTCCTGTGATGGTGCACCCTCGGGGGAGTAAGCCCTTCTGAGGAGTTATCACTATTGTCCATGATCTGGACCACATTCTGAGGGATGAATGAAAGTCATCTGCAAGATGAAAGACATGAATATGTACTGCCAATGTAAGAAGGTGTGGACTCCCCAGAATGCACTTTCCATTGTTGTAGCAATGTAACTGAAGGTGTAACAGCAACATCAAGAGTCATAGACTTCGAGGAGAGAGCAGCATCAATCTGTACCAAAGAGAAATATGCTACCTCGCAGTAGAGAATGCACTATAGTGGAAACAGATTCTACAGACGCCTGCCAGAGTCAGACAATAGTCAGGCTTGAGTAGAGACTCACCATAATTGCTGGGAGAGACATCCAAATAGAATTCAAATGCAGAACCCCATACAATTAAGCTCTCAATTATGATAATTCATTAACTGTTATCAATGTGCATTTCTTACTCAGAACAATAATTTTAATAATTCGATTTAAAATCATTTAAAATTCGGAGGTCATACAGAAAGCAACATTTTTCATTCGGGTTATTTATGAGAAAAGAGAATTATTTATTCTACTTGTTACCTCTCTTTTTCTTTTAGTTAATCTGTAACTAAACCAGTCCGTATATAATACAATTGTTTTATAAGTGTTTTCATGATTGGTGAAATAATGTGAAAATAAATTATGTAGTGAAGCCGTGAAAACAGTTACAGTGATGCATTTTCTTTGTGGTAAATGCAGTTTAACTATTGGCTCTGACTTCAGAAAATACTAACAAAATACAGCAATTTTCATAACATAAAGAAATCAGCTATTCATTGGAAAAGAATTGGAAGATAAACCCATTTAATAACTTTGTGATGAACTTGATAAACGGTGATCGTGTTTGGCAATCACTTCCACCTATTTTAATCAATCAACTTTAGCTTAAAATCTCCAACCAGAGCTACAGATGGCTGTCTAACAGTCTTTCAGAGGAGAATGCATTTCCAATTTATTCTCTTTCAGAAGAGTTTTTTGAAACCTTCCTTCAAAGACTTGGATATATGTAATTTTTGTGGAGTCCAACTGTTCATTTAACATTTCAGTTCTAGCTTTGCAACGTGGCAGCATCAATTATGTTACAATTCAGGAAAAACCCTTGGTCAACTCATACAAGATTTTAAGGTAAGTAGATTTGAAAGGGTAAAATAAAGGAGGCTTTCTTAAAATGTCATAGTGGATATTCATCATTCACTATCTCTGAAATCCTCAGAAAAAAAAGCCAATCTGTAACTGACAAGATTATATTTCTATGAGTGTTCTTTATAATCAGGCACATTAGAGATAATTTCATAAAAAGGCTCCCAACTCTTACACTGCAATTGAGTATAATTTTATGGCATATTAGTATCCTCCCTGGGATACTGCATTCACATACTTTAATGAAGCCCTCACAGCGCAAATGTCTTATCCTCACACTGCATTAAACCTCTCTCTTGATTCCCAGCACATACCTGACAGTACTAGGAGTTCTTAAATATGCAGCTTAGTGCTGACAGTTTGATTGGAGTGGAGACAGAATCTAATTTATTATTAAGGGTCGTACTATTTAAAACATTGATTGATATTGCACTTGTTTCCGACTCCCCTCCCAATTGCCAGAGACTGTGCCAAACGATCCCATGGCTGAGGGATTTACCTTCCCAGCCTCTGACCAGGCTATCAATCCAGCCAACAAAGAAAAAACAGAAATCGCTGGAAACCCTGCAGGACTGAAAGTGTCTGTGGAGAGAAAGCAGAATTAATGTTTCAGGTCCAGTGAACTCTTACAGAGAAGGGTCACGGGAGATGAAATTTTAATTTGTTTTTCTCTCCACAGATGCTGCCAACCTGCTGATTTTTACCAACAATTTCAGTTTTTGTTTCTGACTTCCAGCACCTTACAGTTCTTTATTTGTTTTATTTAGTATCAATCTGCCCAGATACAGAGCGTGCAATGAAACAAAAATTGACAATACATGGCCCATTTAATTTGTTTACTGTGGCTTCGGTAGGCCCAGCCTTGACAGGCTATTTGGTTATTTTTGACCTCCCTTGCCTTATGTGATCACTGGGCCCTAACTGCACATATTTCTGGGGTAGAATGGGATTGAACAAACATTGTTTTTTACTTACAAGCAAGCATGCTATAATTAAGCAAAACTCTTCTTCTCTCAATCCTGCTCCAAAACCAAGAAAACACAATGATTGGGGATCCTATTGTGCTTCCAAGCTCTTTCTTGACATAAATATTGAAGGTTTTACAATGTCATCTTCCACTGTTGCACAACATCATGTAGAATTGAATTACTGACTTTTCCAATCAGTTCCTCACCAAGAATATAAGCAATGTTGAAGTGATGTAGAATGCTATAGTTTCCTCCTGTGGGTTATCTGCAATGTACTTCCTCCACTCTCAGTTTGTAGTTAAAATTAAACTCTCACTTCATCTGCTGCCAATGGTTTCCACCTGGCTGTCTCACTGCTGGCAGTCCTTTCTATGTTCGAATCCATCTGCTTCATTTAGCCTCTTTGGAGATACAGAATTTTTATTGCTAAAGGATGAATTTTAGTACAAAATGTTTTGTTCCACAATCATCCAGGAAGTGCTTTGAAAAGAAACCAATTTGCATTTAATCCGAGAATAAGGACAACTCATTATTTCGCGTAATTAAATAAATATGCGATGGTTAATGTATTTGCATGTACAAAAAAAATTACATTAAATCATTTCACAAAGACAGTTTTCCACATGATTTAGCTCGTGCTTGGAAAATTATCCTCATTGCCTTGTATAGATTTGTTAAATGCTGGCATCAGTATCACATAAACCTCTCCAATTGATTGTTATTTTACGTTTCTCTTCTTTTGTTCACTTATTCCTTTTTGGGTTTAAATTGAGGAAATTATTTTTCAGTCTGCCTTTCATTCTATTAGTACATTTCACTTTTCACCCCATTGCTTTATTAAATGTTAGAAATTAGACCTCCTGGCTTTCAAGAGCCATTAAACAGTCTTAACAATCAACAAATCATAAGGTTCAACACTATTTTGGAAAATATGCTTAAATCTTTAATTTAGACATTACATGGGCTTTATTACCTGAAAGAACAATGTTGATGAAAGAATGTCAGAAAGCATTTTGATCCATTTGAAGGACTTGCTCATCTGCTTGTGTAATTTGGCTGTGACAGAATAGGCAATATTCTAAAATATACATATTGTAAGTTATAATGGAAACAACCTGAAACTAAAATACACCAGGCCAGGAGGTGGATGCACTTGTAAGTTACATGTGGTGTAAACATATACTGCAGCCTAGAACCATCCTCTAATTTTAGTGTGCTACAGAACTGGTTCAAAGGTAGAAGACAGAGAGTGGTGGTAGGGAATTGCTTTTCAGATTGGAGGCCTGTAACCAGTGGTGTGCTACAAGGTTCGGTTCTGGGTCCACTGCTTCTTGTCACTTTATGTAAATGATTTGGATGTGAACAAAGGAGGTATGGTTAGTAAGTTTGCAGACGACACTAAAATTGGAGGTGTAGTGGACAGCAAAAAAGCTTAACTCAGAGTACAACAGGATCTTGATCAGCTGGGTCAATGGGCCAATGAGTGGCAGAGTTTAATTAAACGGAGTTTAATTTAGATAAATGTGAGGTGCTGCCTTTTGGAAAGGCAAATAAAGGCAGGAGTTATACAATTAATGGTAAGTGTTATTGAACAAAGTGACCTTGGAGTGCAGGTTCATAGTTCCTTGAAAGTGGCGTCACAGGTAGACAGGATAGTGAAGAAGGCATTTGGTATACTTGCCTTTATTGGTCGGTGCATTGAGTATTGGAGGTCATGTTGTAGCTGTACAGGACAGTAGTTCAGCTACTTTTGGAGTATTGCGTGCAATTCTGGTCTCCCTCCTATAGGAAGGATGTAGTGAAACTAGAAAGGGTTCAGAAAAGATTTATGAGGATGTTGCCAGGGTTGGAGGGTTTGAGCTCTAAGGAGAGGCTGGGGCTATTTTTCCTGAAGCATCAGAAGCTAACAGGTGACCTTATGGAGGTTTATAAAATCATGAGGGGCATTGATCGGGAGAATAGACAAGGTCTTTTCCCAGGCTAGGGGAGTCCAAAACTAGAGGGCATAGGTTTAAGGTGAGAGGGGAAAGATATAAAAGGGACCTAAGGGGCAACTCTTTCATGCAGAGAGTGGTGTGTGTATGGAATGAGCTGCCAGAGGAGGCGGACGAGACTGGTACAATTACAATATTTAAAAGGTATTTGGATGGGTATATGAATTGGAAGGGTATACAGGGATATGGGCCAAATGCAGGCAAATGGCACTAGATTTATATAGGATATCTGGTTGGCATGGACGAATTGGACCAAAGGGTCTGTTTCCATGCTGTTCATCTCGGTGACTCTTAAGTATTGGCCATATTTTGGTCAAGAGGACACATGCTTGGCAAGTAGAAAATCTGCAAAGGTTCGTAAACTCAAATTAAAAATGGAGCTTGAGGTAGCGACAGGAAAATAAACTAATTGTTTCCAAGGTGACATTGAAGAGATGCAGGTAGCACTGTTCTTTTTGGCACTGCAAATCATATTACAAAAGATGCACTAAATGTCAGATGGGTTATTGGAGGTGAAGGCCCATCTTAATAAAAGCCACCACCAGGAAGAGACTGCCAACTAAATCAATGCAGTTACCCAACTCTGATTTTGTCAGTGCAAATGAAGACCTAGCATACTGATGTTAAGAGCAAAGGTGAATGTTAGTCTGCTTTTCAGTTTTCGACACTTTTCTTTGGACAAAACAATGACAATTGCATAAACCTTTGTTGGAAATGGCCTCTTACACTTAGATTACCATTTGAAGCATTATGGCACTTCTTCTTTGCACATTGTGTTACATTGCACAAAGCTTCATGCGATATGTTTCTGAAAGGTGGAAATAGCAATCAAAAAGCAACAGACAGATCATAAAGGGTCCAGGGGACCTTTCTTATGGAATTTTAATTGACTTACTGACCATGGTTGCAAAGGATGGCCTAGTTCTCTAAAGATCTATTCATCCAATGCTTTTTTTCCTTCAAATAATACACCACAGCCACAAACATTTACTCACTGCACCACTAAGGCTCAGAGCAGTAAGTGCGTACTGCCGACAAGATGCACTAAAAAAATTCACCCCAAAGATCCTTAGATAGCACCTTCTAGATGCATGATAGTATCCATCTAAAAAGACAAGCACAGCAATTACATGGGAACACCAACACCTGCAAGGTCCACACAAGCTACTTACCGCCCTGACCTGGAAAAATAACGCTGTTCCTTCGCTGTTGTTGGGTCAAAGTCCTGAAATTCCCTCCCTAAGGGCTTTGTGGATCAAGCTACAGCACGTGGACTGCAGCAATTCAGAAGGGAGCTCACCATCATTCTCTCACGGGCAACTGGGGACAGGTAATAAATGCTGGCCAGCGCATGGTGTCCATGTCCCACAAGCAAGTAAATAAAAAAAACTTACATCTCATGGAATTGTCAACAGTGAATAATCACACCTGTTTGGCTAGATGCCACATTAATAGGGTGATAATGTGAGACCAAAACATTTAGAGGCCATTGTATGCGCACTAGTCAGTCCTTCACAAACATCACTTCCTGATCTCAATTACGCTGCATACTTGGAATTGCCGTCCTTACCTTACAGTGAACTTCGGCATCAAAGGCAGCTGTAGTTAAGAATTAATATGCAAAGTGGAGGCCCAGCTAAACAAAATCTAGTAATGAATAATAAATTATAAGCTAGTATTTAATGCAAACATTTATTTTGAATTCTACGTTCTCCACTTTTGTGGACAGGGTTGTTGTCATTGGCAGAGACTGGCACAGACTCACTGAATACAGTTAAAGAAGTCGCAGGTTTGGTCTTGTGGAATGTGCCAAGCTCTTGTGGACTTTTAGATGCTGCTCTAGAATGGTACCACAAAAAAAAATGGTTTGCCTTCTCAGGTATACATAGAATAGATACATGAACGATAACAAGTTCTGAGGAAGGGTCACCGGACCCGAAACATTAACCCTGTTTTCTCCTTCACAGATGCTGCCAGACCTGCTGAGCTTTTCCAGCAACTTTGCTTTTGTTCCTGATTTACAGCATTCGCAGATCTTTTGGTTTTTATGAAAGATAACCTACTTGGCCTCAGGACCTCATTTCTCTGCTGTCAGTGTAGGAGCACCTATACCTAACTCGACAAGCTTTGGAAATCTCAGCAATCAACATAAGGAAAACATGATATTAGGCTCTCTCTCTTACCTTTTGAACCGGGGAACAGTGCATTGCATAATTCTAACTAGTTAGCTCGATATAAGGCATTTGAATTTGATTAGGTGGCTTCACATATTTAATGCTGAGTCACATTGACACGGGGCCATCTTACAAAAATTACATTTACTCATGGTCAATTGTGATTGACCAAATTGACTTTAGTATTTTAATATATTGTGAATTTATTCATTTGGAAATGAATTTAATTTCTTAACTTGGTTCTCCACATTTTGCCTGTTGCAATTTAGAATGTTTCTTTTTTTCCAAATGTAAATAAAGTGGTATGCATTCTAAATGTGGCTCCCGCTCTGCCTTATTTCATCTCATGATAACCTCATTATTCCTTCTCAGGAATTATAATTGACCCACTTTTGCCTGATCCTAATAGCAGTTATTCTTTTCCCCATGAAGTCATGTTTTGTGCTTTTAGTGCCACTTGTATTATTTTCATTTTGCCATGAAGTCTATCAAAGCACATATTTATTAAATTAATTTGTTCTCTGGCAGATTTGATTGGGTCAAGTACCTTTTAAAATCACACTCCAACTGAAATCAATAAATATTTTCACCTTGTATTTTGAAGATGAAGTGCTATTCTGTGAATTTTCTATTCAATGTTAAAATAAATGAAATTACATGCATTTTAACTTAAGAGAGTAATATGTTAATTGTATTCAAACCTTTGGTGGTTGTTCATTTATTATCTGTTCCATTTGTTTGCCTTTCAACAATATATTAACTCATTTTGGGATCTGACTGTATAAGTGTACACCTGGAAATTAATGTCAACAAATTATTCCCCAGTAAGTCGGCCATGTATAAGTTTTATCCTAGATAACAAGCATGGGGCTGGATGAACACAGCAGGTCAAGCAGCATCATAGGAGCAGGAAAACTTGACGTTTCGGGCCTAAACCCTTCATCA
>JAHRHZ010000271.1:11822088-11919272 GCA_024137785.1 Ginglymostoma cirratum
GGCCTAAACCCTTTCTGATGAAGGGTTTAGGCCCGAAACGTCAAGTTTTCCTGCTCCTATGATGCTGCTTGACCTGCTGTGTTCATCCAGCCCCATGCTTGTTATCTCGGATTCTCCAGCATCTGCAGTACCTTTTACCTCTATAAGTTTTATCCTGTTCTCTTGTGAGTCAGACATGCTCTCCAGCAGTGACCACTGAAAACTAGATCTATAACTCTGGCAACTCTCTCAAGACTGTCATCATACGTAACATACTGTTCATATGCCATGCCAACACAAATGTAATCTGTGGTGCCCACCTGCATGATAACATGCTGCCTACATTCCTTGATGCTGATAAAAAGCCACCGAATGCAAAGGTGGGCACTAAAGCACAATGTCTTGTTCCTCGGCTATTTGACTGTTGGAGGTTAGATCACACCGCTACAAGAGATCAGCTTCAAACAAAAACAGAAAATGCTGGAGAGACTCAGCAGGTCTGGCAGCATCTGTGGAGAGAGAACACAGAGTTCACAATTTGAGTCCAATGAATGCTTCAGAATTCAGATGAAGATTATCTTCCTGCACACAATACAGTGATCCTTCACATTCACTGCATTATGTTCAAATATGAAAATGGCTACAATTTGATGTATCCTGTTGGCCGACTAAGCTTTTGTCAAGATACAATGCATAACCGACAACAGGTAAGGAAAGAGCTGCTGAATGGCAATCCAGCACATTGCATAACTCTCACCAGTGTAGAGCACAGTTTAGGATAGTTAAATTCATCTCCATTTGTCAACTGAGAGCTAATGGATCTGATATTACAAACCTGACGCAGTACTACAGCAATCACTATACCCCAAGTATTCAATATGGCAATATGAACTGATTATGCATGATAATGTAGCATTAAGTTTCAATGTTTCAATGGTTCTTCCAGCTAAATACATGATACCTGTAGAGCACCTTACAGGAAAAGAAGGGTCTGGCTGCCAGATCTTTGCTGCGGTTTTGTTTTACATTTCCATCCACCGGGAATCTGGGTCCTCTTACAGAAATTAGTGTCTGGATATTAGGGATCCTGAGATAGTGAATGTGGGTGAGTAAAGTCAAGAGAGGACTGCAGAAATTCAAAGAAGAATTTTGCTCCATACCAACGTTCCCTCTAAGCAGCAGCCAGAAAGTCTCCATGAAAGATAGGCCTTGGAACGCTTCCTGTAAATTATAGAGGGATTGCATGCACAGCCACGTTAAAAAAACATAAAGAGCATATTTATGAGCATATTTTATATTTATATAAAAAACATATTTAAACAAAGCACTCATGCAGACTGGGGGAAAAAAATTAAATGCAATATAGTTCTACACCAGCCTACAAAAATCATCTGTTCCCAATATTTCGGCGATATTACAGATAGTTCTGCGATAACGCGTGTCTCTTTAATGCAAATTGGCTTAATGTGATTGATGAACAGTGGACGCTGTTCGGATAACGCCAACTTTCTGCTGTAGAGATATAGTGATTTTCTACGGAGATTTCCCTACAATGTGATTTTCTATGGCAATTTTCTATTGCACGAATTTCTATAGTGTTAGTCACACAAGAATATAACTCTCGCGTTACCTGAACTACCTGTATCAGGATGTTCTCAATTTAAGTCATTCTAAGGTTCTTGAAAGCCTATTTGATCATTTATGCACAGGTTCCAAATATGTCACTTATTGGTAGGTGACATTATGGTTCAGTTCGTCAGGATTATAATAGGTGCTGTGCATGGGATTGAAAGGGTTTATATCTGCAAGGGTGTGACACACTCCACCCACTGTAATGATGTCCCGTGGTCATAAGTCAGAGACACTGTCGACGGAGGTATTTGGAAGTTCTTGTGTAACCTGTGCATAGTGCAAAAAACATCTTATTCTTACCCTCCTCTGACTCTTGAGGTAGATAACCTCCACCCACCACAGATCATTACAGACAGGCAGCAGCGTTCACACCAATAGGTCTATGCCTCTTCTGCCTATTCATTTGTCTTCTATCACATTGTTGTCACAAATATGTAACATTAGTACCAGCTTGGCTGTCACATCCTTGTCTGCTTCCTTTCATGCACTTTATTTAATCTACAAATTGTAGATCAATTGTAGTATCCCAGTTGCTGGCCTAACAGGAATCATTGCTAACTTAGGTTCAGGCCAGGGATATTCCTGATTTATTCAAGTCAGTAGCAAACCAAATACCACTTTTTAATTGTTTACAACAAAAAATCATTCATAAATTACCTATAAGTACATTATAAAGCAGTTAAAGTCGAATTAAGTCAACCAATTAGTTATATCACGGAAAATACAATAAAAATGTCATATTTTTATTTTGAGTATTGTACTGTTAAGTGCTTCTATCTAAATGCAGAATTGGAACATTTACTAAATATGACCAGAAGCTATACACATGCCATAACAAGCAAACCAAATACCCATTGTTCAGCAGCTGAGCCCTCATGAGCAATGTTACCTCTCAGTGGTTGCAGTGTGCCTCTGTAGTCAAACCCAGACTACTTGCACATTCACTAAATATGGAAGGAAACAGTCATGCTTCATGTCTCTGTACCTAACTTTTTAACTGTAATCTCTTTGGTCAACACTTATTGTCTGTTAGTTTTGATTAGAAGAACTGAGCAGACCTTCAAAGCTTCTGAGTTCTCTGGTGATTTAACACTCTTAGGGCCTTGAAGTTTAAGAAGTTATTTCTGTTACATTACAGTCAGAGTAAACAACGCACCAGCTGAATCTGAGATTTGAACAATGTTCTTTGAAAAGTATCCTTAAATTGACTTAAAATGATCAAAAGGCAACAAAACTATGTTATTTATATATTGTTTTCACATTCATATCACACAACACATGGTGTAGAAAAATTGAATCTCACATTTCACGGCATACGTTTGTATTGTTAAAAAACATCCATATGGTTTAAAGGAGGTGTGAGCTTCCTAAAGGTACTGACATCTCAGTCAGCATACAATCCAAGCTGATATGACAATGCTGCACTATGGGACGTATATGGTGTGCCAACTTCCAAATCACATGTCAAACTGAGGCCCTATCTGGTTTCTGAAATCAGGTAGAATCAATCTTCTAGCACTTTACATCAAAGAATAGGGAATTTCTCCCACAGTCCTGACCAGAATTTGTCACTTAACCGAACCATTAAAAGCAAATTATTTGACCATTATTTTGCAGTTCGGGAAAGTTGCTGTGCACTATTTGGCTGGTGCACTCCTTATATTAAAAAAAATGACATGAGCAAAAATCAAATCCCCAGACCTCCTAAATACATAACAAATTTTAATTACAATTTTTTTTTATATGGCAAAAGTTGATTTAAAATGTGAACTCAGTGACTGCTGGTCACATCTGGTGAGGAACTAAAAATGCTTCAAACAGATCAAAATGTACTATAAACAGCACTTTAATCTCCTGTGATCATCTCAGGCTGTGAACATTATGGCTAAAAAGACAGCAGCCTGGACAAGATGTGTATTTGTATTTCACCCCTTCAAGAATACACAGGTAAAGAGATTAAAAGTGAGCTTTAAACTGTGCTCTGAGTATTAGTGGATTGATGTCCTGATCGGGTCAGGAGGGTCACAGGTGTTGTGAGGATCACAGCTTCATGAGTTGCCATCTAAACACCCCTGTGCTGCAAAAGAATAAGATTTTCTCTCACACTAAGTGCTGCCAGTCAGCCACTAGCAAGAGCAATTGGGACAAAAAGAGTTTCAATCAACCTACAAATCCAACAATCTCAACTGTTCAACAACCGAAGTCAACACGACTGGTAACATCCACTGCACTACATTCAACTGATGACAGCAGCTGCCACATTTCCTAATGGATCTCGAGAATGACTCTTGGATTTAGGTGAGATAAATTATCCATATTTCAAACTCCTGATTGATATTAAGAGAACCCTTTTGGAATGTACATGTGCAAATATCAAATGAAAATTGGCTCATAAAATCCCTACAGTGTGGAAACAGGCCCTTCGGCCCAACAAGTCCACACCAAACCTCAGAACATCCCACACAGACCCATCCCCCTATAACCCACCCAATCTACACAGCCCCAAACACTACAGGCAATTTAGCATGGCCAATCCACCTAGCCTGCACATCTTTGGACTTTGGGAGGAAACTGGAGCAAACCCATGCAGACACAGAGAGAATATGCAAACTTCACACAGACAGTCAACTGAGGGTGGAATCAAACCTGGGTCCCTGCTGCTGTGAGGCAGCAGTGCTAACCATTGAGCTACCGTGCCACTCAGGCTGTGATATGTTCTTGTGATGCTCCCTTTAATCAAATAGCCCATTGATACTTAATATCTGGGCTCTGTAATGAGTAAGGGGGAGAGATAACTGCAGAGATGCCAGTATCCCATGACCAAGTCACTTTTATTTACATGTGCATAGTACATGGCTCTGACCAGCCAGCTCATCCCAAATAAGGAGATTTTCTGCATCTCCCGTTGACATCTGGCAGCCAGGGCTCCCTGAATGGCCCAGTCTAACAGCATCAATCAAGGATCTCATAGTCAATAAGATCCATCTGACCCTCATTCCAATCACTACAGAGAGGTTCTTCCTTGAGGTGATATAGAGCTTAACTGCTGCAGAAACTATCATTCATGAGTTTGATACCTTTAGATTTGATTACTTCAATGCACTCATGGATAAGTCCCCAGTTCTACCAATCACATAAATGATGTTTTCTAAAACTTTACAGCCAATACCTGAAGTCACTCCAAGTTCAGTTGACTCATTGTCCCCTGTTTGCTGCCCTACATTAATTGGCAATTAAGTTGTGCCTCAATTTTAAAATTCCCACCATTGTTTTCAAATGCTCCTGTGGCCTTGCTGTTCCCTGTGTCTGCAATCTCCTCCAGTCCCATAAACCTCTGTGACATTCCTCCAATTCATACAACCTCAACATCTCTGATTTTTATTGGCTGGCGACCAAACTCCCTAACCTGTCCTTCCACCTATCCCCTCCTCCCACCTCAAGCCCCACCCCCACCTCCTACCTACTAACCTCATCCCGCTCCCTTGACCTGTCTGTCCTCCCTGGACTGACCTATCTCCTCTCTACCTCCCCAAATACACTCACCTTTACTGGCTCCATCCCCGCCTCTTTGACCGGTCTGTCTCCTCTCCACCTATCTTCTCCTTTATCCATATTCTATCCGCATCCCCCTCTCTCCCTATTTATTTCAGAACCTCCTCCCCCTCCCCCATTTCTGAAGAAGGGTCTAGGCCCAAAACGTCAGCTTTCCTGTTCCTATGATGTGGCTTGGCCTGCTGTGTTCATCTAGCTCTACACCTTGTTATCTTAGTTGTTACTGCTGTTCATCATCCCACAAAAAAAATCCAAACAGAACTTCTAGAGGGTGAGGAAATGGCAACAGGATTGGTGGGGGGGAGGGATGGGGCAAGGTGACTATAGGGATAAGATTAAAAAAAGAGGTAAGCCTCTTCAAAGTATTTTATGGGGTTTGAAAATGTGCAAGCAAGCACATAGTTAATAACTTATTAATACCCTCTAATTTCTGCTTGCTGATTTTGTTGCATAGTTTGGCCTTTTTAATACTAACTGCTGTGCATGCATGTCTCTTAGCTGTTGCTTGCACAAGGCTTATTGATCCCTGCACTGCATAGCCATGTAGCTTTGAAGTCCACAAGAAACAATGAGTACCACTGCACTTCTAATAATATTTGCCACAACAAAGGGTTGAACTTTAAATTATTTAGGAGTTTTCTATTTAAGCACAACCTGGAAGCCATACCTTAAATGAGACAAAAGCACTCCTCATTAAGCCAATCCCCAATCACATACACTCATTCCTCTCAATCTCATTAGACAAAACACAAACCTAACTCTGAAAAACCTAATCTGAAATGGGTATCATTCTTGGATTTTATGTTTCAACTCATTAATCTAGTATTGACATAGAAATCAAGCTGAGTGGATTTAATAGCTTGCGAAGGGAAGGCTTGTCAATTTTCAAAAGTGACTTATGATGGATTTTTATGGCAAAGTATACAAAATGGATGCAGTCCAGATCTCAGTGAGAATCTTTTCTTCTCAAATGCCCAAAAAGGGCAGGTAAACAAATAATAAGAGGGCAATATTTCCTGCTGTCAGAATGCCTGGTTGCAATGAAAAGTGCAAGTGGAGGATTTTAACAATGAGACTTGGGGGCATCATCATTTCTGGGGAGGTCTTCTTCGCCAATGGGGGGGCACCAATGGCAAGGCCAGCATTCGTTGCCCATCCCTAATCTCTCTACAGAAAGTAGGCAAGAGGAATTCTAGTGGAGGGTTTGATAGGTGGATCTATAAGATCACTGAGTTTCTTTTATATTGCTGTTACATGTGTGAGTTATAGCAGCAATTTTGAAATCCTTTAACCCTGGGAGCAAATGATAATGGAGCTTGACGACTGAACAGCAGTGAATCCCTTCAATGTTTTAGCAGCGTATGTGATGCCACTTTAGGATAAAATTGTACCAGCACCATGTGCTTATACTGCAGCATAAACTCAAATTAATTCTATTACCTCTACTCAGGCTGAGGATAGCTTTTTACAATATGACCACTGCTCCTATCGAGTATCATGTGATAGAGATGCGTATTATCATTGAATCTAGGGGGAAACACAGAGGGTGTAAAAAACTTCATGCTTGAATTGCGGGTGTGCTACTGTGTCAGGTGAAGCTGTGCATTGGTGTCACTAATTCTTAACCTTACAAGCAGCAGTACTTTTATTGATCTAACACTTTTAAGCAACTCGAAGAATCTTCCCAAGGATTTTTTCATAGAAGACTAAGCAGAATAAAAAGTGTTGACATTAAGCCAAAGAAGGAGATTTCAGAACAGGTTACACAGCTGGATTTTATGGAGCGTCATAAACAGGAGAGAGAAGCAGAGGGTTCAGAACAACTATATGACCAAACTCATCTGAATGATAAGTTATGCTTTAAGTTTGCCCACCAGAGGATGTTTCATCTGTATGAGCAAATAAACAGCACCACCTCGACCACCAGACTTACTGAACACCACCCACTATGTTATGACAGTGGACTCATGTCATTAACAGGTCTGATTACAGAGCACGTCAAATTTCCAGACAATCCAACACAGTAACAAAAGTGTTTTATTAACAACAGACCACACACAGCATCTAGTCATTTGGATTTTGCACATGAGACAACCGTGTCACAATATTTGATTTTAAGGCATTCCTTCACACAAAGACTAGTACCTGCAGGGGCTGCATTCATTCACAATTTCAAGGCTGAGATTAAGCTTTCAGTTAAGGGTATCAAAGAATATGAAGATCAGCCCAGATCAACTACAATTTAACTCAATGACAAAACAGACTTGAGGGACTCAATGGCTTACTCCTACAAATTCCTATCCCTACAAATTCCAGAGTCAGGTCTCAGCATTGCCATCAAGTATACATACAATGTGCACCCTAATAAAATTGGGACTTAAACAAAAATGACAGTAAAGTTGTAGTCATAATTGGTCTTCCTTTTGACTGAAAAAGCATTTACAAGTGATCTTTTTCTTATAAATAAATAAAGCTATAGAGTGCTAACAGAAACATGTTTTGCCAAATCTATTTAAAATCCTGGTAAGGTCCCAACGAGAGTATTGTAATCAATTTCAGGCACCAAACAATAGATAGAATGTCAAATCCTTAGAGAAGGTTCAGAGGTTTACAGGAATGGTACCAGGAATGAGGGACTTCAGTTATGTAAAGAGACTAGAGGAACTGGAGAAGATATGATTAACAGGTAAGTCGATAGACATGTTCAACATCATGTATTGTTCCAATTAAGTGCATAAGGAGAACTGATTTCCAGTGGCAGAATAAAAAAGTAACTACAGGACACAGCTCAAAAAAAAACATTAGCAGAAGAACCAAAGACAGCATGTAGAAAAATAAATTGCACGGCAAGTTTTTATCAATTGGAATGTACTGTCAAAAAGAATGGGGAAACAGATTCAATAATAATTTGCAGTGGCAAAATATGCAGGGGTTCTTGGACAAATATAAAGCAGGACAGAGATTAGCTGGAAAGCCTTTACAAAGAACCGGCACAAGGCACTGTGCTCAACATGGTCTCTTCATTCTGCCTAATTCTCTACTGACAGCGTACAAAATGTGATAACGTTCTATTTTCAGGGAAATGAGGCACAGAGGGGAAAGCAGAAATGTATGGCTTGCCTTCACCACTGGTTTTAGAAAACAGTCCTATGTTGCAAATTCCAGCTTGTTTTTTTAAACAAATGTATTATTTAACCATTCTAGTAGCTCCAGAGTACATACATAACTTCAGAGATACCCAAAACGTCAGGTTTCCTGCTCCTCTGATGCTGCCTGGCCTGTTGTGTTCCTCCAGCTCCACACTGTGTTATCTATATACAGAACCTACCGTGTGTGTGCGTGCACGCCCTGCCTATGGGAGCATATGGCAGTCGTGGAGACATTTTTAAAAACACTGGGAGTTTCTCACTATCATGAAGATTTAAGGGGAGGGAATGGCCAAGTTGTATTATCACTGGACCAGTAATCCAGAGACCCAGATAACATCTTGGACTTGGGTTTGAATCACACCACGGCAGATGGTGGAATTTGAATTCAAGAAAATATCTGGAATTAAGAATCTAATGATGACCGTGAATCCATTGTCAATTGTCAGGAAAAACCCATCTGGTTCACTAATGTCCTTTAGGGAAGGAAACTGCCATCCTTACCTGGTCTGGCCTACATGTGAGTCCAGACCCAAAGCAATGTGTTTGACTCTGAACTGCCCTCTGGGCAACTAGGGATGGACAATAAATGCTACATAGCCAGCAATATCTTCATCCAGTTAATGCATAAAGGAGATTGACACAATAATTGTAGAAATCTAGCGCAATCGCAGAGGGCTACAGCATAAAAGCAGGCCCTTTGGCTCAACTTGCCCATGTTACCCAGTTTTCACAATTTAAACTAGTCCTATTTGCCTGTGATTGGTTCATATCCCCACATACTTATCCCATCTATGTTCCTGTCTAAATGTTTCATAAATGACATCATTTTACACTATCTCTTTTTGAAGGCAGCCGTGAGAAGAATGTAAAGAAGAGAATAGAGATTCAAAATAACAAAATGAGTTACCTCTACACTTCACTTGCACCAAATTAGTTGTGATAATTTATTATGCAAGGGTGGCTTGTACATCCCAGAGTGCCTATAGTGATAACAAGCATGGGGCTGGATGAACACAGCAGGTCAAGCAGCATCATAGGAGCAGGAAAACTTGACGTTTCGGGCCTAAACCCTTCATCAGAAATGGGGGAGGGGAAGAGGGTTCTGAAATAAATAGGGAGAGAGGGGGAGAGGATAGGTGGAGAGGAAGCAGACAAGTCGAAGAGGCGGGGATGGAGCCAGTAAAGGTGAGTGTAGGTAGGGGGGTAGGGAGGGGATAGGTCAGTCCAGGGAGGACGGACAGGTCAAGGGGGCGGGATGATGTTAGTAGATAGGAGATGGGGGTGTGGCTTGAGGTGAGAGGAAAAACAGGTTAGGGAGGTGGAGATGAGCTGGGCTGGTTTTGGGATGCGGTTGGGGGAGGGGAGATTTTGAAGTTTGTGAAATCCACATTGATGCACATCTGCCAATGGGGTATACTGCATCCGCTGTACCCGTTGTGGCTTCCTCTACATCGGGAAAACCAAGCGGAGGCTTGGGGAAGCTTTGCAGAACTCCTGCGCTCAGTTCGCAACAAACAACTGCACCTCCCAGTCGCGAACCATTTCAACTCCCCCTCCCATTCCTCAGATGACATGTCCATCCTGGGCCTCCTGCAATGCCACAGTGATACTACCCGAAGGCTGCAGGAACAGCAAATCATATTCAGCCTGGGAACCCTGCAGCCCAATGGCATCAATGTGGATTTCACAAGCTTCAAAATCTCCCCTCCCCCAACAGCATCCCAAAACCAGCCCAGCTTATCTACACCTCCCTAACCTCTTTTTCCTCTCACCTATCCCCTTCTCCCACCTCAAGCCACACCCCCATCTCCTATCTACTAACATCATCCCGCCCCCTTGACCTGTCCATCCTCCCTGGACTGACCTATCCCCTCCCTACCCCCCTACCTACACTCACCTTTGCTGGCTCCATCCCCGCCTCTTCGACTTGTCTGCCTCCTCTCCACCTATCCTTTCCCCCTCTCTCCCTATTTATTTCAGAACCTTCTTCCCCTCCCCCATTTCTGATGAAGGGTTTAGGCCCGAAACGTCAAGTTTTCCTGCTCCTATGATGCTGCTTGACCTGCTGTGTTCATCCAGCCCCATGCTTGTTATCTCGGATTCTCCAGCATCTGCAGTACCTTTTATCTCTGCCTCTTGTGATAAAGTAGATTCATTCTATGATGTGTGCCATATTTATTTCAGCTTTTAAACTTAGAGGCCTTTGGATCATTTTGACCTTACTAACCTGCTTTTTTTGTATGATGGTGTGTGTTGAGATGAGGAAACATAGATTTATAAATGCCCAGCTGTTCCCATGTACTGTTTCAGTGGCTGGAGGAAAATGTTGCAATTATATTTCTGATTACATAGCTCAATAACAAACCAAACTGGCATCTCTGATCCCTCTCTCTCCACAGACGCTGCCAGGTTTTTTCAGCTATTTTTGTCAGCGTTCTAGTTCCGCTTAGTGTATCCGCTGAAGTTACAAGGAGCTGAATGGCGCATTTGGTCTGCTTTCAATTCCGGAATAGCTCCCTCTGCTGCATTGCCGTGCCATTGATAAGAAATTCCTGTTTTTCAGGTCACCAATCATGAATGAACAATTACAATGAGGTGGCTAATTCTTGGGGGACTTTCTCTCTCTCTCTCTGTGCTATCTCGCTGCGTGTTCGTTAACATCTCGTTTACATAAAAGATTTGTAACTAATGGATTAAGGGATTATCAATCTCGGTTGTTCAAACCCTATGGCATGTCGCGGCTCCACCATTGGTTTCAGACAGAAAACTGACAATTACAGCAGCAAACCGGTTCATGTTCCTTTTTAAATATAACCATCGTACAGTCCCAGTTATTGGGATAGAAATGAAACAAGGACTGGTGATTCTACTGTATCCCTTCCAACTATAAATCATTTATTCAGAAAGTGATTAACTTTTGTAAAGAGAATGTTGCATTCTTTAATCATTTCCATCAATAAATAAATGGAAGGGGAAACCGGTTTTTAGACTTGGCTACAAATACAATAAATTTCAGCTGTCCATGTAACTTTACCACACCCGAACACATGTACATTGTTCAAATTTACTTTCCTACTTAAACAAAGTCTATCCTCGTCCTCCAACATGCGGCTTGTGTTTCTGATCATGAGCCCCTATCCAGGCTAGTTCTAGGCTAAGGTAAGACAGCGTGGAGCTGGATGAGCACAGCAGGTCAGGCAGCATCAGAGGAGCAGGAAAGCTGACGTTTCGGGTCCGGATCCTTCTTCAGAAAAATTCTAGGCTGTAGATTCTTGCTGCTTCTGAAGAATGCGGTGATTTGGAAGCGGACAGATCCTTTCCTCCCAGGCACTGTACCTTATCTGGCTGCTGGGAGCGAAGTGTACGCTTTAAGTAACCGCAGAGACACTGGGAAACCAAAGACGCGAAGATCCACCGCCACCCCGCCCCCCCCAAAAACAAACACACACACACACACATAGTGGGTACATATCAGATAGGCATTAGAAGCGGAGCACTAGCCAACAGAACCACACACACACACTCCAGGTAGATACAAATACACTCAGCAACTCTACAAAACCTATTCAGACACCGCCTCCCACACCAATTACACCTCCCCACCCCGGCCCCTGTAAAATGAACTCACAAACCACGTGGAGAGCAAACACACGGAGGCTTACGAAGGCAGGAACTCACACCCTCAGACAGAGCAGCACATCAGCAGAGAAACACACACGCTGTGAAAGAGGAAAGCCGGGATTGAGCTGAGCTGGGAAGGACACGCAGTTCTAAGGAAAGGTCATCGACCTGGAGGGTTAACGCTTTCTCTTTCCAGACAGATGCTGGCCAGCCCTCGCTGAATACCTCCAGCACCTTGCGTCTGGACGGGAGCCGCTCCTTGCGGACACTGGGTTGAGTACCGAATAGATCACTGGAATTGGAAAGGTGCGCTGAAAGAGTGGAGACATTTGTTTTGTTAACGCCAAGAGGTGGGGTGGGCGGCAGTTTTGGGGGAGACTGGGTGACGGAGACATACAGCTGGCAGGCAGTGAAGCAGGAGCAGCGTCTAGCTGCCTTCCCGGAGAGAAGCAGCAGTGAAGAGGGAGAGAGAGAATCTAGCGGCTGGCCCAATGCAGAGAGCTTCCCAAGGAAGGGGCTGAGGGAGTGCAGGCAGGACAGCTCTAGCTGGGCGGATTCAGGATGCCTGCTCCCGGGGAGAGTGAAGCAGTCACTATCACCCCTTCCCTGGTTATCTACATCGGTGTGGAGGTGCTGATCGCTGTAGCCTCGGTGCTGGGCAATGTGCTGGTCTGTTGGGCGGTCAGGATCAATCGTGCCCTTAGAGACACCACCTTCAGCTTCATCGTCTCGCTGGCTCTGGCTGATATCGCCGTGGGTTCCTTGGTCATCCCCCTGGCCATCACCATCAGTATTGGGCTCCACACTCACTTCTACAGCTGCCTGCTCTTCTCCTGTACCGTGCTGGTTCTCACCCAGAGCTCCATCCTTGCGCTTCTCGCCATCGCCATCGACCGCTACCTCCGGGTCAGGATCCCCACCAGGTAAATGTTCACACCCCTCCCCCGTCCCTTGCAGCATCGCTTCCCCCTTATACGCACCGTGTGCGAGCTGGGGGAGCACTTTCCTTGTGTGCAGCTTCAGGTTGGAAACATCAGTAAGGAGATATGTCCTTCAGCCTGTGTTACAGCAAGGACATTAGTCAGGCTGAGTGAAGGCTGTATTTGGGCTCTTGGAGAAATGAGTGCGGCTTTCTGAGCAACTTCTCCCATCCCCACAGTCCCTGCTCACCCAACGCAGTGCAGGTACTGAAAACAGCATCGTCCGTCTAAACAATTCCCTTAACTGTGGTTCGTTTTCAGCTCATCTCTCTCTCTCACAGGGTTTGTGTGTGTGTGTGTGTTGGCATTTCTTCTCCAGGCTGATAAGAGTCACTCTTACAGCAAGCTCGTTAAAATGAAACCTTTAAAACGACTTGTCTGCTGAAAGTGGTTGCTTAGGGCATTTTAATGCGATGCATGACACCCCAGGGGAATCCAACATTAGACCGAAGCGATCAGTTAACTGAGAGCCAGTGTTTAGTTCATGCACGTTACAGGGTCAGGGAGTGTCTTTGTCCCACTCAGTTCCCTGTCAGGGTCAGGCATTAATATATTCAATCCGGTCTGCTGCACTTGGAGGCATTTTCCCGTCTCTTAGTTTCTCCAATATTGGGGGCAATGAGACGATGCCTTTTGCAGTTTTATTCACTGAGAGATGCCTCTATTTGCAATAGAGCTCCTGACTGGCTTATGATGTTGAGAACTAAAAAAAATGAACCTCAGCTCGAGCTCACGTTTAAAGATCAAATTTCCCAGCAGGGCTAAATTGTAAGGGCTCGGAGAGCAGCTCGGTGACTGGCCATTGCCCAAAGATGTGGTGAGAAATGTATTTTTCCAGCGACACTTGCTCCACAATGTTTACTTCCCGTCATGCGACACAGCAACATCATCAGTCGCTGTACAATGACTGCCCTGTCAAATTGGGAATAAACGTTGAGCTAGGACAATGTGTGGCGACATTGTACACATTTCACTGTACTCCTGTAGTTTGTATCTTGAGTGCGCTTGACAATAAACCTCATTCTGATTCTAAAAATTCTAAATAAATGCAGGAGCTAATGTAAATTGGAGATCTTTCAAAGCTATTGCATTTCCAGTAAATCGGGATTAGGTATTAGGTTTCTAGTTGCCTTCAGGAAATATCACACCGGACCTGATGGGAACTGACCTTATGATCACCCCAGTCTGTTCAATATAGCAATGTCATCCAAACACGTCTCAGCAACTTGATTCTTGACCAAGCCCTTCATTACAATCTTAGCTTCTTTTGAAAGTGGACAAACTGTCCGAACAGAAATGTAAATATCCATGAAAACACCATTGTTGCCCACTGTGTCCAAGCTTTAGAAAACTGTGTCCTTTTATTAATGAGGTCAAAACTTTTTGTAAAAGCTCATTCTTAGAATCATCAATGACTTTTTATCCAAAAATAACTTTTTGTTTTGTGATCAGTTCAGCTACAGTCAATGGCTAATAACTCTCCTAGTCAATATGGTTTTCTAATTGTTGGCACAGCGTTTAGTCCCTACATCCAGACTAAAAAAAAATTGCTTACGGAATACCCCCAAATCCCACAACAGAATGATTTTAATGCCTAGAGGATGAAAACAGTCAGTCTTGCATTAATGACTGTGATGATTTAATTATTCCCGCAGCTTATTTTTAGGCGCAATCTAGTTGTCAAAATATTTCTAGATGGAAACCACATTGAGGTATTAATTATTGCGGCATTAATTACTCCTACTCAATAAGTCTGCCTAGCATTCATATTACACTATAGTTATCACTAGTATTAAGCTCTGGCATTTCCTTCTTAAAACTCTCTGCATTTCCTTTCTCAGTTAAGACATTTGTTAAAAACGGCCTCTTTTGATCATCTTCCCAAATATTGTTTTATGTAGTTTGGGATCAAATTTTATTTTGCAAATTTAAATTTTACTAATTTTATTGTATAATTCTCCTGTGGAGCAGCTTAGGACATTTTATTACATGGAAACCTTTGTATATAAAAAAATGATATTGTTGTAATTTACAGACAGGATTTTTTTCACATAGTACATATTCCATTTATTTTTACTCTCCCAGGTAATTTCAGACTTAGCAACCATTAAGGAGCATGTTTACCTGCTGCAATATGAGCCAACAGCAAACGTAGTCTTGCCAGCCAGTGTTCCTAAGTGTGAATCAGACTCCCCAGGTCCAAGTCCCACTTCAGGACTCGATGACTTTACAAGATGTGATGTAAAATAACCAAATAGGTTAATTGCCAATCTGCAAATCCTTCTGACAGGCAGTAAGAGGAGGATAATTTTGTGGTAAGCTCGAGCCATGTGGTGTACCAGCAGTGCAACCATCTCCTCATGGCAAAAGATTTTACACGTAGGTTCCTGCCATTCGGAATTGTCAGCCTCATTCCAAGGGACCACGACACGCATATAAAATAAAAAAGAATGACCCTTTTTGATTTGCTAATGATCTGGTAGGTTTCTTAGTTCTGGTAATTATCTCTAGACTATTAATTCAGAACCTTTGTAATGATTTGGGAACTATGGCAAATGGTGGCGTTTGGATTCAATAAAAAGTTTGGAATTAAGAGTCTAACGATGACCATGAAACCAGTGCTAATTGTCACAGAAAACCAGGGAAGAAAATCTGCCATCCTTTCCTGGTTTGTGATTCCAGGCCCACAGCAATGTGATTGATTTTTAACTGCCCTCTGGGCAAATAGGGATAAGCAATAAATGCTGGCTTGGCCAGTAATGCCCACCTTCCATGAATGAATAAAAAAAAGTGAATGGGTCCAACCACTTGATGAACACTGTGACATAAACACAACATATGGAAATGAATAAAACACCTTTAGTATATAAAATATTGGAGACTAATCAAACCATATATTTTGAATTTGGGAAATAAAATCTAGATTTGGAAATTAAATCTAAATATTGGGCATATTTACCCTAGAATTGATAATATATGCTCTACATTACACACAGGGCACCAAGATTAAGTTTAGTCTTCAGGTAAAGTACGGTTATAACTGCAAGGGATACTGAAGCCAGAGTGAACAAAAGTAAGTTGCCATTTATAGTTGAACAGCAAGTTGTACAGTGATTTGGGAAGCAGAGAGGTAGAGACTGTTGATGCTTTGAGGTGTCTCTACTATATAAGTCAAACGGCTGGGGATAAAGTGAGATGCTGAAGAACCACCAGACTAGAATTAACAGATGACAAATTTGCTTAGGCAGCTTCCATTGCAAATGTTGACATAGGAACTTATGATCAGCAAGCATTACCATGGAAATTACATGGAGATGGAATATTTTTAATGTGTTCCATGAGCTGTTCTCCTATGGCATAGCATGTAGTAAACTAACACCAAGTGCAGTCTTGAGGTAAAATAGGACTGGAACCTAAGGGATAATTGCAGAGGATGCACATGCTTATAACAAACTCAATTCTATAACAATATACTCCATTCTTTTCATACTTCCCTTGTAAATTCCTGTATTCCTGTTTTTATGGGCATGGAAGAGATGGTAAGATAGATTCCCCTTGTTTCCACCTTTCAATGATCGACAGATATAATTTTAATAAAAGTGAATCCACCCAACCACCCAGAGAATTAGATCTCAGCAACAAACAAATAATTTTTTCTAAGAAACTTAGAGAGGAAGGATAAATGTTTGTCACTTAACCCAAAATGTGTTCTCAAGAGCACATACACATCTCCATAGATACACATACATCTACAAAATAAAAGAATTTTTTACAAAAATTCAAAAATTCCTAGGCCACATGAAATTTTGAAACATTGCAGGCTTATGATTCCTTTTTACTCCACTGAAGAAATAGATTTTGGAGGTTGATGAAGATGGATTTGCAGTAATTTATTGCATCCAATGGTGGGTTTCTCTTGTCTTATTCTAGTCAAGGTGCATTCAAACTCCTGCAATGAAAAGATAGGTAAGTGCTAGCCCATATTTCCGTATGTCCTGGTGGATTTTATGCAGGACTCCTTGCCGGTCTGGAATGTTTCCTCATTCACTCTGTGTAATGCTCCCAAAAATTATTAAACATTCTCCATCAAAAACCTGGTTCCTGTCACCTCTGTTTTCCATCGTCTTCACAAATGATTTCTGATGACTCGGTATTGACATACAGTGCGTGCAACTTCTATCCACAATGTGGTGATAGAATGCTTTTTTGATAGAGTTTTTTTTTCCACACCCATTCTTTGGAATTCCTGTCTGAAGCCAGGAACATGCAAGTCCATCATAAATTAATTTCTGTAGCTATTTGGATAACACCAGCAATTAATTCACAGCAAAGGTTTGTTCATTTTATTGCTTTCTGGGTGAAATATCCAAATATGCAGGCTATCTCAAGGGTCTTCTGTAGTTCTATCTATATTGTCAGAAAGGAAAGAAAAGGTCACCTTAACACTCAGCCCCATATTGTTTCAAATGCAATATGAAACATCCTTCATTTTGTTTTAAGTAAAATGTCTATTTTCATTAAATCTGTGGGCCTACACGACATCAGCATAGCACTGTTTATAATGGAGAGTGCCTATCTAAAATAGGCACATTGTAATTATATCCTACTCTTTCAAATGGTTTTGCCTCCTGTTGAGGGCGGGTACAGCTCTTTACATCAAAATTTTTAAATTATGAATTTAGAAAGAGAAAATCAAAATGGGAGAAAAAGTTTCATGTCCACCCACCTGTAGGATGTTTAATATAGAGTCATAGAGCTGTACAGCACGGAAACAGACCCTTTGGTCCAACTCGTCCATGCTAACCAGATATCCTAATTTAATCTCATCCCATGTGGCCCGTATCCCGCTAAACCTTCCTGTTCATATACCCATCCAGATGCCTTTTAAGTGTTGTTATTGTACCAGCCTCCACCACTTCCTCTGGCAGCTCATTCCATACATGCACCACCCTCTGCATGAAAATGTTGCCCCTTAGGTCCCTTTTAAATCTTTCTTCCCTCACCTTCAAACTATGCCCTCTATTTTTGGACTCCCCCACTCCCAGAAAAGACTTTGGCTATTCATCTTATCCATGCCGCTCAAGATTTTATAAACCTCAATAAGGTCACTCCTCAGCCTTCGGCCCTCCAGGGAAAATAGCCCCAGCCTATTGAGCCTCTCTCTATGGCTCAACCCTGTCAAATTTCTTGTAAATCTTTTCTGAACCCTTTCAAGTTTCGGAACATCCTTCCATATAGCAGGGAGAACAGAATTGCACATAGTATTCCAAAAGTAGCCAAACCAATGTCCTGTACAGCTGTAACATGACCTCCCAACTCATATGTTACATTATAGACAGAATAAGTCCTTCAGCTCCATTTATTTCTAATATACTCAGCCGAACAGAACAGTAAGGCATACACTCTAACGTTTTCATGTATTTTTTTTGAGCCTTCCATGACCTCAAACCTTGGCCAGAATCATCTCTTTGGTTCTTTAAAACAATTTTCTACAAGGTAGTGAAATAGCTGCTTTGATAGAATAGCACATCACTCTTTCATGCCTGGTTTCCATCCCAGACAGATGCATTGAAAGTTTTATTTTCCTTGGCAGTTACTAAAATTTTAATTAAAATTAATTATGTCAGTTTTGATTCAGCTCAAAGTGGTTGTGAGCTCACGGCACAAACTGCTCTTCATTTGGCACTGATTGCAATTAAATTAGTTTCACTCTAAAAGATGAATTGTAAAGAGTTGGAATAATGCACCAGTGCAGCATGCATGGTCTCTTCAGGTTATTGATGAAGCCTTCAAAGGAAGTTTTAATGTGAATCTAAGTAGTTAAAAGCTGATCTCAAGTTTTCGGTAATGTCTGTGGTAGCAACAAAAGAGTAGAAACACTGCTCTAATTGTCAACATGGATATCTTTCACCACAATGAAGAAATAATTATTTTCTTTTAATTTATTAGAAGACGTTTGCACTGATTTTATATGCAATTTCAGTCATCTGCTTCCACAGGGCTGATAACAGCAGCAGAAAGGAATAAAGTAGCTAAAGTGAAGATATACAAGTGGAGTTATGAGACTTAGACTCTTAATGTCAGATTGCACTAAGTTTCAACATTTATACTGTTACAACTAGGTGAGAACTAGCTCTTCTCTTTTTGACCTTTACAGATGATGACGACAAATGTTTACCTCTCTCCGACAAAAATGCATGTTTTTTTCCATAAGCAATTAGAAGTCAGTCACAAGCTTATCTCGAGTTAAACAGAAAGCAAATTTATTGCCCACTAATCCCAAGCAAAATAATAAATGTCTCAAGCATTCAGCCTTTATGCATTCATTTGGGCTCTCAAACACCCACACCCGCAAATTAGCCCAGGTACAAGGTAAGGAGGAGTCAGAGTTAATATTTTGGCCCAGTGACTCTTCCTCAGACCCTTCCTAATCACTGAACTGAAACGTTAACTCTGATTTCTCTCCACAGATACTGCCAGACCTGCTGAGCTTTTCCAGCTTTTTCTGTTTTTGTTTCTGATTTCCAGCATCCACAGGTCTTTTGGTTTCTATAAGTTAAAGAGGATAGTATCCAGTACAAAGGAAGATACAATACGTCTGTGTGGGTTTCCTCCAGGTGCTCAGGTTTCCTCCCACAGTCCAAAGATGTGCAGGTTGGGTGGATTGGCCATGTTAAATTACCCATAGTACTCAGGGATGTGTAGGTTAGGTGCATTAGCCAGGAAAAATGCAGAGTTACAGGGATATGGTAGGGCGTTGGGTCTGGGTGGGATGCTCTTCGGAGAGCCAGTGTGGACCTGTTTGGCTAAATGGCCTGTTTCCACACTATAAGGGTTCTAAGGATTATTAGACTATGCAGTTCAAAGCCCTTCGGGTATGTCCTTGAGAAATAAGTTTTTAAGTTAAGAGCAGGGTCATTTAGTTGGTTCCATGGGTGCAGTCAGTAGTTGTTAATTTTACAGTTATTTTTTAAAGTTCTCTGTCTTTTGACTCTTCTCTGCTTGAGTCTGAGGGAAGCAGGCCAGTTTCTTTTAGAGAGAAAGAGAGAGAATAATAGTGACAGCATCTTCCTGCTTAGGAGCCTTCAAAGGTTTACAGAATCTCCTTTGAAGTACTGATTCCAGTATGTATTTTCAACAGGTTCTGTCAGCCAGATTTGTTTGTAACAGCTTTGCCGTCATTGTCCAGTATTTTTGCATTTGTTAGTGTCTTCCTAACACCATAATAGCTTTTGATGGGCTTGGATTGTAGGCATTGCCTCTTATTGCACTCCGCTTCGTGGTCCTGGGCAACTCATTTGTTCTCGTTCCACCACTTTTACATTTTTTTAAACAATTTGACTTGTCTCAATTTAATTTGCGACCATATCAACCGACTGAAATTTCAAGAAATGATATGTTCAAAAGTAAAAGGATATAGCCTTGAGAAGTAATGACGAGTTATTTTTCTCATTCAAAAAGAATGCTATGATTTAATCAATTTAGTGAAACTGTCCCTTTGCATATAAACAAACATCTTGTGTGCCTTGTTGAACTGACCATGCCACTGAGATGCAGGAAGCCATTCAATTATGGGGAACAAGAAAGCAAATTGTGGTAGTAGAGAATAATATTGTGAGAGTCATAGACAAATCTCGCTACAGCTGAGAGTGAGTCTGGAAGGTTATGTTGCCTCTCCATGGTCAGTGGCCCGGGACATCTGGTCTGGGCTGGAAAAGAATGTTCAGAAAGAGGGGTGCATCCAGTTACCATGGCTCACATGGGCACTGATAAAATGGGTAGGTTCAGGAGAGAGGTCAAAGAATTATTATGTGAGCTACAATTAGCGGAGGGTAACTGATTAGAGAGATGGATGAATTGGCTGAAATACAGGTTTAGAAAAAATACTGTGGATTTATTCCCTGGCTGACCAGTACCAATGCTTGTGAAAGTGAAAACTGTAGCACTGGGAGGAATTCCAACAGTTTTCTGTTGCGTCATATAACTAGGGCAGCAGGGAAGACTTCAGGTTAAGTTGGGAGGGAGGAATCATGTGAGAGGAAACATGAAAAGGTTTTGGTGCAGGGTAGTGATTTGAATAGCGTTAGCAAGGTAGTAGCAGCAAGAAATAGAGCATCAACTGCAGAGTTCACCAAGACATAAGGCCAGAAATTGTGAAAGTGGAGTTATCTGATATCTAATTGCACACAGCATTCATGACAAAATGGACAAATGATCAGCACTGATTAAAATAAACATATATGACCTCTTAGATATTGCAGAGACATGGTTCCAGGGAGCCAATGCTAAGAATTGCATTAGTGCAGTTGTGAGAATGACATTAGGTCAAAAGAATAGGACGTAGAATAGTCTGGATAGAGATGAAAAAAGTACTTCAGTAATCATGAGTGACTTTAATCTACTGGTAGATTGGGTGAATGAGATTGGCAAAGATAATCTGAAAAAAATTGATTCATGGAGTGTATTGGAACAATTTCTTTGAGCAGTACATGTTCCAGTCAACCAGAGAGTAAACTCTTCTCGGCCTGGCAATGAGCAATAAGGCATGATTAATCAATAACTTCACGGTAAAGGAGCTTGAGGGTGACAGCAATAAGAACATGATAAACCTGAATCTGAAATTCTATCATGATGATCAATCAGAACCCTAAAGTACAAATGGGCATAGTGATGTATTGTATGTGATTTATAAATATTCATTTTGTTTTTAAGAGTTAGAGTTTTGAACTAGGAGTATATGGATTTGTATAAAGGGGTTTAACAGTTAATTTTCCAGTCTTTCTGATGTGATGAGCTCTCTAACTATTGGGAGCAACCTCCAACTATTGCACTGCAGAAGCTACCTAAGCTTGCTGAATCTGCACTTTTATCCACTATACTTCAGCAAGGGAAAATTCAAGCAAACCCAGTCTGTAATGATAGTAGAGACTAATATCATTTTCCTTCTCATACTTAAATTTATTTCATACTTAATCTTCGTACTTAACTTTAAATGTTTGTTACTGTTAATAATTTTGTCTCTGTTACTTGACCAATTGGAATAGTACCTTTGCAATAAGCTACACTTTAACTTGTTAAAGTCTACAGCTTGCCAGTTGGTTTTTAAGATGAACCAGTTGAAGACTTAAAATGGGCTGTGGGATCTTGTACAAATCCTTGTGACCACTCCAGGGTCACACTTGGTATGACAATTGCAATCATAAAGAGTTGTTATGCTATAAGGCACATGTGTTATGTGGGAAGGTTTGTTTGAGTTTATTGCAAGAATAAATTTATAGGTCAACAAGTTTTATTGTAGCTGTAAATGATCTTGGTGAGACCACACTGGAGTATCGCGTACAGTATTGATCCACTGATTTGAAATGTAATTGCATTTGAAGCAGTTGAGAAAAGGTTCAGTCAACTCTTTCATGGGATGAAGGGCTCATCACATGATGAAAGGTTAAACAAGTTGCGCTTACATTCAACAGACTTTAGATGAATGTGAGAAACATATTACCCTGAGGGAATTGATTGGGTGTACACTGGGAGAATGATTTGCTATCGTGAGGCTGACCAGAACTAGGACACAATCGAACAGTAAGATTTCTCCTTTTTGAAATGGAGGTGAAAAAAAAATTATTTTTCTGTGTTTTTAGACTGTGGAATTCTCTTCCCTGGAGGGCAGTGGAGGCTGGGTCACTGCATTGATACAGGACAATATCAGATTTTTGATCGGCAATGGAGTCAAGGGTCTTGGGGGTGGTGGTGGGCTGCAGACAAGGATATGAAATTGATACCACACCCAGATCAACTATAACATTTTTGACTGGTTGAGTAGAAATGAATGGCTTACTCCTGGTCTTAAATCCTATGTTCCTATGTGAAGAAGGGTCTAGGCCCGAAACGTCAGCTTTCCTGCACCTATGATGCTGCTTGGTCTGCTGTGTTCATCCAGCTCTACACCTTGTTATCTCAGCATATTCTTTATGGTCATCAAGTATGTTTATAATGCCATCTGAAATTTTAGAACATGTTTTCTTTGTTTGCCTAGAATAATTCTGCTGGACGTGACCCAAGTGTTTATTTGGCATTAATGAAAATTAGATTGTCATACTTCCGGGCTCTACGTGTTGATCAGAGATTCACTGTAGACTGTCACAGAATATGAGTGGATATAAGAGTCACATTACAAATCTAGAATGGTTTTCAATTTACTGAAAGTGTAGGCTGAATTTTAAGACAGTAACACAGTTGTTTAATGGTGTTAACGCCATTCTAATTAATGGTGGCAGCAGCATTTGAATGCAAAAATAGCACAGCATTTTAAACACAACACAAGGTTCTTATGGCATTTTGATTTCATTGCTCAAGGATAAAAGAAATAGATTTCAATGGAGCTAATACTTTATGCCAGTTCACTTTGCTTGTTTTAATGGTAGAGAAAAAAGTAGCTTTCATTGTTCTACACCTTCAATTATCTAGAACTGGCAGCCATAAGCATGATGGAGTAAGGAGTAAATGACTCAGGACTTTGAATTCCCCTTTTCCTGTTGGCTGAGGTACCACAGATCACATGGCTTGTCCTTTAATGCTTCGTTTCTATACAAAGGATGGAAAATAGAACATTGTTCAACTGTTATATTCAAAGTGTACTAATTGTTGGATACTGGTTTATTACACAGAAGTGAAAATTAGAAAGAGAAACTAGCAGTACAATACTCAACGTGACCTACAATTTGTTTTAAAACAATGAGGAGCGCAGAATCGTTATCACGTTTATTTTACTACTGTAGAGTTAAGCCGCTCTCAGAAGGTTAAGTGGACACTTATAAAGCCTTTCTAACTGGAAAATAGAAATGTGGCCGCAAGAACTTGCAGATGCAAGGAAACAAATACTTTTAAATGCAAATCCTTTGAATCTCCATTTCAATATCCAAGATCAAAGACTTTATCCCAAAAAGTCATGCAATTGGAATATTAATTGTTTTCACTGTTCAGCGAGATGAAGCATGAACATGAACTGCTTCACGTTCTAAATTATTCTATAGACCCTACATGAGTCCAGAAGTTTGCAAATATTAACACTTTAAAGAATAACCTAAGAAATGTGGCAGACAAATTGCGCACAGCAAGTTCCTAGAGGCAGCAATCCGAATATGATTAAATAATCTGTTTTAGTAATGCTGATTGAGGGATAAATATTCATCAAGCTACCTGAGATGACTCTCCTGCTCTTTCAATAGGGGTTTTTTATGTCCATCTGGCAGGAACTCTTCCAAAATATAACACCACTGAGAGTGTAACGCATTCCTAGTACTACACTGCTGCCTTATCCTTGATATTTATGCTTAGGCCCTGGAATGCAAATGAAGCTAGAACTACCTGTGCATCAGGACCCACATTAATCCTCTTTCTATTCTCCACCACTCATTTTCATTGACCAATAACCTTGGCATCTACTACACTGATCTACGTAATTCACCATACATACAAATATTTAAAAAGTGGAAATAGTCTGTTCATCCTATTCAGTTACGTTACAATGCACAATACAACCTGTTATGTTTGTCCCCACTAGCAGCTATGTTATTTGCTGGGAAAGGCAAGCATGGTAGAAAAAACAAAACCTTGATCAAATAAGAGGAAAGTTGCTATCTTTCTCTGTGAAGAAGGCTAGGTGAAAACATCAATTGCTGCAACCTCTCTCTAAATTTGTATTCCACACCAATTAACACTGAATTAAGGTACAGACGAATCATGCCCTCTGGGAGAAAAATTACAAATCCTTTTAAGCAGAGGATCAAATCTAATGCAAGAAGTGGAACATTAAGGAACTATTTTCCCACATTTTATTCTCTATGAGGAGCCTCAGCCATTGAGAATGCACGTCAAAACTTAGAACACAAGACCTGTTTCCCTTTAAATACTTCTGTTTAGATTTTGACTGGAATGGCTATGTGCAGTGATCCAAAGTTTACAAGCTTAGCATTTTATATGCAAAACTGAGAGTTAAATACGCTTCTATTTGAAGGCTAATAAGGTAGCTACAGTTTTATGTTTATCAATGTTCAGACCTTGCAACAGTTCATTGTGTGTTCCTTTCAAGTGTCTAGTAATTTTGCATTTTTTTGGGAGAAACCAGATTTTTGAATTACTGGAGTTGGCTTTCTTTTGCAATTTATGTCACTGAGAGGATTCTGATAATTCAGCCATGTTCCAAAATGCATCTCATGCGCAGAACTGGAGGACATTGCGTCATTGCTTTGGATTTTTATTTATCTGACATCCTATCTGTGGGGTGAAATCCTCATAGGGTATTGAATGCCTCATAGGGCAAATGTTGGGTAGAGATTGAAAGACTGGGGTAATTACCAAATGGTGTGGATTTTCTCAAATTATGTAGGGTTTACTTGAACATGCACATTGCACTGAGCAGGTATTTTAAAAGTCACTCACTACCTAGATCCGACAGCCCTCAACTCAATTTCAAAAGTGGATTAGCAATGAGATTCAATTGTCTTATTACTTTATTTAAAGTACACCGCACCTCCATGGAAGAGTTTGGTCACCTTGCCACCTTTAAAAACAGCAGTTGGTGTGATGAAAGAAGGCTGAGGCCATGATTGATGCAACACTTGATCTTTTTACCTGTACCTAACCTATTCATCATTTCAGGTTAAAACATACCCTTATCTTCCCAAAAAGATTATTGCCAGTGAAATCTCATTCCCTTTTAGGTGTCCGACAAAGAAGAGCACTTTATTATGACAGCATGAAGAACCAAATAGGGAGGAAAGAGAAGACAGACATGCTTATTCGTGTCATTCTGCAGAAGTGTCTGATGAGTAATTAGCATTTGTGACAATTTTAGGAGCAGAGGTTAATAGCTCAAGTGTTGAGCATTGCCTTCTTCAAGGTGATAAGTTAAAGGGGAAATGAGAGGACTTAGTTGGAAATGGAAAATGTTATCTCTGTTTCCCACCTCCTGTTTCCACCTCCTAACAATTGATTCCATCCTGTACAGAACTGCCCAGAATTGGGAATGTCAGCCGAAAAAAGTCAGTTTAATTTGTGTTGGAAGCATATGTCAATGCAACTGATACTGAGACTGTTATGTCCCTTCTAATAGTTATTTGCAATAACTATGAACTTATTCCCCCTTACATAGAGTACTGCCTGGCTTTTACTTGTGGGCACTTTGATTTATAATTATGTTTCAGACCCTGACTAGACAAGTTTCCGAGACAGAAGTCAAACGCTGAGTATAACCAGACGATCTGTTTAATCTTTGCCTTTATCAATTCATTCCAGCAAAAAGATGTCATTAGTCTAAATAGTTGTGAACGGAGTAATATCTGCAGGATTATCAGACTAATTGCATTGTGCAATGACTTAGTTACAAAGTTATTCTCTGTAACAAATGACCGGGGAACCACTGAAACAAATGGTTTCTCAATTGGCATAAATATGGACATAAAATGCATAAAAACAATAACCTCTGGAAATTCACGATAAAAATGTCAACCTGCTTTTCCTGTTCAGATCACAGCTGACTGGCAATAAATTTTACAACAGTTTTTGTTTCACTTCATACTTCTTATTTGGGAGCAGTAGTTTACACTGTTGATTCCTCAGGTGTTAACAAAATAAGAAAAGTTACTAAAGGTTTTGTGAGCCACTGTTGCTATGATTCAGTCAATCACATTCCAATTACATTGAGTGAACCCATTTAGCTCATTCTAAGATACCCATGGCGAGCAGCCCTGAAAGATCTTTTCTCTCAGAATCCAGTTATCACCTCCACAAATCTATTTGCAAAACTATTTATGAGCTGATCAATCTTTGCAAAACAAAGCAATTACTGACATCAATCATAAACTTGCTGTTTACTAGTTTAAACCAATACCCCTTCACCACCTTAGAACTGTTTTAAAATAAAATTCTAAGATGATCTTTTCCATAGCATTTACTTAGATAATTCTTTAAGATGATATCAGAAATGTCTTCATAAAGGTTTAAGTTTGTCCAATCTCTCCCGAATAACTCAGCCTCCCTTCTGCCTTGGTAACTAGAAAGGGGCATAGTGGTTAAAATGCACTTTGAACAGATAAGTGCTTAGTTTGCTCACCATTTCCTCCACCTCATATTGCACGGTTTTGCTCTTTTAATGTAACAATTTGTTGTCTTTGATTTTGCATCTGTTCTGTAGGCCCAGATCTTCCAGTCCCGAGGAAACAATGGGACATCCACAATCTCCTATTAGTGATTGTGTAACCATTATTGACTGTCAAAAAAGAAAAGTCTGGTTGACTCATTACCTTTAGGGAAGAAAATTTGCCATCCTTACCTGGCCTGACCTACATATGAGTCATGAGTCTAGACCCATGTGATTCACTCTTAACTACCCTCTGGGCAATTGGGGAATAAATGCTCGTCTAACCATTGATGCCTCCATCTCATGAACAATATTTTTTTAAAAGGTCGATCCAAGAATGTTGAAAGCTTCCCAGATATGTCCAATGACTAAAACTCATGACAAAAAAAACAGTGAGTGCAGTTCTAAGACCCAAACATCTTCAGCTGCTTCATCAAAGATGTTTCCTCCATTAGAAGGTCAGAAGTGGGGTTGTCTGCTCATGACTAAACAACGTTAGTTACCATTCACCCTTCCTCAGATACTGACGCAGTAGAAGCAATAGAAAATTGGCACAAAGTTATATAATTTTCAGAGACCCAGCAATATCTCCTTTCAGTACTTTGTAGTATTAAGGTTATAGGAACACATGAACATTTAGAAGGTGCGGGAAGGTTAACTCCCTACATTATGTTTAATGATTTATTTTTCATCTGGTAATTAAATGAATGCAAATTAACACTGGATTGTACTAAATTGCCCAGAGTAGTGAATATTAGTGATTGTAGAGTTGGAGACGATTCTGCTTAGATGACAACAAAAGACCAGATTTAATTTCAAGGCACAGGAGGATCATTCAGACACTCAGGTCATTGAGGGTGGGAGATACAGGCTAAAAATTAGCAATAATGTTTGAGTTGTGAAGGAAGGCAGAAGAAATGGCTTTTTAGCCCTGAAAGGATGCAACTTGAAAAAAATGTTAAAATGGCAGAGTGCAATAAAATTTAATCTCGAGTACTGGCTACAGCTAATTCAAGTTGATAGCTGTAAGGATTAATATTAACAAATTCCAAAAAACTGTCATTGGACTTGAAGCATTAACTCTATTTTTCCCTCTCCGAGGAATGTGCCAGACCTATACAGTTTCTCCTGCAATTGCTTCTTTTATTTCAGATTGCCAGCATCTGCAGTATTTTACTTCTTTTTGGGGGAAAAACATTCCTCAGAAAGAAAGGGCCAGAATGGGTTTCTAGAACAGTCAAAACCTTGAATAATTTACAATTTAATTGGATTAGGAAATGCAAGCATTTTATTGGTGTCCGAGATAAATTTCCTCCTCCGAGTTTACCCTGTGAAAATAATGCTTGTATTTTGCTGCTAAAGCTCCAGTGGCTGTTTATTTTACCAAGGTCTCTAATACAGCGTGTAACTTGTGTAATGATCCCAGCTGACGATAACACTGGGCAAGTCAAATCCCAGCAGGAAATCTGGTTCGATAGATCATAACTTTATTGTTTCAGATGGTTACATAGTGGTTAGTGACTGAAACATATTCATATGAGGCTGCCATTGTTGTTTAACAAAATAATATGTTTATTACACAAAAAAAACACACATAAAATAGAACCCAAAAGAACTGCAGATGCTGTAAATCAGGGACAAAAACAGAAGTTGATGGAAAAGCTCAGCAGGTCTGGCAGTATCTGTGAAGAAAAAAATCAGAGTTAATGTTTTGGGTCCAGTGACCCTTCCTCAGAACTATAACATATGATATAGATTTGAAAGTTTTAACATAAATAGCAAAATAAAGCTTCAAACTACTTTCCAGTAATAGTCTTTACACATATTCAATTGCAATGAACAGCCCCTCCTGTTTCAATGCTTTAATTTCTTAGTTAACGAATTCTTTCCAGGCCTGATGACCTAGAATCCTATTTCCGATTCTAATGTGCTAACCTTCTTTGCGATTCTGACAGGTTGAAAATTTCTACACAATATTTCAAAGCTTGCAGACACCACAAACTAACTTACTATTCCGCTGACATGAAACCATTCTTCTTGTCTGAACTCCTGATTCTTTTAAGCAGAAACCTAATTCTGAATCAAACCTGATGCCTTTGGATTCAAACAATTAATGGCTCTGATTTGTTTTCTCTGTATATCATAGAAGGTCAACTTTCTAAAACTTCATGAATTAATGTACCCAATTTGAAACATTTAAATTAAATCACACATTGTCTTCAAAATTATGTAGTTAATTCCCTGTTCCAAATGACTTGCTGACCACTTTTTTTAGAAAGTTACTTTCACAGAACTGAAACCACAAACCTATTTTACTTCTATCTTAAAATCCAAATTCCAAATTTTAAGAATATATTATACCTGTTTATGACACTTGTATAGGATTGCTGTCTCACAAGTAAGGTATTACGAAGGAATATTGGATGTATAAAAGTAACAGGTAAAGGGATTTTCCTTTCTTTTCTTTCTGTTTTAAAATCCACTCTAAGCGCCATTTCTTTGACCAAATACCTGTACTAACACTTCTATATATGGCTCAGTGTCAAATTTTGTTTGACAACCTGTGAAAAACTTTGGGATGTTAAACTGCATTGAAGGAGCTACATAAATGAAAATTTTTCTTCAGTGTCCAGGATTGCAACTTAATTGGATTAGGAAATTCAAGAATTTTATTGGTGTCTTGAGATAAATTTTCTCCTCCGAGTGAAAATAACACTTGTATTTTGCTGCTAAAGCTCCAGTGGCTGTTTATTTTACCGAGGTCTCTGATATGGCGTGTAACTTGTGTAATGATCCCAGCTGACAATACCACTGGACAAGTTAAATCCCAGTGTGAAATTTGGTTTGATCTGCCTCCAGATCTCTTAATGGAAATTGATTGCAGGGGATAATGTAACAAATTTGCCTGCATCTCTCGAGGACCATCACTCCTTTCAGTTCAGCACGTGTCCACTCAATGTGGCTAAGAAACAATCTTAGCTTTAAATGTAACGGGGTGAACGGTAACAGTGGTAAGCAAACATGGACCAAATAATTTGTTTTACATCTATTTTAAATCCAATTTTCTTCATCACTGCCTTTGATTTACCCTATTGTGATTGACAAAATTGAATTTACCCAGTAACCTTTTTTTTGCTTTGTCTAATAATGTAGGATGTGATTGACACTAGTAATTGTATTTTTTAATTCATTTAATGGTAGAGGGCGTTGCTGGCTTAGCAAGCATTTATTGCATTTATTGCCCAGAGGGTCAGTTCAGAGTCAAACACATTGTTGTGGGATTGGAGTCACATGGAGTTCAGACCAGATACGGATGGCAGATTTCCTTCCTTAAAAAGGACATTAGTGAATCAGAAGGGTTTTCCCTGACAATCAACAATGGATTCATGATCATCATTAGACTCTGAATTCCAGATTTTTTTTTATTGAATTCAAATTCCACAATCTGCCATGGCAGGATTTGAACCCGAGTCTCCAGAACATTATGTGGGTTTCTGGATTAACAGTCTAGCAATAACACCACTAAGCCGTCACCTCTACTAATGTTTAAGGGGATGTGTATTAAATTCTTACTTGGTTATAATAATGTATATTGATGAATAATTAGTGTTGTCACTTAAAATTTCTATTAAATACAGCAAAGACATCACTGGAGAGTAATGCATTAGGTGGCTATGTAACAACCCAATTTATATGTTGACAAAAGATGAAAATCCTCTATTAAATCCAACAAGTCAAAAATGAAAAGTGACATAATTTGACATTTACAATTACTGTCAGTAGTTTGGACTTTTAAATAAACCAGAATGGATTTAACAGACTAACTTCAAAAGCAAAACAGTCCTAATTCATCAGATTGCATGATTGTTTCTTCAGTATTTTCCAAACACAATGATGACTGAAAATGACAATTGGTATGGTGCTAAAATATCTTATCTCAAGTCTCATTTCCAAAACAAAGAAATGCTTTGAAACTTCTCATTTTCTTTAAAGAATAAACAATAATGGAATAGTCAAATACACAGACGTTTCTTAAACAGAAATAAAAAAGGAAATGGACTATTGTAGCCAATTTCTCTTACAAAATTCACTTTGATTTCTCTACAAGAATAAGATAAATTGTCAGCCCATGTGTTTATTTGTTCTGTATCAAAGTTCAAATGGAGTCTGGGAAATGGATCTTAGTTCTGTCATTTGAAATGTTTCTTGTGGAATTACTGAGTACCACATTGTTTCTAGAGCAACTGTTCATGGATTCGTCAGTCTCTTTTTCATCACAGAATTGGATTTCTCCAGAATTGCACCGAATCTTCAGATCATACATGAAGCTATTTTCATGGAATTTTAATTGACTCCACAGGCGTCCAACTGCACAAGACAAAATTTATTTGGTACGTCAGGAAGTTAGGTGTCACACCTTTCATTGGATAATGCAATTAATCAAGTCAAAACAATCAATCAATCAAATGCAATAGCATGTAGTCAAAATGAGTGACTCTTACAAGTACCAAATCAGCATATAGTATTATCAATTATGTATAACAATATTTAAGATTTGGGACACACACTAAGAGGTATATCAAATCAGAGAGGGATCTAATTTCATGCTGCTGCAGTTATGGTTTCTGAACAAGAGAGAATTGCACTGCTTAAACACACGGAGCACATACAGAATTCGCACAATGACATTGCATTACATATCTTTTGTTTTAAAAGATCTAATCATCAGTAATTATAACAGAACTTGAAATTTGTTTTTAATTGTGGGTAGTAAAATAAGGTTAATTAAGTTGAAGTCACAGGCACTGGAATAGAAGTATGAGGCTTTATTATGTCCTATTTTGAGAAGGTTTGGAACAATAAGTGATCAAATCTGTTCTGTTATTTTGTTTATTTAAACCCCCGTCCTCAGAGGTTTCAATAGCTCCTCTTCATTTAAATGGGATCTGATAAAAGGCAGACAGTGAATTGTCGTTAGCAATGATATGGATAGATTTGATTGCTATTTTGTTTACATTTCTGAATGATAAATAAATGTTTTACTTTGCTGTAAGATTGCATTTACCAAATATGGTGCAAAGGCGATATTGAATATCGAGTCAGCTTAGCTTGGGAACATGAGGAATGATTAAAAGCACATCTGCCATATTCGGCTTCTTTGTTATGAATAATGTCAGTAATCTAGTTGCTAATTACATGCACAGATTCCCTTTCCTTTGCAATGGGATCTCCCAGTTATGCAAAGCCATGAGACCTAATGGCGTTGGAACAAAAGTAGGCCATTCAGCCCATTGAGTCTGCTCTGCCATTCAGTGAGATCACAGCTAACAATCCTCAATTCCACTTTCCTGCCTTTTCCCCATAATCCTTAATTCCATCTCTGATGATACATCTGTCCATCTCAGTGGTGAATCTATTTAATAATCCAGCCTCGATAGCCCTTTGAGGTAAATAATTCTATAGAGCCCGTCCTTAAAAGGTCAGAAATGTTGTTGCCTTCCAGGCAGTGACATCTTTAAAGGTTTTGTTTTGATTGCTGGAGCAAACATTTCAACAATGAACATTCTCCCCATCATTGTTTGAACTTTTGGGATACAGAGAGAAACAGAAGAAAGAAAGTATGTCAATAAGACTTGCTCAATCTAATATGCTTGGTAGTGTGGATGAGCAGAGAGATCTTGGTGTCCATGTGCACAGATCCCTGAAAGTTGCCACCCAGGTTGATAGGGTTGTTAGGAAGGTGTACGGTGTGTTAGGTTTTATTGGTAGAGGGATTGAGTTTCGGAGCCATGAGGTCATGTTGCAGCTGGAGAAGACTCTGGTGCGGCCACACTTAGAGTATTGCATGCAGTTCTGGTCGCCACATTATAGGAACGATGTGGAAGCATTGGAAAGGGTGCAGAGGAGATTTACCAGGTATGGAGGGAAGGCCTTATGAGGAAAGGCTGTGGGACTTGAGGCTGTTTTCGTTAGAAAGATGAAGGTTGAGAGGTGACTTAATAAAGACATACAAGATGATCGGAGGATTAGATAGGGTGGACCGTGAGAGCCTTTTTCCTTGGATGGTGATGGCTAGCACGAGGGGACATAGCTTTAAATTGAGGGGTGATAGATATAGGACAGATGTCAGAGGTAGGTTCTTTACTCAGAGAGTAGTAACGGCGTGGAATGCCCTGCCTGCCTGCAACAGTAGTAGACTCACCAACTTTAAGGGCAGTTAAATGGTCATTGGATAAACATATGGATGATAAGTGAATAGTGTAGGTTAGGTGGGCTTCAGATTGGTTTCACAGGTTGGCGCAACATCGAAGGCCGAAGGACCTGTACTGCGTTGTAATGTTCTGTGTTCTATGAAGTGACCTGTCAACATTTACCATTTCTTGGGCAGCTCTCTTTATGAACCAAGACGTACATACTATCCACAATCTCTGCGAGGAACTATCTTTCCAGGCCTTGGCATATTGCTAAAGCAATGATAAAATTGTGCATCTGCTAAAATAAATCCTGCAAGGAATCTCCACAGCAGAAGAGTTTCTTTCAAGCTACTGCATGTTATGCTTGCAATAACTAATGCACAGGTATATCAACTGAAAACAAAAAAATGCTGGAGATCACAATGGGTCAGGCAGCATCCAAGGAGGACGAGCTAGCTAACATTTTGAGTGACACTTCACGTCAGCTCTGATGAAGAGTCATCTAGACTCGAAACTTTTGGGGAGGGAGAAATGTCCGTGGTAGTGCGGTCAGAAAAGTCCTGTCATCGCAAGTTATGAAATTGAATTACATCATTTATGGGTTAGTATCAAAACACGATCATAAAGCTACCAAACTCCTCAAATCCAGTTGAATGATCACCACATGCCTTCAGGTGATTACAGAAATTGACTTTGATGTGTATATCATTGTTAAAAATAAATCCAGTTCCATACACTGAAATGGGATTACAACCTAGGTCTGTTGCTTATTAATTGCTGGAATGGTGAGAAGAATGGAGAGACAGGGTTATGAAGTAATGTTGTACAAGGGACATGGAAAGTAAGTGAAAGAAATAAAAAGATTAAGGGCCATACTGGAGTCATGATTGAGAATGTGTGTGAATGTGCAATGCATTCAGACTAAACCTTGGGAACCAGAAGAATTGTTGGCTCCAGCAGAATATGACATCATGAATTTCTCCTTAAATTGGTTTAGCTGGAAGAGTCGGAGAACCTCATGGGAAATTTTCTTCCCATACTATTAACAAGCCTCATCAAATGATTTATGGTAAAAGTTGCAACGTGCTCAATCTGGCCACCACTATCTCTGAATCAGTGACTTTATCTCACAAATGTAACCACAAACAAATGCAGGATGCTATGTGCTGTGATCTATTTTAGCTATGTTGTTATCTGTTCTGCAAGACACATTTTTTCTAGCAAAGTGTCAAGTTAGAGATTTGTGATAGAAGTATTTGTAACTCGCGAGGCTTCAAATAACAGAAAAGGCTTTTGATATACTCCTAGAGTCTCCTTTTTAAGAAGGTGCACAGTTATTTCATTAACATTGAAAGTGAGATACCGGAGAACATTTTCCTGTTTGTTGAAGCTTGTTTGAGTTTTCAATCACATTGTGCTGGCTTTCTCAGCACTTTTAATGGAAATCAGAAAAATTATACCCTTAAGCATCCAAAACTCTGCTGCCCATGCGTTAATTCATACAATGATCTGCTCACATATCCCTGTGCGCAGTGACTTAGACTGGCTTCCGATCAAATGACAATTTTGATTTTAAAATTTTCACATTGACTTTCAAATCCAACTATAACCCCTCCCTCTATCTGCAAATTTCTTCAAATCTCACAACCCTCCAAGGTATCTGCATCGCATTACATTTGGCCTCCTGTACAACCCAATTTTAATGACATCACCTTTAATGAGATTGATGCCAGCACCATCAGTTTTCCTATTCTAAATTCCTGGAATATCTTCCCTACAGGTCTGTCTTTCTGGCTGTCTCTGACTTCTAACAAACTTAAAAAAAAACCTTTTGACCAAATTGTTGGCCACTTCACTTAATGGAACTGGATATCATTCTTTACATTATTCCTGTAAAATATTTTGTTCTGTTAAATGTGCTATATAAATAATAGTTGCAAAAGGAACTGTTGCAAAAGATTCTCAGAATTTTTAGTGCAATATAGAGCAAAGCTGGACTCCATGATCATTTGTGTTCATTTCAGAGATGACATGTTGATAGTTGGCTCTGTGCACAAAACTGTACACCCCACCACCACAATCCCAAGAAGAATTAATTCCCACTGGGAGTTTCCACAAACTAAACTTATTTGTGGTGGGGATCAGTTTAGTTCAGGTGGCTGAACAGTTAGTTTGTAAAGCCGTGTGATGCCCACAGTGTGGGTTCAATTCTCATCACCATCTAAGGTTATTATATAGGACTCTCCTCCCCTCACCTGAGGTCTGGTGGTCCTCAGGTTAAATCACTACAGTCATTTCTGTCTAATGGGAGAGTAGCCCTATGGCAACACAACAACTAATTTATGGGCTTTTGAAGAACGTCCAAAAGTTAAGCTGGATCTTTAGGCAAAGGGACTCCAAACTGTCTATTTTATAAGTGATTGTACAACAATCAATTATAGTGACATGACTACCGTCACAAATATTAGCCTTATATTCCAGATTTATTAATGTTTAAATTCCACCAGTATACTCCATTATACTCCAATATTGTAAGAAAATACTTTTTATATATATTTGAAAAGTGAATTTCAATAATTTAAAATTGGTTTACTCAAGTGATGAATCACTACAATAACTAAAATGCTTGTTCTTTATAATAATCCTATTTTCAGTTATTTCAATCAAAATTCACCCTGTTACCACATAAAATAACATGAAGGAATACTTTTTAAAGCATTTTGTGAACACATTTAAGTTATTGAACTGGTGCAAGGCAGATTTTGCATTCAGCAATATGCAAATAGTTTGAATGGAAACCCAAGAGATAAAAATAAATCACTTTTCAAATCATATGCAACATTGGATGTAATTTAACACGAGTATTGGCATTTGTGTCCAAAGCAAAAATTTTACTCCTTCATATTTTATTACTATTAGAAGGTAGTTGCATCTTAGTGAAAACTTTAAGTAAAACCTACCCTTACTGTCATATTTCAACTTTTCGTATCCTAGTCTGTTTCAATATTTCTTCAATCTTTTAATTTAACCACCATACTTAAACTTGTCAATAGGAAATATGTAATTAACAAAGATACTGAGAATCCATGGGCTGCAATCACTGTGTAATCCTTGGGAATGCACTGACAGTGCCATCAATTACAATTTCATTTGCCCTAAGCTACTACCTGTTGCCTGGATGGAGACAGTAGGATGGGTGAGGAGAGTACCCAGGTTGTCCTCACGAAGCCAGCAAGTGAAGAGAAGAACTTGCATTTGTATAATACTTTTTCCAACTCAGGATATTCCAAAGCACTTCACACCCATTGGAACGTCTTTGAAGTGTTTGTCCTTGTTGTAATAGCAAAAATGCAGGAGCTGAGAAATGATGAAAGCTGCAGGCCAATCAAAGGTCAGCAGTTTCTAGATCCTAGTGACTGCTGGTCAAGACCTACTCCAGGGGGATCCAATTGCAAGAAGGCACTTTATTTTTCTTCTTCTCATTGGATGTAAATTTTGAAGGGAGGGAACTTAGTGGGGCCAGAAGCAATGGCAGGGAGGAGGCTTTCAGAAGGCACTCTCTTACAAACTATCTATGCCTTGAATTGACCCAAAACACTACTTCCTGCCCCACCACCACCATCTCCAACTTGCTATGTAGGTAATCAGGATACCAATCACTTTTTCTATCCACTTGGGGAGGTAGGTAATCAGGGAGGTGATGAATTGAGGCTCTTAAAAGGCTATTAATTGACCACTAAAGGGCCTCAACTCCCGATAAATGGAGATGTGTCAGTTAGATGGATTAGCCATGGGAAATGCAGGGTTACAGAGATAGGGTAGGGGAATGGGTTTGGGTGGGATATTCTTTGGAGAGTTGGTGTGAACTTGTTAAGCCGAATGACCTGTACCCACACTATAGGGATTCTATGAAAGTTGCTCAAGTATATTCCTACCCAGCATCTAATTGCCAAGCTCACGAGAAAAGAACCAGTTTTTCCTCCAGGGTTAATTCACCCAATTTCTTCATCTCCTCATCCCCTCTCCCACCACCTCCAGAGAGAGAAAAATTCTGTTCACAGTTGTTTTGGCTTACATTGATTTCCTTTTATTTCAAAATACCCTTCAAAGTACTGAATTCTTCGTCTAAACTTTTTGATTTGACACGCTGCTTATCATTCCTGAGCTTCTTGAACATTCACTCTGGCTTTGATCAATCATTCTCACTTTATCTCAGGCTGTTTTCCCTCCAGTTTCATTCTCCCAGTAAGATTCCACCTCTGGGCATCAAATTAACTACCAAAAGGCTCAGCACTACAGCAACTCCAAATTTAGTTACTTTTATCTATGGTTTGTTCATAAGACCTGTTAGCAAATTGTTCATAATGGGTATTCAGTTCAGCTGGTCGTCTTTCTTGGCAAACTGTTCACCCATAATGTATTTTTTTTCAACAACTCTAGTCCACTTGCACACGCTATTGAATTTATATAGCTCAGTGAACATCCTAATTGAGCAAGGTCAAATGGAAATGCTAGCATAGCTTTGAAATATGGTAGCTTGATTTAAGTGCCTTTTGTGGCTATATATTGTTACAATTGCCAGAAATATTCATTTCACTAGCTGTGTTGCCATTTCCAATAAAATAAATGTACAGCACTAAATTATCCCTTTATCTATTTCAAGCTTATTAAGTGCATGCCTATATGCTAATTGAATAGTTAGTTTCTAACAGCAACCCAGTAAATTCAGTTGCAGAAGTCAGTTTTGAGCTGCTCAATTTAAAACAAGCTGCTCCCTGCAGTGGTATATGCAACAGCACTTGGACAGGGTGAGAATGGAACTCTATTGCCCCTCAGGGACAGGATTCAGGTCTCTAGAGTTGCTGGCCAATCCAGTTAGCTGGGAGCTGGCTAGCTCCATTATTGCCTGAACACAGTCGTGGCTCCTGCTGGTAGGACAAGAGTCCTGCGGAATAGATTCATGGATACTGCACTTTAAGGCAAGTCTGAGGCTTTTGGGCAGGGAGAGTTCAAGAACCCTAGACAGGGGTTTAGGTGGGAAGTAGTTGGGTTGTGTTTGAGAGGTTGGAGGTAGGGAGGGTGGCACAAAGAGTTCCACAAAGAGTCCCATCAGTCGCTGAGCACAGGGGACTCCTCAAAGAATGTAAATCCCTTTGTCCCCACCTTTTAACCCTGAGTTGGGAAAGTAGTGAGCCAGTTTATTTCTTTTGTTCACATTCACTGAATTATGTTGGCGGAAGTCATTATGTGGTCTTTAACTTGCTACTTAAATGCTTCAACAGGCTGAAAAGATATTGGGCTGGGCTTTACCCCGCAACAGCATTGAAGAGGCCTCTCGGGAGTGGGTAGCATTACAGTAGGCTAGCTACTCATTTCATTTTACGTGGCATGCTGTTTTCAAATACTCTGGCCTGGGGTACTGTGAAACTCTGACCGCTGTTTGTCCAGAGCACACTACTGGCTTCGCTGCTTCTTGTTCCTTTCACCTTTTACCCACTTCACATAACCGTAGTTTCATTAACCATGGACTGTAGGCCTTGACTGACTCTTCAGAATTTAGATGACATTATAGTCTGTACTCATGATGACAAGTTAAGAGATGAATAGAGGACTTAGCTCATATTCCATGTGCTGTTTTGCAAACTTAAAATCTCTTCAATTAATTTGTTCTGTTGTGATCTTGATGGAAAATTTGCTGAAGAATGAAATGGTTTCCCTGTACAGTACATCTCCTCAGTTGTGTTGAATTACGAATACAGATTCAATAAGGCACTGGAGTACTACAATAATCATGTCTAGGAACCTGAAGACATAAGTTTCTTTGCTTGATACATTACTCTTCTGCTGATGTTGTGTCATCTGATCAAAGTATATTCTTGGATTGAGGACATAGAATAATATTTATATTTTCCAAATAATATCTTGACAAATTCAGAACTATATTGTAATACCTTGTTCATATTTTTGTAAATAAAGTCAAAGTTTGGAATAAGAACTGTGTTTATGGGGCAGACAATGCTGATAGGAATCATCCTTTAATTCCCTGCCTTCCAGAAAAGGAAACAGCATTTATTTTAGACTGCACATATTGGTGAATTCTGAAAGAAAATATGATGTACTGTGTATACATTTGAGTTCAATTAATTGCTATGTCCAGCTGAGAAGGGATTAAATGACTCCCCAGTTGTCATTTTGATTTCAATGGGTTTTTGCTTTAGAATGGGTACAATTACAACATTTAAAAGGCATCCGGATGGGTATATGAACTGGGCAGGTTTAGAGGAATATGGGCCAAATAGAGTCATAGAGATGTACAGCATGGAAACAGACCCTTCAGTCGAACTTGTCCATGCCGACCAGATATCCTAAATTAATCTCGTCCCATTTGCTAGTATTTGGCTCATATCCCTCTAAACTCTTCATATTCATGTATCCATTCAGATACTTTTCAAATATTGTAACTGTAGCCCCCCTACCCCTTTACCAGCTTACCATCCTCTGCATGAAAAGGTTGTCCCTCAGGTCCCTTTTGAATCTTTCCCCTCTCATCTTAAACCTATGCCCTCTAGTTTTGGACTCCCCTAGACTGGGGAAAGGATCTCGGCTCTTCACGCTATCGGTGCCCTTCATGAGTTCTTAAAATTGTATAAATTCACCTCCGACATGCCAAGGAAAATATCCCTAGCCTATTCAGCCTCTCCCTATAACTCAAACACTCCAACCCTGGCAACGTCCTTGTAAATTCTTTCTGAAACCTTTCAAGTTTAACAATATCTTTTCTACAGCAGGAAGACCAGAATTGAACCCAGTATTCTAAAAGTGGCCTCACCAATGTCCTGCAAAATGACATCCCAACTCCTATACTAAATGCATTGACCAATGAAGGCAAGTGCGCCAAATGCCTTCTTCACCACCTTGTCTACCTGCGAATCCACTTTCAAGGAACTGTGCACCTGCACCCCTAGGTGTCTTTATAAAAACTGTAAGAACTATAGATACTGTATATCAGAAACAAAACCAAAAGTTGCTGGAAAAGCTCGGGAGATCTGGCAGCATCTGTGAAGAGAAATCAGAGTTAATATTTCAGGTCCAATGAAATGGAGGAATGGAGGAAGTTTTGAAAAAGAGTCACCGAACTCAAAACGTTAACTCTGATTTCTCTAACGTTTTGAGTTCGGTGACCCTTTTTCAAAACTTCCTCCATTCCTCCGTTTCATCGGACCTGAAACATTAACTCTGATTTCTGTTCACAGATGCTGCCAGACCTGCTGAGCTTTTCCAGCAATTTCTATTTTTGTCCCTTAGGTGTCTTTGTTTGGCAACACTCCCCAGGGCCTTACTATTAACTGTATAAGTCATGCCCTGATTTGTCTTACCAAAATGCAGCACCTCACATTTACCTAAATTAAACTCCATCTGTCTTTCCTTGGCCTATCAGTCCATCTGATCAAGATCCTATTGTACTCTGAAACAATCTTCTCCGCTGTCCAAAACACCACCAATTTTGGTGTCGTCTGCAAACTTACTAACCATACCTCATATTCACATCCAAATCATTGACATAAATGATGAAAAGCAGTGGACCCACCACCGATCATTGTGGTAAACCATTGGTCACAGGCTTCCATTTTTAAATACAATTGTATTTCTTTTTAAAATGCCATTGTCTTTAACAGTTCTCAATCTCTTTTTTTTTTAAAAATCACATCCAGCCAGGAAAAGGAATGATGGAAATGTATCTTCAGAGAGACAAAAGGTTGTGTGACACTAGCCTCAACTCCTTGTGAAACAACATACTCAGACTATTGGTGTGAATTTAGCCATCAGCACCAATGCAAAGTTCGACCTGCAAGAAAACAGCACACACAGATCTAATGATCGAGTCATTATCCTTTTCCCTTTGATAGTTTTAACCTGGCATCATATTAAAGAGATGTGTAGTCTTGCAGCTACTGTGATACCAGCAATGAAGCCTGAAGCATTGGTGCATAATTTGTGCGTGGCAAACCAGGAAGACAGAAGAACATCAAACCATTCACTTTTTATTTTAATTTTAAAACGGAAATTAATGCACAAGTGCATTAAAATTGATGCCAAAATAAAGATAAATAGGCTTGTAGAAATTAATTTTATATAAACTTTGCAAAATATGTAGAACTTTTATTTATTTTGTTAGAAGTTGATGTTCCACAAATATGAAATTAACTTTTCAGGACCAGTTGAGGATGCTTAGAAACAATTATGAAGTGAGTGCACCATCAACGGCTCAGGACATCTCATTCAACAAGGTGTAATGTTTTGTATGGGTTTTCTAGCAGACATTAACAGTATTAGACAGGAAGATCTCATTAATATGGTTACAAGAGAGATAACAGACTATGGGGACTTTTAAGGCACACCTTTGATAGTGGTGACAGGATAGCAACATTTTGATTTCTCCATTGTTCTGCACATGTGCAAGCACCTGAAGTTTCTCTCAGTTTTTAGTCAAGTAGTGACAATAAAAGCTGACAAATTTGACAGTATTTCTTTAACGAAATCCAGATCATTTCCTTCTCCATTGCAAAAGTGAGAAGTTTTTCTTTAGAATTTATTTTTGCTGTATACTTATAGGTGAATCAAACTCTCTGTACATGATAATGTGTTTGCCATTTTGCAAGTATTGTTCCCTGCTGGAGCTGACCTGTAAATTATGTCATTATTTCCCATGTGCTAACTCAATATATTCATTTGTAGGATCTTTCAAGTTGATGGTCAGAGTTAGAATTAACCCTAACCCTCTTGCCTACATAGTTCCCTGACAAATTTCAATTTTAATTGGAATCTTCTTTTTTTGTTGCCCCTAATTATTCGGAAAACAACTTTAATCATCTGAAAATACTAAAAACCTGCAGTAAGTTCGGCAATTTCTGGGAAGAGAAAACAAGTCTTGACATTTCTGGAATATACCCTTTGTTATAACTAAGGTCTCGGAAAATATAAAGATGCATTCTCATAAGTTTGATAAGAAAAGCAAGATGACTGTGTGGAGGTCAGTAAAAGGTTCATTAATTACACCAGGTTACGTACATGAGAGGTCAGTTGAATGGCCAAGGTATTGTTCTTGGAGAACAAAAACAAAGTTGCTGGAGAAGCTCAGCAGGTCTGGCAGCATCTGTGAAGGAGAAAGCAGAGTTAACGTTTCAGGTCTGGTGACCCTTCCTCAGAAAGGGACCTGAAACGTTAACTCTGTTTTCTGCTTTACAGATGCTGCAAGACCTGCTGAGCTTTTCCAGCAACTTTGTTTTTGTTCTTGATTTACAGCATCTGCAGTTCTTTTGGTTTTTAATGTTCTCGGAGCATGGGATATTTTAATTCATTCTTGAGGTGAGGAAATTGCTGATATGGTCAGCATTTATCTGCAGTCAGCAGTTTTGACACCACTGATTAGCTTGCGTAGGCCTTTTTAGGGTGAAATTGTTACCACCTGCATTTGTTGCCCATCCCTGATAACTCTTGAGAAGGTAGTGGTGATCCACCTTGTTGGACTGCAGCAATAATAGTCACCATGATTCCAGAGGATAGCAGTCTCTTAGAGGAAGACGACTGGTGATGAGGTTAACCATGGTAAGGGTCACCATGCCTCAGGCAAGGGGGGAGAGTTTGAGAAGGTGAGACCTCTGTGGTGACCTCAGCAGATACAAAAATTGAACCTATGTTGTTGGCATCATTGCAACCAACTGTCCAGCCAACTGACCCCCACTGTTGCAATATTTCTGGTGCAGATGCAGGCACAGTGTTGATAGGAAGGGAATTCCAGGGTTTTGACTCATTGGCAGTGAGAAATCTAGTTCTATGGCAGGATACTGCATGGCTTAACGGGGAATTGGCAGGTGATAGTGTTCCCATGCGTTAGCTTCTCTTGTGTTAGAGGTCATAGATTTTAGAAAGTGCTGTTGAAGTAGGAAAAAATAGCTCACCACATTAGTGTGGAACTGGAGATGCATGCTGGCCAGATTAGATACAGAACTGCCCTATCTCCCTGTATAAAGTTATACAGTTCAGCATTGTGATCCAGATAAATGTTATCAATGTCATAATGCAGGAGCTGACACAACACACTCCTGCTTACGTATCACTTCTACAAACTCTGATTAGAATTTAATAATTTCACGAATGTTGTTTGAAGTGTCTGTACTCTGTAAACATTAAAATGAATTCAAGGTTGCTTGGGATATTTTTGAACCTGGATTAAATCATATCATTGCCAAATGTCCTGCAGCACACTTACATTACGTACACTTTCATTCTAGAGCCTACGTGTCACTTGATTTCAGTTACTGCACTGGTAAAACCCTTGAATTTATTTGGAATAATACCAGATAAGTAAATTAACTGGAATTGTATTCAGCAATGATGTAGAATGAGGAAAGAAGTTGTGGAGGAGGCATACAATCTTCTACATTTATTTATTTCAGAAATATGTAAAGGCACTTCAGAAATAGCAGATCATTTCGTACTGCAGCGACAATTACAGTAGATGTAGCACTCATTTTGCACATAAAGTAATCTCATGAGGCTTTTGGTGGTTTTAGAAAGATATATATTGACCTGGACATGGGAAGAACTCTCGGCTCTTCCAACAGTGTATACTATTCAGTCCATCACAACAATTGTGGAAGCAAATTTCCTTTAAATGTCACCATTATTGTGGAAAAATATCCCAAGTTACATCTTTGGGGCATCATCCCAAAAAATAAACATTGACATCAGAAAAGAGATATTAACAAAGAGGTGGGATATGGGGTTGTGGGAAAAGATTGAGAACTGCAGCCAGCTTTTCAGAGTAGGAGCAACACTGGGAATCTTTTTAAAGATGGTAGGTGTCAGAAGTCCCACACCAGAAGTCCATCACATCCCATTTTTGCCAGGAATGGGAAGGGGATAGGACATGAGTCACTGAAAATTCAAACTCAGGTGGTACAGTGCTTAGTTCAAATAGATCCCATTATGGCTGTTCAAAGTGCCCTAACCTTTAGTGTGAGAGTTATGAACACATGGAGTAGATGTAAATAATTTTGACAATTCTATTTACATGTCATGCTGTGAAGTTAGTTAAATACCCAACCTTTTAACAGTGAGAAAAAGGCTACAGCTATCGGAGTTTACAATAAAAAGATTCAGACTGCTGGACTTTTGATTGACAGGCCACCTGGTATACAATAGAAAATCCCATTACGGGTAGTTCTCCTATTACGCGATATTTGCTTTCTTGTGTGACCTCATGCTGTAGAAAATCATGTAATTGGGAAATTGCTATAGAAAATCGCTATACCTGTACAGCAGAAAGTTCCCTTTTCCAAACAGCATCCAGTATTCATTAATCACGTTACAGCCAATTCGCGTTAATGAAACACAGGTTATAGCAGAGCAACCTGTAGCATGTGTTTCTGCAGTTTCATCGAATTCATTGTTGACAATTCCAAAGGACTGTCATTACAGCTGAGCTCATTATGAATTGGAGTTGGATTCAGTTTCAAAAGAGAAAAAAACACTTTCTCAGAGGGGTATACTGAATGGACGTTTTTTATTAACACTTTAAAGAGATATTAAAGGAGTCACTCTCATCAATGTAGTTAGTAAAATAAAAGTTATTTTTGCATCAGTAGCTGATTGACTAATTGAAGGGATTTGATGTGGCGTGGTGGCTCAGTGGTTAGCACTGCTTCCTCACAATACAAGGGCTTGGTTTCATCCTCCGATGACTGTCTGTGTGCAGTTCACACATTCTCCTTGTGTCTGCATGGATTTCCTTCAGGTGCAGAGGTAAAAGGTACTGCAGATGCTGGAGATCTAGGCCCGAAACGTCAAGCTTTCCTGCTCCTATGATGCTGCTTGGCCTGCTGTATTCATCCAGCTCCACACCTTGTTATCTCTTTCCTTCAGGTGCTGTGGTTTTCTCCCACAGTCCAAAGATTAGGTGGATTGGCCTTGGTAAAATTGCCCAGGGCATCGACGGATGTGCAGGCAAGGTGGATTAGCCATGGGAAATGGAGGGTAAAGGGGATAGGGTGAGTCTGGGTGGGATATTGTTCGGTGGTTTGGTGTGGACTCATTTTCACAAGGTTCTCGAATTGTTCCTGTAGTGGGTGCCAGGCAAGTGGCTATGCGAATGCAATTGGACATATTAGTCGAGATAAGAGAAGGGTAAGAGAGGCTATGTGAATGGCTTGGAGGGCATGGTGATGGCATAGTGAGTTAGTGAGGTGTGGGCTGGTAAGGACCTAACAGCTTTTTAAACACTTGTGGCAAAGTCCCAGAAACCAAGACTTCTAGCCAGGGATAGTAGGAATTGCAGATGCTGGAGAATCTGAGATAACAAGGTGTAGAGCTGGATGAACACAGCAGGCCGAGCAGCATCAGAGGAGCAGGAAAGCTGACATTTCGGGCCTAGACCCTTCTTTTAAGACCAACTAGCCTTAGGGCCTAAGGACAGACTAGACCATAGTGTGGAGCTTTACTCCGTGGCCAAACCCATTCAAAATTAGAAAAGGTGTTCCAAAAAAATCCTGTAAAGGTTCATCAGTGGAGGAGGCTGATTAAGTCATGCTGTTGAGGTAGCAGTGGTTACATTTGCAATTTATAGCTGATTTGATTGGAAAGAAGACCAATAAACTTGAAGTTGATGTGGCAGAGCAATAGAACTTGTATGATTGCAGCAATTCTTTGTGGCTACTTAACATAGTATTTACCTCTTAATAATACCTTCATCTCAGTATAGGTGGTTGAGCATTCACTGCCTGAACTCTGTAATCAAGCATTCGTCTCAGCCTCCCCAGCTTTTCCTTGAAGGTCTACCTCAAAACCTACACATGACTGAGCTTTCTCTATCTAATAGCTCCTTCTTTAATTCTATCTCTATTTTCTGAATATTCCCTCTGCAGGCCACCTTGAGCTGTCTTCTATGTTAAAAGGATCCGTATAAATGTAATTTTCTGCAATATTTATTTAAGTAAATGGTTTTAACAAATCTGCCCACATCAGAGCATGATATGACTTTGGTATATAAGCATAAATACATAAACATAGGTAACAGAGCAACAAAATGCAAGGGATACTTCTTCTGCCCTTATTCCTGCAATGTAATGTCAAGAAATCCCACAGTTCCAAAGAATTGTAAGCAAATGAGGATGGCACACAATGATGTGGAATGCCTAGCTTTGTCTCACTGCATTAGCTCATCATCATTACAGTGAAAAAAGGGAGTTGTGAGGGCTGAGGGCTTACACCTTTCTAACGTAACAGGAAACCAGTCCGTCTCAGCACTCATCCTGTCCCCATGGCCCACGGTGATCTTCTTTCAGAGTCACTGCACCCAACTCTTCCCCTAGTTGGAATAAAAATAGCATGTAACAGGGTATTTTAAACCAAAGCACGTTTACCAAGTTGGCAAATTTCATGTCTCAAGCTACCATCTTAGTAGCAAAATCTGGTCCTTTTTCGATGACCAGATTAATGATGAACATATTAAAGGTTAGGAACCTTACCACCACCCTGTGTCAGCATAATAACATTGAGACAGAATTTCCATTGAGCAAGTTGTTGAGCCAAGAAAATCCTTAAAATGTTACTTGGGCCTTAGGAATCTCCAAACATTCCAAACATTTGATCCAAAAGTAATTTTAGAAAACAGTTATGGTGATGTACAAGTCAGGGAAGTATTTGCTTGCCACTATACAGTAAAGCCAACACCAAATATTGCTGAAAAAACTCAGCAAGTTTGGCAGCAGCTGTGGAGGGAAAACAAAATTAATGTTTCAGGTCCAGTGTCCCTTCTTCAGAACAGAAGGGCCACTGGACCCAAAATAATAATTATGCTTTCTCTCCACAGATGCTGCCAGAACTGCTGAGTTTTACCAACAATTTATGTTTTTATTTCTGATTTCCAGCATCTGCAGTTTTTTTGTTTTTTTCGTACAGTGAAGCCAGTTACCCTGCCAGAACTTCCTAAGTAATGGCAGCGCCATTTCCCTGCTGAAATAAAGGTTAGAGTGCTTTACTTTAACCAAATTAATATTGCTCTGAATACTCTTGTTCAAGCTGAAGTTATTTTTCATCAATCAGCTCAGACAGATTATGACAAGCCTATTCGCCCAGAGGTAGAGACACTACCATTGCAAACAAGGCCCCATTGTTTAAACTGAAAATATTTTCTATTCAACCTCTTCAGAAATTATTTTTTTCCTAAAATTACACTCCACTGGAGTAGATAGGAATTCTGGTTTCCTGTCTCAGAAACTGGGACACGAATAGAGGACACCAGCTGATGTGACTGACCTACTAAAATTGCTACTCTTGACATTGATTTTTGCTAAAGTACAATTGGCTTGATTTTAGTTTATATTGCTTTCATTCTACTGAAATACCTTTGGAAAACTCTTATGGTAAAGGTGTTTTGTAAATGAAAACTGTTGTTGTTGATAGTCAGCTACTGAGAATCTGCTCAGCCAGGTTTTCTAAAGGCCGTAGCTGTAGTTGAGAAATAATGCCAAAATACAGATGAAAGCTAATTTACATAATCAGATCACTAACCAGCATTAGATAGAAAAATACACACAGATGGCAATAAAATGTTATTGCCTACTGACAATCACAATCCATTAACAATCACAGAATATGTTAAAATCCTTATGTGCACATTAATTGGCAGTATTTCTTCAAAACATCATTTATAGTTGGTTACATCATGTTGCATGCACACGCTTGGTGTACTGCAGAGAGCAATGGCTCATTATACCGTTCATCCTCTCTGACAAAATACTGAAAACCTCAGCTAGCATCATAAGTCATGCGGTTTGGAACTTGTGATATGACTGCCAGTCTCGGAGCAAACGGCCTAATGCTGTGACAGTCAGAGATAGATTTTGAAGGACTAAAATAAATTAAAATTTTTCTTCTTATAATATATACAGAAAATGGTAAATTTTTCTTTTGCTTTTGTATTCCCAGATCAGAATGTTTCACACCTGAAGCATTAACTGGACACCAAAAATTGTCTGTCCATGATGCAACCCATCCGGTATCTTATCCAATGGGGAGAAAGCGTTTCTGTGGTGGAAATGCAGAAACAGGAAATATATCTGACAATGTGACTATTTTTCCTACAAGTTCCTGAAGTCAATCTATGGAACATATTGCTCAGGGGCACAGTGGAATAAGATTTGTTACAATAAAAGAAAAATTGATAGGGTTCACTCAAAAAGCACTTTTTGAGATAGAGTATGTGAGACATTACATTTGGAAGGTGTTGCATATTTGGAAGGAACAGGTGACTTCAGACTTCATAAAACTCTATCAATAAGGAATTTCCTCCTCATGAGACTGAATCTGTTGTAAAATAATGAAAGAGGCCATGCTTAGTTAATGACTATCTATCAGGGTTATGGGAGGTGAACTAGATAAGCGCTAGTCTTTTAAACTAACAATTCACATGTTCCCAAGCCTTTTCAAAAGTTTCCATGAGCGTTCAGACAGTTGAAAAGGAGTAGGTGACTATGTAAATGGTGAAGGCTCCATTATTTTATTCATTTCTAGCATGTGAGCATTGTTGATTGGACCAACAATTTGTTGCCTTTCCCTAGTTGGCCTTGCGAAGGTGGTGATGAGCTGCCTTTTTGAGCCTCCTCCACTGATGAACCTTTACAGGATTTTTGAACTGCTGCAGTCCATTACTGTAGGTAGACTCACAATACCATTAGGAGGGGAATTGCACGACATTGATCCAGTAACACGTATGGAAAAATAATATATTTCCAAGTCTGGAAGAGCAGCTTGGAGAGGGATTTGCAGATGGTGGTGTTCCTACATATCTGCTGTCCTTCTCCTGTGTCATATTATGGGCTTGGAACATACTGGCTACACCGCATTGGTGATTTTCTGCAGTGCACCTTGTAGATGGTCTATACTGCTGCTACTGAGCATCAATGGTGGAGGAACTGAGTGTTTGTGAACGTGGTGCCAAAAAAAGGGTTGCTTTATCCTGAATGATGTCAAGCTTCCTGAGTGGTATTGGAGCTGCACTCATCCAAGCACATGGGGTGTATTATATCACACTCCTGAACTGTGACCTGTTAATGGTGGATAGCCCTTGGCAAGTCAGGAAGATTCTTAACCTCTGACCTGCTCTTGAAATTATATAGCTAGTTCAGTTTATTTTCTGGTTAATGGTAATCCCCAGGAAGTTATGAGTGGGGAATTCAATGACAGTAATACTATCAAATGTCAAGGGATCATGGTCAGATTTTCTCTTGTTGGAAATAGTCATTGCCTGGGACTTGTCTGACATGAATGTGACTTGCCACTTGTCAGTGCAAACCTGGATATTGTGCAGGTCTTGCTGCATTTGGTCATGGACTGCTTCAGTATCTGAAGAGTCGTAAATGATGCTGTACAATGTGCAATCCCTAGACTATGTTGGATCTTCCAACCTTCAATGTGACTTCACACCCAAGTACCAGTGAAATTCACTGCCTCTAGCTCAGAGGACAGAGAAATCACAGAAATGTTCATGGCTCATCATCACCGTAGGCACCATTATAAGTAATGGATTAGGAGAGAGCTGACTTTACCTCTAGTGGCCCTTGCAATGAAATAGCACCTGAGGTTCCCACAGAAGAGATAACTAAGAGCAGGCATTACTAAGAATGAGCCTATCCGTCCTTCAACCTCCAACAATTCTCCCCATCAGTGAGGCAGTAGCACTTTCAGAAGAGATAATGAGTGGGGAGATTATCCAAAACTGAAATCAAAGCATTGCAGCTGCAATTTAACATCCACCTGGTCAGGTGTAGGAATTAGAAAGTTTTTTTGATTTTTCTTCTCAACCATATTGGTATGAAATTTCTATAGGCTAATTTTTATATTAAAGAAGTAAATGTAACCCATAGATTGCTGGCAAGGATAGGAACTTTCAATATATCTTATATGAGTCTTGTACAGTTGAATGAAGAGGGCATTCAGGCCCCCAAGTGTCTTGACAGCTTTTTGAGACAACTACCTAACCAACCATTTTTAATATTCCACTCTAAGAGGAAAGTAACCATTGCATATGACAAGAACTTATACAACAAAACACTCATGGGTGTTGTAAAGAAGACTAGAAGGCAGCAAACAAGAAATGAAAAAAATAGCTATGGGAGATACAATAATTGCACTCAGAGGTAAATTACACAAAGCTTTGAAAGAGGAGAGAAAGTCACAAAAATGTAATGGTTTAGGGAGAGAATTCTAGAGTGCAGTGATGCTGTCTGACCAACTGACAGCAGAGAGGGATGGAGAATAAAAGTGGAATGGAGTAGGGGTGCTTAGTGAGCATAGGTCTCAAGAACATTGCAGCGATTAGCCAGAACACAAGCATGTGGAAATGGAGATTTGTACAAGGAAGGTTTGAAGGGATTGGTGGTGTTTGAGATTTGTGAGGGCAGATATATGGGATGAGTTGAACGTGTAGGGTTAACCTTGGGAGAACAGAGGGGAAACCACACTATGTGGTAACAAAGATATTGAAGAAGGTAATGGTAGTGAATTGGGACAAAAATAAGCAATAACGTAACAGTAGAAGGAGACATTCTTCATTTGGGATAACACAGTATAGAGCTGGAGGAGCATAGCAGGGAGTGGTGGGGATTGGTCAGTGAGGTGGGAAGGGCAGATAGACAGGAGAGAAGATGGACAGGTTGTGTCAGGTCAAGGAGGTGGGGGTGAGAGGGAGGGTTGGTCATGAGATGAAGCGGGGGGTGGGGAGATTTTGAAACTGGTAAAGTCCACATTGAGACCATCGGACAATAGGCTCCTGAGGCGGAATATGAGATGCTGCTCCTCCTCACTGACCAATCCCCACCACTCCCTACCTGCACTCACCTATCACCATCCCACCTACCCTTCATAGCCTTACCCCTCCTCTCTATTTATTTTTGCGCTCCCTTCCTCCTCCCCATTTCTGAAGAAGGGTCCCGACCTGAAACATCATCTTTCCCGCTCTTCTGTATTCCTCCAGCTCCACACCGTGTTATCTCTGACTCTAGCATTTGCAGTCCTGACTGCCCCAATTCTTCGTTTTGGAGCAGATCTGATATTTGAAACTTAGCTCAGCATCAAATAGGACCCTTGAGATTGCATACAATCATGTTCGGTTTCAACAAGCATTTGGGAAAGTTGATGAATTTGGCTCATAAAGTACAAGCTTACTGACAGGAACTGAAGTAGGATGTCATGTTATACTGAAGGTATCATACCAAAGCTATGCAGGTGTCACAACAGCACTTTTTTAAGTAATAATGCCATTCCTTCATAAATAGATAGACCACTAGAAAAAAATAAAGAAAATATTGTTAGTATTGTCTTTTTCTACATGATTTCTGTGGTTTTTCATTTCTCTCCCATTCTCTCTTATTTTATACCAATTTAACTTAATTTCACAATTCTTTCTACTTTTCATCAAAAATTGATTTTATTTATCAGTTTTATTGGTACCTGCCAGGCTCCATTGTTTCAACATTTGTATCTTCCAGCAGTTCTCAGTGATTAACAATCAGGAATGGGAGCCCTGGCTGATTGTTTCTCATTCTAGTCAATGGATTCGGAGGTAAATTGTAATCTCTAAGGCCATGTTTCGAGCAGGGGTTTGGTCTTTATGACTAAGTAAGGCATCAGGCTGTGTGTTTGCCTCTGAATGAAGGGTATTGGAAAACATTGGAGGATAGTCAGTACAGCGACATGCCCTGACAGAGGGGTGTTGTGGCTTTAGGAGGTATTGGTGCACCAACTATCCAGGAAGTTTCGACTTTCGATAGCCAAACACCAAGCAAATGGAACCATCAAAATGTTTCCAACCCCAGTTAGTCAGGGACTTGCATTGGTTTTAAATTGTTTGCATGGTTACTTAGCCAGGAAGGGTTAGAGGATTAAAACCTGCACTAACTCCTGAGAAACTATAAAACTGTCAAGCATCCCCTGATAGCACTAGACACATACCCCCAACCTGAACCAACATGCCCAGTTCGATGCTCCTCTCTGCTCCAACACCCCCAACTCATTCACAACCTGCTGTGACCTTGCCCTTCCCCACTTTATAACCTGAAGTATCCATGATCTGCTCTACCCACATGGCACCCTACCCCTCACCCACTTATCTTGCATGATCATCTACTCTCCATAGCTTCTCAAAGTGCTTTTGGGACCTTTTAAACCCTAGAGTACAGCAGTTGTCTCCCCCCTTATCTTAGGGGTTGCAATAACCTAGTGGTACTCATGCTAGACTATTAATCCAGAAACTCAGCTAATGTTCTGGGAACCTGGGTTTGAATCCCACCATGTCAGATAGTAGAATTTGAATTTAATAATAATCTGGAATTAAGAACCTACTGAATGTCAGAAAAACCCATTTTGTTCAGTAATGTCCCCCAGGGAAGGGAATCTGCTGTCCTCACCTGATCTGGCCGACATGTGACTCCAGCAACATGACTGATTCTCAACTGCCCTCTGAAATGGCCCAACAAGCCACTGAGTTCAGAGATAAAAGGTACTGCAGATGCTGGAGAATCCGAGATAACAAGCATGGGGCTGGATGAACACAGCAGGTCAAGCAGCATCATAGGAGCAGGAAAACTTGACGTTTCGGGCCTAAACCCTTCATCAGAAATGGGGGCGGGGATGGAGCCAGTAAAGGTGAGTGTAGGTAGGGGGGTAGGGAGGAGATAGGTCAGTCCAGGGAGGATGGACAGGTCAAGGGGGCGGGATGATGTTAGTAGATAGGAGATGGGGGTGTGGCTTGGGGTGAGAGGAAAAAGAGGTTAGGGAGGTGTAGATAAGCTGGGCTGGTTTTGGGATGCGGTTGGGGGAGGGGAGATTTTGAAGCTTGTGAAATCCACATTGATGCCATTGGGCTGCAGGGTTCCCAGGCTGAATATGATTTGCTGTTCCTGCAGCCTTCGGGTGGCATCACTGTGGCATTGTAGGAGGCCAAGGATGGACATGTCATCTGAGGAATGGGAAGGGGAGTTGAAATTGTTCGCGACTGGGAGGTGCAGTTGTTTGTTGCGAACTGAGCGCAGGTGTTCTGCAAAGCGGTCCCCAAGCCTCCGCTTGGTTTCCCCGATGTAGAGGTAGCCACAACGGGTACAGCGGATGCAGTATACCACATTGGCAGATGTGCAGGTGAACCTCTGCCTGATGTGGAAAGTCTTCTTGGGGCCTGGGATTGGGGTGAGGGAGGAGGTGTGGGGGCAGGTGTAGCACTTCCTGCGGTTGCAAGGAAACGTGCCGGGTGTGGTGGGGCTGGAGGGGAGTGTGGAGCGGACAAGGGAGTCGCGGAGGGAGTGGTCCCTCCGGAAGGCAGATAAGGGTGGGGAGGGAAAGATGTCTTTGGTGGTGGGGTCTGACTGCAGATGGCGGAAGTGTCGGAGGATGATGCGTTGGATCCGGAGGTTGGTGGGGTGGTATGTGAGGACGAGGGGGATTCTTTTTTGGTTATTGTTGCGGGGACGGGGCGTGAGGGATGTGTTCCGGGAAATGCGGGAGACACGGTCGAGGGCGTTCTCGACCACTGTGGGGGGGAAGTTGCGGTCCTTGAAGAATGAGGACATTTGAGATGTGCAGGATTGGAATGTCTCATCCTGGGAGCAGATGCGGCGGAGGCAAAGGAATTGGGAATAGGGGATGGCATTTTTGCAGGAGGGTGGGTGGGAGGAGGTGTATTCCAGGTAGCTGTGGGAGTCAGTGGCTACTGAGGACAGGTAATAAATACTGGCCAGCCAGCATTGCCCACAGTGAATAAAATAAACGGGCTCACATTCAGCCTCAGCATGGATACTTCAATGTATTCACAGAAAAGGTATGGTCCACATTTCTCAAGATGTGACATTTAGAATTCCAGATGAGAAATAGGGAATTCCTCGGCAGGTTAGAGAAAAAGGAGGGATCTGATAGCGATTGCCATTTTTGGGAAGATTCGATCTATGGTTGGAAAAGTGATCGATTTGCATTTACGACTGATGGATTTCGCTTGAGGATTTATCTTAGGGGACAAATGGAACACAGTTAGGTTTATGTCACTAGAAACCTTAACAGTGCATTACATGGAAAGCAACTTCATAAACTCGAAGGCTTAAAATCAGAGTAACACTTCAGCAGTGAAGAATCAACCAGTTGAGTTTGAGAGTGCAATTTGTAGTCCAGATACAGCACTTAGCCAACTAGAAAGCGATGACTAGCAGTTTACATAATGGGGATCATTTGTAGTTCCACAGTGATTTCAGAATATTTTGACACTTTTGAGTAACAGTAACAAAATTTTCCAAGCTTGCTGATTATAAACAATTTCTGCAAATATGCTTATCATCAGTAATAAAAAGCCAAGTGCAGAGAGGTCTGAATGGATCAGGAAACTGGATCAAATGGAGAGAGATGTTATCTAACATGAAGAAATGCTACAGAATACAAATAAGTCATAGGATAATAAAAATTGGCTGACGGAGTGCTGCATATGTAAGTAAAGATTAAAGTTGCACAGCATGTTTTTAAAAAAGTGACCATTATTGAGGTATTTAAGACCCTAATGGAAAGAGGAAAAACAATCTGAGCAAGATGTCCAACCTTCACGTAAACAGTTAAGACAAAAGGAGTGGGGAGGGTGGGGAAGAGTTTCACCACACAGGGAGTGGTAAACATTTTGAATAGGTAAAGTAGGAAAGAGTGGAAGTGAAAGAATTGTACAACCATGGAGAATATTTACTCAATGTTCCTGAGTGTGGGAAGAATTATACTAATAACCAATGTTGGATTGCTAGTCTGGCTCACAGGGTGCATACTTGCTGCTTATATTAATACACAACACCCTATTCTTTGTAATCAGAAAGAACTTGTATGTACACAGCTCCTGCTTTAACCCAACAAAGTTGGTGATGATAGCCATTTACAAGCACAATACTACAGCTGCTGGAGATCTGAAATAAAGACGGAAAATGCTGGAGAGACTTAACAGGTCTGACAGCATCTGTGGAGAAAGAAACAGAGGGATGGTTTTGAGTTCAATCGCTATTTTTGAGAACTATTTCTGAAGTTTCTGAGTTTCTCTGGCACTTCCTGATTTTATTTCAGTGACAGTCATTGTTTGATCAAGGCATTACCTTGCGATATGAACCAATCAGGTCAACCTGCCTGGCTTAAAATGTAAAACAAAGCTTGACAGTTAACTGCCAGTCATCATCTAGTTGGTGCATTCTCTATAGCTTGCCTCACAGTACACTTGCCAACCAATCAGTATTCCCCTCTTTATATTGTATACATTTCTTCTCTTTATTTTGATACTCTTGTGAATTGTCCTGATATGTGTTCGATGAAATATTTAGAAACAAATGTTTTTTTCCTTCAGAAAGTTTCAAGTTTTCCACTACCAAATGACAGTTTGATTATTGCTGACAGGAGAGATGTGCTGTAAAAATGTTTCCTCTTGCACTCATTAGAACAAATGCAAGAATGTAAAATTCTCTTCCAAAAGGGAAAATGAAAGATTGTTCCTTACCTTAGAAATACAAAGATAAGGAGATGGTACTCTAGTATCGCGGTGCCTTGTTTGGCCTGCTACATTCAGTTTTGGGCACAACACCCCAAGCAGAATATGTTGGCTCTGGCAGTGTTACAGCATGCTATGAGCAGAATTATATCATGCTTCAAAATTATGAGGATGCGCTGTGCAAACTTGACTTGTGTTTCCCTCAATTTAGGGAATTAAGGAGGGGTCTAATGTTGTTTTTGAAATGTTTCAATAGTGCAGACACAGGGAAATAATCTCTGGAGGATCCAGGTGATATCGTACAATCTTAAAAATTATAATTAGGCCAGAATTCAGAAGCACTGTCTAACTGTGGATGAAGTGTCATTTGAGATTGATGAATGTTTTATCTATGACCATTAAGTGGCATGGATCTGTAGAAGAGCTTAATGGCCTGCTCTTGTTTTGACAGCAGTGCTTCCCAATTTTCCTTGTCCATTTCAAGGCTTTGAAATTGTTGCAATCCCATGATGAAAACTGTGAGGGGTTTGGGGGCTGGCAGGGCTGGTTGGAAGGGCTGTGAGAGCTACAGTACTGCTGATCTCACTTGGTCTGAGCTCCATGCAGCTACTGCTGCCTCAAAGTTTCAGTTCACTTGGGGTCCCAACCACTATATCCTCTATTTTCATTTACAGTGTGTGGATCTCCAAGGTCCAAGTGTGGCAAAGGCTTCCAGAAGCAAAAATGGCTGCACAGCATAGAGGATACCTAGGTCCCAGGATCCCAGAAGCATTGTGCCATGGGATGAATCTTACAGGGTGTCCTAGTCCATTCTCCCCAGCTGAAAAATCAGGGGGTGTTCACCAGCCAACTTGAAATTTTTTTATTCTTTGATTGGTTTTGGGCATTGCTGCTGAGGCCAATCTTTGCTGCCCATCCCCAATGCCCTTGGGAAGATTAGAAGGCCTGCCTTCTTAACCTACTGCAGTCTACCTAGTGCAATTAAACCTACAATGCTGCTGGGAAGGGTGTTCTAGGATTTTGACCCAGTGACGGTGAGGAAACAGTGCTATAGTTCCACGCAATGTGGCTTCAAGGTGACCCAGCAGATGGTAGTGTTTGCATGCATCTGCTGCCCATGTCCTTCAAGTTTACAAGAGATCACCGATCTGGAAAGTGCTGTCAAAGGAACCTTGGTGTGATGCAGCATTTAATCTTGTATATAACGCACGCTGCTGTGACTACATATGAGTGTTGGAGGGGAACAGTGTTCAAGTTGGCAGAAGCAGTCTTGATCAGTTGAACTGAGAGATAATAAGAACTGCTGATGCTGGAGTCAGAGATGACGGTGTGGAGCTGGAGGAACACAGCAGGCCACGCAGCATCAGTGGAGCAGGAAAGTTGACATTTCGGGTCGGCACCCTTCATTTTCTGAAGAAGGGTCCCGACCCGAAATGTCAGCTTTCCTGCTCCTCTGATGCTGCCTGGCCTGCTGTGTTCCTCCAGCTCCGCATTGTGTTATCTCTTGATCAATTGGACTGCTGTGTCCTGGATAGTGTTGATTTTTCTATCTGCATTCACTCTTCATTAGCGTTGATGCCAAGACGAAAATAAGAAAAAAAAATATTGTGATAGGAGCTTCACATTCTGATTCAGTTAATCTGCCATTTCTGAAACCTATTCTATCTCTGTTTTATCATCGCATAAAGAGTCAATAGTTATCCATGATGGTCTCTCCCTAGTCCATGACTAAATACTATATTTTGGAAGTACTTGTGCTAGGCACTTTGTAACATCTTTTATCTAACTTTTGCTCTTTCCCTTTGAAGAAATATTTTTCCCAAGCTCAAAATTTCCCTAAACCAGCCTAAATTTATCCATACCTAGTAAGAATTGTAATTAACAGAATAAGCTGCTTCTTAGAGAACTAGAATTAATTCTTCATATTACCAGTCTGCGCTACAACTGTTTAGTAAGTCATAGAGCTACTTCAAAAATTTACTGTCAATTTTTTGACAATTTGCTCAATTAGTTGTTAATTGTATCAGTTGAGATTAAATGCGAACATGTGGAGGTCATTGATTGGGTTGTGAGCACTTATAAAGAGAAATTCATCAGGTATTTACATGGAGGGAGTTGCATGCAGTAATCCTGTGTTACAGAACTGTGAGGTGGTTCATTGGCTCAGTTGGCCTTTACTTACAGCAACCTGAAGAACTCCATGTTTCCTGCATGTATGGATTGTGAATGGCTACAGCTCCCTTTGCGTTACTTAAAGGTGCTTCTTCTGAATATGTGTTTACACTTTGATCACATACGCCTGATCTTTGGCTACCTGTGTGGAAGGAGGCAGGAATGTGTCCTTGCAAAGGAAGGCTGGAGAGAAATGCAGTGGAGTTTGCCGAGGTTCATCCCGAGCAGCTCCATGACACTGGACTCTGTGCTGTACGGTCTGTTCCCTCCGACGTACACTGAGACAAACATCGACTGTGACTAGAGGACGATAAACTCAGTGAAAGATGCTCTTTGGCCTGCCTGAAACTTGTTGGCTTTCCAGAGCAAGGAGTTGATTACAAACCAGTGTGGCAAACTGGTACATTCCAATGTCCAGGACTATGTGCTGAGGGATGCACTAAAGCTTGGGGCAGGTGTCGCCAAGAGGCAGTGTGGAAAGACCACCATTTAAGGCCTTCCTGCTGAAGGTAAATAGGGGCCTGTTCAGTTATTGAACCCCCCTCGTGCCTTACTGTATGTAAATATAGTCTTGTATGTGTAAGAGATGCCCTTGGTTTGTTAGGATAGAGTCAAATTCAAATGCTTTTTGTTTACTTGATATGCTACTATACAGAATCGAACTGCATTTGTGCCAACTTATACATACAAAGATGTTTTATGAATAAAGTATACTTTTGAAATTACAAAGAAACTTTGCAAAGGAAGTCTGGAGAGCGATACAGTGGCTTTTGTTGAGGTTTGTCCCAAGCAGCACCATGACACAGGACTCAGTGCTCTATGGGCTGTTCCCTGGGACGCACTCCAAGACAAACATCCACTACACCTGGTGGACCATCAACTCAATGGAAGATGCTCTTTGGTCTGCCTGAAACTTGTTGGTGTTATTTGTTACAGTTTAAACAAGTTGCAGACAATTCTTTGCCCAGAATGTGATGAATGATTTTGCCCAGGTGTACCACAATACCAAAGCAGTCAAGTGAATATGAACACAAGCTAGTACCAATGCAAAACAGTCCCACTCTATTAGTAAGAAAATTACAATAGTTTTTGATACTAAACATACTATCCCTAATCCAGTTTGACCCCTTAAAATTACAATACTTAACTGAGTCTCTTGCAAATTTACGCAGTTGCTCTCTTGCTCTGACTCTGTCTCTAGGGCTGTAAAGCTGCTTTCTCTCTCTCTCTCTCTCTCTCTCTCTCTCTGGATGGTCAGCTGGTTGCTACCTCTTGCCATGCTGGTCTCCTCAGAATGCCTCCAACAATTCCAAGAGAGAAATTTCCAGGTGATCTCTCTTTTGATATATTCATGATGGTTTGCTTGAACTTTCCTATAGTTCTGGCCAATCAGGGAGATGTACTTGATAATTTTAAATAAGAGTCAATCATTTAGATGACATGCTACTGTCAGTTTCTTTGTGTAGCATGACCCAGTGTCTTTCTGTCCGGGCTGTCCTTTGTTTAATGGATAAGTTGTTAAGGGTGCCTGTGCAAACTAACTGTTGCCTTTTACATTATGCTAATATCATTAGCACCTGGTTGCTATGTTTGCACTGTGTCCGGTGTGTGTGTTTTGTGATTTCAGAGTTTCACTTCACCAATGTACCCAGCATTCCTTGCTGTTTGACCAAGTTAGCAATCTATCTGTGTTTTAGCAGCCAGGAGGCTGCTACATTGGCTTTCCAGTGCAAGGAGCTGACCTCGACTGAGTGTTGCAGACAGGCACACTCAAGGTCCAGGACTACGTGCTGAGGGATGCAGTAAAGCATGAGGCAGCTGCCACCGAGGCTCAGTGGGGAAAGACCACCATCTAAAGCCTTTCAGCCAAAGTTAAATGGGGGAATCAGACCCTCCTAGTGCCTCAGATATATGTAAATATAGTCCTGCATAAGTAAGAAATATCTTGGATTTTTATTTTGTTCTTAATGTGCAAAGACTGTATAGATTTAAACTGCTCTAGTGACTATGTACGTATATAAAGATTTTTATGAATAAAGTATATTTTTGAATTTAAAAAAATGGGACTCCTTCCAGGTCTGCTCCTGGGCCTGGTCAAAGTATTCATAAACAGGTCCGGGCACTGAGTGTTAACAGGCCCATTTGCTTCCTTCTGTCCCATGGTATGTCCACACTTGGGTGCTCCTGAAGACAAAGCACATGATGTCTGCTAACCACTTGAGGCTTCTGGGGATAATAGGCTTTGCAGGATCTTGATTGTATTTCTAAGCCCCCAGTCAATTTTGTAATTAAATTTAAGGTTCCTTTAATAATTGGATTTCAGTTACACTACCCCCTTTTAAGGGTCTATCACTGAACTTGTTCAATTAGGTTTGAAGGGTGTTCAAGAGAGCATTAAAAGAAATTCACTTTAATGAGTGGTTCTTCAGTTAACTGGTTAATTTAGTTTACTTGCTTTATTTAAAAAGGCATAGAGGGACTGATACAAGAATTGTGGAGTCAGGAAGTACTTACCTGTAATGCATCTATCCCAAGTAAAGGTTGACCTTGCTTTCTTCTAATACCAACTGGTTGTTAGGAATATAATAGTAGTGTTCTGAGGTAATTTAATATTTAAACAAATGAAAAACATCATACAAGGGGTACAATATTGGAATTTCATCTCAACGTGTGCTTGTAATTAATGTCACACAAGGCAGTTAAATATCATTCTATCAGTTGGGGGCAAAACTTACCGTAAAATCGGTTTGAATGTTGGAATTCCAGTTGTGGTACAGGTCAACAATGCAAAACTACTTTCAGTTTAACGAAAGATAATTGTGAATTGGCATATTGCTGAGTGAATACATAGAATGGCTGTTGTGTGAACTTGAAAATGATCATGCTGGTACAGTAGCAGGTGACTGGAAATTGCGGCAGCAGTATTAATGAGTGTCTAAAATATTCTGCATCCCAACACTGGTATATCGGATAGTAGATGTTATCTTTGTTCCTGTTTTCCATTTAATGAGAACTAAGTGAAAAAAACAAATATGGATAAGTTTTATACCTTAAAAAAATTGAGTAAAAACAGCATCTTATTCTTTAGTGGAGTTACTGTTTCCATAAACTGATTATTTTTCAGAATTGAAAAAGACAGTCTGTGTTTCCAGAATCCATTGTCACCATGAGCTTCTGAAGTACTTCAGTACTATAATGAGATCACACAACGAAATATTAAAACCATAAATAAAACAGGTTGTTAAAAGCAAGAATGGTTCCAAATTTGTATTTTTTAAAAAATAATTTTCATTCAGTAAATCCTTCTGATTCTTTTATTTCTGCCAAAGAGAAAAGGCTATCCAGGGTCTTCTGGTGCACTGGCAATGTCCCTGCTTATGGGCCAGTTGGTTCATCTCAGGATTTGATGACCATGGAGACATATCAGAATAAGTACAGAAAGAGGTAAAGGCTTACAGCTCAATGTTTATGATTTGATGCTCAGATACATTTATACATCAATCTTTCCCTGGCGTTTGGGGATCTTTATGAAAGATGGGATATTTTCATTGTCTCATAAGCAGTGAATATAGAAATGTTGTTGTGATGGAAAACTTGGCCCAGCTGTGTTACATCTGAACGTGATCCAATCTTTACCAACCGCAATGTCATCCTTTTGTGAAACAAGCTGAAGGCATGTGGAGCTGAATCTCCTATAAGCTCCACACCCCACACTGCTGCTGATTGTGTACAGACCTAAACATCTCTACAATGTACTGATGATAGTGCATGATGATGTCACCTCGGACCGTGGGGAAGTGGGGGCCACCATTGCATTTGCTGTTTTTGCTGGTGATGTCAATGTTGCCAAAGCACAAGAACTTCCCACAGTCAGGAAAGCCTAGCTATCATGAATCTTTCTGGTTAAGGTGAGCCAGGAATTTTATCTTGACATGTTGGACTTAATGTAGTCAATGTAAAAATTAGGTCTCTTTGTTTGAAATCCAACTTGTCGTACAGACTCCTCTAGCCTAGCGTTCTGCTACACGTAACATGACTCTCCAGGCAGCTGTGATTATGCCCAACTGGAATACTTGTGCGTACCATGTTATTCTTATCTGATTAGTTTTTGGACTTTTACGGACAATACAGCAAGGTGTAACAATAAGATAGCCCAGACATCTGTCACCCTTTTTCAGGATGATAATTCGTGCTATCACATCGGAGCATTAAGTGCACTAGTTAGAATGTTTAATGAAGTGTGATGCATTTTGATTTTGACTTCCATTGATGTGATACAATGATGTAAATGACTATGATACCATAAATGGTGGCTGCAATGACTGCCCATGGCATAAAACGAATTCAAGCTGCGACTGAAATGGTTTGTAGTGGGCTTGCTGTGTAATGCATCCCAAATATTATTACCAAATAACAGCAAACTTTGAAACGTTCAAAATGCATGGCTAGAACTTATCCGTGAATTACTTAAATAAAAACAAAAAACCACATAAGACAAATATTTGGATTTGTGGAAATCCATGAATGGCAATACGGCAGGTAAAAATGGAAAATGTGTGGGCAAATGTGATAATGCACATCTAACCTGTACGGATTTTTAAATTGGCATCATTGTTCAAGTTTAATTCATCTAAGTTGAAGTTTCAATATTTTGAAACAATTAATTGTTGAACAAGAAGGAAGGGTCAATGGAGAGTGAAACTAAAATAGAAATTCTAAAAAACTGAGGTGAATAAGCCGGGAGAGTATCTTCTGCTGTTGCAACATATAATGCTAAACCATTGCTAATATTTTTAATATTATTGCAACCAAAGCTTCCAGTGAGAGAAAATATCTTGTTCACAGTTAAATCATTTGGCAATGAAGCCTTTGTTAGAATAAGTAGATTTACTATCCAAGTAATAGGAAATATTGCACTGTTCCATTCCTGGATCTTGGCCAATTTTCCGATAGCACAATAGCTCGCTAGCTTATTATTCAAGCAATCGTGTTCCCTGATTGCAAATGTACCAGGCTGTACCAGTATGCTGCTATTTTTCTGGGAATTTGTGTTATTACAAGAGTCAGGCTTTCTCTCTCGTTGACTAACTGCTGCACTTTACAGGAAATTGTTAATGAGCTGTATGTTATCATTAGTGACACAGGAATTAAGAATCATAGAATCCCTACAGTGTGGAAACAGGCCACTCAACCCAACAAGGCCACACTGTCCCTCCAAAGAGCATTCCACCCTGGCTCATTCCCCTACCCCTGCATTTCCCCATGTCTAACCCACCTAACCTAAACTTCGCTTGACACTGTGGGCAATTTAGCATGGCCAGTCCACCTAGCCTGCACATTTTTGGCACACAGGCAGTCGTCTGAGGGTAGAATTGAACCTGGGTCCCGGGTGCTGTGAGGCAGCAGTGCTAACCACTGAGGCACCGTGTATGGGATTATACAACTTCCCACCCACATTCCTTTCATGAAACCAACTATTTAAATATTAAGTTCTGAGGAAGGGTCACCAGACCCGAAGCATTAACTCTGTTTTCTCCTTCACAGATGCTGCCAGACCTGCTGATCTTTTCCAGCAACCTTGTTTTTGTTCCTGATTTATAGCATCTGCAGTTCTTTTGGTTTTTATCTAAATATTAAGGTAATTGCATTATAGATATAAAGAAGGTAGGTTTCTGATCAGCAGTAAGCAATTTAAAATTAATGGGCCACCACTAACACCTATTGCAAAATGCAGGACAAAAACAGGTTCAATTGAAAGAGATTTAAAAGAAGTGAGAAGACGAATTGCCAATTTCAGAGAGTTGGAAATTAAATATAACAAAACCATGATGGATAGGTGGCTGGTGTGCCACATGCTGGGTTTTATGAGCCTCCACCCCAGCACCAAATCCCCTGGCCAGGGAGAGAAAATTCAGCCTTTTGTTTTTAAAGGAACATAATGTTTAAGCAGTCTCCTGGGAATTTCTTTCTGTGCAATTTCCAGTATTTATCAGAGTTAATAATATATCTGCTGATATCCTCCTCAAGGTGATATTATTTCCATATTTGTTACATGTCTGTTTTACCTTCCACATATTGGCTTTCCTTAGTGTATAATAGTATATGTAAAAGTATAGGAGTGCGTGACCAGAGAAGGCAGGAAAGGCAAATGAGATTTGACCTGACTGGTCTGTTCACAATCATATCCAGTATCTTGTAAATGTTAATGTAGCTGGAGACTGAATAATAAAGACTCTAATTCCTGAAGAAAGCTAACAAATTTTTGCATACTCTTGCAGTCTGCTCCATTGCAGGAAAAGGCACAGATCAATTAATTTGATGTGCCTTACAGTGAACTATAGAAGATCTCAATTAATGTGCAGGGCATTTTTAAAATTAATTTTTCATGGGATATGATTGTTTCTGGCTAGATCAGCATTTATTGTCCACACCTAAGTGCCCAGAGGGCACTAGCAAGTCAACAACGTTGTTGTGTGCCAGCAAGCTCGTGTAGGCCAGACCAGGTAGGAATAGCTAATCTTCTTCCCTAAGAGTCATTAGTGAACCAGATGGGTACATGAGAACTTAATTACCAGCATTCCCTCTAAGATGTGTGGCCATTACAAAGCCCTGCGCATGGCGATCAGTAATGACATACCGATCACAACGTTCACTTCCAGTTCCAAAAGTCAGTGGACCTCCAGAGGCCAACGTAGCTGGGAAGAAAATACTGGCAATCGCCATTAGACTGACTTTTAATTTCAGATTTTTTTTTTGTTGAACTTCAGTTTCACCATCTGCCATGATGGGATTTAAACCCAAGTGCCTAGAGTATTGGCCTGCGTTTTTCCTAAATTACTTCTCCAGTGACACTGCCACTACACCACCACTTCTCCCTGTGACCACAGGAGCAGAAGCATACACATCAGTTTGTTTCCATGATCTATTTGTTATGAAGCAGTCAACCATTCCAACCTTAATTGAATGATCAAGAACCCAATAATAGCTTTTGGAATCGGAGAGCAGCTACACAGCATTCATTCCAAACGTCCCCGCACTATCCAGCCAGGGGGGAAGATGAACCATTCTACAAAAATATTCACCGAATTGAAGAGAAACAGACCTTCAACTGTTTATACTGAATAGTGGAGTTTCAAGATAAGAGCCCATCTGAACTAATCAGACCTGATGGCTTGTCCATCACAGGCATTTCCATGCAGAGGACCCTAAATATCTACTCGGAGACAATAGACAGTGCAATGATAATGAATAAGGTGGTGAGGAGAATTAGTTGCTGCTGAGTTAAATAAAGAGACCGCTGAAATCATTAAAAACATATAATACTGTTGCTATCATAATGATTTTCTTTGCTGCCATCCTGTCAATTTTGAATCCTCATTCATCTATTACCTACTATTAATTAGATCCAGAGCTCAACATTTGCATTAAAATCACTTAATGAGTGCAGCATAAGATGTATAGAATCACAACAGTGTGGAAGCAGGCTACTTGATAGCCATCGAGTCATGCCAGCATCCAAATAGCATTCCATCCAGACCTGTAACCTTGCATTTTCCATGGCTAATCCATCCAGCCTGGACAGTATAGGCAATTTAGCATGGCCAATTCACCTGACCTGCACATCTTTGGACTGAGGAAATCTGAGCAAACCCACACAGACATGGGGAGAATGTGCAAACTCCACACAGGCAGTTACCAAAGGCTGGAATCAAACCCAGGTCCTTAATGCTCTGAGACAGCAGTGCTAGCCACTGAGCCACTGTGCCACCCCATATTGGAGCAACTGAAAGGTATTACATGGATTCAATTTATTGTCACTGACATCAGCAAGAATCATGAGTCCCAGCAGGAAATTAGGAAATGAAGTTTCTGCCTCAGTGCTGTAATTGACTTCTTTGAGGAATTGACAAAGTTAGTGAATGTTGGCATTCTGATTGATACATCATTTTGATTTTCAAATGGCTTATTAAATACTGCTCAGAGGTTTGAGGGCATCAAGTGTATTTCTTCATCACTGAGGGTGGCCATTACTTCCATGCAGATTCATCTGTGAATATATGACTACCTTGGAAATTTTATCATCAGTCATTTGCACTACACGGCTGTTTCATCTGAGCTGAATTTTGAGTGCGTCAATTCTTTCCAGTTTTTTTAAGGTATCATAGCGGTGGGAACATTGTTCTCACATTTGTTGCCCATGATGTTCTGAATGTATCTTGTGAAAGCTATCCAGCTGCTTAATATGTCTGGAATAGGTAGTCCATATCTCTCAGGTATTGCTCTGGAGATATTACTACAGGTTTGTACCAAGCAACTTACAAGTTTTTCTCTTCCTGCACAGTCCCTTGTTCAAATAGATAAATATTAAACATACCCTGGCAATTCTGTTTACCACCGCACAGTCATTGTAGACATTTCTGCAAGTTGTGCTTCTGTGATAGGCAAAATTACCTATCGCATTCAGGGTTAAGCCTAGAAGGTTACTGCAAAAGAGTTCATCAGGTAGGCCAGAATTACACTGGACAGAATTTTTTCTATAATCTTGCCGGCAAAGAGTTTTCATCAAAATAGGAGCAAAAATGTACAAGGGTCATCACTGAAGTTTTGTCCAGTGCTGTTCATTATTTCCGTTAATGATTTAGAAAGGCCAGCTTTGCACATTTGAGAATCTTGATTGAATAACTAGATTACAAGGTAATTTCAGGGAGTTTAAGATGACTTTGTGTAAATCATGTCTAAATCCATGCCATTTAGGGATTGAGCCACAGTAAGTTCCGAAGGTTAACTGGAATCAGTATGGGATTTCAGGCAGGTTGATCAGGGTGCTGTCAAAGTAATTGGCCAATTTTTCCTGCAATGAAACAAAGGGAGAGATAGACTATAATGGAACTGGATTGAAACCTGCTTTGGCACTAGCCTCTTTGCTGCTCTTGCTTATTGCTTATTTAATTTGACTCTTACAGAGTGATTCTTCTCTCACTGTGGATTTTGCTGCCTCCTTAATCCAGCAGCACCTGGAGGAAACCCATGCAGACACAGGGAGAATGTACAAACTCCACACAGACAGTCACCCGGGGGCGGAATTGAAATCTGGTTGCTGGCGCTGTGAGGCAGCAGTGCTAACCACTGTGTCACTGTGCCACCGTGGCACCCTGTATGGCTTTCAAATCTCTTTTAATTCAACTGTGGTTGGTGCTGGCTTTCTCCGGTCTCCTCAGTCTCTATGGGCAGTTGTTTCCTTTTTGGGGGAATTAGTTTGCTCCTGGCTAAATAATTTCACAATTAAAGATCTACCTTTGGGTTGCGGAAGCTTGGGATGATCCTCACTGTTCCCACACCTGTAAAAAAAATTCACTTTTTAAATAACTTTTGTTAACTAGTGACATCTCAACACTGTATTTTCCGTGTGCCCTTTTAGCAGCACCCTGTAAATTGATTTGTTTTTAAAAAGAAAAATCTTATATTTTCCCCACTAGCAAGGTGTCTGAGCATCCCATAGATCTGTGAAGGTTTCTCATTTCTGGCTTTTTAAAATGTTAGTGTTCACTGTTCCTTTTGATTCAAACTCCTGACACCTGTCCTGATCAGCAGTCATGCCTGAGCCAACAGTGGCCGCCATTAAAGCTACTGACAGTGGTCTTGCATATTCCGCTTCTGCAGCCTACGTCCCGATGGCCTAAACGTGGAATTCACCACTGGTTTTAAAATCTCCCCACCCCACCGGCCTCATCCCATGTCCAACCCTTCCTCTCATCCCTGCCTCCTTGATCTGACACAACCTGTCCATCTTCTCTCCCACCTATCCACCCCACCCATCCCACTGACCAATCCCCACCACTCCCTATGTGCACTCAACTATCACTATTTCACCTACCTTCCCCAGCCCCACCTCTCCTCTCTCTATATTTATTTTTGAGCTCCCTTCCCCCTCCCCAGTTGTGGAGAAAGGTCCTGACTCAAAACGTCAACTTTCCTGCCCCTCTGATGCTGCCTGACCTGCTGACTTCCTTCAGTTCGACACTGTGTTATCTTTTTCCTTGACTCTGTCTTGTTGCTCAAAAGCAGTTATTGATAAAACTCTATTTGCATATTATTGAGTCTGCTCATTGTTTTTCCAAGCCAAATACACCACAGACAACTTTTCACCACAATCGAAAACTTTCCAAAAGATATCAAAAAACTAAAAGAGAGACTCTTGAGTTTCAGAACCTTTAATAACTAAGTTTAATTTCAGATCAAACAGATCCTTGGTTACTGATGATTTCATTAGCTTGACTCTAGACAGTTAGGTGATTAACGTTTTAGGTCAGTATTTTTCCTTTTAAAACTTATCTTTTTTCCATGAAAGTCTCAGGTATTTAAGTCAAATGATGATGATCAAATAAAGATTGTAACTTTCACTATTATTGTTGTACTATAATGACACTATATTTACTTAATAACCTTTGTATTCTCTTAAATGATATCTCAAGGAAGACAAAGTGGATAATTAATGTTTGCTCAAAAAGGCATGAATGTGAACAAGTCACATCTGCTGGTGGATCCACTGCCAGTCAATGCAGTACACTGAAAAATATTCTTGTCATTTGAGATTTTCGGCAGAGAGATACTCTGACAAGGTCTTATTCTCGTCCTGCCAGTTCCTGACATTTTCCCCCACCCCCCGATCAAACTGGTTAACCCAGAGGATACAGTCTGCTGTAGACTGGAGTTTAAACTTTTCAAGCATTCTGGAACTAGATGCTTCACTTAAAGCCAGAGCTAAGGAATGTTCTGACATGAATAAGCTCAGGAGCAACCAATCTTCCATCCAGAAAGTCTTTGCCTGGAAACCCTCTTCAATTCCTATGGATTCTGGACTTGTCTCCTCCTGCACCAAAGTCTGCAGTGCTGTGTTGGGGATTCTTTGCAAATGCCTCTGGTTTATGCAGTCCTTTTTGTTGCAGGACAGTGATTTTGATTTGATTTAATTTATTGTTATCCCATGTACTGAGATACAGTGAAAAGTACTGTTTTGCATGCTGACCAGACAAATCATACCTTAAGAATTATATCAAGGGAATAGAACAGAATACAGAATATTGTGTTACAGCTACAGAGAAAAAGTCACAGGGAAAGTTCAACTCTAATATACGAAAGGTCTGTCCATTAGTCTGATAACAGCAGGGAAGAAGCTGTTTATGAATCTGTTGGTACATGTTTTTAAGCTTTTGTATCTTCAGCCTGATGGTAGATGGTAGAAGGAAGTATACCCAGGCTGGGAAGGGTCTTTGATTATAGTGAATGCAAATCCGAGGCAACGGGAAGCATAGATGGAGTCAATGGAAGGAAGGCTAATTTTTGTGATGGACCGGGCTATGTTCACAACTCCCTGCAATTTCTCGTGGTCTTGGGCAAAGCAGTTGCCATGTCAAACTGTGTTGCATCTGGATGACATGCTTTCTATGGTACATCTTTAAAAATTGGTAAGAGTCATTGTGGACATGCCAAATTTCCTTAATCTTCTGAGGAAGTGGAGGCGTACATGTGCTTTCTTGACTGTAGTATTGACATGGATAGTCTAGGATGGATCATTGGTGATTTTTAGTCCTAGGAACTTGAAGCTCTTAACCATCTCCTCCTCAGCACATTGATACAGGTGGGGCCATGTCTTCCACTTCACTTCCTGAAGTTGATGACCAGCTCCTTCATTTTGCTGACATTGAGGGAGAGATTGTTGTCTTTACACAATGCCAATAAGCTGTCTATCCCTTGTTTGTCTATTCTGCCTTGTCGTTGTTTGAGATCTGACACAACATGGTGGCGTCATCAGCAATTTTATAAATGGAGTTAGAGCTGAATGTGGCCATAGAGTTGTGAGTGTATAATAAGCATAGTAAGGGGCTGACTGCACAGTCTTACGGGGCACCGGTGTTGAGGATTATTGTGGAGGATATGTTGACGTCTACCCTCACTGATTGCAATCTGCAGGTCAGGAAGGCGAGGATCCAGTTGCAGAGTAGGAGTAGCGTCCTAGGTCTCAGAGTTTGAGGATGAGTTGGTTGGAATTATCGCGTTGAAGGCAGAACTAAAGTCATAAAAAGGGGTCTGACATAGGTGTCCTTGTTATCCGGATGTTCCAAAGATGAGTGTAAGGCCACGGGTATTGCATCTGCCATGACCTATAACCACAGTTCCCTAGTTATTTCTATACGTGCTTCAGTCAACATGCACCTCACATTTAGGTAGTGCAGGCTGGCTTGTTGTGCTAGCCTGTCTCAAATTTCCTTCCCTTATTCAGGCACACAGCCGCTCAGCAACACACTCATGATCGTGTCATGGAACCAATGATAGAAACGACCAGACAGCATGATGTTCACTTATGAGGATAGATTGAAGAAGTTGGGATTGTTCTTCTTGGAGAGAAGAAGGCTGAGAACATATTTGATTGAGGTCTTCAAAATCATGGGCAGGCTGGACAGAGTTGATGGGGAGAAGCTGTTCCTGCTTGTAAAAGAAAAAAAAAGTGGGCGTGGATTAAAGTGATGTGAGAAAAATCTTTTTTTATGCGGCGAGTCATTAAGCTGTGGAATGAGTACCAGGAAGTGTGGTGGAGGAAGGTTCAATTGAGGCATTCAAAGGGCATTGGATGATTATTTGTATAGAAATGGTATGCAGGGATATGGGCAAAAGGCCAAAGATTGGCATGAAGTAATGATGCTCATTTAAAGAGCGTAAAATGCACTGTAACAAGTCTGTGATTCTTGATGATAGTTTGTATGCTATCTGCAAAGAAGTAACTTCAGAGCAGAGGCCTGAGAGCACAGAACAAATTGCCTCAATTTTGTGGGTCAAATTCCCACTGAAATTGCCCAATTCACTGAAATTACTGGGCACGACTTGGGTGCATCCCTTTTTCTACCAAATCCAATGTTTGCAAGTGGAACAATTTGCGGTTCATAATTCACACAACAATGAAAGCGGAACTGAGCAGCAGTGACATTTGAACTTAGTGCTGAGTTCAAACAGGCTCTATTTTGGCCAGTCCATGGTCTGCAATGTGGAAGTCACAATTTTATGGACAATTTGCAAATGCCGTCAAAGAGCGGATAAAGTCTTTTTAATTGTCATGACCTGATTTTCCTAAAATTCCCTGCTCTTTAAACACGAAATAAAAACAAGCAGAAATTGGCAGAGATGTTTGGAAAAGAGATCCTCTGCTGGGCTTTGATTGACAGACGTCAGATGGAGGCTATTAGAAATTCTGGTGAGTTCATGCTGATACATTTAAGGGTTGAATTAGCATTTCCCAAAAGAAATATTACTACTAGAATACTGCTCCAAATGCTTGGCTAGGTTTCTCCCTGTAGCTATCTATAATGTGCACCGTAGTTTGGTAAGTCTGACTCTATTCCATTCCATCACCACCTACCCAAAGTGAAAATTGGCTCTAACAAAGCCCTTTACACTGAAACAGGTCTGCTGATTTGGGAAATATCCCCAGCTCAGGCTTTGATAGCCAAAACTCTGGTGCTGTACATTTGATTAATCCATTTTAGGAGATCTAAGTTGCACACAACACTGGAAAAGGAGCTCTCTTTCAAAAACTGTAAAGTTGACAAAAATGAAAAGAATGCACAGCCAAAAAATATTGATTCTGTTAAATCCTCAACTTCGGAATTGTTGACAGAACCCAAATGCAAGCATTTTACTCAGCTATTATTGTCAGCTTGACTATCGAACATCTATGGAATTTACTATCACATCCTTTACAACTGTAATGTATTCAAAGTGTATATAGATCAAAATATTCAAGATGTGAGTTGTCAACGAATTAAATGAGACTTATTTGCTGAATGAGCATGATGCCTGCCTTTTCTTTGGGCAGAAACTTGCCGCCGTCTGAGCAGTGTGCGATGTGCTGAGATTTATAGCCGAATCAGATAAAAAACCTGACAAAACCTATTTTGACTTTGGGAGCATCTCGATCGAGCTTGTATGCTTTTGACAAGCACTCTCAGTGAGTTTCCTGTTAGGCAGCAGCAAGTTGATAAAGTAAGGGAGAATATTTAGAGATAGTAGGAACTGCGGATGCTGGAGAATCTGAGATAACAAGGTGTAGAGCTGGATGAACACAGCAGACCAGCAGCATCAGAGGAGCAGGAAAGCTGACGTTTCTGGCCTAGAACCTTCTTCAGAAAGTCTAGTCCCAAAACATCAGCTTTCCTGCTCCTCTGATGCTGCTTGGCCTGCTGTGTTCATCCAGCTCTACACCTTGTTATCTCAGGGAGAATATTTACTTGTTCAATACCTTGTTAGTAGCCAGATTTGTCTCATTAATATTCAGCTTTTTACCTGGCTAAATCCATAAAACTTGACCACTGCATGTGGAAATTGGAGCGGGTACCTGGTGGTTTCAACTCACCACTTGAACAAAAAGATCTCTTGTTGGATTCTGGATATTGGTATCTCAAAGCATGCTCCATGGGTGTCGGCCACGTGCATCCCGAGTCCAAGACATTGATAGCTTTGATCAGGAGGTCCCAGCTCAGGGGGAAGTCAAGGGCAGCCTCCAACACCAGTCCAGGGACTTTGTGGTCTCAGTCACGCTTGAGGCAGTCAAGGAGTGAAGAACATCCTGAACAAGGCTAACGAGCCAAATTTCAGGTTGCTCATAATTCATCTTGACACTTCCTGACCAATTCTGGACTGTTTTCCTCCTGGGATGATGGACAGGAAGGTATTATAGGAGATGAAAGTGGGTGACATAACTATTTCTTTTGGTGGAGGTGGGCAAGTGTCTGGGGAGAGGAAGTAGGTAGTGCAGAGTGCACGCAGTGTTAGTGATGTCAGGAGTTGGGGGTGAGTCACAACAAGTAAGAGACCATAATGCTGGCAATAATGAGAATGGTAGAGCATGAGCCTTGGTTAGAAGAGGGTATAACAGCAGAGATAGAGTGAGTGTGAGGTGTTGGAGAGAAGACGGTGGCACTTAAGCTGACAGAGTGGAGAAAGTTATTGATCCTTTCTGTACATTGCTAGACATTCATTTGGATGGCTGAGACTGCTTTAGACAGGGTAGCAACCTTGGACAAGGCTGGCATGGTCAATGTTGTGGCCTCCACGGCCAGTCCTGGGATAGAGGCTGTCCACTTCAGCACCACCTTGTCCAGCAGGACCTCCAGGTACTTGTTCACAAAGCTGGGCCCCGATTTCCTCTTGCCTGACATGTCCAGGGAATTGAAATTGATTCCTGGTTCATTCTGGGATATCCTGGAAGTAACAAGTTATTCTAGGAACAGTGTATGGTAAATTGGAGTTGAATTTGGATGTGAGGGGCAGGGTAAGTAATTAATAAAATACGTTTGGTGAGAAAATGTATTAGGCCTTGCAGTGAAAAACTCTAAATCTACCTACAGTTTGCAATTAGATAAAAAGAAATTCAGTTCTTTGCATTGGTTGTGATTGGTGTGAATTGTTTCTGCAATAAATGAGGGCTTCTTTTGGAATTAACCTGAATAATGGTTTTACAAAATGTTCTCATTCCTTTCATAATTGCATAAATTATTAACTTTTCATGTTATGCATCAAATCGCCTATTACTAATTTGAACAGGATCCAGGAAAACAATAGCAGAAGCATTTCTACACAATTAATTATTATTCTGTCTTTTAAAAACAAGTGCCAGAGGCTTAGCATATCAATAATGTAATTGTATTTTAGAGCAGGAAAGAATATGTCAAGGGAATTATAGATCAGTCAGCTTAACACATTTGGTAGGAAAATAATAGAATTCTTACAAAAGGAGAGAATAGAAAATGTATGGAAATAAAGATCTATTAATAATTAATCAGAACAGATTCCGAAGAGATAACACATAGTAATGCAGTATGAGTAATAACCTGTTCTTTCAAAAGGCCTTCTACAAGGTGCCCCATAATAGATTATTGCTTGAGGTCAGGGAATGCAGAGCCAGGGGACAAATAGAGAAATGGAATACTAGCTATCTTTGAAGCACAAAGCAGAGTGTGAACATAAAGTAGTTATTCAGATTGGTGGAGTGGTGTGTCAGTAAGGTCAGTGCTGGGGTCACTGTTGCTTACAATTTGCATGCGCTATTTTAAATCGAAAGTGCAATTTCTAAATTTGTGGGTGATCCCCCCCATCACCAGTTGGGGAGGGGCTCATGAATGCCGCCTCGCTACAAATTACAGGCAACATTAATAAACTTGCAGAACAGTAAATCATTGGCAATGCTAAGTGTAAAAACATTATTTTTCTGACATTGGAGTTTATACTCCACACAAGTCTGCTCTCTTAGGAAACAATATTTTGAAGAGGAGTCGTATTGAATTTGAAACATTAGCACTGGTTTCTCCTACCCCACTTGCTGCTAGATTGCTGAGTTTTTTCCAGCACTTTCTGTTTTTACTCTCAGATCTCCAGGATGTGGGATATTTTGCTTTTATTTTAATGATAAATGTAAGGTAGTGCATCTTGCTAAGGATAATGGAAAGGTTACTTATTGCTTGGAAGGTGCAAGTGTAGGTGAAGTGAAGGAACAGAGGGTTCAGAGTACAAATGCTAAAGTTACCAAACCCAGAAAAAAGCAAACAAAGTAATGAGCTTTACTTCCAGATGAATAGAATTGAAAAACATGGGGGTTTATGTTAAACCTTTATTGAACCTTAGTTAGATAACTTTTAGAATGCTGCATGCAGTTATAGTGACCATATTATAAAAAGATATGGAGACACTGGAAAGGGTGCAGAGAAGATTTATGAGGATCATAGGACAAATGTGAGGTTTAATATAGCAGGAAAGGACAATATGCTGGCTTTCTCTTAAACAGAGCAGGCTAAGAGGTCATCTGATCGAGGTATTTCAAATTATGCAGGATTTCTTTGGAGTGGATACAGAATGTCTCCACTTGCAGTGAAGAGTTTCACTAGATACCACCAACCTGAGATCATTATCAAGAAATCCAATAGGATACTCAGAGGCAACCAAAGAATGGTGAGCATGTGGAACTCCCTACCATAGAGGGTGGGAACAGGAAAAGTAAAGATCTGTTTACGGGAAGGCCAGACCAATATTTGAGGGAGAAAAGACTAAAGAGTTGTCATTGATTCTGATGAGGAACTATAGGTGAAGCCTTGAGTGGAGCATAGACACCAGGGTTACATTTTTTGTTCACCTGTGAAATGTGGGTGTCGTTGACTGGACCAGCAATAATTTCCCATCCTTAGTTGCCCCTGAGAAGGTGGTAGTGAGCTGATTTCTTGAATCACTGAAGTCCATTTTCTGCAGGTAGATCCGCAATGCTGTTAGCAAGTGAGTTCCAGGTACGCAGCAACACTGAAGGAACAACTATTTGTAAAATCCGCTTCTGACCTTATCATTGAGGGCATTGATTTGATTTATTGTTGTCGCATGTGCCTAAGTACAATGAAAAGTTTTGTTGTGTGAGCAGTACAGGCAGATCATAACATACAAGGACATACAGATCATTGAGTGTTTAGACAGAGCGAGGCATATAAGGTTATGGCTGCACAAAAGGTGCACAAAAGCAAGATCAAAAGATTGCTGAATGGACCTCTGTAATTTCAATCTGATAACAGCAAGGAAGAACCTGTTGAACCTGTTGGTAGGTGCGTTCAAACTTCTGAATCTTCTGCATGACGGAAAAAATCGGAAGAGAGTATTACTGCGGTAGGAGAGGTCTTTGCTGTTCGTAGCCATCCTGCAGCAATGAGAAATGTAGATGGAGTCCTTAAATGGAAGGTTGGCTTTCGTGATGGCCTGGGCTGTGTACACAACTTTATGTAGTTTCTTGCTGTGCTGGACAGAGGCTTTGATGTGCCAAGCCATTATGCACCAAATAAAGGTCTTTCTATGGTGCATCTGGTGAGGGTCCTTATGGACATGCTGAATTTCCTAAGCTTCCTGATGAAGAAAAGGCATTGTTGTGCCTTCTTGACTGGCACAGAAGAAGTGGTTGAAGATGATTGGGCCAAGGGCACTACTCAGAGAAGCTCATGCAGAGATGTCCTGGAGTTCATCCAGAGATGTCCACCTCCAACAGCCGCTACCATCTTTCAATGAGCCAACATTGACCAATAAAGCTGAATGTCCTTTTTCAATGATCATTATCTTCTGTAATCCATTGTTGTATTAGATACTGATGTAATGTTACATGTACAGCATTGATAGCAATGATATCTATGGCCATGTTGATGCAATTGTACATCAAATGATGTTTGATGTTTGGGTGTATAAAGACAACAAGGGAACTATCAGTACAGGTCCACATAATTGTAACAATCTTACTTAGAGAGGTGGTGTGAACAGAACATTCAGTGTTGAGGGTGTCTTTGATTTATTGCAGTTTCCATTTGCTTAGAATTATTTCATTCCGATCATTCTTTCCCTCGGCACAGATTTGCATAATGCTCTTGAAACAGCTGTTTCCACCACACACGTTCATTTGCAACCTAGACACAGATTTTAATCATTCTTTGGTATGATAATGCTTTCTATGTCAAGCTATTACATTTATATCACGAGAATGTGTTGTGTGAAGTATTGCAATAAAAAAGAAGTATGGAAATACATTGTGACCATTTTTATAACATACAACAGGTATAGTTCCATTTCTAACAGATACAGTCATCCAAATCCCTCAGTAATTTGTATATTCATTCTATCAAATGCAGATATGTAAAATTACATTTTATAGATAGCAAGGCATCCTGCAAACATTTAATCAGTGTTATTTAAAAACTATTGGCAGCAGAGTTATCTCAGTTATGTCATATTTTTAGCTGTTTCGTGTCCAAAATACCATTTCTCCACATGTTTTTGGTGCAGACTGCACTAAAAATTATTTTAGTTGATCCCTAGTGTTGCAGAAGTATGCAAAAAAAAGTTGCTTAATGTAGAGCAACAGCTTTATTACCTGGCTGCATGCAATGCTGCTTTGGCTTTTCAACCTCAACGTCCTTGCTTTTTAATGTATAAATCTGTTCAGAGGTGTTATTACATACTTCTTGAGCAGTTGAGACTTGAACCCAGTGCTTCTGGCTCAGAGGTACCACAACAGCCCCTAATCCTGTAATAACCTCAGCAAGGAACATTGAGTTAAACACTTCTGTTTCGTGAAAGAGTTGCTAACTGAAGTCTCCTGCCTCTTAGAGCCCGAACTGTAACTTCAGAGCAGGTGAACAAGGCAATGCTAATGATTGTATAGAGGGCCATGACCATGAACAGACTCTGGTCAGCATCTTTCTCCTCCAAAATAGGAGACATCTCCATGATCTTTCAATTTTCCATCCACTGTTATATAAGGCGGTGACTAACACACTATATACAAAGAGGAAAATATACTGTAGTTTTCCTTTCCAGAGAGAAGGCAGCAGAGTGAGCCTGTAACTAACAGTGAGCTCCCTCATGGTGAATCATTTCATTTGTGATACCACAATCACACTGGCGCCCTGTCTTCAATCTTCAGCAGTAACTGTGCACAATCCATCATGCAGGTCAATGTCCAGAATCTTGGCTGCAGTTGTGAGCAATGTTCCTTCTGAGCTGTGCAACCACATAGCAATGCAGAAACTTGAACATTCCTGAGCAGGGAAGGAAAGTGGCTGTGGTGAATGCATGACTGTAATCACCATCAGCTAAGTCCAGGCTTCATGGATTCTAAGTTTCAGCCACAGGAGCGTAGGGTTGTGTCAGGGTGAGGTGACCTGCCTGTTGTTAGGATTGGGAGTGGAGAGAAGGAGAGGCTAAATAAGAGTAGAACATTCCTAGAGGTGGGAGAAGAAGGGGGCTACAAGGCGAGGGGAAAGAAGTTGGATGAACAGAGTAATAGAAGGGGCCACTTGTGCAAGGAGGATGAGTGAGGCTGAGGAGGCCAAGACCAAAAGCTGCAAGTTGAGAGAATAGGTTTGTACAGGTCAACAAAAGGAATATGCATCAAAATGGGAGGCAGGAGAAGTTGAACTGGCGGAGATAACAAATTTCTTGGAAATGAAAATTGAATCTCTAGCTTAAGGCTGCATGTGTTCAGGAGGTACTGTATATGTAATGAACACAATGTCAATTGTTAACTTTAAATCTGGAATTATGTTTAGATAGGGTGGCACGGTGGTTAGCGCCACTGCCTCAAAACACCAGGGACTTGTGGAATCAGGCTATTTGGCCCATTGAGTGCACACCAACCCTCTGAAGTGCATCCTACCCAGACTCACCCCACTATCTTGCAGTTTCTTCAAGACTAATTCACCTAGCCTGAGACACACTGGGCAATTTAGCATGGCCAATCCACCTAACCTGCTCATCCTTGGACCATAGTAGGAAACCAGAACACCCAGAAAAAATCCACACAGACATTTGCCTGAGACTGGAATGGAATCTGGCTCCCAACTGCAGTGAGGCAGCAGTGCTAACCACTGAGCCACCATGCTACCTTATACAATTTCTTAGCTAACAATGTCATGGGAGATGGAGTTGTTGACAATTGATGTAACGAAGTATTTCTATACAGATGGAATTTCAATCACTTTTGTAGCATTGGTCAAATGATAGCTATAATTGTGTGTTTGAGACCAGTGTTGGTTGATCTTTCAGCCTGCTAATAATAGTTGCCCGTTATGCTTATCTTTCTCAGTTGATTTCTGGCTGACCTTGGGAATGATCTTTATTGTTCGGACTCTGGACAGATATATCAGTATTCTGTGATATCAGATATACTGAAATGAAAAGGCGACAACATCAAACCCTATTGTGATACCTTTATAAGTCACTTTGATTCAACAAATGTAACTTATCCCATTAATATATTTAAATACAAATGGGTGAAGATGTTTTTAAATATATACATTGAATTTGCATTCCGTGTAAAAAAAAATACACACATTACATTTGCAGCCTTTATTCAATACATTCACAACTTAGTTTTGACAAATTGTTCATGGGACATAAATCTCATTTACCACTCATGCCCAAATTTCCTGGAAGGTGATGATGAGCTATCTTGTTGAACTGCTGCAGTACACCTGGGACAACTACAATTGTAGTGATGTAAGGGAAAGAGTTCTAGGATTTTGATCTCATGACAGTGAAGTAATGGTGAGAAACTGCTGTTGTAAGTCAAGTTAATGGAGGGTAATGGTGGTGTTCCCATGCATTTACTGCCCTTGTTCTCCAAAGTGGTAGAAATCACAAGTTTGAAATGTATTGCTGAAGGAGCCTTGATGTGTTGCTGCAATGTGTCTGGTAAATACAATTCTTTCTTCATTGGATGAGGCTGTCACTGGCTAGGCAGCATTTATTGCCCAGAGGGCAGTTCAGAGTCAACCACATTGCTGTGGGTCTGGAATCATATGTAGGCCAGACCAGGTAAGGATGGCAGTTTCCTTCCGTAAAGGACATTAGTGAACCAGATGGGTTTTTCCCCCTGACAATCAGCAATGGATTTATGGTCATCATTAGAACCTTAATTCCAGATATTTATTGAATTGAAATTCCACATCTGCCATGGTGGGATTTGAACCTGGGACCCCAGAACATTATCTGGGTCTCTGGATTAACAGTCCGGTGATAATACCACTAGGCCATTGCCTCCCCCAGTGTGAGCTGATGGTGGAAGGAGTAAAAATTGAAGGTGATGGATGACATACCAATTGAGTGGGCTGCTTTGTCCTGAATATTGTTGAACTCCTTGAATATTGTTGGAACTAAGTCCTCCAGGCAATAGGGGAGCATTTGATCACATTCCTGATTTAGGTTTTGTAAATGGGGTCAATCTTTGGGGATTTAGGAGAAGAGTTACTCACTGAAGGATTCCCAACATCTGGCCTATACTTGTAGGTGCAGTATTGATATAGCTGATCCAGCTAAGTGTCTGTTAAGGGTAATTAGCAGGATGTTGATTGTGAGGGATTCAGTGACGGTATTACCTTTTAAACATTCAGCAGCGAAGTTTAGATTCTCCCTTGTTGGTGATGGTCACTGCCTGGTACTCCTATTGCAGGAAAGTTACTTGCCACTCACCAGCTTAAGCCTGAATCTTGGCTAGATTTTACTGCATATGCAAAATAACTGAGGCATTGTGAATTGTACCAAGCATTGTGCAATCAATGAACATTCCCATTCAGACCTTATGATGGGGAAAAGGTAATCAATGATGTTGAGCCTGGAGCATCACACTGAGGACCTCCTAGAGCAATGTCCTAGGACTAAGGTGATTGACCAACAACCTTCTTCCTTTTGATGTGGAGGTGCCGGTGTTGGACTTGGGTGGACAAAATCAGAAGTGACATGACACCAGGTTATAGTCCAACAGGTTTATTTGAAATCACAAGCTTTCAAAGCGCAGCCTCTTCATCAGGTGAAGCAAGAAAGAAGAGCACACAGACACATAGTTTATAAGCAGAGGGATCAAGAGCAGAGAGATCAAAAGTTCATACAACTGGTGTAAGTGAAATGTCAGATAATAAGTCTCTGCAGGTGAACAAGAGTGTTAGATGGTATGAATAAAGTGTCAACAGCTGAATAACCAGCGAAGGGATGACCTATAATTCTACTAAGTGAGGCAGAGAGACAATTACGAATAATTAAAAATAAGGTGGTGCTGGAGACAAACTAAATGACTGGAATAACAGGATAGGTGTAAGAGTCACATGCCAAGGGTCTAACCAATGTCATAAGTAATTCAAAACTGTTCAAATTAATTAAGGTGGAGAGATCATAACAATTTGTCAAGGTAATGGTGTCAACAGAGGACAGTGAGGAAGGTTTTACAGATACATAGCAGTGTGGTGGGATCACATGTAGTGCGACATGAACCCAAGAACACAGTTGAGGCTGTTTTCATGGGTACGGAACTTGGCTGTCAGTTTCTGCTTGGTGATTCTGCATTGTTGTGTATCTCGAAGTCCGCCTTGGAGGACATTTACCCGAAGATCGGAAGCTGAATGTCCTTGACCGCTGAAGTGTTCCCCGACTGGGAGGGAACATTCCTGTCTGGCAATTGTTGCACAGTGTCCATTCATCCTTTGTTGTAGCATCTGTATGGTCTCGCCAATATACCATGCCTCGGGGCATCCCTGCCTGCAGCGTATGAAATAGACAGCATTGGCCAAGTCACATGAGTATCTGCCATGTATATGGGGAGGCTGTTCCCAAGTGTTATAGCAGTATCCATTTTCTTGATCTGACATTTCTTGCAGAGTTTCCATGTCAGGGCTGTGTGGTGTTGTGGTCGATGTTGTTCTGAAGGCTGGGTGGTTTGCTATGAACGATGGTCTGTTTAAGACTTAAAGCAGAGAAGTGGAGGCATGGGGAAGATCTCGGTGAGATGCTCATCCTCATTGATGACATGTTGAAGGCTGCAAAGAACATGGCGTAGTCTCTCTGCTCCAGGGAAGTACTGGATGACGAAGAGTACTCTATCGGTCATATCCTGTATCTGTCTTCTGAGGAGGTTGTTGCAGTTTGTCACCATGGCACCTCGGAACTGACGATCAATCTGTTGAGTTCTTATCCTGTTCTTATGAGGGCATTCTTCAAAATATTTAGGTGTCTGTCGTGTTCCTCCTCATCTGAGCAGATCCTGTGTATGCGTAGGACTTGTCCGTAGGGAATGGCTTCTTTAACATGTTTAGGGTGGAAGCTAAAGAAGTGCAGCAATGTGAGGTTATCTGTGGGCTTGCGGTAGAGTGACCACAAGACATAGGAACAGAAAGTAGGCCATTCAGTCCATTGAGTCTGCTCCGCCATCCATGGCTGATAAATTTCTCAACCTCATTCTTCCGCTTTCTCCCCGTAATCCTTGATCCCCTTGATAATCAAGAACCTATCTATCACTGTCTTAAATATACTCAATGACCTGGCCTCCACAGCCCTCTGTGGCTGTGAATTCCATAGATTCACCACTCTCTGGCTGAAGAAGTTTCTCCTTTATCTCCATTCTAAATGGTCTTCCCTTTACTCTAAGGCTGTGCTCTCGGGTCTTGGTCTCTCCTACCAATGGAAACATCTTCCCAACATTCACTCTGTCCAGGCCATTCAGTATTCTGTAAGTTTCAATTAGATCTCCCCTCATCCTTCTAAACTCCATTGAGTATAGACCCAGAGACCTCAAACGTTCCTCATATATTAAGCTTTTCATTCCCAGGACCATTCTCGTGAACCTTCTCTGAACCCGCTCCAGGACCAATACATCTTTCCTGAGATCTGCGGCCCAAAACTGCGTACAATACTCCAAATGTGGCCTGACCAGAGCCTTATAGAACCTCAAACGTACATCCCTGCTTTTATATTCAAGTCCCCTCAAATGCCAACGTTGCATTTGCCTTCCTAACTACTGACTCAACCTGCAAGTTTACCTTGAGAGAATCCTGGACTAGAACTTCCAAGTCTCTTTGCCCTGCAGACTTCTAAATTTTCTCCCCATTTAGAAAATAGTCCATACCTCTATTCTTCTTACCAAAGTGCATGACCTCACGCTTTCCCATGTTGTACTCCATCTTCCACTACTTTGCCCATTCTCCCAACCTGTCCAAATCCTCCTGCAGCCTCCCTGCATCCTCAATACTACATGTCCCTCCACCTATCTTTGTATCGTCTGCAAACTTAGCCAAATGCCCACAGTGAGGTACTCAGGTATCCATCCTTGGTGGAGATACATGTGTCCAAGAATGGGACTGATTTAAAGAGAAGTCCATGGTAAGTCTGATGGTGGGATGAAACTTGCTGATATCATTATGTAGTCATTTCAGTGATTCCTCGCCATGAGTCCAAAGAAAGAAAATGTTGTCAAGATATCTGGTGTATGGCTTTAGTCAGAGCTTCTACACAGTAAAGAAGTCATGCTCGAACCAGTACAAGAAAATGTTGGCATATTGGGGAGCAAATTTGGTCCCCATGGCTGATCTGTGTGTCTGGATGAAGAACTGGTTGTCGAAGGTGAAAAACTAGTGGTTGAGGATGAAGTGGATGAGTTGTAGGATGGCTTCTGGAAATTGGAAGTTGTTGGTATTGAGTACTGAGGCTGTTGCAGCAATGCAGTCGTTGTGGGAGATGCTGATGTAAAGTGCTGAAACATCTGCTGTGACTAGAAATGTTCCTGGTTCGACTGGTCTGTGGGTGCTGAGTTTCTGTAAGAAATTTGTAGTGTCATGACAGAAGCTGGGGGCTCCTTGGGTTTCAAGAAGCCCTCAATGTAGCCAGAGAGGTTCTCACACTGGGTCCCATTGCTTGATACATCGCACGTCCAGGTGCGTTAGCTTTGTGTATCTTTGGAAGGCAGTAGAAGTTTTCAATGCAAGAAGTACTTTTGTTTTTGTAATTATCTCTCTGCCTCATTATTCAGCAGTTGACACTTTAGTACACCATCTAACACTCTTGGCCACCTGCGGAGATTTATTATTTGACACATCACTCATACCAGTTGTATGATCTTTTGATGTCTCTGCCCTTAATCTCTCTGCCTATAAACTCTGTGTCTGTGTGCTCTTCTCTCTCACTGCCACAATCAATCAAGAGGTTGGATGAATAAAAAAGGAGAGACAGATTATCCTTCCTTACGCAGGAACTTGAACAGTCTGAGGTCATCTGTTTGGAGCCAGATTGGGGAACATTGCAGATCATAACAATCCAACGATCATCTCTAGAGTGGGCTGGCCACTGGGTCATGACCCTCTAAGCACTCATTTCTTCATCAGATTTCTCCTTCAAGTGAGAAATTATGGTGGATACTGACACTGGGAACTGGGAGACAGTTGCTGATGGACACGGGCTCCAAAGACTGATTACATGTTTGAAAGGGCACTGATGGAAGTGAGCAGAACTGAAAACTGTCAATAACATGCTGTTTACACTCAGTACTATGTAGTAACTTCACGGGATTGGCTTTTCATTATTAGATGTTCCTGCTTCTGCTCCAGATTTGCTCACTTATGCTTATCATTGAACATTAAAGTGTTGTTTCTGAAATAATCAACAGAATAGCACTCATTTATGTCTGTGACAGTGAACATGATATTCCTTGCCTAAGCCAGTGCTTATTTTCCGATAGGCCATAACAGGCTTTACTTGGACATTAACACCAGCAGATCGTTTCAGACTTTTGGGTTTCTGCTCAGACAGAAGAATGGCTGGATGTTAAAGTGTAGAAGTAAATTAGGTAGAGCTAGCAAAGGCAAACAGATTCCATAAAGTGTTTTGAAGTGTTCTATGTTTGACAATGTCTGAATTATGGTCAATTGCAAATGTCAGTTCTGCCTGAGTAAGTGTACAGTGTTTGCTAAAACACAGATTTTGCTGCACAAAATTGATGATCAGGATTTAGCTCTCGAAATTCTTGTTATTATCAAATTGATGTTGTTATTATGGAATGACTTTGCCGAAGCGAAATAATCAGTGGTGGAAATAGGATTAGTCCTGTGTTGGGTGCAGCGATTGCAAAGCATGATGTTCCCATAAAGGCATGCAACATATCTTCGTGCTGACTGCTTTTTAAAATGATTTCAACACACAGTACTGCAAAAACACGTTGTGGGTTTGCTGCGTAATCAACGGGGAATTAGTTGTGTCTTTGGAAGCCATGATGCATAGTTATCATGGACAAGAGATGGGTGCTAGGGGTAATCTGCACTCATGGATATTGCTTCTTGAGAGCTTGGTTTACAAGGAGAAGTGCAACAACTAGAACAACATGTGAGGGGGAGGGTGAGGCTCCCAGGTTTCGGAGTGTGGTACTAGAGGCAATAATGATGGAGGTGGAAAGGAGATAAAACGAGGACCAGGAAGATTGAAGGCAGGTCCTGAAAATGTATGGGAGCTGATGAAAGTTAACTTAGAGTCTGACCCCGAAGTGGTGGTTGGGAGGAATTTGATTTGCCCCTGGGAGCATGGCACAGTTTGATTTTGCCCTGGGCCACACACCTTCCTAGAGATGCTCTGAGGATTTCAGTGGAGTGGTGTACAGGAGAATGTTGAAGGGCTTACACACTGAAATGTTTGATGAATTGGCAGGCCTGCCTCAGAGCCAATTCTTCCCACCAAGAGACAGGAGGAATTTTGCTTCTAACAGAACAGGGCATCACACTGAGTTTGAAGCCCATCCTTTGCAATGTGGAAATGATGGCCCATTTTATGACTTTTTTTGTTACTTATTTTCAGGGATGTGGGCACTGATTGCAAGTTATTTCCCAACCCTAATCACCTATGAAGTTAGTGGTGGCTTCATGATCTACTGATCGGCATTGTGGTTATAGGTATATCAATAGTGTTGTACAGAAGAGAATTCGAGTATATCGGCAAGGGGCCATTAGAAACAAATTACTTTCTATCAATTGCTTGAGATTTTCAAATGCCACCTCAGTGGCTAAAATCTAGCTCCCATTTATGATAGATAAATAAATGTTAAACCAGTTAGGAATTAAAGTTAGGATCTTCACAGCAATTATTCCTAGGAGTTTCATCAATACTTGTCCCTTTGCCAGGCTAAATGGGGTAAATCAACCTTCTTTTCTCCCACCTGTTGAAAAGCATTTGCTTTTTATTGGAACTATCTGATGAAAAAAATAGTTCCGTATATTTAGAGAATGAATTGATGTCCCATTGGTCCTGTCAAGATTTTGTACATTGCTGTCCAAGCATTGTGTGCTGTCTTAGAAATAAACTGGGATCATTCCAGAAGGCAAATTGTCACATTGAGCTTAAGTGTGGACTTGGTCATCTAACCTGGTGTTTTTGTTTCCATCTTACAGCTATAAGAGAACAGTTACACAGAAGAGAGCTGGGACTGCCGTTGTCCTGTGCTGGGTTATATCTATAATTGTTGGCATGATCCCGATGTTCGGATGGAACAATTACACTGAGGCTACTCAAGATGGGGCAAACTCGAGTCTTGTGAACAACATGATCGTGTGCCAATTTGAGACAGTAATCAGCATGGACTACATGGTTTACTTCAACTTTTTCGGGTGGGTGCTGCCACCTCTCGTGTTGATCTTTGTCATCTACGTGGAAATATTTAATCTTATCCGAAAGCATCTAAATCAAAAGGCAATCTCGATCAACAATGCCGATCCAAGCAGGTACTTTGGAAAGGAATTGAAACTTGCCAAGTCGCTGGCTCTAGTGTTGCTTTTGTTTGCAATATGTTGGCTTCCTCTTCATATCATCAACTGCATCACACTATTCTGTCCTTCGTGCCACAAACCAATTATTGTGATGTACATTGCCATCTTTCTAACCCATGCAAACTCTGCTGTAAACCCCATAGTATATGCCTTCAGGATAAATAAGTTCCGGGTGACTTTTCTGCAGATTTGGAGTCAGTACATTTGGTGTAACAAAAATCACAATGCAAATAATTTAAGCAGGGAACAATTAAGGGCTATACGTGAACAGAAAAGTATTATGTAATTTACTTCTTGACCTGATACAATTGGTGTGGATAATCAAGTGCAAAATTATGAGTGAAGCTGATTTTGATACTTTGCTGCTGAGCTCATTAATGATTCAAATGTTGCGCACCATTATGGTGACCGTTCAAACTGAATCCTCAGCTGCCACCTGACACCCTAGCAAAGAATGTTTTATTTCAGGAGTAGCTGGCAAAGTCTCTATAAGTCTTCAATTCTCCACTGTTTGCTCTGTTTTTTCTCTCCTTGTCATGTTTACATATTGTCAGATTTTAGCAAAGACACTAAATCATGAACAGGGTGACCACTAGGTGAGATACCTGGCTGCCAGAGTAAAGAGGCTGCCAGTCAGAAAGATTTCAAGTCATCCTCAGTGGAAAAAGTCTTTCACTCCCAGGACTTGACTTCAAAGATGTCACCTAAAAGGAAAGGATTTCAAAGTTCCCAGATAAACAAATCCTCGCCATAGCAACATCATTGCTCAAGTGCCAAGATGGAATATTCCATGTGGACAGCAAACTTACACTGAAGGATTCAATCATTTTAACAGGCTGAAAATATTTCTGATCAAGACACTGACGTACTTAAATGGACAAAATTAAAACTGCTGCTTAAGTCCATCACCGTGCATCATTTTACAGAATGTGGTGACCTGACAATGTGCTTTACCAGCAAATGGATTTTATAAAATTGTAAGTGTACTTTTGCTGATACCAGTGGTTTGTTTCACTGTAAAATATAGCCAGCAGGCCTTACATTTAGACTAAAACTGTTGATGTGGTATTTTAATTAACATTTTAATCTGTAGCAGTTATTTAGAAGGCAAAAATCATCATGATTGATCTAAAATTTGCACTAAGACATTCATAAACATCAGCTGTGTTGATTGCTCAAGCAGCTTAATGCAAGTTTGTAAAGAGCAAGTTGTATGTGATGTTCTCTGTATTTAGTCTGAACATTTATCCGCATACAGATGGTGTGAGCCAACGTACGATTGAACAATTTCTATGTGTCAAATATATGCCATATAATGGTTACTGTTGATACTAGTTAATCATGCGGATCAATCTAGTACCATCAATGATTCATATTTATGAAGGTGACTCCCAGTGACTATTGGATATCGCTGATCAATATTGTTCTTCCTAATAGTAATTATGGATTCAAATTCCAATGTAATCAACAGCTCGTATTTACAATGATTTTCTCCTTTGCAGTAAATAACTTTTTCTTTTAGTTTCAGTTCTTTATGTCAACCTCACAATAAAGATCTATCTCAGCCATTGCCTCTTAAGTGGATGTACTGGAGTGCTGCCTACCTGTACACTTTTAGTAGAAGCTCCAAATATGGTAGAATTATTCTACAGGATTCTAGAGATAAGTAGCTATCAATGCTACTTTTCACTAGGGAATTACAGTCTTTAACTGGAGCAGTTTGATTTTTAAAAATTGCATTACCTATCAAATGGAGAAGTTTCATTTCGATAAAATCTATTTTGCACTAATTATTGTAATAATCGTCACAGTGTTAACAAATGACTATAATGTCAGAGTCAAGATAAATAGTTTTATTGCGGCGCAGCAGTTGTTTCAGCGGACAGTGACGAATGCCAAAGCACTCATGCATCTTGAACTTTCATTTTTCCCTCAATATCTTCAAAACATAAACAAAGCTAGATTGTATTTTCCTGCTGCTCCAGTGATTCCTTTGCATGTCTGGGCTGCTAATTAACATGCTGCCACTTTTAAAACTAATTGAAAGTTCTTGTTTTGCTTAGTAAATACATTTTAGTTTGCTTTAATTATTGACTGTAAAATGGACTGTTTACTTTAGTCATACGCTGAGTCTTACCCCACCTTAAAATCGTTCTCTGACACACTGATTCCTATAGAAAATCCAGCCTACTAAGTATTTTCTACTCCTGCATCAGCTTGCAAAAATTATGGTTAGTTTTGTTTTTTCTATTTCATTACATGTTTGTCTTTAAAACTGACCTGATTGCTACTCAGAATTCAGTGATATCTGCAGTCATTTTGAAGCTGTTTAGGTATACACATCTCCAGTGTTAATTCAGTGGAACCAGAAGTAAACCACCCAGAACAGATTAGATTTTAGATTCAATCCTCAGTTTATCCTTTGTTGGCTGACCTCAACTGAAGCACCACAAAGACTGACACTTGGCTTCAGTGCATCTCTTTTCAACTGAGAGGTCAGTCGGCCATATTTTTTGCATCATTGCAGGCAAGCGGGAATAAGTTCAGTTTAGGGAATCTGGTTAGCATGGACAGAAAGGGCCGACAGGGTCTGTTTCTGTGCTGTATGACCCTATGACACTTATCTGCTTCTTTAACCAGTGACTCACGATGGATGGTAGGGACAGGTGAGTGCACAAATAGGTTTGGGTGCAATTCCTTCCACAGTGTAATAATATTCCATCACTCACTGTCTGGACCTCCTATTAAAACAAATGAACCTCTTTGTGAAGTACATATTTTTCTTGATGCTTAGTACCTCAATGTGAATCACTGCCTTCAAGAAAGGATCCTGTATCTTTTCAGGCATTTAACAACATCCTCTTCTGGGCAAGGGTAATGTATTTCACTGTTACAAAAGGAATCTTTGGGAATGCACTTTAAGAGTTTGAGATACTTCAGAGAGTGTTCCAGAGAGCAATTACTTATTTTAATTCAAAATCTTTAACCATTCTCTTAAAACAAATATCCAGCCCCACCACACCCGGCACTTTTCCTTGTAACCGCAGGAAGTGCTACACCTGCCCCCACACCTCCTCCCTCACCCCAATCCCAGGCCCCAAGAAGACATTCCACATCAGGCAGAGGTTCACCTGCACATCTGCCAATGTGGTATACTGCATCCGCTGTACCCGTTGTGGCTTCCTCTACATCGGGGAAACCAAGCGGAGGCTTGGGGACCGCTTTGCAGAACACCTGCGCTCAGTTCGCAACAAACAACTGCACCTCCCAGTCGCGAACCATTTCAACTCCCCCTCCCATTCCTCAGATGACATGTCCATCCTTGGCCTCCTACAATGCCACAGTGATGCCACCCGAAGGCTGCAGGAACAGCAAATCATATTCAGCCTGGGAACCCTGCAGCCCAATGGCATCAATGTGGATTTCACAAGTTTCAAAATCTCCCCTCCCCCAACCGCATCCCAAAACCAGCCCCCTTGACCTGTCCGTCCTCCCTGGACTGACCTATCTCCTCCCTACCCCCCTACCTACACTCACCTTTACTGGCTCCATCCCCGCCTCTTCGACTTGTCTGCCTCCTCTCCACCTATCCTCTCCTCTATCCATCCTCTATCCGCCTCCCCCTCTCTCCCTATTTATTTCAGAACCCTCTTCCCCTCCCCCATTTCTGATGAAGGGTTTAGGCCCGAAACGTCAAGTTTTCCTGCTCCTATGATGCTGCTTGACCTGCTGTGTTCATCCAGCCCCATGCTTGTTATCTCCTGATAAGTCAATTTGTTTTTAAAATCAATAAATCAGTTTGTGTCTGCATGTTCAGAATATGATTATTGCAAATGTATTCATAAGCCTCTCCGATGCACTTTATTACAAGTAGGTTCAAATGGACACCCTGTTGTAACTTGTGCTTTTTTATTTGAGGATTATGAGTTGGGAAATTAAAATGATAAATTAGAAATGAACTGAAAATGAATTTATTGCAGTAAATATTAGCCTGAACCTTTTATGTGTATGCCATCTCCTTAGCAATGTAAACTGTAATGGATTTCCACTACCTTAGATTCATTTTAATGGAGGTAATCTCATAAATTAACCACTCATTTTATTTCCAGCAGTTAATAAGTGTCGAATGCACCAACTTTCCAAGTTCCAGCTTAGGTATTAGCAGTATTGTGGACTTTATGGTACCTAAAACTCTCTAGAAAAAAGCAGTTCTTAATATTCTGCTTGCCTTTTTATATCTGTATTTAAAACGAGATTGACGAAAATCTGGTAACACCATCTCTCAATGTGTTTAAAGTCCATGGTAATGACAATTGCATGGGCAATGCGGAGGACAGCTGACTTTGTTCAAGCTCACTATTCCATGTGTGAAAAATGACTATTTAATAGACACGTTTATCAAAGTTCCTTGCAGAAACATGTCTTCTATTTCATTGCAAGAAAATTATTTGCTATGAGTTAAACACCAGCTCTACCATGTTATAAGTGATTTAATTTAAACCATGTTTTATCCATCATGTACAAAACAACTGCAGACCAATTTGAGAAGGCTTTTCTCTTACTAGCATACTGTAGCATCAATTCTTATCTATTTCATAGAAATCCAAAGCAATGATAGTCTCATCTTTGGAAAAACAGGTCTGTGTAACAGAGGAAGACATTGATAGAATCACAGCCAATCATACGGGACTCTGAGTGAGAATGAAAGAGCTTAATAAAGGAACTGGTAAATGATGTGCCTTATGCCTTGTTCTGATAGCATCTTATCACATGAAAAGACAAGTTTCTGAAAAGATTTCTGTATTATCTCACATAGATCCTTCATATCAAGGTTTTGAATTGGAACAGTTGAACACGTTGAGGCTGATTGAATAGTGTGTGATCAAAACACAGCAAATGTTGCTTCTTGGTTGGTCCTGTTACATCATAATGGAAATCATCGGCATCCTTCAAGTGGGAATTGTTTCTATATTATTTGATTTATGACTTTTTGGAGATGCACTTTATGGAATCAGAGGACGTAGGAAAAGTGTAGTTGAAGTTGAAAATTATTTTGATTGCTATCAGGTATAATTGCTTTATAAGCTTGAGCATTAAAAAGTGCACCATGATTTGATATAATTGTCAAGTGGCCATTTTGGAAAAAAAACAGCAGAAATCAAGTAAATCTATTGTCGTCAAAATCATGCAAGGCCTTTCAATAGAATCAAAACAATAATCTTTGGTCTTTGAAATGGAATTCAATGGCACAGCTAATTTGAATGAATCATTTTTGAATACAGATTGACTTTGCATTGTACTTCGTATAAAATAAACCATCATACTTTAGGGTGGTGTTCTGAATGTATCAGATTGTTTATCAATACGTCCAATATCATGCCCTGTAAGGTGTAATCTCTGTTAGTGTTTTCCATCAGTACGTGAAATTAATCCTCAGTTTTATTGTTTAGACGCTGTGTAGACTTTTCATTGAATTTACAATGTAGCTGCTCACTTTCATGTATTTGTTTATTTGTGAGTTGATTTGCTGTTGACTAATGTTTCCCATCAGATATTGTTTTCTAAAAGTAAAAGGAATTTCAGAATAGCACAATGAGAATGTAGCCGTGTACAAATAAAAAATCTTATTTAAATTAATTGGTAAATGCAAATGTCATGGTCTGAAGTAATAAAGTTACTGTGTTCATACAGTAGGTGGATATGTAAATAAAATATATATTTCCAAAAGTATTAGAATAAAAAAAACAACTGATCAGTTTGGCTGTACATTTTGTTACTTGTGTTCTTCGTTTTCCAATTTGTTTCTCTGATCTGTTATTCCACTCCCACGTATTGCCCTGAGGCTAGATCAACGGACAAACAGATTTGGTTAACTGTTATCTTCAGTTGTCCATAACAAAATAGCAAGGCATGACATCGCCTTGGAAATTTCTCTTCCATTTATTCCTTTGACGGAGAATGATTAAGATAACCCATATTTGATAATGCATAAAATGTACGTACATAAGTTCGTGAACTGCTGCAGTCCATTCAGTATAAGAACTCATTGATGACAGGGATTTGAACCCATGACACAAGGAATGGTACTAAATTTCCATGTTGAGATAATACATGGTTTTGGGGGGGCATCTATATATATGCTATGGCAAGGATTTGTTTATCTGGGAACTTTGAAATCCTTTCCTTTTAGGTGACATCTTTGAAGTCAAGTCCTGGGAGTGAAAGACTTTATAGATGTTCTTATGTATCTCCTTCTGGATAATAATGTTGTGGATTTGGAAGGTGCTGTTTAAGGAGTCTTGGTGAATTTTTGCACATTGTAGATGATGCACACTGCTGCTACTGAGTGTCGACAGTGGAGGGAGTGAATACTGAACGTGGGGGATAGGTGTCTATCAAGAAGACTACTTGTCCTGGATGATGGCAAGCTTCTTGTGTGTTGTTCAAACTGTATCCAGGTGATTGAAGAGCATTCTATCACACTCCTGACTAACACGTAACTATCAATTTTAACCTGAAGCTGTTGCCAACAAGTCAAAAATTACTTTTTGCTGTCCATTTCTCTCCTCCATCCTTCCAAGGTGCGAACACAGCGTGCAATGTTCACCAGCAGGGACAACCCAGCTACAAGTTTATAAGGGGCTTAACTGCCTTTTTCTAAGCATCTTTGTTGTTTTCCTGACAGATTTAGAGGGTTTCCTGTCAACATCATAACCCACTGTGGGGAAAGCCAGAGGGTGGGATGATTCAGATTCCTAAAATTATATCTCTTCTAAGGGAGTTAATACTCCTCAATGTCTTCACTGTCCCTTGCCTGAGAAGATTCTGCTCATGCTAAATTTTGCTCCACCATTCTACTGAAAATCTTTTAGCAGAAAATAGAATGGTCTCAGGGGATTGAAACTAACTGAGTTTGTCTTGCAGAGAGTCAGCATGGACATAAAGGGCCAAGTGGCCTCATCCAGCACTGAAATGATTTGATGATTCCATGTCCTAAGACCATGGCAGTATAATTCCTCTGCTAATGAAGAAGACTGATTCCCTTGTCACTACCCGAAAACATGAGGAAAAGCATCGGGGTTGTTAGTCTGAGGTAACAGAGTGATGGAATACAATTGTTTGCATAGACGTAATGATCTTGATTAAGGCCTCTTCTCCCTCTAATTTAACAATCAGCACTAACCTTCATAGATCAGAAACTCAACGAAGGTCTAGAAAACCTCTGCATCACTTCTTAAGTCTCCAATGTTCTTTTTAATCAGCACTATCACTTCAAATTATGCAGTAATGCTAATGCTGTAGCACCACAGATTCTCTTCCTCAGCAGTCCCTGTGACATGACCCAGAGATGGAGGTTCTCCAACTATTGCTCTGCATGAAACAAAAGAATGCTGCCCAACAAATCAAGTTGCATTTTTTGTGATGTGTGGAAACCTAACTATTTTACTAATGTTTCGGATTACATTCTGAAATTTCACTGGTTTATGGTGACTCAAAAAGTCACATTCATGCTTTTATTCCTTGGAGATATAGAACTTTACAGCATTCTCCTGGTGTTTTGAAGATCAGGTTCAGTGACTCAATCCATTTTTGCATGAAAAGTTATGTCTTTTTTAATCCGGTAACTTTGATGGTTCAACTTTTTTTTATCTCTTGCTCAACAATTTTGTATGTTTATATCACTTATAGAATGATTGCTTTTACTTTGATAAATATGAAATGTGAGGAGCACTTCAACTGACAAGAAGCATTGGAGATTGGTAATTTTTTTCCATCACCTTTGTGGTGCAAATCTGACCAGTTTTCTTTAGTCTCAATGACACAGATCTTCAGTTCAGAAAGTCCTGTAAGAAGGAGATTTAAGGCTATAAACTGATATTATTTAAATCATTCCACTACAGAAGAAAACAAGTGAAATTGCCTTCAAAGCTCCTCCCAAATCCCTACTAAAAGTCACGATCTGTAACTTCGTTCATCCATTTCATCTGACTTCATGACTGCCAGAATCAACCAATTACAATAAGGTTTGTGAAGTAATTTGATGCTCTGACTATTCTGTTACTACTTAATCTGTTACAGCTACATATCATTCAGATAATCAATATTTATTTAAAGCTTTTTTAAATTGGTCATTCCTCAGGTATTATTTGTCTATAAATTCTGGAATCATAAGAAACTAAATCAGTGGGGAAATCATTCATTAAAATGAATGAAGTGAAATAATTCGGAAATATTTCCACCAAAATTTGACTCAAAGTCAGTTCCATGTGAGCAGAATATTATCTGCTTCCAAATTAGAACCAGCTTTCAGGTTGGGCTGTGGTGTTTGGACATTTATCACAGGAAATCTGAAGCTGCATCTCCGCCTTCAGAATAATCTGTGATCACTCTTGACCTTTGTTCTCTTTTTCAAATACTTTGTCAGTTTAGTTTTACAAAACTAATCATTAGACAGGGAATCCCAAATGAACTCAAAGTTCACGTTCCTTTTCAATATTGATTATGTAACTTTCTTTACAATAATTCCGTACTTTTCTTTTGTGAATCTTAATACCCAACGGATTGACATGCAAGTTCCTTTTGCCTTCTAATGTTATACATCATAACTTCACCCCAGAAGAGGAATATTATACAGAAGAATAATTAATTGTTTTATGACTTCACTTATGAAAATGGTGGAGAGGTTATGGGTTAAAATAAAACTTTCTATTCTGTAAATTTGCAGAATTATAAGCATTGACAAACCATTTCCACTTTCTAAGATATTTCTTGGAATGTGAAAGTTGCTAGCAAAGGTAACATTTATTGCCCATCTCTACCCTGGAGAAGGTGGTAGTGGTGTCCTGTCTTCTTGAATTGCTGTAGTCCATGTGGTGTAGCTATACCCTCAGTTCTATTAGAGTAGCTCAGTGGTTAGCATTGGTGCTAGAGGCCGATGTTCGATTCCAGCCTTGGGCAACTGTCTGTGTGGAGTTTGCACATTCTCCCTTTGAATGTGTGGGTTTCCTCTGGGTGCTCCGGTTTCCTCCCACAGTCCAAAAATGTGTAGGTTGGATGGATTGGCCATGCTAAATTGCCCATAGTGTCCAGCGATGTTCAGGGGTAGGTGGATTAGCCATAGGGAATATAAGTTTACAGTGATAGGGCAGGTGGGTGGATCTGGGTTGGTTGCTCTTCAGAGGGTTGGTGTGGACTTGATGCATTGAATGGCCTGCTTCCACACTGTGGGGATTATATGATTCTAAGAGTTACAGGATTTTGACTTAACTAAAGGAACAAGTACCAAGTCAGGATGATGCGTGACTTTGAAGGGAACCTGTTGTGATGTTGGGCCTATGCATCTGCCATCTTTGTCACAGAAAGAAGAGGTCACAGTTTTGGAAAGTGCTGTCAAAGGCTCCTTGTGTAACTATGGGCAGTTGCAGCTCATCTTTCAATAGAGCATAACATGAACATGATCTGTAATAAAGCATAATCTATAACCTCCCCGAAGTATTTACTACCACTAGCAAATGAATCATTATGACGCTTCTGAGTATATTGTTGGGCAGTCAGAACAGACACAAGCCTGGTAACTGACTTTGCCTATTTCATTTTCTAGAGTTTATTTATATGCTTTGTGCATGTAAAATTTTCTATATTGAATAAAATTGTCTGTGTACAGGTTGCCTCATTTTTAATTTATTTGTAAAGCAACAGAATATGCTAGTCTGGTGTTTTGTTATTAAAAGCCATATTCCTGATCTCATACTTCAAGAGCTAGGATAATGACTTTCAATTATACTTGAAGCATTAAATTGTTTTATTAGCCATGTTCAGCTTTTGGAAGCATTCCAAATCTACTGATTGTCCTTTCTTTAGTATATTTATCACAAAAGTTCAATTTTCTACATAATTGGCAATGAAACATCTTCAAACAGCAGTTTAGAAAATGCAAGGCAGACATTAATATACCAAATGCACAGTATTTCCGATTTCTAATCAATACTAGTTAATTCTGCAATACAAACCTCAGAAACACGGAGAAGGAAGCTGCCTCATTTGATAAGCCAATCATTTAATAACATTTATAGAGTATGACAATGAGGCCCAAATTTGTAATGACCAGAGCCCCATATGAATTCTTCCCAAATTATGATGATTCCAACTGAAATATCACAAATCATTAAGATCGTGGGTGAGAAAGGAAAAGCTAGCTCTCTTTCCTTATTCATCCACCTCCCAGCAGGTTGCAAATTACAAAGTAACTTACAAAGTTAATTTAAAAAGTATTCCCTCACTTTCTTCCAGATCAAATTAATTAATGCTTTTAAAATATGCTAATTTATGTTAACCTGAGTTAAAAAAGAATGAGTTATTAGTTACTGAATGCAAGAATAAACAATGACACAACGCATATAAACACAGATAAGAAATGAGAATTAAGTCCAATAAAAGATAAAAGTTTTTGAAATATGGGTATCAGTCTCTATTGGTCATACAATGAGTTAGAACAATAGTTGAACAATCAATTTTGGGACTACAAGCATGGGGCTGGATGAACACAGCAGGCCAAGCAGCACTATAGGAGCAGGAAAACTTGACGTTTCGGGCCTAAACCCTTCATCAGACTCTTGTTTTTGCAAGTTACTGAAATCCTTTTGCCCTGTTTCAATTTGACTGGCTTACTGGCTACCTTGACTCAAGCACTCATACAGAAAAACCCTTTACTTACAATTCTGGGATGACTAGTGACTGATACTGCAATTGCAACTTTCATAGTACATTAGCACTTGAACTCAGGCTAATATATGTGAGAATCTCAGCCCACTGGCACACACAAGAACTGCAGCTCAGTAACACATCTTCTTCTGCTAGCACATGCAGACCAGGTTTGAACTGGCTTTTAATGCTTGTATTCTCAAAAGGGAAGACATAAAAATGTCTCTCACCCAAATTGTTGTCCTATATCTCAAACAAAAACATATGCTTTAATTAAAATTCCAATATATCTGTAAGTACTTTGGGGTTCATCCATTGCCACTAGTCACAACTAGTGAGATAACCAGAGATAAAAGGTACTGCAGATGCTGGAGAATCCGAGATA
>JAHRHZ010000271.1:11919672-11957505 GCA_024137785.1 Ginglymostoma cirratum
CTTCATCAGAAAAATGGTTTTTCTGATGAAGGGTCTAGGCCCGAAACGTCAAGTTTTCCTGCTCCTATGATGCTGCTTGACCTGCTGTGTTCATCCAGCCCCATGCTTGTTATCATAGTGCGATAACTACTTGAGATAAGTCTGTAATAGAATGTTGTTATGAAACATCCCATTAAAGGATCCTTATCCTAATGATGACTAATTTATCAAGGTTTCTTCCAGCTACAATGGGAGATATAAATCTAGTTTTGTATGAAGGCACCTCACACATGATGTGATGAAACATTCTGATATGATTTCTACTTGGGGTCTCATGAATATTGAAATAAAAGTAACAAAGTTTGTCAACTGCTTGAAGACAGTGTGCTTTTATTGATACTTTTCATGGGCTAAACATTATCGTTGTATATAAAGTTAACCTTAGTACAGCTTTATTGTTTAATGTTGAAGCTAATTTGAATGGGTTTAGGCAACTGAGTTAGAAATTAAAATTAAAATCCAGATTTTATTTTCCAAATAGGATGGCAAATCTGCCAAAAAAGTACCAATTAGATAATTAATTGTGAGGTTGATCTCATTAAAGCAGGTCACTTTTCTGCACAATTAGAAGCTTTCAATAAATTGATATCACAAATTAGCAATGACAGTACAATTTCATTGTGAAACTTGGCAAAGGTGCCTGGAGTTGCTGACATCTTTCAGAAAAGGAGCAGAATAAATGGGAGGTGAGGGTGCACAGGGAGCAGAACTCTCAGAAGAAGGAAGTAACTGGGCTATAACCTGATATTTCTGGATGCCTTATCACTGTTGGAAATGGGTTATCTAACTACAAAGAAAAAACCGAAAGAACTGCGGATGCTGTAAATCAGGAACAAAAACAAAGTTGCTGGAAAAGCTCAGCAGGTCTGGTGGCATCTGTGAAGGAGAAAACAGAGTTAACGTTTGGTCCGGCGACCCTTCCTTGGAACTGAAGAAGGGTCACTGGACCCAAAACATTAACTCTGTTTTTTCCTTCACAGATGCTGCCAGACCTGCTGAGCTTTTCCATCTAACTACCAACCTCAAGAAGACAGAAAAAAAACAGGTCTTTTGTGGGAAGGTGTTAGAGTTAATCATTTAAAAAGATTGTATCTTGGCATGGAGAAAAACGCGAGGCGATCACGAAGAGTCAGCACAATTTTGTGAAAAGGAAAATCGCGTTTAAACAAGTTGTTACAATTCTTAGAAGGAGTAACATGTGCTGTGGTTATATGGGAGCTGCCTGTAAGGAACTTGAATGTCCAGGCGGCATTTAAACAGTGAAGGTTATTGAAAATAAAAGCTCAAGGTGTGGGGGTGGGAATATTATTTGCTGGCTGGCTGAGAACTGAGTATGCAAACATAGGTTTTTTTTGGCGGGAATGCGACAAATGGAGTCAGCAAGAACCTGTGTTTGGGCATCAACATTTTCCAATTGTCATTGATAACTTAGACGAAGGGAACAGAGGCATGGAGGCCAAATTCCCAGAAAATTGACAGATAAGTAAAAACGTATGTTGTCAGGAGGACATAAGGAATTTGCAGATGGATGTGGCAGATTGAATGACTTGACAAAAAGCTCGCAAATAGAATATAATATGTAAAAATGTGAAGTTGTTCACTTTGGCAGGATGGGTAAAAAGTAAGCTGAGTATCATGTGAATACAGAAGAGCTGTGGGATTCCAAGGTGCAGAGGGATTTAGGTGCTCCGATGCATGACTCACAGAAGTTAAGTATGAAGGTACTGCATAGTATCAAGAAGACTAATGGGATACTATCCTTTATTTCAAGAAGTACTGAACACAAAAGAATGGATGCCACGCTTCAGTTATACAGGGCATTGGCGAGACCAGATCACGAATACCTTGTACAGCTTTAGTCTCCTCATTTAAGGAAGGGTGCAAATATTTTGGAGGCAGTTTAAAGGAGGCTTATTAGAATTAACATTGGGAATGAGTGCATTGTACTATGACGATAGACGATAGGCTGGGTTTACTTCCACTGGAGTTTGGAAGAGTGAGGAGTGGCTTGATTTTATGAGACACTGAACGGTCTTGACAAGATGGTCATGGTTAACACAGAACTAGAGGCACAATTTTAAACATGGGGTCACACTTTTAGGATGAAAATGAGGAGATTTCTTTTATCTCAGAGAGTTGTGTGATTTTGTAACTCTGCTCCAGAAGACAGTGGAAGTGAGATCATTGACTATTCCTCAGGCAAAGGTTGATAGATCCTCATTAGACAGGGAATCAAATGTTATTGGGCTTAGATGGAAATGTTGAATTCAAAGCAGAAAGAGCTCAGCCGTGATTTTATTGAACGGCAAAGAAGTCTTGAAGGGGGTGGACTGAACTGCCTACTTCTGCTTCTATTTCAGATGTAATACATGTTTACGTCCCATTAGTTAGATCGTTCAAATAGAAAAACACTCACTGATGTGGTGAGTGAGAACTATTTCATATGTTCATTTGACACTTTCCATTGATGCAACCATGGCATACAGCATTTAGGTTAGACAGCCTCTCACTCACCTTGAGAAGGTAAATGTTGATGTCTATCTCATTGTGCTTGTCACTGATTTGTTTGCTGTTAATTGTCCCCACCTCAATTTGATATTGTGCTCTCTGCCATAACCATCACCTTTATTTTGATCTGAAGATAAAGATTCCTGATATTATTGACTGAATGAAACCAGTTTCAAGCAGAAGAAATTATCTTTCCTCTGTGCTTGGTGAGTTTTCCAGTGTTGATTTCTGCATCAGTAATTGCTTAGTTATTAAATTCATTGAGGATTATGTTTCCTTATCCCTCATTACTATATTGTTGGTCTGTGCTTACTTCCATAATGAACAGAACTTAAAAAGCATTTCCAACAGCGGTCAGCTCAGATATTCTAAATTGAATTGAAACCTGAAACACTCTGTCATAGAGACCTGCAGAGTACCATCAAGTAAATTAACAACATCTATTTGTTGAAAGGTAAAGGTAAATATGGAACAATTGTTCAAGGCTAGGCTTAGTGGCCTAGGAACTAATCTCTAAATTCTTCGCGCCAGCCACAAAAAAGTTACGCGGCAATAGGTTAATAAAGGAAAAAAAAAGTTTCATTTACTTTAGTTTTGACAAAAAAAATTATATTCACATGATTATGTTATGCACCCAAAATAGGTTTTGACTTCAAAACATTCAGAAATAAAGAAGATACAACAAAGACGAATACAGCACAGGAACAGGCCCTTTGATGCTCCAAGCCTGTCCGGACATATTTTGCCCTTCCATGCTAAAACTGTCTTCACTGACAGGATCCATATCTCCCTATTCCCTTCCTATTCATTTATTCATCCAGGTGCTTCTCGAATGCTTCTATTGTCTCTGCTTCCACCACCTCCTCTAGCAGTGCATTCCAGGCACTCATTATCCTCTATGTGAAAAATTTGCCTCGCACATCTCTTTTAAACCTCTCTATCACACCTTGAACCTGTGTCCCCTTGTAATTTACCCCTCCACCCTGGGAAAAAGCCCCATACTTTTCACTCTATCCCTGCCATTCACAATCTTATAAACTTCTATCAGGTCGTCCCTCAACCTCCTGTGCTCCAGTGAAAACAAACCCAATCTATTCAAACTTTCTTCACAGCTAAAATCTCTCATACTAGACAACATCCTGGTAAATGTTTTCTGTACCCTCCCCAAAGCATCCACATCCTTCCAGTAGTGTGGTGACCAGAACTGTACGCAACATTCCAAGTGTGGCCTAACTCAAACTCTATAAAGCTGCAGCATAACTTGCCTATCCTCATACTCAATGCCCCTTCCAATGAAGGCGAGCATGCCGTAGGCCTTTTTTACTACATTATCTAGCTGTGCTGCCACCTTCAGTGATTTGACCCAGATCCCTCTATCAATATTCCTAAGGGTTCTGCCAGTCACTGTTTAATTTCCACCTGTATATGACCTTCCAAAATACATCACATCACATTTTTCTGGATTAAATTCCATCTGCCATTTTTCTGCCCATGTATCCAACTGATCTATGTCTTGCTGTGTCCTCTGACAGTCCTCCTCAGTACTCACAGCTACACCAATCTTTGTATCATCTGCAAACTTACTAATTAGGGCAGCTATGTTTTCCTCCAAATCATTTATGTAAAGGATGAATAGCAGAGGTCCCAGCACTGATCCCTGTAGAACACGACTGGTCACAACCTTCCATTCTAAAAAGTATGCTTTCATTGCTATCCTCTGTCTCCTCTGACTAAGCCAGTTGTGTGTCCATCTTGCCAGCTCACCCCTGATACCATGTGACTCCATGTTTTGTACCAGTCTGCCATTAGGGACCTTGTGAAACGCTTTACTGAAGTCCATATAGACAACACCAACCACTTTTCCCTCATCAATCACTTTTGTCATCCCCTCAAAAACTTGATCCAGTTAGTGAGGCACAACCTACCCCGCACAAAACTATGCTGCCTATTGCTAATGTGTCTATTTGCTTCTAAATGCATTAGATCGTGTCCCTGAGAATCTTTTCCAATAATTTCCATACCACCGATGTGAGGCTCACAGACCTGTAATTTCCTGGATTATCCCTATCACCCTTCCTAAACAATGGGACTACATTGGCTATTCTGCAGTCCTCTGGGACCCACCTGTGGCCAAAGAGGATACAAAAATACATACTAACATATTGAATTCCATTGATTAAAGAAATGGAGGACAACGAACTGCGTATGCTGTAATTCTGAAATAAAAAGCGAAATTGCTGCAGAAATTCAGCAGGCCTGGCAGCATCTGTTTTAACTCCAGTGAGCCTTCTTCCGAGATGTTCTAAAGAAGAGCCTCTAGACTCGAAACGTTGACTCTGCTTTCTCTCCACAGATGCAGCCAAACCTGCTGATTGGAGTAATTATATTTGTTTCTACTTACTTGGACCAGGAAAATTCATTGACTGCCATTGGTCCTTCTGTTTTGGATCACCATTCTTAATTCCTGAACGTTCTTACATTACCAGTGAAAGTAGATGTTTACAAAATAGCACGAAGATGTTAAATGTTCCACGAGTTCACAGCCTTTTGACATGAGTGACAGCTCTTTTGTAGTCATTTGAATTGTCAAATGAGACGATTTTATAGGGTAGGTACAAGAATGCAGAGCAAGAGGTTATACCATTAATACTGGAGCTGATATTCAAACATGATGACGGGAAGCATTTGTTCATGGAAAGACCCAATGGAAGGCCAAGACTCTTTGACCTATGCCCCAAACAAATGGTTCATACTTGGCCAATTGAAATTTTCACAACTGATATTGATGCATTTTTGTAAGGTAAGAATTTAAGGTTTATGGAACCTAGACAGAGATATAGAGTTACCATAGAGATTGTCCATGATCTAATTGAACAATAGAAGAAAGTCAGGGACTGAGTGGCTACTTTTGTTTCCATATACGAATTCATTCCATGAAGAATATGTTCATACATGAACAAAGGCAAATATTACAGTAGCCTGATAACAAACCCCATACCTTGTGCTTTGGCCAGACCAGAACAAAAAACCGGCATGCCACCAAAATCTGATTTGCAAAATCACAAGAGCCAATAATGTCGTTTTCATCATATTTTATAGCACATTTCAAAAATACAACTTGGAGAGAAGACATCAGCTGCGATTCAGTCTAATGATAGGGAGAGAATAATGCTGCGTTGTAGTTTTTGCTTACGTGTGCAATGTGCAGGATATGAATGAAACCAAAGGCTACAATCAACCTGTGGCCTTGAACAACAGTTACACCCATAACATTGATCTTCAGCTGTAATCATGTTTCTTTACTCTGCTGTAGCTCAGTAATTACATCCAATTAAGAAGCTGAGCTAATGTTAATTTAATTTTGTTAGGTTTATTTTCTGAAGCAGTTTATTTTCAGAAACAGTTTGAGTATGAAGGAAAATTATAGTGGCAACTTTTATTTTTATACAGGCACATTGCTGCTTTTAAAGTGACAGATTTTATCATGTCGAGATGAAATGAAATAAATTGTAAATTTATTTGAAAGTTATCTCATTTTAGATCAGATTTTGCAAAAACGAGACAGGATTGAGTTCCAATCTGGTGCACTTTGTCCAAATTGTAATACTGCTCTTCTCATTAATTGATACAGTATATTTTCAAGACAATGCCAACTGTTAAAGAGCACCCTTTGATCTAGTATATGACTCTACTTTTATCTTAACACTGTACTAGAATAGTTCAATTAAAATAAAGGGCCACTGACATTGTGAGAGTTTATTTCAAATGTGTTGAAGGAGACTTAATGGAGAATCTAATTGAATGATTTCAAAAATTGAAGAAATATTGTTCATGTCTTGTGAAACGGAACATTTGAAGAGAAGCGGGCTATTCAGCCTTTCCAGCCTCTTCCAACATCCAATCAGGGCAGACTTGGATTTACCTGCCTTTGCTCTATATCTTTGCGAATCCTTATCTTGTCAAAGATCTATCAGTCCCTTTGGTGAAATCCTAAACTGATCCAGCACCTTCAGACTTCTGGGGCTTTACCAGGTATTCTATATATCCACCGCTCTTTCTGAGAAAAAGTAGTTCCCAATTTTATTCCAGCATCGTCTAACTCTCTTTTTAAGATTATGTATTTTCTTCTAGACTCCTGCATCAGAAGAAAGATTGTGGTATTGCTGAGAAAAAGGCACACTTGAGTAATGCAGTATACAAATTTTAGTGATGGTGTGATGCCAGTTAGCTAGGCCGTAACACCAAAGACTGATGGGTGATATCAAAAAACATATCCCTTTGGCTGTTCTCAAAAAGCAAGGTTCCAAACAGCCTGCACATGCAAAAACACTGTGTCTAACATCGGATGTGATTCTGCAATTGCTAGATATTCACGAGTGTGCAAAGAATTACACTGACAACTGATTCAAGATTGTCATTCAAGCCCTCAGTGTGACACACGTGTGTGTACGTGAAGCTATGGATATTAATACACAGGCTCTTTACAAACAGAAAGGACATGTACATGGTCTGTGCCTGTCTCAACTCAACAAAATAGGTGATAGCCATTCACTGGTTCATTTCATAGGGAAATGTCCTAACCAAGCAGAGTCAACACACCTGGTTCAAAATTTTTAAAAAAGGCCTGGCTGTTAACTGAAAATTATCATTACTTGCTTGCCACCAATCAGCACTCTTCTCTAATGCACTATGAATTTTTCTCCTTGAATTGGTATTCTTGCATATAGTCCTGTTGAATGCAAAATGAAAAGCTTTGACAAAATGTGTCTTTTTTCAGCAATATTCAAGTTCAAACAATTGAACAGCGCACCATTTTTTTTAATATTCCCATCAAATCCTAATATCATTTAAAAGCCTTAATTAGATATACTTCTAAACTCAAGCAAATACAAACTATATTTATAGAACCTATGTAGAATATTTGATTGTGGTACAATTTTGGTGAATCTGCACTCTAAAGCCATAACACCTATCCTGAAGCATGATGCCCAAAGTTCAACACAATACTCTTGATACAGTCTGATCTATTACTTTATTGCTCAGGCTCCTAATCTCCATCCTCTACAAACTCATAAACTCCATTATTAGTAGGCTATACAGTCCTATCTTCTCAGCCCTATCCACAGTATTAATAGATCCCTCTGGAAGACCAGTTTTAAATTGCTCACCTGAATTCTTCAAACCCTCCATTTTCTCACTCCTACATATATTTGAAACCCCCTCAAAATGTCTACATGTAAGCTTCTGATGCCCAGCTTTACCTCACCATGATCGTTTAACTGCCTTTGAGTTTTCACACTGCTTGTTTGATATCCAGTATTGAATCAGCAGAATTTCACAGCAACTAAATATTGGGATGATGTTGTTGACTTGCTCACCGTGCTGGCTTGTTCTTGTTCAGATGTTTCGTCACCATGCTCGGTGACATCATCAGTGAAGCCTCCGAAGAAGCGATGTTATTCTACTCCGCTTGGAATTTAGACTGTTTGGTCGGCTATGGTGAGTAGTGTCATTTCCAGTTTTGTTTGTATGGATTTGTATATGGGATCCAATTCTATGTGTTTGTTGATTGCATTATGGGTGGAGAACCATGCCTCTAGGAATTCCCGTGCGTGTCCATGTTAGGCTTGTGCTACCAAGCTTACCTCGTCCCAGTTAAACTGATGGCCTTCATTGTCTGAGTGTACCAACAATAAGGAGAGTTCGGCATGAAGGACCCCTTGACTCATGATTTCATTACATCTTTGGTTCAGATGTAAACAAAGGAGTCAAACTCTGAGGTGAAGGGAGAGTTATTGTCCTTGACATCAGGGCAGCATTTGACTGATTTTGGCATTAAGAAGCCCCAGAAACCCAGGGCCAATTGGATCAATAGAATCAGAAACCCTCTGCTGGTTGGAGTCCTACCTGGCAAAAAGAAAGATAGTTGTTGTGGTTGGATGTAAATCATCCTAGCTGCTAGCTTGAATATGTTCAGCTGCTTCATCAATCATGTACCCTCCATCATAATGTCAGAGGTGGAGATGTTCAATGATAGCACAATGTTCAGCTCCATTTACAATTCCTCAGATACCGAGGCAGTTCATGTCCATGTACAGAAAGATCATGACAATATCCAGGTTTGAGCTAGTAAGTGGTATGTAACATTTGTATGACAGAAATACCAGGCAATGACCACCCTCAGCAAAAGAGAATTTAACCATTAACTTGTTTATGGTCAATGACATTTACATCATTGGAACCCCAGTATCAACATTCTGGGATTTAACATTGACCATACACTGAACTGGACTGAGTTAAGTACAGTTCTGAAGAAGGGTCACTGGACTTGAAATGTTAATTCAGCTTTTTCTCCGCAGATACTGCCAGAGCTACTCAGTTTGTCCAGCCACTTCCATTTTTGTTTTAGTTCCTGTCTTGATGTTATGTTTGTATAATTCCATGTGCCTCCACAGGATGGGGCATTGTCTTAGTTGTAATAATGCTACCATTCATTTAGTAAATTCATGGCTGTATAAGGATCTGAACAAGTTAGAACATGTCCTGCTGAATGATCTTATTAAAGGATTATATTGTGTTGGTGTAAAGCAGTTTGACATACAATTACTATGCAGCTATATGTTTCATAGGTCATTGAAGGATGAATCAATTCCCTGAACATTATGTCTGTGCACAAATAATTCCACTTCCATAAATAATGTTAATTGACCTTATTATCCTTGAACTTGCAGTAAGCTGACAGCAAAGTTACTTTCAATAATGATATGATAACATGAGGCTTTTTGTAACAGCAGGGATTTTTTTTCTGTCTTCCTCAATATCCTGACTTTTTTTGTAACTGATGGAAGTTTCAATACCTCACCAGTAAAATTAGATGAGGCTGTGGTGTTCAGTTCACTGAATGGTACTGGCAATGAATTTCCTCCCCTTACTGAGGGTGCTCTTTGTTAAACTGGTCATTTAAAGAAAGCGTGTATTAGCCTATGTTTTAAGCAAAGTACAGACATCATTACAGAAACATTTCAATGAAACCTATACCCAATTATAGACAACGATTTTAGAAGCAACAATTATTTGTCATCTTTAACTATCAGTTGCATAATGGTTATATTCATGATCATTACCATTATCTTTGTGCTAGATGGCATTGACTTCAAACAGATCTAGCAGTTCAAGACTGGGCATCCGTCAGATGTTGTGGTACATCAGCAGTGGCAGCAAAATCATACTCTAACCACAAGCTAAGGGGCAATTCTGATGCAATGGAGGGCATGCCAGGAGCAGCATCAGGCAGACCTAAAATCAAGTATGAACATGGTGAAGCAACAAAATAGGACTATTTGTGTGTAAAACAGCACACACAGCAAGTGTAAAAGAGCCAACAGATCTGACCAAAGATCTACAGTCTTGCCACTCCCAGTTGTGAGTGGGGTGGACAATTAACTAAGTCAATGGAGGAGAAAACTCCACAAATATCTCCATCTTCAATGACACATTAGTGCAAAAGATAAAGCTGAAGCATCCACAACAATCTTCAGCTGGAAGTGCTGATTGGATGATATGTCATGGCCTCCCACAGGGGACTCAACATCACAGATGCCAGTCTTCACCAATTCGATTCACTCCATGTAATAGCAAGAAAGAGTTGGAGGCACTGGACGCTGCAAAGGGTATGGGCCCTGACAACCTTCTGGCAATAGCACTGAAAACTTGTGCTCCAGAACTTAATACAGCCCCAAGCCAAGTTGTTACAATGCAGCTATAATCCTGGCATTTACCCGACAATGCATGTATATTTTGTGCTGGACAGACCCTATCACAGCCTCTGCATGTTGCTTGTAGCCTCTGTGTTGTCTATATTAAGGTGAATCATCTTGGCTATTTGCATCAATATAATGTTTAAAGGATCTATGATGAATGTGGCTAACTGCAGTCAAGGAGTTGATCACTTCTGACAGATAAACAATGCTTGGCCTTTACAACAGCCTTCATCGTCAGCATGTTTGTGGAGGCTGTTGGTATCTCACATAGTTGTGACCTCTTCAAGTCTGATGTGACAATGACACTAGAACAGGCATTTTCAGCAGGTAACTGATAGAATGTTTCAAAGCAGTTTACAATCAAGTTTCACCTGTTGCCACAGTAGGTTTTATCTTTCTTCCTTTTCCTTCCATTATGTGTAATGCAGTCCTAAATTCCACAGCTTGGATGGAGGAAACATGCTCCATCATTGGTCTTGGTGACCTGGAAGACATGCCTGGTCAACCCAAGGGAATTTGGGTCTGGAGGATCGAGAACTGAGAGTGTCTTATCCATATACAGGCCTTCCCTTCCTCACTTTGGTCTTGAGCAGGCTTTGCATCACCGGTGAGGAGAGTAACTGACACCTCTGGAGAGTGCTCAGAAGAAGCTTCTGGGTGCCCTGTGTGTGACTCCTCCTCCTCCTTATGGGTATCTGTTGGCACCACCCTAAGGGGAAGGAGCAGCAGGAGTGAGAACAAGCTCCCTCGTACCTCTTATGCCCTTTAGCTGACAACTAATGGCTACAGTGATGGAATGCAGATCTGTGTCTGTATCCAATAGATGCTGAGTGTGTCTCACCTGTGTCTCCATGACAATCACCCATCTGTCTGTGGAGGCTGCCAGACATCTGCATGGTGGAGCAAGCACAGCACTGACAATGTTAGTGGACATCTACATGCCCGGATCCTCAGCCTCTTTGTGCACTTTGCTGAAATTACTAATAGTCAAGGCCATCTTCTGCCAGGGGCTGAGAGGGTGCCTGGTCGCCGGGCATTCTCTGAGTGTCAGAGATCTGGGGGGGCTTTCTTCCTAGGCCAGCCATGGAGACATGCTTTAATGTGCTCACCAGAATGTGATTCCATGTCTAATCTAGATACAGAACTCACCGAGGTGAGAGTCTCTATGCTGGTGGAGGGTACAGGTGAAAGTCTTACCAGCAAATCCTCAGAGGGTTGAGTGGCTTCCTCCTCAGAATTGGGGATGGAGCTGAGGGTGTCTAGTCTTGGCCTCTTTCTTATGGTGATTTGCTGGGTTCCATAAGAGATCAAAGGTAATCAGTCACATAAAGGGGCTAAAAGCTTATTCAAGATAAGAATGAGTTAATGGGAAAACCATATAGCGCAGTATGATCAAGCTCTCTTAAGTCTTGCTCATAAAGATGTCCACATCTCCATTGAGTGTTCTCCAGACAATTTGAACATTGTTTCCTCATTTCAAGGAGCCTTATTTCTGCCACCCGTCACCAATCTTGGCCTTCTCAGCCCAGTTACGAGAGATGTTTTCTTTCCTGACTGAGACAAAGGGCGGATTAAATATGATAGAAGTGGATGGGAAAGATGTTCGTGGTGATGCGGGGGCAGAAGAGGGAGATTAGGTTTTCCCTGGCAACCGGGCAGAAAGCACAGAGAGCCGGAAGGGTGTGAAGCTTGGGAAGGTGAGGTGCTTGAGAGCCCTTGCGTGAACTTGATGCATTCAATACTGAGAACTGCAGTCCATGAGCCTTGGTGACAGATGGATGCAGTGGCGGAGTTAGTGAGCCATGGTGACTCTGTGCATGTGAGATAGCAGAGAGAGTATGGTGGCACATAGCCTGTGGAGCACAGAAAATCAGTGAACTTCTTTCTGCACCATTGGGCATTTCTTTTAACACAGGGCACTGCACTGAGGTGGGCTGCTATCTCTCTCCTAGGTGGGTGCATCTGGTGGCATAGCCTCTTTTGAATGTCAACAGAGAAAAGCTCTGCCCTTCTTTCAATCACCCAATCCATTTGCACCTCCAGGTCCCTGTTAGCAAAGTGAAGGGCTAACTTGTCTCTCTAGGCTATGCTCTTCAGGGTAAGATTGCGGGAAAACAGTATGACAGGTATCTTTGGAAGCGATGTACTACTGGGATGTCAATAAGATGCCAGCAGCAAGAACATTGCAAAGTCCCAGCAGCAGCGAGCATTTTGCCTATGCTGTCACTCAATTCCACATGTGAGAAATGTTGACACAGGCCATGGCAAACCACCTGCCAAGAGTCTCACAGAGAAACAAAAACGTTTCTCTAAAAGATTAGAGAATCCAGCCTGAGCTAATTAGCTATAGTTCTCAAAGGCTGCGGCGTAAAGGGTTAATGTTAAATAAGCACAGATAACAGTCTGTATCATCAGTGATGTAAAATTATGTGGCAACAGACCCTGTTGATAGATGGTTCAATATGCAACCTCATGCTAAACATTGTCCTATATCTTGTCAAAAGAATATTTAGTAAAGGTAAAGTATACCAAACAGCCCGCTTCCTACAATCTCTATCAACTTAAATAACAGGCACAATCTAAATTAAGGCTGATAACAGTCTCTCTCCAGAGGAAGTGAATTGGTTGTAGAGAGCTCAAGGGGCATTATTACTCTGCAAATGTGGGGTAAACAAAGGAGGTGGGCCTCTGAACTACCACAGCTAGTCTTGAGATTGAACCCACCCATTGGTGCATGCTAGCCATTTAGCCAACTGAACAAACTGTCCACTTCACTGCTAAAATCCTGCCCACTGCTTCGTCTCTCCATGACTCTTCAAATGAGCTGTGCTCAACCTCTACAAACAAAATAATCCACCCTTTTAGAAGCTCAAAGCTAAAGACATCCAGGGCATTAAGTAAATGTTGCTTTGAGATTGATGCTTAGTTTGAAGTGTCATTCTACTGAATGAACACTAGATATTTAATAAACCAAACCTGAAAAAAAATGAAAAGCATTAGATTCTACTATTTAAGTGCTCACTTTATTTGTCACTGTTGATGAGAGATTTACAGATGCTCCTTAGAGACGTTGAGGCATAAGAGGTTTGTTTTGAGTGGCTGCAAATTGGAAAAGAAAATTGTGCAAAATAATAACGTGGGTGTTAGATTTGCTTCTGCACATTCTTGCTACCTTGCAAGAATTGCCACTCTACAGTGTATGAATACTTGGTCTGATTCAGCACAGATGTGAAATATTTGCTTGGTTATACTGTTAATATCATTTCTACACTGTGTTATTGTTGTGTAGCAAGACGTTTATTGTGTTATCTCACTACACATTTACAATCAGGTAAATGGTTTCAGAGTTGCACCAACTTTTTTCCTAGCAGTGCATTCCAGATCTTAACAGCTGCTGTTTAGCCACATTTAGCTTAATTTCTCCTTTGTTTCTCTCGTAAAATATCTTAAACCAGTGTGCCTTCTTTACTGTCTTACCTCCAGTGAAGACAGTTTCTCTTTCATTACTTCAACAAAACTCTTGAAGATTTTGAACACTACTATTAAATTTCCACTCTGTCTCTCCACTGAAGGACGAACAAGCCCAACTTCTCTGGTCTCTCCAGTCCCTCATGCTTGTTATCATTCTAGTAAATTAGCTCAGCACTCACTCTAAAGCCATTACATTCTTCCTATTGTGAAATCAATGCCCATGGTGAAATGCTACTTAACCTTTGATCATTTAAAGATTAAAACTTCTTCCTTGCTTTTATGCACCAATCCTGCATTTATTAAACCAAAGATCTTCGGACTTTCTTGATAGTTTTCCCAAACTGCTCTGCCAGGTTCCAAGATTTATATGTTTGAACAGCAAACATTCCGTATTCCTGCAATATCTTTTCAACTGTACCAATTAATTGAGATTACTTGCACAGTCTTCCTACCGAAACAAACACTTCATATACTTTTGCAATAAAATTCATCTACCGTGTATTTGTCAATTTCAATAACAATTATGGGGTTATGAAATGCTGCTGAAAGATGAAACTTTGAGAGTCAAGTATGGAATAGATCACTTTTACAACTTAATCAAAAATGTATTGTGATCTGAGTAAACAAATAAGATGAGTTTTTGTGTTTATGCTAATGATGGGCTTTGAAGTTAATAGCAGAATGGGAGCCATAGAAATTCCACTAATTCCTGATTTTATTATTTTCTCCATGTAACAATTGGTATAAATGTTAATATTCCATGCTGGAACTCACACTGTTCACAGTAGGGTGGCTGAAAACTGATTGTTCAAGGACGATTAAGCAGGAGAAGCATAAATCAGCATAAAGTCTTATATTCTATAGGCGAGAAACTGATGAGGCAAACAGTCCGAATATTAACAAGTGCAATGGCAGTGGACTAGCTTTAAATTATTTTACATTGTTTTATTTTTACATTGTTTGAATTGCTGCGACTTGAAGGGAAAAGAAATTATCCTAAATCATCCCATCCCTTTCTCTTAATTACTGCCATGTCTGATCCAGCCACTCCTCGAGAGTGCTGATTGGTGAGCCTAGCCCTTCCAGCATGGTTTCTACGTGACCACTGCATTGTCATCTTTGTTAAAAAAAGATGCTGTTACTTAAAAATAGCAGTGAGCATTTTGACAAGTTTAGCAGTTGGATTGGATGTGTCAAAGGATTAATTTGTTTGTTCAAATTGGTGTAATAATGGAGACAGCACTTTTTGAAGGTGAGCGGGGAATTTTCATATTGTCCCTTGTAGATATTTCTATTTCAATACAAGGCTGCTTTGACAATACGGTCCAAAATCAATCAGACTATAACAAAAATGTATTGAGTTCTGAGTCGACAAATAGGATGATTTTTAGTGCAAACTGGACAGACAAGGGCAGCATGTGAATACCATCCTGCAAGTCACAAATTCCCTACAAGTCACACTAGATCCTGTTCTGAGGAAGGGCCACCGGACCTGAAACGTTAACTCTGATTTTTTTCTTCACAGATGCTGCCAGACCTGCTGAGCTTTTCCAGCAACTTCTGTTTTTGCACACAAGACCCTGATTTGGAAATAAATCTCGGCCCTTTCATTGCCACTAGCTCAAAATCCTGGAAGATTTTTCCTAATAGTATTAAAAATCATGTTTGTTAATGCACCATGTGGCGGCACATTGGCTCAGTGGTTAGCACTGATGCCTCACAGAACCAGGGATCGAGGTTCAATTCCACCCTCAGGTGACCATCTGCGTGGAGTTTGCACCTTCTCCCTCCAGGTGCTCTGGTTTTCCCCCCCCCACAGCCCAAAGATGCGCAGGTTAGGTAAACTGGCCATGCTAAATTGCCCATACTGTCCAGGGATGCGTATGTTAGGTTGATTAGCTATGGGAAATGCAGGGCTACAGGGATGGGGTGAGTCTGGGTGGGATGCTCTTTGGAGAGTCGGTGTGGACTCGATGGGACAAATGGCCTGCTTCCATGCTGTAAGGATTCTATGAATTTTGCCCTTGCATTTCTATCCCCTCCATCTCATTATTTTATTGCACTTCTCCTTTGGGTTAGATCGCGTTCTGTGAGTTCACACTGCTGGTACATTTGTGTTCTATATGCATGGTAGCAATAATTCTGATTTGTAACAATTCCAACAGAGCATGTATCCCTCTATAAATATTAGCCATGATAATATTGAGTGGTAGAGCAAGCTTGAAGGACCAAAGAAGGACTCCTGCTCTTTTTTTCTATTTTTCTATGTTCCTATATTTCAATACCATGATTGCTTGAAATCTGAAATGGAAACAGAAAATGCTAGAGAAATAAATAAGTCTGGTAGCATCCATGGAGAGAGAAATAGAGTTAATGTTTCAATTCTGATCCTTCAGTTAAAATATCAGACTTAAAACATTAACCCAGTATCTCTCTATTAACTTCTTCTACTTTAATATGGAAAGTTCGGAGAGAAATTAAAAATAACAAATAAGCAAAGTGAGAATGCAAGAAGAGTTTGGCATCAAGCATAAAACAGAAGTTATCTATGGTATATTAATAGCAAAAGGTATAAGGAAACGTAGAGCTGATTTAAAGGTGATTTAAACAAAGAGAAATATAGCATGACTGAGGTACGAAGTGAGTATCAATTCATAGTGAAAAGGGAAATAAGTAAGATACATGTTGAAATAAAATTGATATTTTGAGTTATTGTATAGACTAGCTGAAGTTACAGTTGAAGAGTTAATAGGGCCATTTGAGATGCATCCAAGGATACTGAGAATAAGAGAAACACATATTGTGGAGGCACTACTGGCATGAACATGGGTCAAAACATGTGATATTTAACCTTGTAATTCCAAAATGAGATTTTTCAAATACGCCTGATGCAACTGGAAATGGGCATGGATACTAATTAGGTGGCTGAATAGACAGACACACCCATGGAATGTCTCACCAATGGATGCAAAATGAAATATAAACAACACCCCTTGAACAGGGGGAAGTAGGCAAGTCAAAACAGATTGGACTGTATGATGGACCGTTGTTCAATAGCAAGCCACACCCTGCAGATTGTGTCCCAAACTGCAGACACATTTTGTGTTTCCTCCTTTGAAGAATACACAAGGACAGGGGTTAAAATAAAAACAGTTTCAACTCTACCTGAGTGTGCTAATGGGACAGAAAATTCCCATGTGTGTGAATAAGCTAAGGTGCCTTGTGTGCTACCTTCAATTTGGGTATTAGTGTGCTGTGAAGGCTACATTTGAAGAAGTATCCCCAAATCACACCTGTATTGCAGGTAAAGGGATTCACTTTCACCCTCCAAATGGTTGGAGAAAGTTAGCTAATAGAAGCAAGCCAACAGAAGGACTCTTTTGTGTGTTTAGTTCTAGAACAGTACCTGATCAACCTGCAAAACTATGAGTCTTGAAGTCGACAGCTCAACTACCAGTAACCTTCACTGAAATAGTCACAATGTTCAATAATCCACAACTTACATACAATTGACTGAACTTAGAAGGCTGAACTTTTAGCTTTTCAGACTTATTTCTAATATGTCTGGATGTTGTGTGACTGATTCTTCTGGCATTTAAAAATTAATGAACACTCTTTTAGCTCAAGAAAGCCAGATTAAATTGGTTCCTTTTATAGGATAAGACTGTTTGGGTCTGGAAAGCAAGTATCCCTTAGGTCATGGATCCATTTTTAATTTAATCTAGGTCACCAACAGAGGGTGCAGGCAAATAAAGAAGGTGAGACATTAATTCCTCCTCACTTGGGAGTTTAACAATTTGGATATTCCACCAGGAACTGTGCCAAATCAGGGAACATCACCTGGGGTCTGGGCTTAACAGTAAGTAAATGGTTCCAGAGCAATGGAGAATGGCAAATGTACAACCTTGTTCAAAAAGGATGTAAGGGTTCGCTCATAACCATATGCCAATCAGTTTAATTTTAATGTGCTTCAGAATTTAGAAATGCTAATTCGGGATGAAATTAATTGTCTTTTAGGAAAAAACAAGTTACTTTCTTAAAAATTAATTATTGGCTTGATAGGACGTAGGCTTACCTGGCTGGCCAGCATTTCTTGCCAATCCCTAGTTGCTCTTGAGAAGGTGATGGTGAGCTGCCTTCTTGAACAACTGCGGTGCATGTGCTGTCGGTAGCTCCTCAGTGCTGTTGGGGTGTGGGGGGCTGTAATTTCAGGATGTTGACCCAGAGACCATGAAGGAACAGTGATATATTTACAAGTCAGCATGTTGAGTGAAGAGAACACAAAAGCCAAGAAATCTTGCCAAACATGTAGAGTGAATTGGTTTGGCCTCAGCAGATGATTAGGTCCAGATCTGTAGATGTGAGGTGTGTATGGTTGGTGCCCTGAGATGTTGGTGCCTGGTGTCTAATATGGATGTTATTACAAGCAAGTATCCAGTATGGTTTCCATTTCAGGAACTCTTGAAATCTTGCTTGTTAGGCTCATTCAGTAAGATAGAACGCTGCTTATTAATGAGGTGAGTTGGGCCATACACACAGAATTTAACAAGCAATAATCCCTCTTAAATTGGCAGTTGTGGCAGACTGGTGGAGTGATAAACATGCCTTGCCAATGTCAAATTGGTGAAAGCTGAAGAATGACTCTTCCGATGTCAAACATTAACTTCTTGACTGATTCTGCCACAAGACTTGCAATAACCCATGTTACTTAGACTCCTGCAAGTTTCTACCCATGGTCTTTAAATCATTCCTGTCTCTTTATGACTAGTAAGTGTGTTGTTGTTTTGACTATTCAACTTGACGATGTTCTTTCCCCAGGGAGTGTCATTTCCACGTCATTTGTTGTTGCCATCGTAACCTGTTGTCGCTGTATTTCTGAAGTCACAATGCCGTGAAACTCTTAACACTGGTAGCTGACCTGTGGTCCCTGCAGATGGAGATTACATCTCTTCTTGATCATCTCCCTTTATTTGAGGAATAGCTTCCACAGTTGAATACATGTGCCTGCATTTATGACAGTATGTTCCCGGTCATTCATTTCCATCGCATGCTTTACAGTCTTATTGAACATATAAGAAGTTTGTACTTGACTGGTTCTGCCATGCTCCACTCTGGAAATGGTTCGGCTTGTAAAAACTAAATTCGGCTTTCTACTATTTCACCTTGCATTTATCGCTTGTGCCTTTTACTACTTGTGGCTTCAAACTGGCTTAATGGTAGGAGACAGAGAGTTTTGGTGGAGGGTTGGTTTTCAAACTGGAGGCCTGTGACCAAGAGTTCTGTAGGGATAGGTCCACTGCTGTTTGTTTTTTATATAAAATGATCTAGATGATAGTTTAGGTGGCATGGCTAGTAAGTTTGCGGATGACACCAAAATTGGTTGTATAGTCGACAGTGAGAAAGATTATCTAAGAGAACAAAGGGATCTTGATCAATTGGGCCAATGGGCTGAGGAGTGGCGAATGCAGATTAATTTGGATAAACGTGACGTATTGCATTTTGATTTTCTGAAGAAGGGTCTAGGCCTGAAACGTCAGCCTTCCTGCTCCTCTGATGCTGCTTGGCCTGCTGTGTTCATCCAGCTCTACACCTTGTTATCTCAGATTCTCCAGCATCTGCAGTTCCTACTATCTTGGGCCTTGGGTAGTGTTGGGACTGGATGGTTTGAGTTATAAGGAGAGGCTGGATAGGCAGAGATTCTTTTGACTGGAGCATAGGAGGCTGAGGGATGACATTATAAATGTTTATAAAATCATGAGGGGCACACATAAGCTGAACAGCAAAGATCTTTTCTCCAGGGTGGGAAATTTCAAAAATAGGAGACATACTTTTAGGGTGAGATGAGAAAGATTTAAAAGCGAACTGAGGGGCAAATTTTTCAGATGGTAGTGTTTATGTGGAATGAACTGTCACAGGAAGTGGTTGATACAGGTACAGTTGCAATATTTAAAAGGCATTTAGACAGGAACATGGATAGGAAAGGTTTCAAGGGATATGGGCCAATAGCAGGCAAGTCAGTCTAGTTTACTTTGGGAAACTTGGTCGGCATGGACAAGTTGGACCAAAATGTCTGTTTCCGCGCTGTATGACTCCATGATTCCATGACTAGGAGTAGTTTACATGTAGAATGACATTAGTCTATGTACTAGACCACTTCCCATGCCTTCGGGAGGTATGTTTCTTTACTCATGGGACCTTATCAATATAGTTTTCCTGGATTTGCTCAATTTTTTAATGACTGCCTTGACAATTTTCATCACTGACTCAGCAGTTGATCTGACTTGGGATAGTGTAGAAATGATATATGGTGTTAATTTTCCTATCATTTATGAAGTGACTGAATTATTCACTCATGAAATGAGGGCCATTGTCACTCATCACACTGTCACCAATGTGAATATGCTTTCAGGCATTTGACAATCTCAACAGCAGTCACTAAAGTCAATTGGCCCACCTTCTAGAAGTGTAGTTAGCAGTGACAAGATAATCAGTTCCTGTGAAAGTAAAGAGGTTTATTCCTAATTTCAACCAAGATCTGACCAGGATGTTGTATGTCACTGGTGGTTCACTAGCATGCTTCCTTTGAAACCCATTCCAAACACTGCACTGGCCGGTATGATCCTTGAAATTGCTCATGAAATGCATGAGATTGCCAGTAAAGGACATGTCTTGCCTTCTTCAAGCTATTTGGTTTACATAGATGCACTTTAGCACCTCTCCTGTCAACTTCTGAGAGATAATGACTTTATTTTGCTTGCAGCATGTTAGACCGTAAATTAATTTCTTTAATAACAGATGCATCCTTGATTCTCTCAGCACCTAACCTATATTATATTCCTTTTGCCTAAAATACACCTGGTGGGGGCACACAATATCCAGCCTGTTAGGATGGGTAACAAAATTGTGGATGACTTTAATGTTACCAGGGTACATGTGGAAGGCTGGTCAGGAAGGTGTTGAAGTATCTAGCTATTCGATCGTACAACCCAGAGTACTAGCCTAATGTTGGTATGTTCTCAATCTCTTCAAATCTAGACCACTTGAACACTTGTGGCTGATTAAGCGGCTTTGTTTCACAACGAATAAACTGCTTCATTTGTACTGACTGTTCAAGATTTAGTGCAGAGGCAATGACCCTGCCTGCTGTGTTGGATACAATTTGTTGAGATACACCAAACATCCTGAATATTGCAGGTAATGTGGCAACAATTACACAAGTGATATCTGATTTGTCATACAAAGGAGAGTTGTGTGAACTACACAACATTGTAAGTATGTGTAAGATGCATAAAGGGATGATATCTGTCATCAAGTATCAGTTTTATGTAGCACATATTGTCCATTCCTTTTAATGTATATCACTTGAATGGAGGTAAAGGCTTCAGCTTTTCTGATGTCATCCATGTGGTGTGCCAAGTTTACGACGCATATGTCTGACTGAGCTAAGTTATAACATTGTGGCTACTTCTTGGACTTCGTCGGGTAACATTAACAGTATCTTAGAAACTTCTTGGCATCAATTCTTGTTTAGCTCTTCTTCACACGCTGCTGTGGAATGTTGTACTTTGGTTTTCTCTTGGTAATTGGATTATCTACAATTTTAATCCAACGCCTTCTTGTAAAACATAACATATGTCGCAAAATACTTGACAAGATTTGGGTGTTCTACTGAACCTGTTGACAGCTGCATTAGTTGTTCCAGAGTTATACACTTGCAAATACTGCCGGATTGCTATAATTATTTGATCTTGCATCCTTCTTACAACAGAGATTCAACGGTATATACCTTAGGGTTGGTGGGACAGATGCCTTGAAGTTTATTTGGAATATTGAAGTGATAAAGAAAACATTGCATTATATAAAAGTCAATGTCCATAGTGTAACTAATAATGTGGAAGAGCTTGCAGGCATTAATTGAGCAAAAGATTATGATATGGTTGCATTACCAGAGATATTGCTCAAAAAAGACCAGAATGAGTTTCTCATACTCCATAAGTTACTAATGATTCAGGAATGATAAAGAAAGTAAAAGTGATGGTTTGGGTGATATTGATTAAAGGTGATGTAGAGTTCTAAATAGAAGGATTTATCAAATAATTCTAGATTGAATCGTTTTAGCATGTGAAAGAAGGAAAGTGAGAGAAAGCTGATTCATTGCTATTGGTTCAGAATTGCTGTGTCTCGCTGCACTGTCTCAATGATAAACAAAGGGCTGAGGAAAGTTCAATAATTTCAAAGGTGGTTTCAAAGGACTAGAAGACTGTAAATGTTAAACCTGAGAGGAGGAGGATAAACCTAACATTTACAGGTCAGTAAGTCAGTTTCATGGTGTGGAAACTTTCAGACACAATTTTCTCCAGGAATATTAACAGCTACTTGGACAAGCATGGACTAATAAAGCTGTGTCAGAAGACAATCTATAGGGGTATAATAAATGCAAAATACTGTAGATGCTGGAAACTTGAAATAAAGTCTGAAAATACTGGAGAAACTTAGCAGGTCTGGCAGCATTGGTGGAGACTGAAATAGAATTAATTTTTGTGTCCAATACAACACACCTTCAAAACTGAATCTATTGTGTTTGACTAATATGGTTAGAATATTTAAAAGTTGGCTGAAGGCAATGCTGGTGATGTGGTCTTTTTTACGTATGATAATGGAATGGCTGGATATATGACGTGAAATTCATTGCAGGAAAACATGAGGTTATTTTTTTTGGTAGGAAGAAATGAGCAGATCTCATACATATTGAATGTTATGGTTTTAAAGGGATGACAAGAATAGAGGTCTGGAGTATTTATGCACAAAATTTCAAAAAGAGCAGAATGGATTAACAAAGAATAAATAAATTACATGAGCGCTCAGGCAGAATTTTTTTCTTTATTCATTCACAGGATAAGGGGATCACTGGCTAGGCAGCTTTTATTGCTGAATCCTAATTGCAAGGGCAGTTAAGAATCAACCACATTACTATGGGTCTGGAGTCACACATCGGCCAGACCAGGTAAGGATGGCAGTATCCTTCTCTAAAGGACATTAGTGAACCAGAAGGGTTTTTCCAACAATTGACAATGGATTCACGGTCATCAATTTCAGATATTTATTGAATTCAAATTCCACTATCTGCCATGGTGGGATTCGAACCCTGGTCTCCAACATGTTACATGGGTTTCTGGATTAACAGTCCAGCGATAATACCAATAGGCTCTCACTTTCCCCTAAATCATATAGTACAAAGGCTAGGAATTGATATAAATCTAAATAGTTCAATCTAATTAGCATATTTTGCCCAGTTCTATACACTACAAATTAGAATGTGATTGGAAAAAGCAGAGAATAAATTTATCAGAAATTATGCAACCATGCATGATTGTAGTTATATTCATAACGCGAATGTTGTGTTAATTATATTCAGAGGTTAAGAATATGTAAGTTCAAGTACCCTAAAAGCACATAAAAAGAGAGACATTTTTCAAATTTCTCGTTGGAACCCAAGAGTGGATGATCCATCTCGGCCTCCTCCATTGGTCCCCAGCATCACAGATACAATCTTCAGCCAATTCAAGTCACTCTACGTGATATCAAGAAACAGTTGGAGCACTGGGTACCACAAAGGCACTTGCCCCTGAAAACATTCCAACAATAGTACTGAAGATTTGGGCTCCAGAACTTGCCAAACTCCTAGCCAAACTGTTCCAGTATAATGGAACAATGGTATTTACTTGACAGTGTGGAAAATTGCCCAGATGTCACCTGTATGCAAAAGGCAGGACAAATTGAAGCCTGCCAATTATCGCTTCATAAGTCTTCTCTTGATCATTGGCAAAGTGATGGAAAGTATCATCACAGTGCTATCAAGTAATGCCTGCTCAGTGACGCCCAGTTTGGGTTCCTTCAGGGCCACTCAGCTTCTGACTTCATGACAGTCTTAGTTCAAACATGGCCAAAAGACGTGAATTCCAGAGGTGAGGTAAGGGTGACTGCTCTTGACATCAAGGCTGCATTTGACCAACTGTTGCATCAAGGAACCCTAGCAAAATTAAAGTTAATAGGAGTCACAGAGAAAACTCTCGGCTGGTTGGAGTCATAAGGAAAATGATTGTGGTTGTCAGTCATCTCACTTGAGGACATCACTGCAGGAGATCCTGAGGGTAGCATCCTAGGCCCAACCATCCCCAGCTGCTTCATCAATTACCTTCCCTCCATCATAAGGTCAGAAGTGGAGATATTTACTGATGATTGCAGAAACTTAAATCCCATTTGTGACTCCTCAGATACTCAAACAGTCCATGTCCAAATGCAGCAAGATCTGGACAATATCCACGCTTCAGTGGACAGACTTAGTGTCAGCTTGATGGTCAACAATACGGGATCCACATCTGCTAGATGCTAAGAGATTGAAGGGGCAAATATATGAACCATGCATTTGTAAACTCTAGTTATGTTTCATTTACAAGCATTTCGTTACCTGTTTATAATGCATGGAGGTTGAATTTGCATAGATTTCAAATGTTGCTTAAAATTGAATTGCATTAGCACTTGCATATCTAACACTGTCATCTCAATGATGCAGAGATTACCAGCAATGGCTCAAAATTGGGTGAACGCTGGTCAAAAGTATGCCATCACTTTGACACTTTCCAAGGAAGCTATCAGATGAGGGAAATATTGCTGCATCACATGTCCTGTAAGAATGAACATGGACTGCATGAAATGTGGTGATAAGTTGAATGATTGATGCAAGTCTGGGTCGGGCAGGGTGTTGGAGCACAGCAGGCACTCCTTTTTGATGTAATGCATTGATTATTTAGCCAGATCTGCATGTTCACCATGTTGGAGTACATCTGTGACTAGGACCATGGTGGAGCAAAGGATGGGGCCATTTGAAATACAGTTCTACTGCATGCAGCAGTCTGGCAGAGGTGTCTTATGATACTAGCTAGACAGAGTGTTCTGCATCATCTTGGCATGCTGTACTCTGCACAATTGGAGCAAGCAGTGGGGTGATGGGATAGATGATAAGAAGCAAAGGGAATGGGAGCAGTCTTCTGAGGGAGGTTGAAGAGGACATTGAAAGGAGGAGGAAGTCATTGCATATGGAAGAGCTCAGTTTCATTGGGCATTACAACGCAGACAGGACCTTATTGTCCAATTTCAGTAGATGAGGGCTGAGTGCGGCAGAACACCCTGGAATGTAAAATAGTCATTGGCTATGATGCTAGCAATTGGTTTATATTGTTGTGCCAAATCCATGTCCTCTATTTGTTTTGTTTGAGTTCATTTTTGGTGGTTGTAAATGAAAGCACCTCTTTGGAATAGTGATGTTGTTTGCATGCATGTGATGTTCCCCAGTTGGACAACACCGACTGTTGGTCGACAGTTGACATTGGGGACAGAGAAGTGGTGACTTACAATGTATGTTAAAATGGAATGTGGCTAAGGACAGGTGATCTATGTGACCTGGTGGCTGAACAGCAAACAGGGTGGTGGAATGGGGTTGCATCTGTGAGAGGGTGTCAGCCATGGCAGCAACGTGCTGTGAGCAATGTGGCTTTGAGGTTGCTGTGCCATTACATTGATCGTGAGGGGCATCACCAGATTGCTAATGCTTGTCCAAGTGCACAGTGGCCTTTTAAAGATGGCAAGGTCCTGAGGATATTGGTCTTTTAGAGAATGGAGTAGCGATTTGTTCTGTGAATGTCGCATAGTAAGATGGGGCTAGAATCAGATATGATGGAGGCTGTAGGGCTCGGTTGATAATTAATGAGGTCAGTTTGGTAAAATCTGATAAGAAATCTCGCTCGGCCTCATTACAAAAACAAAACTTCCGAAAACACAAAGCATTTCACACTTAGCCAAAAAGAGTAAGATTCAGTCCAATGAACTAAATGATCACCTTCGTTAGTCTGACAGTTTTCCTATCAGAGACTAATCTGATCCTATAAGATGTTTACCAGGAACAAAAGTCTTTAGCTGTGAGAAGTTAGAAGCATTTGAAATATTTTCCTTTGAACAAAGCAGATTAAGAGGTGACCAGGTAAATGTTTGTCAGATGAAGGGAGTTGATATTGTAATGGAAGAAGACCATTCCTTCTGGCGAATGGGGCAAAACAAAGATGACAGGTTTAAAACTATTGACAAAAATCTGAAGGGCAGTTGAGATTATGTTTAAACTGGGTGTTATCAGTATCTGGAGAATTCTAGTTGAAAAGGTGATTGAAGATAATTCCTTAAATTTTAAAAGGCTTTGGAGTGGGTTCTTGAAGATCAGAATTTTATAGGATTAGGGTCAAAGAGTGGGTATAAAGGTTGATGCACAGCTTTTTTTTTCAAAGCACCACAGTGATGGACTGAGTGGGCTGTTTTTGTCCTGAAAATTCAGTGATTTTATGAGTACGGTAATGCTAACAGCAGACAAACAAATGACAATGGTAGGTTTACCATTGCAGCTTCACCCTTATAAGCTTGCATTAAAATCATACAACAATGAAGAGCACTGGATTTTTTTACGACTTCAGTGTTATACAGCGTCTTGACAGTTAGTTTTTTTCTATACAGGGCATATTCCATTGTTATCTCTTATGGGCTACATCCTACAATTGGGACTCTTTATTAAGTTCCCTCAAGCAAGTTGAGTAACACAAGATTTATCACAAATGATCAAGGAAGAATTTGTGCCAACAGCAATTCAGCAGTAGGAAATACATTCATAAGATTAACAGTAATCAGAATGAAAATAGAATACATAGTCCAGAGCTTTAACATCCATTGATTTTAATAACATACAGTGAAATTTGTAGTTACATGATTTTACAGTTCATTTTTTTTGAACAACCAACACAAACAAAAGCAAAATTTATTTGTTTTAAGTGTCTAGGATCAATTCACATTTAAAGTACAGCCCACAATATTCATGCATGCAAAACAATCCATTGATTATTTCAATAAAAGATGAATTTAATGTAAATCCTACTTACACATTAAAGTCAGATTCTGAGAGACTACCATAATTTCTCTATAGTATGATTATTGGAATAAGTGCTTCCATTTGAAATGTTCATAAATTATCATATTCAAATCATTGTGCATCTGTCATTTCTGTTCCTCAGGTGAGATGCTAATCCCTTTTTGTCTGTTCTGTTGACTATAGTGAATGGCAGATATTGCATGATGCTATTCAAAGAATAAACAATTCTTTCACAGTCCTGAGCAACATTTCGATCCCATTATATAACATGAAGAAAAAAAGAGAAAATCCATCATTTATCTGACTGTAAGATGTTGGAGTGTAAATGACTGTCATCTTGGTATCCCTTCACAACAATGGAAATGAAAGTAATCCATTATGTGGAACGCTGTGAGATGTTTGTGTGATAGAGCGAAACATCGATATTACCAAAGATTACCATTGGACAGGGTTTTGCATTACCCCTTTTCCTAAGTTGGTAAAACTGACAAAAAAAGATGGCAATTTATCTCTCCCCCAGTCCTGTAAGAGAAATATTGCTGAGATAACTGTTAATGAACTGAATGTTCAAGGAATGCGGCTGATACATATTGAAGAAGTAGTAGCTAAAGAGGCCTAATGCCATATAGAAATTTAATCTTTTTGATGTACAGCTTGAAACCTGAATCTATGATATAGTTACACAATAGAAGTATGATATTCAGTTCTCAGTGAAAACCATGGTTAAAAAAACTGTTTAAATTGTAATTCTTGACAATCTCTGAAGGAACTGCAGATTGGTAGCTGTGAGAAATGGAACAAAATCAGACTGAGGCAATAGCTGGTGTTCTGCATTTAGAGCTGTCAGTGTTTGGAGATGTACATGTGCACATAGCTTACCACTTGGCTTGGTATTTTTAGGTGAGCACTACTTCTGCTTTAGGTGCATTCACTTTACCTCTGGAAGCCATCAAAACACACGCCATGAAACATAGTGTCAGAAATTGTGTATATCTTCACAACTATATAAGGAATAAGCTACTGTGAAGAAAAAAGTAAGGAAGAATTCTGTAGTCCGCAGCTCTGATGTGCTGAGGGAATCAGAATTTTCTATTCCCTGATCCTGCATGTTAACATGTCCCCAGCTCCTGACAGACTTCAATCTAGCATCATAAAGGAATGGCTAATCAGATATTTGATGGGTTTGTTTTATTTTTCCAAAACTCCTCAGATGAAGGAAAGGCTTTGATTGATTGTAAAATTTTTAAAAATGTAAATTTTGTTCAAAAAGGGGCAGAAACAGAAAATGGGAAACTATAGTTCAATTTGGCAGAAAACAGGTCAATTATCTTAAGAGATAGTAGGAACTGCCGATGCTGGAGAATCTGAGATAACAATGTGTAGAGCTGGATGAGCACAGCAGGCCAAGCAGCATCAGAGGAGCAGGAAAACTGATGTTTCGGGTCTGGCCCCTTCTTCAGAATTTTTTTTTCTGAAGGGTCCAGACCCAAAACGTCAGCTTTCCTGCTCCTCTGATGCTGCCTGGCCTGCTGTGTTCATCCAGCTTTACACCTTGTTATCTCAATTATCTTAACACGTTTCTTTGAGAAGATGTTTGAGGCTATTATTGAAGACATGATAGCAGGACACATAGAGACATTTAAGATAATCAGGCATAGACAATCAGGTTTTATGAAAGGGAATTCATATTTAGCCAATTTATCGAAGTTCTTTGGAAAAGTAACATGCTGTGGATAAAGGGAAGCCAGTGAATGTACTGTACTTTGATTTCTAGAGAGCATTTGATAAGGTTTCACATCAAAGGTTATTTTGGAAAATAAAAGCTCATGGTGCAAGGGTAACATATTGAAATGGATAGAAGATTGGTTCCTGTTAGCTTGGCAGAGAGTGGCCATAAATGAATCATTTTATACTTAACAAGATGCAATGTGTGCCACAGAAATGCTTTTGCAATTTAGCAATTCATTAGCTGATGTCACAAAGACAAGTAGAAAGCAAGTTGTGAAGATGACATATGAAATGACAAAGAGACCTACATAGTCTAAGATAACAAGCATGGGGCTGGATGAACACAGCAGGTCAAGCAGCATCATAGGAGCAGGAAAACTTGACGTTTCGGGCCTAAACCCTTCATCAGAAATGGGGGAGGGGAAGAGGGTTCTGAAATAAATAGGGAGAGAGGGGGAGGCGGATAGAGGATGGATAGAGGAGAGGATAGATGGAGAGGAGGCAGACAAGTCGAAGAGGCTAAGTGTGTAGGCCAAGGTCAGGAAACAGCGTGTAATGTGGGAATAAAGTTAAAAGTGTCCATTTTGGCAAGAAGAATAAACAAAAGCAGTACATAATCTAAATGGTGTGAATTTGCAGAGCTGGGAGATGTAGTGGTGTGTGTGTGTCACCATAGTCTTACCAGATCATAGGGCTGCTCTCTCATTAGAGAGAGAAATTGATGGTGATTTAACCTGAGGGCCACCATACCTCAGGTGAGGGGAGATGTTGCGGAGGGTCCTTCATGATAACCTCATGCATTGAACCCACACTGTTGGCATTACACTTCTTTGCAAACCAAACGTCCAGCCAACTGAACTAATCCAACCCCCAAGGTAACAGGTAACTTGTGCATGACTTGCAAAAGATTGTTGTGTAAATAAGTAACGTGGAGCAAAAATAGAAGTTGCTGAAAAAGCTCAGCAGGCCTGGCAGCATTTGTGAAAAAAAATCAGAGTTAAGTGGCCATTCCTCAGAACTGGATTAGGAAAACCAACAGAAGATTATCATTTATTACGAGGAGTATTGAATGCAACACTAAGGATTTTATGCTTCAGTTGTACTGCAAATCAATGATAGTGCGTCACCCATTTAAGACAGTGGTGAACTGAAACATTTTGCTCAAGGAGGGCCATTACACTATCTTCCTCAAGAGACAATGGAAACAAAGTCTTTGTATTTTTTTACAGCAAAGATGGATAGATTCTTGAATTGATGAACAAATAGGTGAAAGGTTTTCCAGGGTATCTGGGAATGTGGAGTTGGATCGCAATCAGATCAGTAATGATCTTATTGAATGTGGAGTGGCCACCAGCAACTTACTTCTGTATGTTTGTACATTAGGAGTAGAAGAGCATTGTTTAAAGATACAGTCAAGAACCTCACACAGAAACACAAACACAGCCTAGGAATACTAAGGAAAAATATTTAGTTATGCTGGTAGCAGTTGAGCTATTAGCTCAAAGCATACAGTAAAGTAATTAAAACAGAAATGGTTGTATTTATGTTAGAAGTTTATCTGATTTTATCTGATTTATCTAATTTTAATGATTTTATCAAAATGAAGGTTGTCCTTTTCACCAAGTTTGAAAATGAAAGGCAGGAAATGTTTGTTCTGTAATAAATTTAGATAAAGGTTGCTTTGATGGAGAACCAATGTAAATAAAAAGCACAATTTCTGTTGACAGCAAAATGTCAAAACAGACTATCATGGTACCAGGAAACCTAAAAGTCAAACGATGGGCTCTTCGCCTAATAAGATGTAAAAAGTGTTAGATTTTTGTTTGTCTGCTTAAAAGAAGTGGTTTCATGTGAAAGAAACTACAGAAGATAAAATCACAGATCTGGCAAAGACTGCTGATCTCCATGGGAGCAAACACACATTCTACATGTAACTGCTTGTTCTGGCGAACTACAAAGAAAATTCTGGCCATTTATCCAATAGTGCTCTGAGATTGTAAGCAATAGCCTTCCAGGAATGGATATATTAACCCATTGTGGGGTATTAGAGTCATACAGCATGACCCTTCAGTCCAACTCTTCTGTGCTTGCCAGATATCCTAAATAAATCTAGTCCCATTTGCCAGCATTTGGCCCATATCCCTCTGAACCCTTCCTACTCATATACCCATCTGCTGCCCTTTAAATGTTGAAATTGCACAAGCCTCCACTACTTCCCCTGGCAGTTCATTCTGTACATGCACCACCCTCCGCATGAAAAAGTTATCTCTTAGTTACCTTTTAAATCTTTCCCCTCTCACCTTAAACCTATGTCCTCTAGTTTTGGACTCTCCCACCCTGGGTTAAAGACCTTTACTATTTATCCTATCCATGGCCCTCATGATTTTATAAATCTCTAGAAGGTCACTCCTCAACCTCTGAAGCTCCAGGGAAAATAAAAAAAAATTGTGCAGATTTTGTGTTGTGTTGGGTTATTTTTTGCTGAATCACAACTTCCTCAAACTACCACCAAAGACATTTTTCCCTCCCTACCCTTATCTGCTTTCCGGGACTCCCTTGTCCGCTCCACACTCCCCTGCAGCCCCACAACACCCGGCACTTTTCCCTGCAACCGTAGGAAGTGTTACACCTGCCCCTGCAACTCTCCCCTCACCCCCATCCCAGGCCCCAAGAAGACTTTCCACATCAAGCAGATGTTCACCTGCACATCTGCTAATGTGGTATACTGTATCTGCTGTTCCCACTGTGGCCCCCTCTGCATCGGGGAAACCAAGCGGAGGCTTGGGGACCGCTTAGCAGAACACCTACGCTCAGTTCGCACTAAACAACAGCACCTCCCAGTCGCGAACCATTTCAACTCCCCCTCCCATTCCTCAGACGACATGTTCATCCTGGGCCTCCTGCAGTGCCACAACAATGCTACCCAAAGGTTGCAGGAACAGCAACCCACATTCCACTTGGGAACCCTGCAGCCTAATGGTATCAATGTGGACCTCACAAGCTTCAAAATCTCCCCTCCCCCTACCACATCCCAAAACCAGCCCAGCTCATCCCTGCCTCCCTAACCTGTCCTTCCTCCCACCTATTCCCTCCTCCCACCTCAAGCCCCACCCCCATCTCTTACTTACTAACCTCATCCCGTCCCCTTGACCTGTCCGTCCTCCCTGGACTAACCTTCATAAATGTGTGTAGGTAGGCTGAGAGCAGGGAAGAGTTTCCAAACGATACCACTATAAACTTAACCCAGTAGTATTACTGAGATGGAGACATTCTTTCCTCAAACACTTAATTGCTTCCCATATTGAAAACAGATAAGCAAATTTTAAAATAATATACACCTTCTGAAGTTCTACTTGTAGCACTAAAGTTTACATAGAGAACTACTGCACAGAGCTCATTTGCATTGGCTATAGATTTTGTCCCTCTGTCCTACTTGGACAGCAGTACCTCGCCTCATTTTGCTGAACCATTAGCCAGTTTCTGTATAGAATGGATTGCTCTGAAATTGCACGTAATGGTGATAATGAGGCCAAGCTTTATGTTTTATTGTGGCTGAGCTTCTGGCAAAGCCCCCTCACTTGTAGTGTTTGGATCTGTAATGTTAGCCAGAAGACCATTTACATACACAATTACACCACAAGGAAATGCTAGAGTAACTGAAATGAAGTCTGCTTTGGATATTAACTAATTGAAAGTGTAAGTCTGATTTTCTGAAAATAAGTGGATCATGAAAGTTAAGAGTTTAGGCGATATTGTACTGTGTGAAGAAACAGAGTCCAAATGCTGTCATGGAGGAACCCAGCAGGCCAGGCAGCATCAGAGGAATAGGAGAGTCAGTGTTTCGGGTCAGTACCCTTTTTCAGAACTTCTTCAGATCCCCTCCCGAAACACCGACTTTCCTGCTTCTCTGATGCTGCCTGACCTGCTGTGTTCCTCCAGCTCCACACTGTGTTAACTCTGCCACCAGCACGTGTAGTTCTTGCTATCCCCAAGTGCTGTCATCATATTTTTATACGGGAAAACAAAAATGACATCCACTGCTGTCTACTTCTGTAAACCACCTGAGATGAACGCATGCCTCATAAATTTATATAAATAAATGTAAGGGCACATCTTTGTGAAGTTAGCATGATTCTTATGATCCTCAGAAAAACGTTGCACAAACTCTCAAAACTGACTGCCCTGGCGATATTTTCAAGAATTGCCATTCCAACCAAGTATATTTCTGGCCTTTTTTTTTCAACAAAGATGTACTTTAGCAGATGTTAGGTTACTTAGAATAATCCAGAGTGAGTTTTCAGATTTGTAGCAATGGTTCAGGGTGGTTTAAGGTTTGCACCTGCCATGGAATGAGGTGGTTCAGGAGTAAGACAAAGACAACAATGAAGGGACACCAATACCTAACGGTGCTATCTATTTGCAGAACTATAAGGCAACAAATTGTTGAAGATGTATTTTTCTAAACAGACCTTTCAGCCTCCACCTCACCACAGACTGGAAATTCTTCTCTTTAACTCAATTTTTTCATTCCTTTTGAATGGTCTCCAACACCATCAATTCCCATGGCTTTAAATTGGGAATATGAAGACCAATATCAATGCAAAAAAATCTATTTGATTCATATTGTGACCATTGTGGACTGAACACCTTCTTTTGATGTGGAGAATAGATCACACCAGATATTTTCTTAATGCCTGGCTTTCATACTCAATTCCTATGTTAGTTTTCTTTCGAGAAGGCTCCTGTGTTGCAGGAGACTGGGAAATTGAATGCTCTATATCATTCATATGAATGGCCATGGTGGATGTCCTCAACATTCAAGACCCAGGTGTAGATGGCTACACCACGGTGATGAGTAGGGAAACCTGACCCAAGTGGCCGTGTGGAACCGACAAAGGCACAGTGTCAGAGATAGGTAGATCATCAGAGAAGTCACCGTAAGAAGAACTCTGCCATGGAGGCAATGCCAGTTTTATGGGGCTTCACCTTCACACAACTAGGAGGCCAGGCAACATCAGAGGAGCAGGAAAGCTGAAGTTTCAGGACCGGACCTTGCTCTGAAGAAGGGTCCTGACCAAAACGTCAGTTTTCCTGCTCTGTTGCTGCCTGGTCTGCTGTGCTCCTCCAGATCCACATTGTGTTATCTCAGACTCCAGCATCAGCAGTTCTTACAATCTCTCACCTTTACACAATTTCTCTGCTATGGGTAGAAGTAGTCTCAAAAACTGGTGCTTGCTAAAGTAGGTGGCTGAGGCAATATAATCGTGGCTGATGCTTTCTGGCATGTTCTCAGCCTCTGGATATTCCTTATTTTGTTGATGTAAAATAGAAGAGAGGTACAATTTTTTTTTAGTGTAAAGTATCAGTGGAGGCAGACAAATGATTGTTGCAAGCATTTGCACTTTGTCACAATCTATATCAATGACTTGGATGTGCAGACCAAGCATAATATTTCTAAGTTTGCAGATGACACAAAACTTGTTGGGAATGTGGATTGTGAGAAGGATACTAAGAGATTTCATGGGGATTTAGGCAAGTCAAGTGCATGGGCAAGAACCTGGTAGATGGAACATTATGTGATAAGGGTGAGGTTATTTTGTAGGGAATAACATAAGTGCAGAATATTTCTTAAGTGGTGGGTGATACGTTATTGTTAATGTTCAAATGGATGTGGGCATTCTTGTTCGTAAGTCACTGAAAGCTGGCATGCAGATGCAGGAAGCAATGTTGAAAATAAACAGCATGTTAGCCTTTGATGATTGGACAAAGCGTGAGGTCATTGTTGCTACGATGGCAGATGATACAAAGATAGGTGGAGGGACAAACTTGGAAAGGTTAGGAGAGTGAGCATAGAAGTGGCAGATGGAATACAATGTGGGCAAGTGTGAGGTTATGCACCTTGGGGGGAGTGTAGCTTCTTAAAGCTTATCCTCAGCTACTTCCTTAATTACCTTCTGCTGCCTGCAGATAAACAGCACTTTTGTTCAGAGTTCGGGACTGGAGTGAGGCTCAGATGAGCTTTTCCAGTGAACTCTCATATTTCAAGAATAACTGAACAATATAGTCTAATGATGTTCAGGGTAAGCTCATTGATTACAATGCCCACCAGTCATTGGCGAGATTACCAAAACACAATTTCTTGGAATTAAAACCTAATGAGGTAGTCCCACCTAGCGAGAGCTACTGACCAATTAGAGGGCAGCAGCTCTTGCACTTGGTAGTTCCATGGACAAGGTCATGACTGCTTGCAGAAGAGTGCCCTGGATCCTGGAAGACCAAGGAGTAAAGTTAATGATTCATGCAGAAGGGGTATTTCTGGATGTTTCAGGCTGTGGGGAGAGGCGACTAGCAAGGGTGGGTTGGGTGGTTGTCAATAGGAAGGGCAACAGGGAGACTGTAAGTAGAAACTCTTGATCAAGCACTTATTGCCCTTGACCAGAGAATGCACCCCATCTTCAAAGCTGACCAGTCTTCTGTACAAATTGACCTGTAGGCTAAGCCATATGGCAACAGGCTTACTTGCTACTGCATTAGTCCCAGCGGTGGCATGCTGAGGCTTTTCAGTGGTCCTTGGCTAATTTCAATGGGGACTAGGCAGGCAGAATGACCATGGACCTTCCTGTCCCAGACTTCATTCCAGCAAAGGTGAGATGGTGGTGGTGATACGGTATGCTCCCATCTTGCCTAAATACGTGCCCTTTGTATCATCAGGCTCACCACCTCCAGAGGATTCCATCCCTCTATTGCGTTAATTATGGCAGCCTAGGTCTTGCCATCTTGGCTTATGAATTGAAAACTCGATCATTTCTGCTTTTGGATGTCAGAAGCTGATTTGAACTCTCATTCTGCACTGATTCACAATCCAATTCCTCTGAAGACAATAGATATTGATGCAAGAGCTGAGCTGAAGTCAGAGCTGAATAACTGAAAATTAAAACTTGGTTATGGCATTCTGCAAATTTGATCTTAGATGTCAGAACAGGTAGAATAGCAGAAGGCCCAACGGAAGTGACCACTTGCTACTGAGTGATTGTATTTAGGTAACTCAGGCATGATCATGAACCCAAGTACCCTACGGATGAGTAATGACTTTAACCGAACCAGAACAGTTGTGACTTTGACAAGTAAGTGACTCAAATAAACATAGTGCATTTATCTTGAAACTACTGCAACAATCCTAAAGCAGTTTAATAGAGTCTGATCTGGCAGAGTTGTTCAACAGCTCTTCAAATGCGTGCTTACATTTTCTTTTCAGTCATTAATCTTCACAAAAGGATTGAATATAATGTCGTACTTGTCCTTTACTTCTGCTATAAGGCAAGTGAATGTCATATAATGTATTCATAGAATCCCTACAGTGTGGAAACAGGCCCTTCAGCCCAACAAGTCCACACCGACCCTCAGAGCATCCCACACCTCCCTGAACACTACAGGCAATTTAGCATGGCCAATCTACCTAACCTGCACATCTTTGGACTGTGGGAGGGAACCAGAACAAACCCATGCAGACGCAGGGAGAATGTGCAAACTCCACACAGACAGATGCCCGAGGCTGGAATCGAACCTGGGTCCCTGGTGCTGTGAGGTAGTAGTGCTAACCACTGAGCCACCATGTAAGCCTGTGCAATGGGGTACTAACATTATATCAGGGCCCCAAGTCACAATATGCCACTGGATTTCTAAAATAAAGCTTTTCCTTGTAAAATACCAGGAATTTCGAGGTAGTGCACATTTATCAGCCATTCATAATCCTATATTGATGTAATCCACTCTCCTGTGCATTTCAATGTAGCCCCATCTCCCTAAGGGAGTAATTACAGCTTAAAAATTTAATTTTTGTCCTACACACTGAGCTGAAAACACTATTTAAATAGATGTGGGCTTCTTTTATATTCAGAATCCACCAATAACAGATGCATTCACCCGTAGCTTTCAAAACAAACTCCACGTTAATAAGGTATTGTGTGCATAATAGTGGCTTCCTTTTGTCTGAAGATGAAGAGAAATCTTTAGCTGCTGGAATATACTTGTCTTAGTTTTGCAGTCTTCATTAAATTTAACTTTGTAAATCATGGAATTTAACACATATTTCCTTTCTATTTGTACTGAACTTGTTAACAATGACTGGCAGGATGTCGGTCTCCCTCAGTTAATATAGGGGATGGTTTAGATCACAATATGGGTTTGACATTCATGAACCATCTAAATAAAATATCGTGTGTGAAATGACTCAAGGTCACTGGCGAGAGATAAATAATGAGTTTATGCAGCATGGTGCTAGCAACTAATCAAAAACCCAAGTTATAAATTGTCAATAAATGTCTATTAAGCTTCTCCTAATAAATCTCCACTTTCTTTGAGCGAGGCTTAAATGAAAATGAGAACAAAATCACAACATTGAACTCACTGATCTGTTCCTGCTGCTATCCGTTTGCCACACTCTTGCAGTAAGCAAAGAAATAGGTATCCAGGTCACATTCAGAAAACAGGCAGGACGCTTTTTAGTGCATATAAATTGAGTTCTTATGCATATGACCGACATAACCGACCATACTTTAAAACTATTTCACTGATTGTGAATTTTTAATAGTGTAATTTGATACCACCCCAAGAATTTGGGACTGAGATAGATAGGTCAAGGAGATGCCAAAGTCAAGAATTGTCTTCAGGGCTTAGACTTTAAAGTAGCACGATTTATTAAGCATTAAATCTAAACACTGCTATACATAGTCATATTACAAATATAAGAGGCTCTGAACTCTAGTTACATTAGTTAAGGACGAATCTATCTTCCTTGTGTGTTCATGCTCTCAAGAACCTCTCATTCCAGACTCAAATGTTGTAGTCTTCTTCTACCCAAAGAATACTGCATGCACACTGTGCTGTTTATGCTCAGCGACGTGCAACTCCGTGGAATCATTGCAAGGTTGCTGCAAGGTCTTGAAGGCCTCACTCAACACCTCTCTTCAAGCTTTACCCCAGCCCACTTCATAAGCATTGATTAACAATTATATATATGCTTAAGTGAGTTACTGAGATTACCTATTTTTACAGAATTTATTGAATATTTTTTCCTTTACCTGACTGGCTTCCATTATGCCAGAGATCTGATCAATCTGACTGAAGGGGGTTGAGGTGACATAACTGCAGCAGTTAATGAGAACTACAAGTTGGTTATACTTCTTCTGCTTCACAAGTAGCATCAGATACAATTGTTAGTTTTTCTAGGAAAAACAATGAAGTAATCCATCCAGAGATAATAGGAACTGCCGATGCTGGAGAATCTGAGATAACAAGGTGTAGAGCTGGATGAACACAGCAGGCCAAGCAGCATCAGAGGAGCAGGAAAGCTGACATTTC
>JAHRHZ010000271.1:11957905-11994958 GCA_024137785.1 Ginglymostoma cirratum
TCTTTTCTGAAGAAGGGTCCAGACCTGAAACGTCAGCTTTCCTGCTCCTCTGATGCTGCTTGGCCTGCTGTGTTCATCCAGCTCTACACCTTGTCATCTCAAGTAATCCATCCATGTCTAATTATTCTTCATGTAAAAACTCTTGTTTCCTTATTGCAACAATTTGTCTTTCAAGATTCTGTTCGAAGGCAAAAAAATGTACATGTTGCATTTGGAATGATTTGATTGGTTATTTGTTACGTTCCTCTGAGGAGTGACCTCTTTTGCCAGAATGAGCACATAATTGGTATAAGACTGGACAGTTTTGTCTTCACTGACATGGAGTTTTGGATCCATAAGTGTAACAAAATGCTGTGGTATTGGATTGCATAGGATTTCATGTTGATGTTGCCGCTTAGAGTATATTGTTCAAATGAGAGGTCTGGCTCCTCTGGTCAGATGGTTTATTGTACTCTAAATAGTCAATACTTATTGTGGAGCACTCTACCATAAAGGGAACAGAATTCAGGAATGAACATGAGTTACCTGTATCAGATTGGATTTCATGAGTAAGGTTCCTCACAAGTGTCATTTGAAGTGGAAACCCTTTTGTCTCCCTGCAATAAGCACTTAATTGCAGTTGGACACACAGAGATCATGGAGCTAGGACTGCTGCAGAATGAAACCTATATGGCACCTCTATTCAATTCCAGCACTAAACTGCATAAACCTTTTCTTCTTGTTATACACTATTGCTGGCAAGCAACCCCATTGCAGATTACGAATGATTCTATTTGATTTGGGGATGGGTGTGTAGTCAATGATGCCCTATATCTGTAGGATGTGAGCTAAGTTCAAAGTCAAACTTTGATTAATATTATCACAAATCAAATTGGCACCATTGTCAGCTCTAGCAGGTAACACATCAGAGATGTCCCTTAAGAATTCATGAGAGATCCTGCATTTATTTGGGTTAACTCCTTGAAATAACCAGGTCTTGTCATGTTGTCACACTTTATTTATACGTTCAGAGTACACTCTGAGCCAACTCAGAGTCAATTCTCAACTGAGGAGATTCTAACAATCTCAATACCCCCAGCCCCCACCCATCAAGCACTTTGTAGCTAACAAGGTCAATTAGATCTCAATTACTGCACTGCTTGAGAGTGATGGTGTCTATCGTAGTAATGTATGACCTCAATGTCCAGCACGGAACAAGTTTCCTTCCTGAACGCTGCAGATATCTTCCATCACCTGACAATGTGACTCTCCAGAAAAAAATGCTCTTCAAAAATGTCAGGGAAGCTGAACTTCTGTCTGTACATCAAATTACAGGCGTCATGCCTCCTGCAAGTTCTACCTTTCAGTTCCTGCCCCCTCTCCTCAGTCACATATCCACTGCCTATTACACATCTGGTGGCAACTAGACTGTTCATTTCAAACAATGAGATAACAAGGTGTGGAGCTGGATGAATTTCAAACGTTTCACTTCCTATGCTGAAGTTCCCTTTAATGCATTGCCTAGCTATATTTCTTATATCCTGCTGAATTGAACAATAACTGTTTAAAATTGTAAAAAGCTCAGAGTTTTGTAAGAAAGAAAAACAAACTTGTATTTTTTCCTTGACAGCTAATCCTGACAAAGCTGTATGATGGTACATGTCAGCAAGTATGTGACTTTTTTCCTATAATCTACATTATTTTAAAGAATGAACACAATTATATCTTCATCGTCAGTGATTAAATTCTTATCATTGTGGAAGAATCATAATCATAAGCATTGGCAATGATTCAAAGCGAATATCCACCTGCTCAGAGCCTTAAGGAAGTGCAATAAAGGCAGACTTGCCAACTATGCTTTTTCTTCAAATATTAAACAAAAATTAATGCACCATTGATTATTTAAATGTTTAAAGACAATTTGGTCAACCAGCTTCTCTAGTTTAATTCAATTCCTTATGTGCTGTGTGTAAATGTTTGGTTTCCAATTTCTAACTTATTAATATTTATTCTCAGCTGTACATTACTTCTGTTTAATAGCTTTTATCATTTCTTGCAACATTTAAACAGAGCAGCTATTTCATAAGTGTAATATCAGTACTAAAGGAGTCTACATTTTTCCTATTTAATAGAGGTTAAATCTCATCAAAGTCTGATTCAGGCTTAGTAAACATTGGGCAAGTCTGTAAAGATTAAATGCTGTCAGACAGGAAATCAGAATTCTGTCATACAAGCGTCTACAGTTGTTGCAGCTGTGTATCAGAACCTTTAGCAGCAGGTGGCAATGGTGAGGCAGGGCATTAAACAGGTTTTGTGAAGGAGTTGTGCTGGAATCTTCAGAGGCAGTTGGAGACTGTGATGAAGTCGCTAAGCAGGGCAGCTGGAGCAGTTTTATCAGCGTCTCCAGCAGCAGGGGACAAAAGTAAGGGGAGGGTACTGAGCAAGGCAGCTAGAATGGTCAAACAGACCCTCCCTGGAGAAAAGTATTTCTTTAGGGGCAGGAGACTGCATGGGGAAAAGGTTCAGACAGACAAAAGATTTCCTTAGTCAGATTTAGAACGCAGGTTTAATTTCCTGTAAATACTGTGTCTTCCTTGTTTAGCCTTAACTTCCCTTCATATTGTAACCCTGATGCCAATGGAATAAACAGTGTCTGCTTCTTGATCTTTGAACTGCCTGTATGCTTAAATGTCATGTACTGATCTGTAGCTTTACATTCCTTCCCATATATTAGAAATCACTGTCACTCAGAATACAGAGAATAAAGGCAAAATATAAATCAAAAGAAGAAAACCTTTCCTGTGCAATGAGTGGTTAGGATCTACAACACACAATGTGATATTGTGGTGGGAGCAGTTTAAACCAAGGCATTCAGAAGGAAATTAGATAGTTCTCTGAAAGGAATAAAGTGCAGGGTTACAGAGAGGGAGCAGGACAATGGCAATAAGTGATTTCTGAGGAGGGGTCACTCGACACAAAACATTAATTTTAATTTCTCTCCACAGTTGCTGCTAGACCTGCTGAGCTTTTCCAGCAATTTCTGTTTTTGTTCCCAATTTACAGTATTTGCAGATCTTTTGGTTTTTTATTTAGCACTGGGAATTGTTCATTCACATACAAGACACAGTAAAATGTTGGGCTTCTGTGAACTGCAGCATGGAAAACAGCATTGGGCTATTTCTACTATCTGTGGTGGGATGGACAGAAAGCATGTGTGCATATGAAGGTTTTATAACAATACTGGTGGGTCTCCATTGACACTGTTCCCAATGAATCAAAGGACAAACTACTTTATGTAATGTTATCTCAGTTCTACTGATTTACGGTATTAGAAGCAATCAAAGCAAATTTTGTTTTCACAGTATTGTTGGAATGCTGGTGCTATTTTTGGGCTTGGATTTGGGCAGCTGTAAGTCAGTGGTATGGATTATTGGTTAAATGGTCACTTAACTCTTTTATCTTCTGTAGTGTCTTGAGATTAAGGATGACTTGTTTCCAATCCGATTTGATGGGTTCTGAGATAGCTGCTAAGTTCAAAATGCAACCTATAATCTCTGCCATATATGGGACAGATGGTGCTTGAAGGGATAGGTAGAGGGGTTAGTTGGATGTTCATGTTCTTCCTCTGAGGCTTCAGCTTCACTTCTACACATTCCTGACAAAGTCACACAAAGTGTTTGGTTACATCTCAAATGATCCTTTTCCATTTTGGAAGTTCACAAGTTAGCCTCCCCTATGCATCAGTGGACATGTTTGACTTCTTCATGGATGCTTTGAAAAGACCCCTAAAGTGTTTCTGCTGTCCTCAGACCTGACTCAGTTAGAATCATAGAATCCCTACAGTGCAGAAAAAGACCATTCAGGCAATTCAGTCTGCACTGACTCTCTGAATAGCATCCCACACAGACCCAGGCCCCCAACAAACCCCATAACTCTGCATTTAGCATGGCTAATCTACCTAACCTGTACAACTTTGGACTGTGGGAGCAAACAGGAATACCCGGAAAAAAACACACAGACTCGTGGAGAACAAGCAAATTCCACACAGAGGCTGGAATTGAAACCAGTTGTGAGGCTGCAGTGCCAACCACTGAGCCACCGTGCTTCCCCAAGTTTGAGATAGAGAAGATGTTTAAGGAGGCAGGCATACAAATGATATTAATTAATGCTGTCATCTGTGTCTTTGAAAGCCCAAGATATGGAGGAAGATAATAAGGAAGTTGTTTTTGATTGCAGGTGGGCAGGAGGCAGGTGCTAATGAAAGATAACCATGTTAAAAAAAGACACATGGTTGTGATTATAGTCTCAGAATATGGGACAGTTTGAAGTGGATCATGGGGTTTACAAAAATTAGGAAGCAGGGACGCATGAGCCTGAGGCTATTATAATGTAGATTGTGTAATGGGACAAGGATAGCAAAACAACATAGACATGAGTTTGGGGGTAAATGTCGGTGTTTAGGGACACTGGGGTAGGGCGGTCAGCTGCTGAGGTGTGGGATCTATTGAGATACTACTGAACATGCTGATGAGATAAAAACCAGGATACAGAATCACCAGCAGCCTCGGAGACACCAAGCAGCAGCATTCTAGACTAAGAATATGTCCACTAGTTTCTCCAAAACTGCAAGTGAGCAGTTTGTTTGTTAAGTAAACCTATTTGAGATTGTTGAGCAAATTGCATCTCCACTATTTACCAATCCAGTGTGAAATTGGTAATCCTGTGTTAAGGGGATAATACAAGAATATGACAGAACAATGAAAGGGAGTTTGCTGTGTGTGCAACAGATGGGGTGGGGGGTGTCAGAGGAATGGAGGATTTGTTAGGAGAATGAGATGGTGTGCATGGTATGGGAGCAATAGGAAAATGCATTTAAGTGTTGGAATAGTAGTGGCAGGGTGTAAGAACAATATGATTGTAATCTTGCAAGTTAGGGTCCTGCCAGAAGAATGCTAGAGGTGTCTGGGTGGTCAGATGCAGCTAACAAAGGAAAATTAATAGGGATTTTTCTCAAAAGTCGATGTGGAGATGGGGAAGGGTTATGAATGCATGATATGGGAAGGCAGTACAAGAAACACAGGGAGGAGCAGGAGGTGAGGAACATGAGCAAGGAGGACAACTGAGGTAATCTAGACAGGAGTGGGGAAAGGTGGTAAAATGGTAAAGAAAGACAAACACAAGGCGTTAAGGTTGGAATAAACAGAAAGAAGAAAAGGACGAAAAATGAAACCCTTCTCTACAAGAAATGATTTCCCATCATCACAAATTGGGGTCATCAATCCTATTTATACGAGTAGATGATACAGCCTAACAGTGATAAGTGTTCCCAATCAACAGCAATGAGCCACATCAGTGAGACTGGAGCAGGCAGTAGCGGGAAGTGGTGCTGTGAGCAGGACCACTTTGGTTGGAAAGAGATGAAGGGCCCAAGCAGTGATAGCAAAATGAGTCAGCAGGCTTAATCAGGACAGGAAAATGTGAGCTAGGTTTGGTGTGACAGGAGGTAAATGAATGATTAAAGAAGACATTGATTTGAAAAATGTACTTTTGCTCAGATACCACAGTACAAGAATAAAGGTAAGCACAGACTCCTTTTGTAATGCTTTTATAATTTCTATGTGTTTTATATTTATATTCATTCATGGGCTGTGTCACTGGCTAAGCAGCAGTTATTGCCCATCCCTAATTGCCCAGAGGACAGTTAAGAGTCAACCACATTGCTGTGTATCTGGAGTCATGTGCAGGTGAGACCAGGTAAAGATGGCAGTTTCCTTCCCTAAAAGACATTAGTGAGCCAGAAGGCTTCTTCCAATAGTTGACAATGACTTCACAGTTATCATTAGATTCTTAATTCCAGATTGTTGAATTCAAATTCTACCATCTGACATGACAGGATTTAATCCCAGGTCCCCAGAACACTAACAGGGTTTTTAGATTGACCAATAATACCACCAGGTCATCTTCTCCCTAAACTTTGACACACATTTCATGACAACAGCTAAACTACAAGAAAGAATTAGACTAAAACTTGTCATAAAATCTTTCCATTTAATTACCAGAATGAAAATAAATCTATCGAACCTAAACACTAGACTAATTCACTCCTGAATCTCTAACTAGTTAACGCTCCCGAAGATGAAGAAATAACAAGCTGATTACCTGATATGTGTTGACTACTGCTCATTGGCCTGACAGGAAACATTTCTGACTATGAGGTTTGTGTCAGAATCAGACTAAAAGTCCTATTAGGCCCAACTCAACATCAGGAATCAGAAGTGAGGCATGCCATGGTGCAGGGTAGGTAGTTAAAACAAGTTTGGTAAGGTACTGCAAGAAAACTTGGTGGATCTCACCACCAAAAAACTTGACAGAGCTCAGAAGTAGACCAAAAAAAGGTAAGTTTCAGCATTATGTTTTCATTTCTTTCTTTACTAGCTGCACTTGGACAGACACTTTAGAGAAATAGAGTGAAAATTAAAAACATGCAGTAAGCATCAAGTATAACTTCTGACAAGGTTGCCCTCAGAAAGAAACTCAATTTAAAGTGTGACAGTTTGTCACATTAATTGTATTCCCAGAAATATTGCATTGACCTTGCAAAAGAAAACACAGCAGCTGTATATTCCGGAGTGTTATGTGACCCCCAAGACATGAGCAGCTCTAACAATTCCAGCACTGGGAGTATTATCTGTCAGTTGTTAACTTCTAGTTGGAATATACAACATGACACTCTACAAATTATCAGTTAGACTGTGTAAGAGTGTGATGTTCAGCTTTTTGTGTTTTTTTTAATTTCAGGAAAAATAGCAAGGTTGTGGCTAATTTCACCAAGATATCAGGAAGGACGGGCTTTAGTTTATTGCGAACATTCAGTGTTCCTTGCAAATATGTTAGGCCAGATTTTCACAGAATTGTGGAGATTGCACAGACTTTTAAAAACAGCCGGTGGGACCTGGATTAACCGTCATTTCCAACAGATCCCATTTCCTTAAGTAAGGGAAAGGGAGTGGGGTGTGACTCACACATGTGGGATGCCTGAGCACATCAGGACTATTTGAAAACATTCCTGAGTAGTCCTGTTTTCACTGTTGCAATGGACTTATCCTAGAGTTCTTTTAAGAGTAATTAAAAATACTCAAGATGACCAGATAACATCTGTAGAACTACCAAGCTGTGAAGGTATATAAAACTCCAGCCCTTGAAAAAAGTTATGCCTGTTTTCATAAGAAGGTGATCAGGAAAAAAAGAACTAGAGCTGTGAAGTTATTTAAGTCGACAGCCCTTTCAATATTACAAAAATAGACTCTCTATGTGAAAAACAAAATCAGTTCTAGCAGTTACAATACCTGGTTATTGATTTACAAGGATTGTCATTATGTCATTATTAATGCTTGGCTGTTTTCTACAACCTACAATTATCGAATGTGTAGTTTGAGTTTACAGTTTGATTAACTGTTTAAAGAGACTGGTGAAGGATTAGCTACCGTTGATTTGTAGAAATGTAAAAATCTTGGGAGATTTAAACATTTTGAATTGTCTTGCAAGAATGGAAGGATTTTTGGTCAAGTAAAGGCTATAATAGATAATTAGATTTTCATTTTACTTCATCTCAGTATGACTGTTGAGCTCCTTCCACATATGCTGCCAGACCTCCTGAGCTTTTCCAGCAATTTCTATTTTTGTGACTGTTGAGCTGTCTATTGTGGATATTGGGTGAGAAAAGATGAAGTATGCAAAGGGAGAAAATTAGTGGTTGGGATGCATGGCATATGTTGTTATTGGGATCTGGAGGTGGCATAGGGAGAGGGTAAGGAACTGATGGGTGTGTGAGGAATGAGGGATGGAGACTTTAAGGAAAACAACTAATACAGAGTCCCAAATAACCTAGACAGATCTTTTAACCAGATTGCCACAGCACTTGGCACCCCTTATAACCTCTTCCAATCTGTGTACTCTGGTGGTGAGCCAGACTCCACTCTGTAACCATCGACATCGAATGGACACTGAGCCTGATGGAGCACCTTGTCCTAACTTTCATTACTTGCCTCAAAATGGCCAGTCTACAATACAATTTAATTTAGAAAATACCATATATAGAGGGGGACTGGAAAATCTGTTTCATCATTGGGCAGCAACAATCCTTCAGGTCAAGGTTAATTCATCTTGCGGTTGGATTGAGGCATGCTCATGATATCATTACTGTATATAAGCACATGGCCTGAGAGCTTAACTGAGGCCATTTGAAGCGTGAGACACCACTGGAAGTGTTCTACCATTTGTTACCAAATAGCTTAGTATTAGCCCACATGCTGAAGGACCTGTGACTATAATATATTTATATATAATTACTTTCAAATGTTTCAGTAATAATTTACCAACATCTAGTTCTTACATTTTGGGACCTAACATAAATAGTACACCATCAGATACAAATACATTGCTGAAAGCAAAAGCCCAGGTCATTATGATGAATCATGGTGGTAGCACAGTTGCAAGCAACTTACAAAATAATTCAATTTCATGGTGGCAAATATTTGGAACCCTCGCTAAAGATCAACTAAATAAAGCCCTGACATTCAAAGCATACAGAAAATCTTCTGCAGAAATTTCAGTGAGTACAGATCTCCAGATTAAATAGCCAGGAGACAGATTTGTCTTCTTTCTGCTTAAAGTATAAATCCTACAAACCCAGAAATCCTGACCCTGTTTTAAAAGAAACAAACTATCAGCCTGCTTTCTGATTTAAAAGTAATAAAACTGCAGTCAAAGATTTCTTGCAGCTTAAATACAGTGCCCTCCCAATTGAAAATACAGCTTTTAAAACAATAAGATGTGCTTTTTCGACAAAGATGGCTTACTTTTGTGCAGATAGTAGATGGTTCCATATGTCTTCACAATTCAATGCCAGTACAGAAGGAAGTCTCATGATACCTTCCTTCCTTATTTGGCATGAACACCATGTAGAGGCAGATATTTTCTACGACAAGTTTTAAAGGGACCAATCTGAAAGCAATGCTCTGTAATAGGATACGGTCCTTCTGGGCAGTGGTAGTGCCTCTACCTCTGAGCCAGGTGGCCTGGGTTCAAATCCACCTGCTCCAGAGGTGTGTACTAACATCTCAGAACAATTATGTATGGGCTGTCATAAGGGGGCTCTTGTAGCACAGTAGAAGTGTCACTATCTCCGTACCGAGAGGTCAAGGTTCAAGTTCAACCTTTTCCATTAGTGCTGTGGCACAGACTTTCAGTAGTGAGAAATGGAAGCAAATGTTCCTGAAACCAGTTCATCTTTTCAGCAATAAAAAAAAAGCGCAGTCAGTCATATTCAAGAATGTTATTTAAAAGCATTATGCCAGGATATCATGACAATGTTACACCAAGGACATATGGGTATTGAATGCATAAGACAGCTGGGACAACAAGTGATCTTTAAAAATTACTTGGATGAGGAAGTAGAAGGGTGGATTAGTAAGTTTGCCGATGACATGAAGGTCGGTGGAGTTGTGGACAGCATGGAGGGCTGTTGTAGGTTGCAATAGGACATTGACAGGATGCAGATTTGGGCAAAGAAGTGGCAGATGGAATTCAACCCAGAAAAGTGTGAAGTGATTCATTTTGGAAGGTCAAATTTGAATGCAGAATACAGGGCTAATGGCAGGATTCTTGGCAGTGTGGAGGAACAGAGGGATCTTGGGGTCCACGTCCATAGATCCCTCAAAGTTGTGACCCAAGTTGATAGGGTTATAAAGCAGGCGTATGGTGTGTTGGCTTTTATTGGCAGGGAAATTGAGTTTATGAGCCGTGAGGTTATGCTGCAGCTCTATAGAACTCTGGTTAGACCGCACTTGGAATATTGTGTTCAGTTATGGTCACCTCATTATAGGAAAGATGTGGAAGCTTTAGAGAGGGTGCAGAGGAGATTTACCAGGATGCTGCCTGGACTGGAGGGCAGGTCTTAAGAGACTTGAGGGAACTAGGGCTTTTTTCTTTGGTGCAAAGAAGGATGAGAGGTGACTTGATAAAGTTTTACAAGATGATGAGAGGCATAGATAGAGTGGATAGTCAGAGACTTTTTCCCAGGGAGGAAATGACTATTACAAGGGAGCGTAATTTTAAGGTGATTGGAGGAAGATAGAGGGGAGAATCAGAGGTAGGTTCTTTACACAGAGAGTGGTGGGCGTGTGGAATGCGCTGCCGGCGGTGGTAGTGGAGTCAGATACTTGAGAGACTTTTAAGCGACTCTTGGATAAGCATATGGAGGATAGTAAAATGTAGGGTATGCAGGGTAGATTGATCTTAGTAGGATAATAGGTCGGCGCAACATCATGGGCCGAAGGGCCTGTACTGTGCTGTACTGTTCTATGTTCTACGTTCTTTGAGAGTGTGTACTAGCTAAGGATGAATCAGCTATTCAAAGACTCATGAATACATCTGATGGAGACCAACTGGATCAGGCTTAGCAGTGAAGATAGTTTCGACATCCAAAAAACATTCCATCTACTCCTTAGGTGGAAATAGCAACAGGTTTATTCATAGTACACAGGGAAGATCACATGACAGGCTACGTTTGGAGATTACCTCTCCACAATATCCATTGTTTACTGGCTTAGCAGCTCCATGAGTGCAGCCAGCACTGAAATGATGAGCATCATTATCTGTTTATTCAGAATACTGGATTGGTTAGTGTTTGACAATGGACTGCAGCTCACTGGCAAATATTTCAAGGCGTGTCAGAAGTGAGCCACTCCGCTATCATCGCTCAAATGGTCCAGCAGGACATATGGTATGTACTGTCATATTTATGTTCATCAGGTGTCAAGTAGCAAGAAAAGTTTACTGAAAGAACTGCGGATGCTGTAAATCAGGAACAAAAATAGAAGTTGCTGGAAAAGCTCAGCAGGTCTGGCAACATCTGTAGAGGAAAAAACAGAATTAACGTTTCGAGTCCGGTGACCCTTCCTCAGAACTGAGTTTTCCGGCAACTTTGTTTTTGAGCAAGAGCAGATTTTTCTATTGCCTTGCTACATTCTCACACGATTGAGAAGGAATTACCATCCCTAGCACAACTAATGCTCAAAAAGCAGGTGTGAATGACTTTCCCTTGCAGCCAATTGCCTTTCCATGCTGAGACACAAAATGTTCTTCTTCAAAGACAGATGGAGAATGAAAGAGATACGACATCAGCAGACAGATTGCTGCAGAGATAATGGGAGTCCAAAGTACAGTCACAAGTACTTGAATACCAAGAAAGGTTTTAAAGGTACACAGCCAACCCACATTATACAAAAGCGTCACCGATCATGGTATAATACAATGAAGGAACAGAAGCCAGGTCAGACTATTGTGAGACATGCAAGTCTTGCTGCATCTGTGAAGATTGAAACAGGATTGATATTTAGGGTTGACAATCTTTTTATCAGGTCTCAATGGTTTGAAGCATTGGGTGGGATCATGTGTTCTCCCTAGTGATGCGTTTGGAGATGGGAAGGGTACTTAACTAATGGGTTAGGTGGTGAGTGATCTTCCTGCCTCCATCCTGGTTAAGATCAGAGCAGGAAAGACAACCACAGCTCCTCCTACCGCTTGCTGCCAATTAAGACTCTTAGTGAATAATTAGAGGCCTCATCCCAAGGCCGCTGATAATAACCCATCTGTGGTGAGTCTTGAGTGATGAATGGAGGGACCCAGCTGGAGGTCCTGATGGGGTCAACCATGGCTCTTGTTGGTCTTAATAATTATGTTAAACTAGCCAATGTATCATCTATCCATTACTATGATGCACTAATTGAAAACATTTTAAAACAAGTATCTTTTCTTGTCAAAGCCCATGAGTGGTTCAGCCTCTAGTATGCTAACCAAACAGGCCCTTGTGAATAGTATTCTGTTAACCTTTTGATTTTTGTGATAAGCCCCACAAAGAGCTGTCTGACCCATTCAGTATTTTATTTGAAAGTATGAGAAGGAGGATTGGTGGCAATACTCAACCCCAATCACAAATGCCAGTGACTGTATCAGAGATAACAACGTGTGGAGCTGGATGAACACAGCATCAAAGGAGCAGGAAAGCTTGACGTTTCGGGCCTAGATCCTTCATCAGAAAATGAAGAAGTGTCTAGGCCCGAAACATCAAGCTTTCCTGCTCCTTTGATGCTGCTTGGCCTGCTGTGTTCATCCAGCTCCACACTTTGTTATCTCTGCCAGCGACTGTTGCATGTTTGCCAAAACATTGAATATTATTTTTATGATTTCTGAAGCTTGGTTATAACACATCACTTTTGAAATGTAATGACTTGTATTTATAAGTACAGAAAGCCAATTAATGCACTGCAAAGTGCCATGAATAACAATGAGTTGAATAAACTTTCGGTGATTCTCCCTGAGAGTAAAGCTAATCTGGATACAAAGCAGAATGACTTACTTTATTATGAAGAGCAGCGTAATTTTAAATGTACCCAAGGAGCTAAACGGGGCATTGCAGCCCTATACTACACATCACACTGGATACCAGACTAAGTAAGGCACTACGCACCATAATTTTGAGGTCAGTACCAATTGACACCAAGTGGGATGAGGCATTGACTTGAGTTTAGACATGTTTCTCTAATTACCTGGAAGAATGTTTCAAATGAAATGGTAAATTTAATACTGATGATTTTAATCGCTTGTGATTACATGTTTCTGAAGTTCAAAGTATTATTGAAAATGATACAGAGTACAACCAAAATTTTTCATTTAAGAACATAAGAAATAGGTACAGAAGTGGGCCATTCAGCCCCTCAATCCTGCACAATCATTTAACAAGATCACAGCTAATCTATACCAGGCATTGACTCTTCCTCATGCCAGCTCCTCATGGCCCTCAACTCCTCAATGTTTCTAAAATCTATTGACCTCCACCTTAAATACTTTCAGCGATCTAGCCTCCACAACTCTCTGGGCTAGATGATTTCAGTATCCTCTGAGAGAAGAAATGTCTTTATATCTTAGCTTGAAAATTAATTTTCCCTTATTCTGCAGCTATGGTACATAGATCAAGATTGGCCACTATGCTGAGGAGCTCCTGCAGATGCATCCTGGAGATAGACAACCAACCTCCAACCAGTACAACCACCTTCCTTTGTGCCAGATATGACTCCAATAAGCAGAGAGTTTCCCCCTTATTCCCTTTGACTTTAGTTTTGCTAGAAAGTTTTTATGCTACCCTTAATCAAATGTTCCCTAGATGTCAAGAGTAGAACGATGATTTATAAACACAGATATAATATTCCTTTCTCACATGAGGGCAACAATGAGCACAGTGACAACTGATAATCATGTCATGACAAATTGGGTTTTATTTCAAAGACAGTTAGATTGCATTAGAAGCATCATTTATATTCAAATTAGGAAGAAAATTTACATCAGTATGCTGACTGCGTTTAAAGCATAAATGAGGGAGGAAATTTGATTCATCTAGCTTTTCCTTGCTCAAAAAAGCACATCTCCCAGCCCAGCATTAAATCTGTTGGATGTTTGTAGAACTGCTCCTCACCTACAACAATCTATGCCTTTTACTACACAGGATGCTTATAAGGAGTGTTGTCTGACAGTTTGACACAAATCTACATAAGGATATACAAGTTTGGTCAAAGTACATGTTAAGGAGTCTATTAGAGGAGTCACATGTGCAGGTTTCAGAAAGAATACTAGATTTGGAACTGGGCCAGCAACAATCAGAACTGCCAATGATGAAATATTTAAAATAAGCATGTGGAAGACATCAGAATTGCAGGAGCGCAGAAATCTAAGGGTTATAGGGCTTAAGGAGAATTGAGATTGAAAAGATTAAGCCTTGGAGGAATTTGGGAAAGAAAAAGAGTTTTGAAATGGCAATGTGTTGTACTGGTAGCCATATGTATGTCAGCAAGCACAGGAGTGATAAGCAAACAAATCTTTTTGTATATTTGCAAAAGGCAGCAATGTTTTGGATACGCTTAAGCTCATGGCTAGTGGAAAATGAATGGTTAGCCAATCTAGAGAAAACAAAGGTATGGATGAACTCTACAGCTGAGACATCAGCGGAGTGAGGTAATATTACAGATGTAGATGTAAAATGTCATTGCAATGCCACATTGACATGCTTGCAAGCTTATTCTCTGGGTGATAGTAGTATCAAGTGTTACATCCAGCAAGCAGGAAGAGGGATTGGGTTCATTGCTGGGTAACAGGGTTTGTGGCAGGACAAAGATAATAGCTTCAAACCTCTCAACGATTTAGATGCAAATGCATTCATGAAAAAGAATGAAATTTGAAGGATAGTTTATTTAACCTAGGAGACCTTTTTTTAAAAGCAGATGTTGCCCTGATTTTGACCCCCAAGGCACATGTGCACAGTTGGAGAATTTTCTGGCTCTTCACCTGAAGCGAAGAGAGGAAGGTGTGATTGCACACTCCCATCAGGTCAACCTTTTCTGGATACAAAACAGCTACAAGGGCTGGCTAGTGCTGAGGTGAACTGGTCAAAAGGCACACCTGTTAGTTGGGACGGCATCCCAGCTGTGTCATTTTAAATATTAGGTCCTCATTCCCCTGCTAGTGAAAATAGGATGTGTTATTAAATGGACAGTACCTTTGGATCCCCATACCCAGTGGAGCTTCTAGTAGGCTGTGGAATCTCCCTAAGAAAACAGCCATTAAAATGAACTATATACAATGCTGGATCGACAGCTGAATGATTCCCATTTGTCAGGTCAGCAGCAAATATTTCAATTTTGGAGGTCTGAAATTTGCCAAGTATTTGATCTGACTGTGGGGCTGTATTGTTCAGATTTAGCATATAAAAGAAGGCAAATGGCACTTGAAGCCACTTGAATGTGAGACTCGACTGAGGGGATTGGGATTAATTAGTGGAGCACTATACTTCTGGATGTAGTCGCTATCAAGAAATCTGAAATTATGGTCAAAGATGAGAGATTTTAAAAGTCAGGAAAAATTTTTCATCCAGGTTTAAATTGTTAACTGAGATAACAAGGTGTGGAGCTGGATGAACACAGCAGGCCAAGCAGCATTATAGGAGCAGGAAGGCTTGACGTTTCGGGCCTAGACACTTCATCAGAAATGGGGGAGGGGAAGAGGATTCTGAAATAAACAGGGAGAGAGGGGGAGGCGGATAGAAGATGGATAGAGGTGAGGGTAGGTGGAGAGGAGGCAGACAAGTCAAAGAGGTGGGGATGGAGCCAGTAAAGGTGAGTGTAGGTGGGGGCTTAGGGAGGAGATAGGTCGCTCCAGGGAGGACGGACAGGTCAAGGGGGCGGGATGATGTTAGTAGATAGGAGATGGGGGTGGGGCTTGACGTGGGAGGAGGGGATAGGTGAGAGGAAGGACAGGTTAGGGAGGCGGGGACGAGCTGGGCTGGTTTTGGGATGCGGTTGGGGGAGGGGAGATTTTGAAGCTTATGAAATCCACATTGATACCATTGGGCTGCAGGGTTCCCAGGCTGAATATGATTTGCTGTTCCTGCAGCCTTCGGGTGGCATCATTGTGGCATTGCAGGAGGCCCAGGATGGACATGTCGTCTGAGGAATGGGAGGGGGAGTTGAAATGGTTCGCGACTGGGAGTTGTTTGTTGCAAACTGAGCGCAGGTGCTCTGCAAAGCGGTCTCCAAGCCTCCACTTGGTTTCCCCGATGTAGAGGAGGCTACAACGGGTACAGCGGATGCAGTGTACCACATTGGCAGATGTGCAGGTGAACATCTGCCTGATGTGAAAAGTCTGGGATTGGGGTGAGGGAGGAGGTGTGGGGGCAGGTGTAGCACTTCCTGCGGTTGCAGGGAAAAGTGCCGGGTGTAGTGGGGCTGGAGGGGAGTGTGGAGCGGACAAGGGAGTCACGGAGGGAGTGGTCCCTCCGGAAAGCAGACAAGGGTGGGGAGAGAAAAATGTCTTTGGTGGTGGGGTCGGATTGCAGATGGCGGAAGTGTCGGAGGATGATGTGTTGGATCCGGAGGTTGGTGGGGTGGTACGTGAGGACAAGGGCATTCTTTTTTGGTTGTTATTGTGGGGACGGGGTGTGAGGGATGAGTTATGGGAAATGCGGGAGACACGGTCGAGGGCGTTCTCGACCACTGTGGGGGGAATGTTGCGGTCCTTGAAGAATGATTCCTGCTCCTATGATGCTGCTTGGCCTGCTGTGTTCATCCAGCTCCAAACCTTGTTATCTCGGATTCTCCAGCCTCTGCAGTACCTATTATCTCTTAAATTGTTAACTGTTGGGCAAAATTTCAGGATCACAATGAGTGTGAAAGGTAGAGACACATGTAATGCAGAAAGTTACTCTTCTATGTAAAACACTGTAGCAGAGATGGAAGCAGAAATCAGAAGCGTTTTTAAAAGTGAAGTGAGTAGATGTATCAGAAGGGAAAAGACGAAATGAACCTAACTGTCAAGCTGTTCAGGAAGCTGCAGGAGACAGACTGGATTGAATGGTTTCCTCCTGTGCTGTGAAATATTCTGATTACGTGTAATATGTAATATACACTAGTGTAGTGTTGATTCATTATATACTATCTATAATAGGCAAAAAAAAATGGAATGGACATGTATAATAAAATAAAACAGAGAGGACAGGGTTGATTTCAGTTAGCTCAGTTGACTGCACTGCTGGTTTGTGATACAGAGTGCTGCCAACATTGTAACTTTGATTCCCATACTAGCTGAAGTTACCATGAAGGATTTTCCTTCTGAATCTCTCCCTCACCTGAGGCATCGTGTGCCCCTCAGAGTTGTCTCTCTCTAACAAGAATAAGACTATGGCAAATTTCTCTCTACTCAGTAAATCTTTAAATGTCCTCATCAATATCGAGGAAAAGATGGCCAAGTTAGGAAAGCTGTCCCCACAAGTTATTGAAAGCAACAACTTGACGGGTTGTTTACTTTACCCATTCAGTTTGCTGTGCAAATTCCAAGGAATGTGTACCAGCTTGAGGACACTCTACTAGTGTAGGGAGGTGGTTGTTTAGATTATTCACAGCAAATATGTATTTATTATGTTGCAGCTGTTTTCAGGCACAGTTCAGTTTAGTAGTGATATAGTCAGTCAAGTTAAAGTTTACCTTGATTCTTTTTGATTCACCCCAAAAGCCACCTATATTAACACACAATGTCACATTGTGTTTTATTATCAGTACCTTTGCATTCAAATGCATTTTGTGAATTTCTGCTTTCGGAATTAAATATCCTTAATTCCATAGCCAATGATTTTGATTCAAATAAGGACTGAGGAGATTATATCGTCTTCTGCAGTTTAGGAGAAAATACACATGAAATCTGCACAAAAGCTGATGGGAGAACTAGCAAGATCTCCAAACTCTATGCATCAATAAAGCCAGTTTGGTGTTTCGTTCATCGCGGCTCTGACTTAAGATTTATTTATAGAGCTTAGCAGAAAAAGTAGAGGGGGAAGGCTAAGCGCAGCTACGCATACAAAATAATGTTTACTGTTCATTGAATCCAAAAGTAGATAAGAAAATTAACTAAATGAAAGAAAGATTACCTGATGGGCACTCTTAGGTACATTTCCTCGTTTGTTGTTCTCTACAAAGAAAAACAAATTGGTTGACATGGATTAGCCAACATTTAAATGTTGATTTTTAGTCTTTCTTCCATAAAGGATGGTTAAGAAGGTGTTAAGCATGTTTGCCATCATTGCTCAGACCTTTGACTGTATAAATTAGGATCTCATGTTGATGTTGTACAGGATGTCATGTTGAGATCAGGAACTTAAAACCAGGATGCACAATTTAATAATAGGGCACTTTAAGACTGTAAAGGGGAATTAATTTTCTTAGAGGTTATCTTTGGCATTCTCATCTACAAACGACAGTGGAATCTAGGGTCATTGTGTATTTTCAAGATTGGGTTTGATATATTTTGATGTCAAGTATCATGGAGAATTGGCAGAAAAGTGGAGTTAACATACACATTCAATCAGCCATGATCGTATTGATTGGCAGAATGGAATTAATGAGCTAAATAGCCATTTCTTGCTCCTATTTCTTATGATCATCTGATCCAATGGGACTGTATTTGGAATTCCAGATGTGAGATGAAAGTGACAGCCATTTGGCATAAGGCAGCATTGGATTGAGTATTAGGAACTCTAGCAAAATTGGAGCCATCTCTAGTAAATACAAAATTAGTTGTAATTGTTTTAGTCCAATTATCTCCATCCCAGGACATTTTTGCAGGAGTTCATCAGTGAAGATTTTTTAAAATCAATCTGTTCAGACAGACCTATGAAGCATGTGGGACCCAGGCATCCTGTCTCAGAGGTAGGGGCACAACCACAGTACAACAATAGCCTGAGTTCATCAGTGTAGTGTTCTGGACTCAATCATTTTCAGCTGCTTCATCAATGACATTCCCTCCATTATAAGGTCAGAAGGGAAGATGGTTGCTGAAAAGTTCAAGACTATTAATTACTTCTCAGGTAATGAAGCAGTCCATGTTCAGCCAACAATCTGGTTTAAGATGATAAGTGGCAAGTAAAACTCCGGTTTTGCAAATGTCAGGCAATGACTACCTCCAACAATAAGGAGCCCAGTCACCTTCCCTTAACATTACCATCACAGAAATTCCCACTCTCAATGGCATCCATATCCTGGTATGAGATACTGCAGATATTACCATTGATGATGAGACATTTACCAGCCACAAAAATAACAGCGGGTCAGAATCTTTAATAAGTGACTTACTTTTTGATTCCCCAAAGTCTTTCTACCATCCACAAAGGACATTCTCCACCTGCCTGGGTGAATGTTGCTTCAACACCAGAGACATCAGAGAGTTTAGCAGACCTGATGGTAGATGATTATTCCAGGCAATAATGAATAAGCTGAGACAAAATATTTTAGTGACCTTTGTATTGATTGCTGAGTGTAGTAGCAATATTCTCACCCAAGCCTTTTGAGTTTGCCTTTGCATGGAAGTGAAGTCTGTAAATAAATGACTCCACTGTGCCTTACTCTATTCCAAAGGTTGACTACACCCACCCATTTCCACCTGCATTCCTGATTTCTGGGCTATCCTCTTATGACAATACTCCCATTTTTAACTGGTCCTTCTTGTTGCCTGCTTGTCTGATAGGAAACCTTTTTGCTCACTGGGCTTGATCATCCAATTTCCCTCCTGACCAGGTCACGCTGAGCACTGATGTTCTTTTTTCCCTTCCCCTTTGTTCTCACGAGCTGCAGCTAGAAAAACAATCAGTTATGTGATGTGTACATGGCAAGAGAGCACTCTTGATCTATGTTGCTCTTCTGTTTGGCCTCTGCTACAGGCAGTTCCCAACTTGCGTCTGGGCTCTGTTCTTGAGTCCATTCGCAAGTTGATTTGTATGCAAGTCTGAACGCACTGCAGGACAATATAAAAAACTGTTCATAAATACAGATGTTCAGGTCTGTGTGGGTTCGCATTTATAGGTACAAGTGTTCATTAGTCTGTTGTTTGTAAATTAGGGACTCCCTGTATTGTAAATAATCCCTTTGAGTTGTCCATTTCTAATTATCCAAATTGCAAAGGAGCTTTAGCAGCTTGTCTCTGATCTTAGTGATTCAATGCAACATGGAGAATTAATTCCACTTTATTGTGAAATCAGAGCTTCAACAATAAGGCTGGGTTTGTGATTAGAATGTTGTAAATAAACAAGCCTGGGTTTCTGTGATCACATAATTCCAGTTACTCATTAACAATTGAAAAATGCAATCAATTCAACATTTAATAATTTCCAATTAGCTCATCAACATTTGCAAAATTGCTGTCATTAAATCCAGTCAATTACTATTTGGCTATTAACTTATCCCATGACTAATTATAAAATTGTAATATACCCTTAATTGCAAAATATGAGAAATATGGTAATGTTCTTGGCTTTCGCCTACACAATAACATCCAAGATGCACAGCGCTATCCAGAATAAAGCAGCTGGCTTCAATGGAAGACCATGTGGCAATTTAAACATTCGGTCTTTTTATCACAGGCGCAAAGTGGCCTCAGTGTGTGCCATCTACAAGATGAACTATAGCAACACACCAGGGCTTCTTCAGCAGCTCCTTTGAAACCTCTGATCTATAGCACAAGAGGACAGTGAACATATCGAAGCAAACTTTCCTTCCAAGTCATACGCTATCACATTTTGAAAAATAACTCTCATTCTTCCGTCATCAATGGATCGAAATCCTGGAACTCCTGACGGAACACTACCAAGTGCCTTTACCACATAGCAATGCAGCAGTTCGAGAAGTTGGCTCATCATTCACTTCCCAAGGACAATTAGGGAATACGAACATATCCGAGCCTTGATGCAGCATCTACAAGCCTCAAATTACTGAATGAAATGAAAAATAAAACAGAACCGAAGTACCTCCTGCTAAAATTGAAACATTCACACCTTCTTTGAATATGTTGAAATTTTTTTCATATAACTAGCTTAGTTTGGAAAATAGTCAAAGTTACTTCTTCAGTTACTATATTGTATTAAGCACGTCCCTTTGAAATTTGTTCTTATTTCTAAGGTGCACATAATTTAAACATGCTATATCTTCACTTTAACCAAACTGCTTGTTTGAGAAATATTTCCTGAAGATCACAATTAATTGCAGGCAGTACCCAATTTACAAACCAGTTCCATTCTTGAATCCATTCATAAGTCAGAACACAATGCAGGACAATGTAAAATAGCTGTTCATGAGTACAGGGAAAATTTGCATGTCAGATCTTTCAAATTTTACCCACGTGCGAGATCACGTTCATAAGTACAAGCATGCATGAATCAGACATTAGTAAATTGGGGACCGTCTGTGTTGTAAATGATCTCTTTTATTTGTCCATTTATTTAAGTTGCGAGGAAGTTTTAGCAGCAAACGCAGGGCTTAGTTCTGGCCTCGGTAATTCAATAAACCACACAGAAATACATCTAGTCTATTGTTAAATAAGAACTTCAATAAAAAGGGCTTCTACTGATGGAGCAATAATTCAGGTCCAGTGGTGACCCACAGGTTTAATGCTCCTTAGCGTTTGATATTAAGTAAAACAGGTGTCGGCTTTAACTTTGTTTTCTTGTTTATCCTGGCAACAAATGCAAGGCCAGGAAAATAACAACTGAGCAATTGCAGAAGAATTACACTGAGGCGTCTGGAGTATATTAATGAATGCAAGGCTTATGTCATCCATGAAATGATGATCTAGGTTATACCAAGGTGACAAATAGCACTCAAGCTCAGATATTTTTACTGGTTACTCTTGGCCTTGGAATCCTGCCAGAGCAAAATTATCTAATGCCAACTACTAACCAATGGTGATCAAAGAAAGATTAGTGTGCAAGCCTTTAAATAAAAGAATTCCAATCCATGATCTCGCCGAACTATATAGGACCAGTATTTGCCATTACAATGCCTTGATTGGACACAGATGGTTGCTGACGTACGGCTTTTTGAAATTATTGTTAAGTTTAAGCCTTTTAAAATTATTGGCAGAGACTGACTGAGAATTTCACTAGAAACAAGCAGAAGAATTATTCCCAGCAACATATTTGTTGCTCCTGACAGCCTGATTTTTCCAGGAAGTGGCAATCTCCTGTGGATTCTTTCTTACAAAAGCAGGGAGGTTTGCATTTCTGACAGGAGACTTCACTCTGGGCTCCCTCAGAAATATATAATCTTACTTCCATTCTGATAGCTTTTTGTAGCAAGATCTGTCAGATGAAAGCAATCTATGCCCCCTTTGCACAGCAGACAGCTGCTGTATTCTAAAATTGCAAAGTACAGATCACCACTTTGACAGCTGCTGTCCCACCATAAGTACATAAGGTAAATGTTCAGGTGCTTTGAGACTAGGGGTGATTAAGGTGTCAGGTAGGTAGTCTGCCAGTTGTGTAGGGGTTAGGATGCCAGGGACAGAATGCCATAATAGTTGTGTGTAGGTTGTTAGGATACCAGATGGCTAGAGTGCCAGATTAATAGGGTGTCTATTGGGGAGAAGTTAGGGTGCCAGATAGGTCAGGATAAGGTGCCAAGCATTTAAGGTACCAGTTTGCCAGCTGAGTAGGTGGTGTGGATGCCAACTTGCAAGATGGTATGATACTCGATGCAGTTTTTAAATAAATCAGAGTAGATTAGACCACAGGACAGACTGCCCCCATAACCCCATGTTTACCTTTGATAATCCACCTAACCTACACATCTGTGGACATAATGGGTCAATTTAGCATGGCCAGTCCAAGCACAACAACCATCTAAAAGGGCAAGAGCAGCACATACTTGAGAACACCATCATGGACGAGTTCCCCTCCAAACTACTCACCGTTATAATTTGGAAATATGTCGCCAATTCTTCAGCATCACTAGTCAAAATCCTGAAATTCCCTCCATAATGGCATCATGGTTGTCCCTACAACAAATAGATTGCAGCAGTTCAAGAGGTCAGCTCACCACCATCATCTCAAGGGCAACTAGAGATGGGCAATAAATGCTGATCAGCCAGCAACACTCATAACCCATCAATGAATGAAGAAAAATATTTTAAACTATGATCCTTATGCCTCACCCTCCTGGTTTTGCCCCATGACTCTGTTGGTATCAGAATTTTCAAAGGTTTCTATTCAACCGCAGATTCAATACTATTTTCCAAACCATTTTGATTGCTTTTCTTTAGCGTCTTTTTACCCAATCCTTACTTCTGGCTTAAATCTGGAAGCAGGACCATTTTGGCAAGAAAGCTTTGTTTTTGTTTTCTTTACTTCTCACTTCAAGTCAGTTGGTAGCCCTTCTTGTCAGTTGGTTCTATAATTATTTTCTTTCTTCATTGTTATACGCATTTCTTTAGTTGGTTCTACCACTACTATCATGTTGCAAAATCTTCCCGATCCCTTTACAACATGTTTACCATGTTGTAAAGTTTCAACCAAAGACTGGTCTCCTTGATTATTAGTCTGATCTACTTAAAGATGAAGAGTCTTCTGTATTTTAAAGAATAATCATTTTATTACCAAATGTTAGCTAGTTGTGTTTGTTTGTATTCTAGTTTATACTCTTTGTATTCCTCACTCTGTTCAATCACCCTATGATCTTTGTAACTTTGCATGTTATGATCTATCTGTACTGCATGCAAAACAAAACTTTTCATTATACTTAGCAACGTGTGACAAGAATAAATCAAATCCAATCAAAGTTACACGAGGAACTTGGGAGATAACTGTCTCTATTAAAGGCTGGGTGAGAGGTCCTTACCATGAACCTCATCACAGTGGAAGAGTTGCTCGGATTCAAAACATCCTGATCTGCTGAGTGTTTCCAGCATTTACTGGTTTTACCTCAAATTCTTTGTTTCTGGGTCCTCACAGACAGACACATTTCAATCCACATTTGTGGCAGTTGACAGAATCCTTTCCAGGTAAAGCCAATAGTTCATCACTTACTTATGGATATCTGAAAGCAGCAGGAAGTCTAAAGTTGAACATAGGCTTCTAATTTCAATATACCCAGGGTACCTCGTAGGGTCATTAAAAAAACTCCTTTTCCTCCGTGAATCACAAGCGTTTCTACTCTGATGTACAGCTGTGGCATTATCACCAGCAGTGAGTTATTCCCGTTGATACTGATGATGTTTTTAACCTGAATTGATCTACCATTTCATCCATTCCCTGTCTTCACACAGCAAATATGAAGCTGACATCTTGGGTACAAGAGCTTATCCTCTGAGAATTCCCTCAGATACTCCATCCCATGCTTGAATGATATAATCAGACTCTCATGGAACAAGCCCTTGGAGTCTGCAGCAAATAATCATAATGTTTCATAAGGTTTGGTGGTTTCCTGGTATGCAGTCCCTTCCCCACCCAGTACAATCCTCTTTGCTTTATAAAAAAGACAGTACACAGACTCAGCATTGAACATAAAGCTTTGGCCTAATGGGGGTATTGACAGGGGTTGGTGAAGAAATGGGAGATCCCTAACACATACCTAAAGCCATAGCTCATCACCAACAGAACATTGCCCTCCTGCATTAAGTCACGCCTAACACATCTCCCAGTTTTCCTCTATCATTTAAATAAATTGCATGTGCCTGAAAACTAACAAACAGTATTGGCATGAGCTGACGTTGCCAGGTTACCAGTTCCATCAAGAATACACAAAGAATTGACATTACCTGTATCCTGTACAAAAAACTGCACACTAATTAACATACTCACTTGAGCCTCTGGTGCCTGTTTTATGTATGCCTTTACCTGCACGTGATTTTTCTGGATGCTTCCACCATCCCCACCCACCATGCCTGCATTACAGTTCATGCCAGGGTTTGTGAGATATTTGTTATTAATGACCTGAACAAGTGTTGCTGCACAGTGCAGCAACATAGAGTGTCAGTGGGTGCCAGTAAATAGCACTCGTATCTTTGAATCAATCGCTTTCTTACCTATATTCATAGGATGTGAATGTTGCTGACCAGACCAGTATTGATTATCCATCCTGAATTGCCCTTGAAGGTAGTGAGCTACCTTGAACATTTGCAGGCCATAGGGCCTAGGTACACCTGCAGTGCTGTTTGGAAAGGAGCTCCAGGATTTTCACCTTCACTTCATTGACCTGATTCAATCATTCTTTCTTTTTCCTGACCTGCTGTACTAGGTACAATTCTTATGGCAATGACATTCTCTTGACTAAATAGTAGAAGTTATGGCGACAGATTGATGACACTAAGGTACATACATTAGCTCAGTTGGCCAGATGGGTGGGTGGTTTGCAATGCAGACTGGTGCCAACAGTGCATGTTTAATTTTTGCAGTAGCCAACGTCACCATGAAGATGCTTCATTCTCAATCTCGCGCCTCGCCTGAGGCATGGTGACCCTCAGGTCAAAATCATGACCAGTCTGCTCTGTCATGGAAAATGGTGGCTCCCTTTTTTTTCTACTGGGATGAATTTATTTGGAACAGAACAGGCTGAGGGAAGACTTAACTGAGGTGCAAAAAAGTTGCATGAGGTATGCATAAAATAGATAGCAAAGCCCTATATCCATTGGTTGAGCATTGTACAACCAGGGAATATGGATTTAGGGTACGAGGTAGGAGGTTTAGGGGGGATTCAAGAATGCTTTATCTCCCAGACTCAGGTGGGGATCTAGAGCACATCGAATCTGTCACTCCTTAAGGCAGAGACACTCGTTACTTTAAAACTTTCTTCAATCTGCACTTGAAATGTCATAACCTATAAGACTACTGACTGAGCGCAAGAAAATGGGCACAAGTTGAATAATTACTTATCAACCCGTGTGTACTGTGACAATGCAATCACTTTAAAACGTTTATTTTGTCTTGGATTTTTTTTTTGAAGAGAGTCTGTAAAGGCAGAGGCGTAAAACTGGCTACCGAAAATGGCTAAAATAAATAACTTAGGGGGCCTTTAGGTTTTTTAAAACCATTGTAACAATGGAAGGGGAGTGGCCATCTCTCACAGACCAGACTTTCTAGGTTTTTTTTTAGCTGCAGCAGTCAGAAGATGTTTTGGATACCAGAAGGGTTGGAAGCTTCAGTAAATGATTCCTAGCTGCTACTTTCTCTGAAATCTCTCTTGATGTCGTTTCCTCCTGGATTGGAGAATTGCATGTAAGAATCTGTTTCTGAATTTATCTTCTCACCAAGGGATGTATTTATGGGATGTTACTATATTGGAACAGTTAATTAGTAATGGGTACTGTGTCTGTTATTCAGTTAAGTTTTCCAATAGTTAAAATATTCTATTCCTCTTTCTTTTGTTCGTATTCTAACTACAGTGTTTTTAAAAATTGTGTTTTGCTTCACATCGAGTAGTTTGACCTGTTGCATCATAGCTGGAACATGCACTTCATATCTACCTTTATAACAGGAAAATGTTAGGTTCTAGGCTACTTTCTTAAAATATTTTGAGAGGGTCTGGTCTGGATCATAGCAGTACATGATGGATGTGTTAGAGTTAGGATTTCCTTGTTCCAATATTCTATGATCTGTCTCTCACACTCTTTCTCTTTCTTTTTTTCTCTCTCTCTATCTGTTGACTGATTAGAAAGAAGATTCACTTTGTAAATCGATCCTGGATCAGAGAACCTAGAGTCCAGCTTAAAGTCACAAACACAAGTTATTGAATGTTATTGCTGCCTGCTGTCTACCCAGTGAAAGGAATTTCCCCAGACCTTTTGCAGAATACTTTTAGTAAGGAGCCTTACCATTAGATTTCTTGCCCTGCCAACTGATACTGTGCTTTGAAGGAACTCAATTCATGTTGGTAGCTCATTGATTTAATTTAAATTACACCTTATTATGAAAATGAGTTGGAGCTCAGCTGTGTCTTTGAGCCAGGCCATGTACCCATTGGATTTAAATAAAAAAAAAACAAAAGAACTGCAGATGCTGTAAATCAGGAACAAAAACAAAAGTTTCTGGAAAAGCTCAGCAGGTCTGGCAGCATCTGTGAAGGAAAAAACAGAAATAAATTCTTAGGATTATAATCTCCTTATAAATTGGCACATGGTGTCAAGAAGGGGCTGCAATTACTGTTGCTAAGAAAATGTACAAGAGTTTAATAGGTGTCCCAAAGAGAGCATGGCAACTGGCAAGCAGAAATGGGTGCACTCTCAAAATAGTGAATTATGAAACCGGTTTCAAATTACAAGTTGTGCATAAGAACATACGAAATAGGAGACAAAGTGGACCATTTGGGCTATCAAGCTTGTGCTATCTTTCAGTAAGACCATGGGTGAGCTGTTTCAGTTTTGCATTCTGCATTCCCATTTTTATTAATTTCCCCCGCCTTATAAGAATCCATCTAACTCCGCATTCAAAGTATTCAATGATAACACCTCCACTACCATCAGAGGCACAGAGTTCCAAAGTTGCAAAATCCTTTGGGAGAGAAAAAAAAATTCTTGTTATGAAATAGCAATTTGTAATTTTTAGTAGTGCCCTCTATTTCTCGACTTCACTTGACGAAGGAGTAGAGATCTGAAAGATTGTGATTTCAAATAAACCTGTTGGACAATAACCTGGTGTCGTGTGATTTCTAACTTTGTCCACCCCAGTCCAACACTGACACCTCCACATCATTATAAAGTCCAAAGGAAACAACACAGTCTAGACAACATATCCTCATAAGACAACATGCTTGTTCCAGCAATGAATCCAGTGAAACTCCTCTGAACTGTGTCAAATGCAGTTACATTCTTCCTTAAATAAGGAGACCAAAACTTCACACGGTGTTTGAGATGTGGTCTCATCAAGGCTCTGTATAACTGAAGCGTAATATCCTTATTTTTATGTACCGTTCCTCTCATAATAAAGGACAGCATCTCATTAGTCTACGCAGCCCGGACATTACGGAACCTGTACAGACACCAGACATTCAACTTCAATCAATATTCATTCACAGAGATATCTGGCATTAACCTTCAATCAAAATATATTTACATACGCTGGTTAACTGCCTGGAAGCCAATTGACTTCATTAGTAACACAATGGCAAGTGTAGATTTGGCACAAAGATAAGAGGCCTGTAATTATTTCCATCTGAGAGACCTATCTGCACAACTACCTCCAAAAGAGGGATGCAGTTGACTATTCCAAAACTAACCGACACAGGCCTGTCCTGTACGAGGGGAACCAACAGCAACCAACCACAACCAGCAGACCTAAAAACCAACAACCTCCTAAAATCACTAGGCCAACCAACACCACAAGGCCCCAAACAGATCCTGAGGTGAAAACTGGTCCCCAAAACCACCAAAAAGTAAGGAAAACCAAGTACTTCCCAATAAATCCAAATACGCATTCGAACACATCAGCAGACTCAACCCAGGCTGAAGGCCTACACAGTCCGAAGCCTTCATCGAGGTCCTGAGTACAGCAAGCGGGAACAGCCGGCTGTACTTCAAAATCGTGATATTCCCCAGTGGCGAGCTTAAACTTTTGAGACCCCAAAGTTTCCAACCTAGCTAGCAGGGAGTGGAAGGTATTTGGTGACAGTGCAGGAACCCCATGGGTAGGAAAATTGATAAAAGTTTCTGTAATTAAAATTGCTGTTTAGCTTCTAATAGTGGTTAACTTGTCTTTAATTTTCATAGCATATTTAATGCTGTCCTCTGCATAGTTTGTCTCAATTTTACTGTTTATTGCATTTGCCTTTTATTTCTTGTATTGTACTTACCGTTTGTATTTAATAAACGCAGTGATTCTTTTGCGCTGCTACACCTGTTCATTACCTTCTTCGTTTCACGTTTCTAAGTAAGTCCAGTGTCAGAACCAGGGATCTGGGGGTGATTCAAATCACCTAAAATAGTAACAAACTACTAACTGCAAACTAGAACCTTATAGTATTCCCTCTCTCCAATCCTCCGGAGACTGGAAGATTCCTACCATTATCATTGTGGTTCACACTATGGTGGGAGAAGTGTTACCTTAAGTGACACATCGACTTAAGTTGAGCTGCCAATGCAGTTCTTAAATATTGCATAATGGCAGGCTCCCGCACTAACACACCGTGGTCCACAGTTTCCACTTCATGTACAAGTCGAGCACTGTTTTTGGAAGGGTTTTCAAAGCTTGAGAGGTCAATGGGTACACCGCACGCTATAGGGATTACCATTTCTCCAACCGACACTGAATTTACTTCATTAAAATCTGTTTGCTTGCTGCTGTCATTCACAGTGACAATGATGCCACCAAACTGCAAGATGACATTTAAATGCATTTTCTGATTTCATTGTAGGCATGTGTTCACATGTTGGCTGATTGGAACTTACTGAAAAACAATTTTCATGTCAAATGTATGAGTAAAGATTCCATTATTTTAAGTGTTTTGTGTTAATTATGTCTCTTTTAAAAAAATAGTCATTCATGGGGTGGCTGGGCCACCCACAAGGCTAATATGCATTGCCCATACGTAATTGCAAATCTTATTTCTATCCTGCTGCTATACAAGTCAGATTAGCTGGTTCCTTAAATGGGAATAATGGGATGAAGCCAAAGTTTGTGGAACTGGCTGTAATTAGGCTACATAGACCAGAGTGGTCAAATTGCCTTAAATGGAAATGGATACTGGATCACCTGAAAACTGAATTGTATATTTTTATATTCCAACTGGTTGTTATCACGCACATTTCATTTCAACAGCTTACTGAAAAATTAAGCTCAATCTTACTGAACACCAGTGGTTTGCCATTCTCTCTTTGTTCCAATTCAAAGCTGCTATTTTTCTTGTGAAAAAGTCCAAAAAAAATTCAGGCCAGACAGCATCAGAGGAGCAGGAAAGCTGACGTTTCGGGTCAGGACCCTTCTTCAGATTTTCTGAAGGAAGGTCCTGACCCGAAACGTCAGCTTTGCTGCTCCTCTGATGCTGCCTGGCCTGCTGTGTTCCTCCAGCTCCACACATTGTTATCTCAGACTCCAGCATCGGCAGTTCTTACTATCTCAAAGAAACATTCAGCTTTTTAAGTGTCTTTCCTCTCTAGCTTTGCATGTTTCCTGTTCTTTTGACTTCAGAGTGATTGGTCATCATGAAAACAATTGCTATCCAATCACTGATGAACAGTAGTTCTGTAACTTGCGCAAATAAACTGCGAAGTGCAGCAACAACTGTCAGGAATATTGGAACAAAGGAAATAAGAGCAGTCACACAATTCACCCTTCCTTCTTTTGCACATCACTTGAAATCTCTGCCTTCCTGGTCTTTCTTTCTTTTACATGTAGGAACAGCTTCTCCCTTCCATTAATATAAGAAATCTGGTGATCTCTATCTTGAACATACTCAATGACTGAGCCTCAATCATCCCTTAGGTGAGAGAATTCCAACAATTTACTGACAGATAAATTTTCCACTTCAATCCTAAATGGCCAGTACCTTATTCTGAGCCTGGTCCTTGGTTCAAATTGCTCGAGCCGAGGAAAACACTGTTATTGCATCTACAATGTTATACAAGCATATGAGCATATATTGTTGAGCCCTGTGGCAATTGTGTTTGCTTCAGCAAGATTGATTCTCATTCTTTTAAATTCTGGAGGATAGAGACTCAGTCTCCTTAATCTTTCCTAATAAGACAATCCTCCATTCCATGTTAACCTTTGTTGCACTCGCTCTATTGTAAGTTTATCCTTCCTTTCTTCCTTCATACAACATAGATTTTTTTTTTAAATGCTGGTTTAAGGATCAGTTAACTAAGTAAAATCAGCTTCACCATTGCGTAATGCTAGAAAAGCCTTAGAATTATTTTAAGCCCTCAACCCTGCTTCAATCCAAGAATTAGTTTTCCTCAATGATTAACTTGGGAAGATGAAAAGTCCCAGGGAAATTTCTGTTATTTCTAGCAGCTAATATTTGCTTCTTATGAGCGAAACGTTTTGCATTGATCTTACAGTAAGGGTATGGCAGCATGAGGACTAAATTTAACTAAGTATAGGTGGTCATTTGTTAATTTGATGGTTATCACGCGTGGAAAAATGACAAGTATTTTCACATTTTAACTGACTGCGTTCCAAATGAAAAATGCATGAAAAAATACAAAATACATCACGTAAAAATTTATCATAAATTTTGAGTGCTATTTATTCACTGGAGAGCTATTTGATTTAAATAATTCAAAATAGACTCAACATATTGTAACAATTGCATGTTTAAGTGATGTTTTATAGACTAGAAACAGGCAGAAGAACATGCAATTTCATCCATAACCAAATATGATTGTTATTTCTTGCAAGCACTAAAAGCTGATAAATATTGTTTGCTGTTTACCTAAATGTCTGTTGAACATTACAATTTTTTAAATGTTTCTGTTAATTTTTATTTAGTCTATTTACTCAAATAATCTTCATGTTTTCTCATTTCATATCCCTGAAATTGGCCTTATTTAACTTTAAGATTGTTATTTGCATTCAACTTTAACTGGAATTCTAAAGTAAAACTGAAATTGAGTAAAAATGGAATTATTCAATCTGGAATTCCATAGCATTATGATCACTATTATCGAGACGATCTTTTACCATGACATTACTAATTAGCTAAGCTACATTATACAATACTAGTTCTAAGACAGCTTTATCTTTTGTCTGCTCCATAGCACTTTTTTCCAAGAAGTCGTCACCAGGACATTCTGCAAACACATGTTCTAGAGCACTGGTGCCAATTTGATATTTCCAATCAATGTGAAGGTGAAGGTTCCTCCCAATTATCATTATCACTTTTGTTTCAAATGCCAATAATATTTCTGTCCAACATTATTACTAGAGACCCTATAAAATACTCTCACTAGTTCTTTCTGATGCATAGTAAAACAACTTCATGAAACCAAATCCTTTCTTGATTAGAGATTAAGAATGTATTACAACCGTCTCATTCCATTTCAGGTGTCATTCATGCTTGGCACCAATAAGTAATTGAAAATTTCTTTCATTAAACAACTTTCATCTAAAATTTAGTTGGTGGTGATCTGTTTGAATCAATTGTTGAATTTATTTCTTCAGTGGAATATTGAAGTAATATAATGCAAAAGAAAAACTGCCTAATAATTCAATTAAAGTTTCTGATTGGGAAGAGAGACTGTAGATAGTACATAAAAGGTGAGTACTGAAGCTAACTGAAGCATCTAATTGTGGAAACTTACAGCAAGAACACATTGATTTGTTGTGCTCTTAGTCACCGAAGTTCTTCTGCCTCGTCTTTTTGCCCCTCATTCAGAACTTATAACTTGGCAGTAATTCTGTCTTGTGTTGTCTTTTAGCACAGACACCAAGCTAGGAAGCTTGTCACAGTTACTGTATAGCACTGTGCCATTTCAATATCACAATTACAGCATGTGCCACTGGTTCACACAGCGAAAACATTGCATATGCATCAACCACATGACCATGTCTCAGAATCTAAGGGGAATAGCCCTTAGATAATTCAGAAGGGTCTGTTGTAATCAGTCAGGAGCTCACTCCACAGTAAAAGGTATCATCTGATGTCAGTACTGGGGTTGGATACGGTCAGTTGGGGCAATCAGGGTCAAGGGTTCGGCATCATAGCAATCTGAGGACTGACCCTTGATCAATCATGCAGGTCCATTCCTTTTGACTTTTCTTTATTGTGTTCGCTAATATTGAATATGTATCACTCATACGTGACTTTCACAAATCCAAGCCATAAGCAAGTTTGACTATGTCATTGATCATTATAAATTGATCATACTCATCCCTGTGAAGCAGGAGTAATCACAGGCAACCTTGAAATGGTCATCTGTGGCCACAAAATCTCATAGGCCACACAAATGGCACGGAGCTGATACCCTTTCACCTTAACTTGTTTGTATTTGACAACATGTCAAAGATCTTTTTCTTGTGACCAATGTGAATAATGTCATTATTCCTCTAGCTTCTTCTAAACCCAAGGGTGCAGGTCATCACACATCTTAGCAATTTGTTAAATTTTAATTATTTAATGTCTACAATATATCCCTTTTGATATTAATTTACTTAATTTCCTCACACTTTTTAGTCCCTGGTTCACCATCTATATGTAGAATTAAACTTTTATATTCTGCTTTATAAACAGGCGCAAAGTATTTGCTCAATGCCTCTTCCATTTCGTTATTTTCATTGACAATTTCTCTGTCCAACTTTTACTTTAGATACTTGCTTCCTTTTCGCACACTTATGAAAGAGCTTACTAGCTGTATTTCTAATTTCTAGTTTCCTGTTGTGTTATAATTTATCACCTTTTTATCAACATCTCGTTAGCCCTTTGTTTTTTTTTTTAAATGCTCTTAATCCTCACATTGTTACTGTTTATTTTCCACTGCTGTAAGCCTTTGCTTTAAATCTAAGACTATGTTTAGAATACTTGGGGTGTCATGCATGCTTTCTCTTGCTAAGTTTGCTGATTACTTAAATGTCTGCTAACATTACAATTTTTTTAATGAGGGATAAATACTTCAGAGTACACAATATTTCAGAGAGGTGGACTTGATAATAAAAATCAACCTACAGGTGTTGGTGAGAAAGGATTTGGTTTCATGAAGTTGCGTCACTATGCATCAGAAAGAACTAGTGAGAACATTTTATAGGCTCCCCAGTAATAATGTTGGACAGAAATATTATTGGTGTTTGAAACAAAAGTGATAATGATAATTGGGAGGAGACTTCACCTTCATATGGATTGGTAAAATCAAATTGGCACCGGTGCTCTAGAACATGAGTCTGTTGATTTCCATTTAGTCTATTTACTCAAATTATCTTCACATTTTCTCATTTCATATCCCTGAAATTGGCCTTATTTAAGATTGTTATTTGCATTCAATTTTAACTGGAATTCTAAAGTAAAACTGAAATTGAGTAAAAATGGAATTAATCATTCTGGAATTCCATAGCATTATGATCACTATTATCCAGAGGATCTTTTACCATGACATTACTAATTAGCTAAGCTTCATTATACAATACTAGCTCTAAGACAGCTTTATCTTTTGTCAGCTCCATAGCATTTTTTTCCAAGAAGTCGTCACCAGGACATTCTGCAAACACATGTTCTAGAGCACTGGTACCAATTTGATTTTCCAAATCCATGTGAAGGTGAAGGCTCCTCCCGATTATCATTATCACTTTTGTTTCAAACACCAATAATATTTCTGTCCAACATTATTACTAGAGAGCCTATAAAATGTTCTCACTAGTTCTTTCTGATGCATAGTGATGCAACTTCATGAAATCAAATCCTTTCTCACCCACAACTGTAGGTTGATTTTTATTATCAAGGCCACCTCTCTGAAATATTGTGTACCCTGAAGTATTTATCCCTCATGCTTGAGCACCCTATAACTACTTGTAAGGGTGATGAGATGTAAATTTGCTACTAATTCACCTATCCTACTGCAGCTGCTTTGTGTTTTCAAATAAAGAATATTAGATTTGTTTACCCACTATTTACTTTAATGACCATACTCACTAATGTACAACTTTTGTTAATCTTTTTGTCCTTTCCTGTCCCACTCTGCTTGCATTTCCATATCATTATACCACTGCAGTACATTGATCTTTTCTCTTTGAGTATCCAAATCTCCCTTCGCCTGAACTCTCCTCCACAAGCCTACCTCGCCACTCCATGCTCCAATCCCTCTTTTAGTTCAAAATTTCAGAGAATACATCGAAGAAGCTTTAATTTGTATCCGAACTGGATAGCTCTAAGAATAATTTGACAAGTGTTGTGGTGCCATCTAAAGGATGTATTTGGCACAACACAGTTAAGGTTTTGCTGTTTTCTTTAGATATTAAATCCTTCATGTTTAATAACTGATGCAGGGTTTAACATGACACTGTATAATTGCAGAAAGTTTCATATTATGACCACTAGTTACCTTCCAGAAATGTTCCTAGCTGAAAGCTAAAACAAGAGAAAAATATCAAACGACGACACAAGGCAGAATTTTTTACTTGCTTCAGGGCTGGTAATAGTAAATCAAGTGAAATTTTACAGTAAGGGCCCAATTTTCTAGAGGCAGGATATAGGAAAGAAAGACTACATGCTGTCAAGTAGCATATTGTCTATTAAACACATTAAAGGCTGAGTAAAGCCAATTTATAGAGAGATTTTCCAGGCAGGCTTTGATGTGAATATGCCTCTAAAGTGGCATTTTATCAGATGTGACATTATTTTTGTTATCTCCTTTAAAATAAGAAACTGGGTGTGGATATCATAGCACTGAAGAATCCAACCAATTTGTAACAGTGATTACACTAATACGATCCACCTTTCCAGCCGACTATTATATACAAAAGTTACATTGACAGGCACATGACTATCAGAGCTAACAGTATTCTATGAGGTTACAAAGAGCAGTATGTTTCTATTTGAGTGTCGTGCTACAAATATTCCCGGTTAGGACGGAATCTGAGAACTTTATATCCTCATAGCTGCATGTTATAATACAATATTGATGTCATGAGCATGTCTCTTAAAGGTATACTGATATACTGCCCATGAAGCAAAACGCAACATATCCCCGATACCAATGATGCAAAGATTGTCTCAAACAGATACACATAATTGTACATGACAATGTTTTGTCAAATTAGCACTTATACGACTAGGTTAAACAAAGTTTGGGAGACTAGAATTTCAACTTCAAAAGAACATTTTGGAGGTTTGACAACTTGTCTTGATCTAGTAGCCATCTGAAGAGGTATATATTGTTCACAGTTGCACTCATTTGACAATGTTTTGTTTTCTTGCAGCTAGTTGCTGCCATTCAATAGCACCGCACTATCAATGTTTTCTTTCTCATTCTCATTGTATGTCATTGGTATGCTCTTTCTTGGTCTGAGATGGCTTCTGTTCCCTTAGAATGTAACAGTAATGATTTTGTAGGATCTCGGCTGCTTGCATATTTTATAAATCTCTGCTGGCGTCCAAATTTTGTTTTGGAGTTCAAACTCACACCCCCTGCCCAACACATAGTTCTATTCCTGCTCATGCATTGTATACCTCTTTCTCATCTGTCCTTTAATAAGAATGTTCCGTGTCTCTGCGTGGTGAAATAATTCATTGCTGGGTAATGTCATTCACACTTGCCTTTCTCATATAGTTTGTGCCATCTCCAGTTGCATTGCACCGAAATGCAGCAATTTAGCTCAAGAATCTTGCTTGTTGCTCATCACTTAATAATCATTGATTTGATGGTACATACTATTCATTCTGCTACACCATTTGAGCCTCGATTGTGGAGTGATATGTGATATGTGCTACTCCCTGCTTAGTAGAGAACTTGAATTGATTTGTCAGTGTATTGTAGTCTGTTGTCAGACACCATCCATTCCAGGATACTGAATAAACCAAAAATAACATTCATTCAGTCACTAATGGTAAACCTGTTGTGTTGCTAAGTCATTGAACAAAGTGAAATGTGGAGAAGTGATCCACAAAGACTTATTATTTCTTGTCAACTGTGATTAGATCTGTCGTTACTTTTTTCAAGGGGGAGATGGAACATCGAGTGGATGTAAAGGATCCCTTCACCACTGGACTCGTCATGTTTGACATGCCTCTCATGCATCCTGGTTGATCCTCCTGACCAGTACACAGATGTACATAGTGTATTCTAGGCTTGTGTATTCAATACGCATCTTTCCCCAGTCTAACATGAACTGCTATATTGGACATAATGATTTTGCTATTAGCACTTGTTTGTCCTTGAAAATGACTCGTCATCATCGACCAAAATAAACTTTGTCTGTTCAAAATGAAAGAATCTACTCAAGTACACCTGAAATGCAGTCAGGCCATGCTGAAGAACAAGCATTTGTAACGCTTGGAGTTACTTATCTTCAGCCTGTGCAAGAAACATAGTGCGAGAAACAGAGTGTAAGAAACAGTGGGGCTGAAACAGAGTGCAAAAAAAAAGCAGCTGAAACAGAGTGCGAGAAACAGAGGGGCTGAAACAGAGTGCCTGAAACAGAGAGGCTGAAACAGAGTGTGAGAAACAGAGGGGCTGAAACAGTGTCTCAGCAACAGAGGGGCTGAAACAGTGTCTGAGCAACAGAGGGGCTGAAACAGAGTGCAAGAAATAGAGGGGCTGAAACAGATTGTGAGAAACAGAGTGTGAGAAACAGAGTGCGAGAAACAGATGGGCTGAAACAGAGTGCAAGAATCAGAGGAGCTGAAACAGAGTGCGACAAACACAGTGCAAGAAACGGAAGGGCTGAAACAGGGTGCGAGAAACAGAGGGGCTGAAACAGAGTGCGAGAAACGGAGTGTGATAAACAGAGGGGCTGAAACAGATTGCGAGAAACAGAGGGGCTGAAACAGAGTGCGAGAAACAGAGGGGCTAAAACAGAGTGCAAAAAACAGAGGGGCTGAAACAGCGTGCGATTAGCAGAGGGGCTGAAACAGAGTGCGGAAGAAAGAGGGGCTGAAACAGTGTCTGAGAAAAAGAGGGGTTGAAACAGAGTGCTTGAAAACGAGGAGCTGAAACAGAGAGTGAGAAACAGAGGGGCTGGAACAGAGTGCGAGAAACAGAGTGTGAGACACAGAGTGCGAGAAAGAGAGGGGCTGAAAC
>JAHRHZ010000271.1:11995431-12118940 GCA_024137785.1 Ginglymostoma cirratum
ACAGAGTGGCTGAAATTGCATGAGAGAAACAGGGGGGCTGAAACAGAGTGTGAGAAACAGACGGGCTGAAACACAATGTTTCAGCCCCTCTGTATCTCACGCTTTGTTTCAGCCACTCTATTTCCTGCATGCTGTTTCTCGCACTCTGTTTCCCACACTCTGTTTCTCACAATCTTTTTCTCAGACACTGTTTCTCGCACCATGTTTCTTGCACTCTGATTCTCTCACTCTGTTTCAGCCCCTCTGTTTCTCACACTCTAGTTCTTGCACTGTGTTTCCACCACTCTGTTTCATGCACTCTGTTTCAGCCATTTTGTTTCTCACTCTCTGTTTCAGCCCCTCTGTTTCTCGCTCTCTGTTTCTCGCACTGTGTTTCAACCCCTCTGTTTAATGCATTCTGTTTCAGCTCCTCTGTTTCTCACACTCAGCTTCAGCCCCTCTGTTTCTGGCACACTGTTTCAGCACCTCTGTTTCTCAGACTCTGTTTCTGCCCCTCTCTTTCTCGCACTCTGTTTCTCATGCTCCATTTCTCACCCTCTGTTTCTCACACTCTGTTTCAGCCCCTCGGTTTTTTGCATTCTGTTTCTCGCTCTCTGTTTCAGCCCCTCTGTTTCTCGCACTCTGTTTCAGCCCCTTTGTTTCTCGCAGTCTGTTTCAGCTCCTTTGTTTCTCACACTCTGTTTCACGCCCTCGGTTTCTCACACTCTGTTTCAGCCCCACTGTTTCTCATCCACTGATTCAGCTCCTCTCTTTCTCGCACACAATTTCAGACCCTCTGTTTTTCGCATTCTGTTTCAACCCCACAGTTTCTCGCACTCTGCTTCAGCCCCTCTGTTGCATGCACACAATTTCAGCCGATACATTTTTCGCACACTTTTTCAGCCCCTCCCTTTCTCGCACTTTGTTTCTTGCACTCTGTTTCAGCCATTCTGATTCTTGCACTCTGTTTCAGCCTCTCGGTTTCTCGCACTCTGTTTCAGCACCTCTGTTTCTCGCACTCAGTTTCTCGCGTTGTGTTTCAACCCTTCTGTTTCTCACACTCTCTTTCAGCCCCTCTGTTTCTCGCACTCTGTTTAAGCCCCTGTTTCTCAGAATCTGTTTCAGCCCCTTTGTTTCTTGCACACAATTTCAGCCTGTATGTTTCTCGCACTCTGCTTCAGCTCCTCTGTTTCTTGCACTCTGTTTCACGTGCTTTGTTTCTTGCACTCTGTTTCTTGCACTGTGTTTCACCCAGTCTGTTTCACGCACTCTGTTTCAGCCCCTGTGTTTCTCACACTCTGTTTCTCATACTCTGTCCCTCACACTCTGTTTCTCGCACTCTGTTTCCGCCACGTTGTTTCTCACACACTGTTTCACCCCCTCTGCTTCTCGCACTCTGTTTCAGCCCCTCTGTTTCTCGCACTCTGTTCCTCGCACTCTGTTTCTCACACTCTGTTTCAGCCCCTCTATTTCACGCACTCTGTTTCAGCACCTCTGTTTCTTGCACACAATTTCAGCCCCTCTGTTTTTCTCACTCCGTTTCAGCCCCTCAAAAGAGTGAACTTTTTTGAAGAAGGGTCTAGGCCCGAAACGTCAGCCTTCCTGCTCCTCTGATGCTGCTTGGCCTGCTGTGTTCATCCAGCTCTACACTTTATTTTAGACAGAAACTAGAGGCATGTTTCCTGCTTCCACTTCAAGCATCAGCACTTTTCACTAGTGTAGGAAAGGAGCTGGGTCTGGAGTCCACTTGTTAGTGTCCTGAGATTGAGAATCCATTAATGAAATGTATTGAAACAAAAGCAAAAAGGAGAAACTCAGCAAGTTTAGCAATAATGTCATTTTTTGGACCGTCTGAAGAAGAGACTGGATTCAACATTAACTGTTTCTCTTTTCACAGATGCTGCCAGACCGGCTGAATTTCTCTAGCACTTTCTAACTTAGTTTGTTTTAAATTTCCACTATCTGCAGTTATTTGTTTCACTGAAGTGAACAATATTGTACAAGACAGCTGAATGTGTTTATGCTGAACATTTAATGTGGGTCCAACCACTAATATATATATGATTGCCTCTGGGTGGTGCTATTTATTATACTGCTAGATTCTGTAGCATTATTCATCTAACCACTATGTCATAGGAGATATACGATTAGTCCCCTTGTGATATAGTTATCTAGTCCTACTACATCGTAACTTACTAATATACTACCATATAATGACATTTCTTGTTACTTAAGTACATATCTCTTCTGTTGAGACTTCCATTGTTTAGCCCTCACTACTCAGTATAAGGAAACAGTCTGTGTCCAGATGCAGAAACACCTTGATAACACTCCGGTTTGGGATTATTAATGGAAAGTTACTTTCATGCCACACAAAGAGAGAATCTAACTATTTCCCCTTGACATTACATTGCTTCATCATCTCTGTAGACTCCACTGTTAACATTTTAGGAGTTACCGTTGACCAGAAACTGAAGTGGACCAGCTATGTAAATACTGTGGCTGTAACAACCAGTCAGAAGCTAAGCATTCTACAGTGAGTAACTTACCACCTGACTGCCCATAGCCTGTTCATCATGGACAAGGCATAAGTCAGATGTGTAATGGAATAATCGCCATTTTCCTGGATGAGGACAATTCCAACAGCATTCCAAGAGCTGAATATCCTCTAGGAAGTGGGTGATTGGGTCGGTAAATCAGGGATCATCATTTTAGGGAATTGTTGTCAAGTCCGGTGGGGGTGCTAGTCTGATTGATTTGGATGGGGGGGGTAGTCAAGTAGTGAGGAAAAGTGAGGTAGGGGTATTGTCAGCTGGTGGGGCTAGTCAGGTTGTTTCTGGACATCAAGAGGGTAACTAGGAAGTCAAAGGATTAGTCATTAGGGCCGGGATAATAATGGAGCATATAAAAGGAATAGTCAGGGTGCATAGTGAAGTGCTGATTGGTGTGAGTAATTCTGTTCAATCCTGTAGTTACCTAAAAGTTAGACCAAGATTTTTCTGTCCAAAATTTCTTGGCTAACTATTCAGCCAATAAAAATTGAAACTGTCCAAAGTCTCTGATTAACTCAGAGACCTTTGCAGAATGTCCCAGGGATCAGTGAAATTCCGAATTGGACGTTCAGATTTCCTGGCCAATTCCAAATGCACTGACTTCTGTGGGACCTCCGATGCATTCTGGAACATAAGTAGGGTGGTAAGTCCAATTTCTGGTGACCTGGCAATCAGAAGACTTGGGCCAGTATCTCTCATTTTACACTAGCATTTTCTGATGGTGAAATAAATGATTGAGTGAATTTAGGTAGAAACTAAAATATCAATGTAAATAAACATTTAAAACATTGCTTTAATCCTAAGGGAGAAATTTGATATCCGTCAAATATAAAATTAGCTTTTCAAGCAAGTGGAGATGTTTCGCAATAATTATGAAGTTAGTTTTCAGTTTAAAAACCTAATTTTTTTCTTTTACTAAATTGGATGTGCAACAGCCTGCGGAATTATTGACAGCAGTTTCTGGCTTTCTACATTATTCAGTGCATGTGCAGATTCCACAAGTTGCTGTCAGATTTTGGGGCAGTAATTTCAGTGATTACTGACCATTTCATTGTAATTGCCTGTAAAAGATCCCTTTGCAGCATTGTTGGAATTAGTATTTTTTTTACTTAAATGGTAAAGAGATATTGAGTTGCCCCAGCATCATTAACCAGAAATAAATTAAAGTGTTCCCCTCTTAATAGGGACGACTACGAATAGGAAATTAAAACACAAAATAAATGAATAATAATACAGTTCAAAAACAGAAAGAACTGGAGAATCTCAGCAGGTCAGGGAGTACTTGTAGAGAGAAAACATTCAACATTTCAGGTTCAGTGACCCTTCTTTACAACTGTCTGGGAAGGAGGTTAAAGTGATGTAGAGATAGAAGGAGTTAGAATTTGGGGGACTCTGAACTTAAAGGCTGTGGGGGGAGATCATGATTGAAATGAAATTAGTGATCATTGTGGACACAATAGCCTTGTGGTCGATGGTGGCTTTATGGCCCAAGGGGAGACAGAAGATGCTATCCCAGAGCTAGTGTTCAGCCTCTGCAATGTAGAGTTCAGTATGCCAGATAATATCATTATCCTTGTGAGAAGACTTCATTACAAATTCAAGGTTGGATCTGAGAGCATGGAGTACTATCAGTGTGGAGGGAGATAGGTTTGGATTGGTGATGGGGCAGGCAAACTAAGGCAACCGATGTCACATCAACAGTTCTCGATGAACAAGTCATGTATAGGTAAAAGGCAAGAGGGAAGGGTGCAGGTGGAGGGATAGTGTTGGAGGAGAGTGAACATGTCCCCATATCCATCTTTCCAGTACCTGCAAAGGTCCCTATCTTAAAAGATCTGAGTAGCAGACGGTGTGCCATTTTTCTCCAGGCTATGAACAAAGCTGCAGAAGAGAGGCAAGAATTCAGAGGAACCCAACCATGGGTCATGTTAGAACTAGTTCCACACTGTCCCAATTAAGAAAGTTTGTAATTTGGCATTAAGTCTTGAACAATGTGGAATATTGAGTTAACAGTATGAGTCTTTAATAATCATGGCATTTTGATGATATAACATGATTAGGTGAAAGTCTGGAGAGAAATTTCATGAAAGAGATGTTGAGTTTGTATACATCCATGGCTATATAAATGGATGGTCTGTAAATAAAAAGCTCATGTTTCAATCTAACAGTTCACGGTAGAGTCATTTATGAGGTAATCAGGCACTTATCACCACAAGATGGAACATACGTCAAATTTCTTTGGGATATATGTTAGTGTAACCAGATCTATTGGATGGTAGATGAGCAAAGAGAGCATGCCACACGCACAATAGACATTATCTCAGTCCTGAACAATTATCAGGGTTGGATCTCATTACCATTCAATCACTGTGCTGACAGAAAAAAATGTCAACACACTCTTTCCCCCAACAGTCCCCCAGAATGGAAGCATTGAAAAAGTACTTAATTCTAACATGTCCAGTACTTTTAACTTCCTTCAAGACATTCTCCCTCCAGGAAAACATTTGGGTTGCTCACAAGTGTTGCTATTTCAATATTCTCCCTTGTGAATGTTCTAAAATGCCTTCCTACGCCTGAAATGCACCATCTTGATGTCCTTCTGTCTCACTGTCTTATTTGTCCTGTCTCGTACCTGACAAATCTCAGCTTCAGGACATCTCTGCAAGAGTTCCTCGGGGTAGTGTCCTAAGCCCAATCATCTTCATCAATAACCTTCTCTCCATCATGAGGTCAAAAGTGAGGATGTTTGCCGCTGTTTGCATAATGTTCAGTTCCATTCACGAGTCCTCAGACACTGAAGCAGTCAAAGTTCAAACGCAACAAGATCCGGACAATACCCAGGATTGGGCTGACAAATGGCAAGTGACATTCGTGCCACACAAATGCCAGGTAATAACCATCTCCAATAAGAGGGAATCTAAACTCCACCCCTTGACATCGCACAGTGTTACCACCACTGAATCCCACATTTTCAAAATCCTGACAGTCAGCATTGACCAGAAACTCAACTGCACTCAATGTATAAATACAATGGCTACAAGCATGGGTCAGAGGTTTGGAATTCTGTGGTGAGTGACTCAACTCCTGACTCTCCAAAACCTGTCCACTATTTACAAGGCACAAGTCAGGAGTGTGATGGGATACTTCCCAGTTGCCTGGATGACTGCATCTCCAACAACACTTGAGAAATTTGATACCATCCAGGACAAACCAGCCTGCTTGATTGACATCTACAAGTATCCACTCCCTCTACATTCAGTAGCAATAGTGTATACTATCTACAAGAAATTTATGCAGAAATTTATCAAAAGTCCTTAGACAGCACTTTCCAACAACCACTTTCCACATCCACTTCCATCTAGAAGGACAAGGGCAGCAGATACATGGGGATATCACTGGACCCAAAATGTTAACTCAGTTTTCTCCTCCACAGATGCTGCCAGACCTGCTGAGCTTTTCCAGCAACTTTGATTTTGTTCATGGGAATATCACCATCTGCAAGCTCCCTTCAAAGCCACTCACCATCCTGACTTGGAAATATTCTGCCGTTTCTTCACTGCTGCTGGGTCAAAATCCTGGAATTCCCTCAGTAAGGGCATTGTGGGTAACCTAAAGCATGTGGACTGCAGTGTTTCAAGAAGGCACCTCACCACTACCTTCTCAAAGGCAACTAGGGATGGACAATATATGCTGGCCAGCCAGTAATTCTCCCAACATACTAGTGAACAAATAGAGAAAAAAATTTTTGAAAAGATGCAGATGGAATTAGCTCAAAGAAATGTTGAACTTTAACTTCAGGAGCCAAGTTCAAACAGCTGCAGCAGCTCGAACCATGTTTAACTTTCTATGTTACAAGATGAACGTTTTGGCAAGCTCCAAAAGTTTAGCCTAGAAATGTGGTTGAGAGAAAAAGATCAAGCCTTCAGATTGTTAAAAAGTATTTATCGTGGCATTTAGCTTTTTGTTTTAGCATTTCTTAAGATTTAACATCTTTCATGACGGCATGAAGATCAAAATCAATAAAAGCAAAAATGAGCAACTCAATAAAGTCTGAAGGTCAGTCTATGAACTGCTGCATTTTTAAAATGTTTGGAGCTGGCAGGTATGGCATTTTATTCTGGTGAATATCCTGTTAGGAAAAAAACATTAAACAATTATTGTGACAAATGCCATTATCAGCACACTTTCCAAAGTTCAAATCTAAATGTTGATGAATAACGCTTTTTTATCACTTGAGCAAAACATCATAGACGCTGGAAATCCGAACTAAAAGTAGAAAATATTGGAAACTGTTGGTAGCTCTGGTACCACATATTAAGAGAGAAACAGTTCATATTAATGACTTTTCATCAGTTCAAAAGGTCCATAATAATGTACCACTTTCTTGCCAAAGGTTACTCTAACACTTTGGTCATTATTAACACTTTGGTCATTGTGCACTAATTAATGCAGCATTGACAGCACTTGTTTGGAGATACTAATTGGGGCTTTATAATACAATCTCCCAAAACTTCGGGTAAAGGTGAATTTTCTGTAGATAAACACATAGCTGTACCAGCAATGTGGCTAGTGTATGTTGAGTTGGCTGGTCTCAAACAAGATGTCCTGTGAATCTGGTTTAATTTTTGGGAGCAGGGAATTCAGAAGAGCCATGAATTTGTGAGTGATGTCCTGCTGGATCAGGTGCATGAATGGATATTAGATGAGGCTAAGATCAATTTTGACAATAAAGTATCTTCCTGTCCCCCAATCCATCATGGTTTAATCGTCGACTAACCTCGGAACTGTAGCCCCTTAGGAATTTTGTTGGAAAGAAACGGACAAAATGGAGTATCAAATTGAAGTTAAACTAAACGACTAAACAGTAAGGGGGGAGCGTGGAAAAGTCTTCTTTTTACAATCAGAAGGGACCACCAAAACATTGTGAAAAAGTTTTTCCCAAGCAGAAGTTATATCTTAGTCACCACTATATATAATTGAACAAATCTAGCATCTGATAAACAGATGACGAGACCAGTGAATTGAAGTTATTGAACCAAAAACAGAAAGTGCTGGAGATAATCGGCAGGTCTGGCAGCATTTGTAGAAAGAATAACAGAGTGACATCTGACCTGTTCTTATTGCCACACTACTTATATGACTTAGTCCAGTATTCACTCATGGCGTGTGGGTATCACTGGCTAGGTCAGCATTTATTATCCATCCTGAACTGCTGAGAGAACAGTTAAGAGTCAGCCACATTGCCGAGGGGCTGGAGTCATGCGTAGGCAAGACCAGGTAAGGATGGCCGATTTTGGTCCCTAAAGGAGAGTAGTGAATCAGATGGATTTTAACAACAATTGACAGCAGTTATATGATGGCCATTGGACCAGCTCTTCATTCCAGAATTCTGAATTCAAGTTTCACCATCTGTCATGGTGGGATTTAAACCTATATTGCCACAATATTGACCTAGATTACTAATCCAATGATATTACCAATACACCGACGCCTCCTCCAGCTGCTGTTGTCATTAGGCGGGAATTCCATGATTTTGAGCGAGGAACAGTGAAGAATATTTAGTTGTAAATCAGGATGGTGCATGGCTTAAAGGGGAACTTGGGTGTGGTGGTAGTCTTATGCACTTGTTGCCTTTGTCCTTCAAGGTTGAAATGTGCTGTCAGAGGAACATTCGTGAGCTGCTGCAGTGCATTTTGTAAGTGGTACACACTCTGCAACTGGATCAATGGTGAAGGGATTGAATTTTGAACGTGGTGGATGGAGTGTCAATCAAGCAGGATGCTTTGTCCTGGATGGTGTCAAGCTTTGTGAGTGTCTTTGGAGCGGCGCTGATCCAAGCAAGCTGGGGGGGGAGCAGGGGGAAGTATTTCATCACACTCTTGTCTTTTGCACTGTAAATGGTGAATAGACTTTGGAGAGGTAACAGTTGAGTCACTCACTGCAGAATTTTTAATCTCCAGCCTGCTTGCATTGCCACATTGACTAGTGAAGTTAAGTTTCTGGTCACTCTTAAGCCCCACAATATTCATGTGGACAATTCAGTGATGGAACATTGAGGGCAATGATTAGATTGTCTCATTGGAGATCACTTGATACACGTATGATATGAATGTTACTTATCAATTATCATCCTAACAGATTGCTTCAGTATCTGATGTGTTTTTAAAGGTGCTGAACATTTTGCAACCTTCAGAGAACATCCACACTTTTGTATGATGGAGCAGTATGGTGGCACTGCTGCCTTACAGCACCAGGAACCTGGGTTCGATTCCAGCCTCGGGCAACCGCCAATGCGGAGTTTGCACATTCTCCCTGTGTCTGTGTAGGTTTTTCCCGAATGATCTTGTTTCCTCCCACAGTCCAAAGATGTGCAGGTTAGGTGGATTGACCACACAAAATTTCCCATAGTACCTAGGAATATGCAGGCTAATGCCTGGAAAATTCAGGCTTACAGGTATGGGATGGGTCTAGATGGGATGCTCTTTGGAGGGTCAGTGTAAACTCAATGGGATGAATGACCTGCTTCCAAACTGTAGGGATTCTATTGAAGAATAACATGGTTGGGACTAGGACACTACCCTGATGTTTTTGCTAGTTATGATTTCAAACCATAGACATCTGGAGGAGGATGAGTTGAATCATCAATAATGGCATTTCTGGCTGAAGGTGGAAGCAGATATTTCTGTCCTGTTGTTTACACTGACTTGCTGGGCTTCCCCATTCTTCAAGATGTAGAGTTTGTGGTGACTCCACCTCCTGTTAGTTATTTAAATGCCCACTACCATTCATGATTGGTTGTGGCAGAACTGCAGAGCTCCGATTTGCTCTGCTGTTTGTGTAATTGCTTAGTCCTGTCTTTAGCATGCAGCTTCTGCAGTTTGGCCCCTGTGTTGCATTTTCACCAGGTTGAAACTTCATTTTTGGGTATGTCTGATGCAGCTCCTGGAACGTCCTCCCGCACTCTCCATTGAACTGCAGTTAATCCTCTAACTTGATATTAATGGCCGTTTTGTCTTCATTCCTACATATGCTGTTATAGCCAGACGCAACTGCAAGAAGTAGATTGGTGAAGATGAGGTCAAGTGGCATTTTCCCTCTTGTTGATACACTTACCACCTATCACAGACCTAGGGTGTCATTGCAAGACAATGGGAAGGCTACATTTTGAGTACTATGCACAATTCTGGTCACCCTGCTCTAGGAAGGATGGTATAAAACTAGAAAGGATGCGAAAATGATTTACAAGGATGTTACCGAGATTGGAAAGTTTGAACTTTGGGAGAGGCTGGTTTAGCTGGGACTCTGCCAGTTTCTTCTTTTTGTCTCCTGAATGCTGTGACTCAGTCTCAGTGTAGTTTTGTAAGTTAAGTCAAGGGAACTATAAGAGTCAGGAGTTAATAGCAGGTATTGGCTGATAGCCTATCCCTAGAAATTGAGCTGAAGAAGTTGAGGAGCGAACTGGAAGAGTTGCAGATGTGAAGGGGATGGAAGGGTGGAAATTCTGAGCAAATTTAAGTAAATTTTACCGTTCAGTGTGAGAGGAAGTATTCACCTCAAAACAGTAAATGTACTAAACCTCAGGTAGCCAGCTGTCAAATGGTAGGATATTGGTGTCTGATCTTTATTCACTTACAAGCTTTTCTATAAAGAGACACAGTTTTTGAGCCATGTGCTGTTAACACCAAAACTCTTTTAGTTGATGAAAGAGAGTGGAGTCAAAGATGAAATTGCTCAAAGCGAGAATAATTGAGTCGGACAGTATGGGGATTCAATGGGTGCTGGTCAAGCCTTTGTTCGAGAAAGAATTCAAGTCCCCAGACTATCTAATGGATAATAGAAGTATCAAGAAATTGCATGTTAATGGTGAAAAGGAAATGGCTAGTCTCAAGAAATGGGTAACTATTAAATAGAGTGGATAATACGAGTAAAATAGAATCAAAAGAGGACAATAATCAGTTCTGTGAAACAATAACAGGCTGAAAAGATTAACTTCTAATGCAATCCTGTTTGTACATCTTGGGAAGGAGTTAGACATGGGCTGACATATATTACAGGATTATGAGTTTGAAAGCCATAGATTCTGTGATGGTAATGTCATTTAATTTCAGGGGATGATGGTTAGTTTTTTTTGTCATCTTCTTATCTGTTACTGTTGTTTCCATCGTCCTGTTTTTCTGTTACCTTCATTTCCTCTAATTGAACTTTGTTTTTTCTCCCACTGTTAGCCTTCTCACAACAATTTCAAATTTTCTCTTTGCCTTTCTCTGCTTTTTAATGATTCTCTCTATGTTGGTGAGAGGTTGTGGTAGTAAGTCACAGTTTAATGTATAGTATCAGATGTGGAGAATGCTGAGGAAATATGGTCCTCAAAATATTTCCTCAGCATTACTTTCCTCAGTCACCTGCTTTGCTCACTCCCTTTTACCTTGTTACTCTTCAGCTTCCAACAGTTCTTTGAACTTTCTGATATTCCTTCACTCACTTCACTACCCTTCCTCTTCCAATTTGAGCAAACTCTCAAACCAAAGCTTTTTGCTATAATAACAATTACCTCACTCAACCTTCCAGCCACCTCTCTGTCTATACTTACTGTCATTTTATCACTCTTTCTCTGTTAATCGATTTCATCTCTAATTGCCTGAAAGACCTACAAATTAGAATCCCTCCATAGCTGGTTTGATTCAACACCATTATTCTTTCCTAACTGACAGTTGACAACGGATAGAAAACAAACTAACTGTGAATGCTAGAGATATAAAATGCAAATCAATCAGCACCTTTGGTGATCATGTTTTAGATGTGTTTCCATCATAGAATGTAATTAGTTACAAAACTCAACTGTTATTCAACAGGATAAATGTTACATAGCACAGTAAAAGACATTTGTTTGAATGTGTGAAAGACCGCAGCCCACTAATGTAATATAAAAATTATTTTAACAATGAAAAATACAATTGATCAGATTTTGTTAAATCAAACATAAGCTGCAAAGGCCTGTGACCATTTTTGTGTATTCCTGCAATGCTCCTAAAACTGACAGTCCACTCAAAGGGCTACAGTATGCATTGGGACTTAGTCCATTTTTAAACCAAGCATTTGCCGAATCCACTTTGGGCTTGTAAGGTGAGCAGAGGCAGGAAGTCCAAACATCAGAATTCTTGTGTTCTGTCTTCTCAGTTGACAAGAAATGTGATCAGTGGCCTCCTGGGATGAGGAATGACAAGTAAGCAAACCATGGAAGGGGGCCTTACTGGGAGTCCTGGGCTAAATTCTGGAATGGACATTTAAAAAGAATCTTGATTACTTTTCAAACTAGTTTTACTTGGCCCCTATTAGAAGAGAATGTTGTTGCCTTACCCGACTAGCAAGCTATTCCTTAACTATATCAGGGTGGTGAAGAAGGTGTTTAGCACGCTTGCCTTTATTGGTCAGAACATTAAACGTAGGAGTTGGGCTGTCATGTTACAGCTGTACAGGACATTGGTGAGGTCACTTTTAGAATACTGTGTACAATTCTGGTTGCTCTTCTATTGAAAGGACGTTATTAAACTTGAGAGGGCAAAGAACAGATTTGCAAGGATGTTGCTTGGTCTGTAGGTTTTGAGTTATCGGGAGAGGCTGATTAGGCTGGGTGTCTTTTCCCTGGAGTCTCAGAGACTGAAGGGTGACCTCATAGACGTTTATAAAATCATGAGGGTAATGGATAAAATGAATACCCAAGATCCTTTTCCTAGGATGAAGGAGTCCAAACCTAAAGGACATAGGTTTAAGGTGAGAGGAGAATGATTTAAAAAGGACCTCAGAGGTAACTTTTTCACACAGAGGATGGTCCATGTGTAGAGCTGCCAGAGGAAGTGGTGGAGGCGGGTACAATTATAACATTTATATGGCATTTGGATGGGTACATGAAACGGAAGTGTTAGAAAGATATGGGCCAAAAGTTGGTAAAGGGTCTGGATCAGATTGGGATGTCTGGTCAGCGCAGACTAGTTGGACCAAAGGGTCTCCATACTGTATGATTCTGTAACTCTATTGACCTCACTTGCATGGTAGGTAGTTGCTGCTGTTGTGCAAATATGTTCTTTCAATCAACAAGTACTGGCCAAGTGATCAGCAAACACCCTCCTCAGTGTCTTCACAACCATTACTCCCAGCATGCAGCTCTCCCTCAGCAGATGTTCAGCATTAGCTCTTTTAAAATATTTGGCTGCTAAATTCATCAGAGATAAAAGGTACTGCAGATGTTGGAGAATCCGAGATAACAAGCATGGGGCTGGATGAAAACAGCAGGTCAAGCAGCATCATAGGAGCAGGAAAACTTGACGTTTCGGGCCTAAACCCTTCATCAGAAATGGTCCGTCAGGGAGTCTCACAATACATCATTGTAACTTCCACAGAAGTAAGGTAGAAATTGTCTATCTGAATGAATGGGGTTTTCAGGGAACCATCAAAGGTAAAGTTAATGGAAGAGGCCCAAAGATACTCAACCCATTGATCTTTCGAGAAAATGGATTACTCAAAAGGATCTGGAAGACTTGCGGGAGCACTAAGGAATAGCTCCTTTATTTGTTATTCATTTTGCTCTTTGTGACCTGTCAACTAAGTAATTAAGAAGTCTCAAATAACTTTGCTTTATAGTATCTGTTCTGTTGTGCATCTTTCTAATTCCCCAGCATATTGACCCTTGGAGTACAATGCCAGAACAAACAAATTTCGTCAGGAATAAATTTATTTTTAAAAAAAGGTGGGAATCTTTTCTTCACAAAAGAATACACAGTAAGCTGTACAAAATCTATTTCTGGGCAAATCAGTTGGAATTTCCATGCACTTTTGTAATTTATCTAAAATATTAATTAACACATACCTCAGATTAATATGGGGTAGTATTGAGTTTTTAAAACACGTTGTCATGAATGCAAATGTCATTGACAAAGCCAGCATTTAATATCCATTGCTATTTGCTCCAAGATGGATCTTTTACTTGAATTGAAGATAACAGTTTTAGTAAAACTGATGGGTTTGTTAGTCAACTTCAAGGAGCAGTTAATCAATAACTGCTGTGTAGTTGCATAGATTGGAGACCAGACAACCCCATACCTTCAAGACAGTTACACCTCACAATGTGAGACATTCTGGTATAAAAGGTACCAACCTCGCATTCAGTCACTCTCTCGGTCATGAAGTCAGTTTTGTGTATGGAATGTACAGTAACATCCGTAAGAACTGAAATCAGACTGTATAAACACACAATTAAGGAAATGGCGTAGGTCATTCAGCTTGTTCACCCTATTCCACCATTCAATAAGATCATGGCTGATCTGATTTTTAACCTCAAATCCTCATTCCCTGATATCCTTTCAGCCCACAGAACACCCACTGCACCCCCACCACCCCATGCTTAACAAGATTTCATCTTTCTCTGCTTTCAAAGTATTCAAAGATTCTGCTTCAACCGCATTTCAGGAAAACCTTTGCGGAGAGTCAAGACCGTCTGAGAGAAAAAAATTCAGTCTCATCTCTGTTCTGAATCGGTTACAGCTTGCTTTTAAATAGTAAACTATAATTACTCAGGAAACCTCTCCACAACTACCTTGTCAAAACACCTCAGGAACTTTTACGATTCAACTAAATTGCTGCGTACTCCTCAAAACATCAATAGATACAAACCCAGCTTGTCAAATCTTTCCTCATAAATCAACTCTTTCATTCCAGGTTTAAGGCTGGTAAACCTTTTCTAAACTGTTTCCGATACATTTATTTCATTCTTAAACAAGGTGACCAATACTCTGCATAGTGCTCTAAATATAGTCTCAACGGTACATTGTATAACTTCCCTATTTTCATATTCAATCCCCTTTCTAATAAATGATAACAATCTATTAGTTTTCCTCATTACATGCTGTATCTGCACAATAACCTTGAGGAATTCATGCACTGGGATACCCAGATCCCTCTGCAATATTTCTTTTTGTCTAATCAAATGCTTCTTTTTTATTCTTCCCATAAAAATGTACAATTTTACATTTACATACATCATACTCCATTTGCCAGATCTTTACACATTCACTTAATTTATCGATATGCCTCTAGAAAATGCTTACATCTTCTTCACAACATACTTTCGAACTAAGCTTTACAATCAGAAAATTTGGTAATCATATCTTCCATCCCTTCATCCAAAGCAGTATATTTAAACCCATTTGGTTCATTAATGCCCTTTAGGGAAGGAAACTGCCATCCTTACCTGGTCTGATCTACTTGTGACTCCAGGCCCACAGCAATGTGGTTGACTCTTAACTACCGTCTTGGCAATTAGGGATGGGCAACAAATGTTACCTAGTCAGCGATGCCCTCATTCTATTAAGGAATAAAAAAAAATTTGAGGTCCCAGCATTGATCCCTGTGGCACATCACTACACTAATGTACTTACATAAGGTATGTTTTGTCTGGTTAGCACGCAAAACAATACTTTTCACTGCACTTTGGTACATGTGACAATAATAAACCAAATGATATCAATTCAAATCAACCTGAAAAAGATCCATTTATTCCTACTTTCTCCTTCCTGTTAGCCAGCAAATCTTCTACCCTTTATACCATGGCAATTTTCTACCCTTTACACTATGAACTTTAATTTTCTGCTATAACCATTGATGTAGACGAAAAGACCATAAAAAATAGGAACAGGAGTAGGCCATTCAGCCCCTCAAGCTTGTTCTGCCATTCAATAGGACTACGGCTAATCCAAGTTTCCTCATATCCGCTTTCCTGCCCTTTCCCATTTCCTCAGTGTTAAATCTACAGTCCCCAGCTTACCAGACAGTGTGTCTCAAATCTTAAACACTCATTACAAAAACACAAAACTCCATGTCACCTCTGGATCTTTTGACAATTACCAGAAATCAAACCCCAGCCATTGCAACGGTTTGTTTTACTAAAGCAAACCCTTTAAGAATTTAAGTGCTTGTTTTATAATTACACAATCTTATTTTGATTGTGCCTTAATTCCAGTTTTGTACAGAATAAATAATATTGCTGCAAACCAGTGCCCATTATGTATGATTTGTTATGTAACGAAATTATAATTTAACATCAGGCACCTTGGCTAGTTCAGTGCTTTGTGCATAAGATTTGAATGAAATTGAGTTCTGTGATCTATTAAAGTGTAATGGAAAATGGCTCGAAGGAAATCTAGTTTTATTCAAACTTTTGTGCATAATTTAGGGCCTAAAATGTGGGTTTCATTTGTTAGATCTCTGCACACATTAAAAAATTAAATAGATATAAAAGTGATTCATAAACGTGTTTGTAATATTGTCATGCCAATTACTCGTTGTCGTAATAAGGCAATACATATAGAGGGTTGCATTAGATGCGAGACTGAGTACAAATCAAAAGATGGCATTTGGCTCATTTCATTTTGCCCACATAACTGCATTAAAAATTTAGTTCATTGAGTAACTTTATTATAGAAAAGAACAATACAGATATATTTCTTGTTTTCTTATTACGCACAAGTGAGACCACATCTGGAATACTGTTTTCAATTCTGGTGAATTAGTTATGGGAAGTAGATTTCGCCTTTGGAGATGAGCTTAAATCAATGATTGAGATCCATTGGTTGTCTCATGACTCAAGGCTGACATAAGCTCAGTTTCTGTACTGATCATCCTGTGATTGAACATGGCTATTCTCATCCTGGAACTAAACATCGCTATTCTCAACTCATGGATCTTTGGGCACATGGGTGCACAACATTTTATGAAGCAGTAGGATCCAGATTATAATATTCCTTCTCTGTTACTCCTCTGATACATTATTAAGATTTTAAGGTGTTGAACTTAACATAGCTTGATGGAAAAATTTTCAGCATTTTGAATGATTTGCAAGATGATCATAGTCATTAATGTCCATGCTGCTGTGCTTCATGGAAAGCTTCAGAGTGTCTTTGTAGTGTTTCCTTCATGGAAAGCTCACCATCCGAGAGTTGTGAACGTAGGACCTGGCAGAGGAGGTGCTTTTCAGCCTTAAGGATACAACGTCAAACCTGTGTTGTCATTCATTTTGCAGCAGTTTGGTCTGAATATTGTGGCTTCAAGAAGAACACTAGCGTTTGCTCATAAGTCCTTCCATTGAATCCGGACAATGCAGCATTGCTGATGGAATTTCTCTCATGCTGTTTTGTGTTACTAAATATAATCCAAGTTTCACCATAGTTCAGGAGTATGGTGATGACATGTACTATTGACCCTGGGACTTGCTGACTTGCAGACATCTTTGCTGTCAAAAATGCATTGATATAGTTTGTAGAAGGTTGGGTAGCCACAGCTGATGGAGTGTTGGACTACCTCGCCTTTTGACAGAGGTGACTACCAAAGTATGGGAAAAGCTCAACAATCTGTCCTGGCCTACCCATGTCGACACGATGATCAAGAAAGCACAGCAATGTCTCTACTTCATCAGGAGGCTAAGGAAATTTGGCAGGTCCACAAGGACTCTTACCAATTTATATAGATGCATGATAGAAAGCACTATATCTGGAAGCATCACAGCTTGGTTTGGCAACTGCTTTTCCCAAGACCGCAAGAAACTACAGCCAGTTGTGAACATAGGCCAATCCATCACGCAAACCAGAGGTGAATTGCAAGGGGTCAAGGACCTTGCCAGAGCTCTGTGCAACTGTAATATAACTTTCACCTTTGTTTCCAATCCAGTTAATTTAGAAAATAACATCTGATTATTGGCATGCTATTTTGTGCTCTAAAGCTTATTGCCTCAAAAAACTCCTATCAATGTAATTCAGAGAAATAGTTAATATAACTGAATAGCAATTGTTAAGTGATTATGCCAATGATGTGCATTGCTGTAGATTAGCATTAATCTTTCATTTTGCTTGAAGGCTAACAACTGTTCATATCAGTATGATTTAAGATAATCTGTAAAACCAAAGTTAATTTACCTACTACAGATATCAATTTGCTTCTAAGCATCAACAGCACTGCTCATTTTCATCCAGCTTGTCTTATTTCATTGTGTTATTATATTATCCTTCATAAAGCATTGTAAATGTAGGAATACTGGATTCATAAAGAAGATATTTCCTCAAAGTGAGTTATGCCTGAGGTAAGAATCATAGAATCCCTACAGTGTGGAAACAGGCCATTTGGCCCAACAAGTCCACACTGCCCCCCTGAAGAGCATCCCACCCAGAACTACTCCCCTATCCCTGCATTTTCCCATGTCTAACCCACCTAACCTAAACATCCCTGAGCACTATGGACAATTTAACATGGCCAATTCACCTAGCCTGCACACCTTTGGACTGTGGGAGGAAACCGGAGTGCCTGGTAGAAACCCACGCAGACATGGGGAGAATGTCCACACAGTCACCTGAGGCTGGAATCAAACCCGGGTTTCTGGCACTGTGAGGCAGCAGTGCTATGTGTCCATAATTGCATTTTACTGCCCATGATTCCCAGCTGTGCACTGCCGGTATTGACACTGGCCACATACCTTGTTTATAATCAATGCGACAATTCCAAGTCAGCCATGCTCCCAATTCAATTTGGAAATTGTCCTCAGTGTGTATTGTTTCACAATTATCTCCTCCCAGCTGGAGATGAATCAAAAATACCCATGCTTGTGCCTGGACCTACAATATGAGCTGCAGGCTACTGCTTCTCGAAGTAGTAACTCATTAACTGAAGGAGGGCATTTGGGTCGTTATATCTATGCCAGCCCATCCGGCCATCCCCAAGGCCCTATTCATTGTGAACGGTGACTGTAACCAAGATAACCTCAAGAGGGCGCTGCTAAAGTACAACCAATACATCTCCTGTCCCACCAGAGGACCGAACATCCTGGACCACTGCTACACAACCAACAAAGATGCCTACTGCTCCATTCCCCCACCCACACTTTGTAAAATAGATTATAGTGTTGTGTTCCTCCTCCCAGCTTACAAGAAGAAGCCGAAATGGGAGGGCCCTTCACAAATGGAAGTACAATGCTGGTCCAAGGCTGTGGAAGGCCATTTCCGGAACTGCTTGGAAGCAGTGGATTGGTCTGTGTTCAAGTATTCAGTGGAAAACCGAGACGAGTACGCCATCACCGTCATGGACTTCATTAGCAAATGTGCGTCAAAGAAGGCACTCCAAGTGACCCCAACCATAAACCTCAGATGAACCAGGAAATCTACTCCCTACCAAAGGCCAGGCATGCAGCATTTAAGTCGGGTGACCCGGAACAATACAGAAAATCTGGATATGACCTGTGCAAAGCCATCAGAAATGCCAAGAGGTAGTATTGGACCAAGTTAGAGACTCAAATCAACCAGACAAGTTTGCTGACAACACCACCGTGATAGGATAAATATCTAACAGCAACGAGCCAGAATTCAGACAGGAGATAGAAGGCTTGGTCACATGCTGCAGTCCGAACAAACTCTCTCTCAATGACAGCAAAACTAAAGAACTGATCATTGATTTCAGAAAGAAAGAAAGAGAACACGCCCCCATCTACATCAAAGGAGCTGAGGTTGAGAGGATGGAGAGCACCAAGTTCCTAGAAGTGATGTGGACTTCCCACATAGTTGCAACAGTCAAGAAGGCACAAAGATGTTGTCCTCAAGTGGCGCAGGAAATTTAACATGTCCATAAGGACCCTCACCAACTTTTACCAATGCACCGATGAAAGCATACTGTCTGGATGCATAATGGCCAGGTATGGCAACTGCTCTGCCCAGGACCGTAAGAAACTATAGAAAGTTATATGCACATCCCAGACCATCACAGAAGCCAACCTTCCATCCATGGATTCCATTTACAAGCCTCCTTGTTACAGAAAGACTGCCAACATAATCAAAGACCCATCACACCCAGATAATGATCTCCTACAACTACTTCCATCAGGCAGAAGATACAAAGATTTGAACATACACACCAGCAGATTCAGGAACAGCTTCTACCTGGCTGTTATTAGATTGATGAATGGACTCTCTAACTTCAAATGATGCTGATCTTGCTAATGTTGATCTTGCCTAACACATACCCTGTGCAACATAAACTGTATGCCTCTAAGTTATTTTTTCACCCTATGATCTGTATGCCCTTTGCTTGCTATGATCTGCTGTACTGCTTGTAAATAAAGCTTTTCACTGCACTTTGGTAGACATGACAATACTTAAATCAAACCAAATCAAATCAAAACATTGCTGTAGCCACCTAAGATCAATCAACTGCAGATACCGGAGACCTGAAATTCAATAAGAAAATGGTAGAAACACAGGAGGGATGTGGAGTATGATTAGATACTGTAATCATTAGAGATTATGGCACCAGTGATGCATTTCCTAATATTCATACAAAGGATGTAGGTCACTGGAATGGCCAACATTCATAGGTTGTCCCTAACTACCCTTGAAAGATGGTAGTGAGCTGCTTTCTTGAACTGCTGCAGCCCATGTGGTTTGGTTTACTCGCAATGCTGTTAGGGAGGAGTTCCAGGATTTTGACCCAGTGATAGTGAAGAAAAAGGGGCATTGTTCCAAGACACGATAGTGAGTAGCTTGGAGGAGAGCTTACACAGGATAGTGTACCAATGTAAGTGCTGCCCTTTCCTTCTCAATAGTAACTTGTAGCAATAGCACTTAAGGAATGCCAACAGATTGATAAAACGGAAGTTTGTCCCTATGTCATGTACACTGCTGGACAAGCCACGTGTGCTTTTGAGACCAGTAATAATGAAACAGTTAACTGAACTCTCAAAATTTTAACTACCACTCAAGACCACACAACCAGAGTTTGATAAGAAGGTGAAGGAGAATATTGTATCGCAAAACCTTTAAAATAATATCATTATCATAACCTGTCTTGACCCATCACTAATCTGACATTTTGCATTCACCCTCAAATGCCCCTGCGCATAGGAGCAGTGGTCAACAGAGGTTAACATCAGGAGGAGAAAATCTGTGACTTTTAATGTACCTGACTTAGCTAAAGAAATTGTTATCTTATTGGCAAAAAAATACGAGGTCCATATTGCCCTGCAAAAGGAACACTTGGAAGAATCATAGAATCCTTATGGTGTGGAAGCAGACCATTCAGCCCATTGATTCCACACCACCCCTCCAAAAAACATCCCATTCACTCCCACCCTTCCCCTGTAAGCCTGCATTTCGCATGGCTAATTCACCTAGACACTATAAGAAATTCAGCATGGCCAATCCACCCAACCTGCACATCATTGGACTGTGGAAGTAAACTGGAGCACCTGGAGGGAACCCCTGAAGACACGGGGAGAATGTGCAAACTCCACATAGACTGTCGCTTTAGGATGGAATCAAACTCAGGTCCCTAGCGCTGTGAGGCAGCATTGCTAACCACTGAGCCACCATGCCACCAGAAGTAAAAGGGATTTTGAGAAAGGCACCCAGGTTACAGTTAAGGTTCAGTAGAATAGTCAGAGAATTAAGACAGATATTAGAACATTAAGGAACATTCTTGGTGGGATGACATCTGGTAATGGAGAAGTAATATACATGCGGCCACTTGGGTTTGTATTATTTCACATCTAGTTATAGTTCTGTTCAGACATAATAATCTTAAAGCTGCAATGGATGAATCATAATGCATTTTTATTGCTCTACTTTTGTTCTATGCATATTTATTACTGTATTTTTGTTTTGTGCATGTTTATTTCTTCATGCATGTTTATTACTCTTGTAATTTATTTACTGATTATTAGTCCGTACTTCATTTATTGATTATTGGTTTGCATGTATTCACACCACATAATGAAATGGTGCATTTTTAAATTGTACATGGTGTAACAACTCAGCTTGGGTATGAACCAATATGGTTTAAAATGGCCAATTTCCTACTGTTTATTCATCTTACTAAAAATAATGAGAGAGACTGTGATAGTGAAAACTTCAGAACTTTAATAACTGTTCATCGCTTGAATGTAATAACAAAGATAAACTGTCACAAAATAATAAACTATTAAGAGAGAAGGACAAACTTATACAGGAATTGAAAGCAATTAACTATGCCTGGGAGTCAAAGCTACATGAACAAAATTGTTTTGGCATTTACTTGATAACTGGTTGCTTTATGCCATAAATAAAACTGATTGTCCTGCAGAAGAATTTAAGGTGTTAACTGCAAGAAAGCTGTGTCTTCAAACAGACAGTCAGTGCCAAATATAACAAGGAACAAAGAAGCTATTTTTGATAAGAAGGCAAGCTGCAGACTTGATGGTTTCGGAGGAGTAGTCAGTAATTTAGACGAAAGAACCTAAAGAGTCATTAATATATCACATCAGGGGCCTGAAGAATGAAAATCTGTACAAGAATTAAACAGCAGAACTCCCCTTTAGCAGAAGTCCAGAGAACAACTTTGCATAAGGATCAAACCCTGCACACTTCCAGAGGTAGACACCATTGGTGGAATCAAAGTCAAATTCCATTATCAATAATGTAATAGCCAAATTGAGTTATGAGGCTTAATGTGTTAACTTGAGGGGTCTCATTTTGGTTGCTACATGCAGTCAAGTTTAAATCATTGTTTCAGCGCTTGGTTGTCTGTGAGATTTTTTAATAAGTAGCCAATTTAAAGTGTGCAACTTGTGGTGATTTCCCCACTCAAAGGTACTGGTCATGAGCTTGGAAGGTGCAGCTAAAGGAACCTTGGTGAATTTCTGCCGTGCCTCTTATAGATGATATGCAGTACTGCTACTGTGTATTGGAGATAGAGGGAGTGAATGTTGAACGTGTAAGTTGGAGTGCCAATCAAGAGAGCTACTATGTCCTGGATAATATTGAATGCTTGTTAGAGTTGCAATCATTAACAAATGGACAGCAACTCATCACATCAACTCTGACATGTGCCTTGTAGACAGTGGATGGATTTTGAGAAGTCAGGAGGTGAGTTACTCATCATGGGATTCCCTCCCTCTGACCTGCTCTTGTTCATGTGGCTGGTTTTCCTACCAATGCTGTCATGGACAGATGCATATGCTACATGCAGATCGTTGAGGGCAAGGTCAAGAATGTTTTCCCTCTTGTAGTTCCATCCCCATCTGCTGCTGGCCCAATCTAGCAGTTATGTTCTTTAGGACTCCACCAGCCTGGTTAGGAGTAGGATTACCGAACCACTCTTGGAGATGCTTATTGAAGTCCCCCACACAGAATTCACCATATGCCCTGGTCACCCTCAGTGCATTTTCCAAGTGGTGTACAATATGGCGGAGAAATGATTCATCATCTGAAGTGGCAAAGGGTGGGGGGAGATGGGGGAAATAGGTGGGAGCAGTAGATAGTAATCAGCAGGAAGTCTCCTTGCCAATATTTCAGCTGATACTGGGAGACTCTACAGAGTCCAGAGTCAATGTTAAAGACTCCCAGGGCAAATACATCCCAACTGTGCCACCACATCAGGGATGGTGCTGCTGGGAACTGTAAGATATGAATATCACTGAGTGAGAATGACTACACCAGGCCATTGCTTGAAATTTATCACAAGCTCGATGGGGTGGGGTTTAGTAGAGCTGCGTGTATTGTTGTCACTTCCAGTGACTTTGTTCAATGCCAGGTGTTCCATTTGGATTTATTCCCTTTATCAGACTTTTTAGTGGTTAGATACAACTGAATAACTCGCACAATTTCAGCTAGCTTTAAAAATGCGACCACATTATTGAGGATCTGGACTCACACGTAGGCCAAAAGAGAAGTGGATGGAATAGAGTCATAGAAATATATAGCTTCACATGCGGAATGAGGCCCTTCCACTGAGAATGTCCATGCTGATCTATCTATTCTATCTATCTATCACCTATCTATTCTAATCCCATTTCCCACCATTTGGCCACTAGACTTGTGTGTAATGACACTTCAAGTGTTAAGTTAAATACTTCTTAAATATTGTGAGGCTTTTTGCCTCCTCTCTTTTATGCGGTGGGTTCTAGATACACACCACCCTGGGGGTGAAAAATGTTTTCCTTAAATCCCCTCTAATCTCCAGTCCCCTAGCTTAAATCTATGGCCTCTGGCTAATGATGTCCCTACTAAAGGAAAGCATTTCTTTTTGTCCACTTGATCTATACCTCTTATAATTCTATACACCTCAAATAGATGCCCTTCCCACACCCAACTCATCCCCTCCCCATCTTCCCAGCCACCCAGCTCTTTCTGCTCTAAGGAAAACAACCACAGTCTTTCTAAGAAAACAAGGTGTGGGGCTGGATGAACACAGCAGGTCAAGCAGCATCATAGAAGCAGGAAAGCTTGACGTTTCGGGCCTAGACCCTTCATCAGAAATGGGGGAAGGGAAGAGGGTTCTGAAATAAATAGGGAGAGAGGGGGAGGCGGATTGAAGATGGATAGAGAAGAGGATAGGTGGAGAGGAGGCAGACAAGTCAAACAGGCAGGGATGGAGCCAGTAAAGGTGAGTGTAGATGGGGAGGTAGGGAGGAGATAGGTCAGTCGAGGGAGGACGGACAGGTCAAGGGGGCGGGATGAGGTTAGTAGATAGGAAATGGGCGTGCGGCTTGAGGTGGGAGGAGGGGATAGGTGAGAGGAAGAACAGGTTAGGGAGGCGGGGACGAGCTGGGCTGGTTTTGGGATGCGGTTGGGGGAGGGGAGATTTTGAAGCTTGTGAAGTCCACATTGACACCATTGGGCTGCAGGGTTCCCAGGCTGAATATGAGTTGCTGTTCCTGCAGCAGTCTTTCTAAGCTCTCTTCGTAACTGAAACATTCCAGCCCAGGCACCATCCTGGTGAATCTCCTCTGTGCCTTCTCTAATGCAATCACAGCCTTCCTACAGTGTAGCACCCAAAACTGCACACAGTACTCCAGTTGTGACCTTAGACAGCTCCACCATAAACTTCCTGCTCTTGTACTCAGTGCATCAACTAATAAAGGCACATATTCCACATTGGCATCTACCTGACAATGTCGAAACTCGGCCAGGTATGTCCTGTACACAAAAACCAGGACAAATCCAATCCAGCCAATTACCACCCCATCAGCCTACTTTTGATCAACAGTCAAATGACGGAAGGTGTCATCAACAGCGCTATCAAGCAGCACCTGCTCAGCAATAACCTGCTCAGTGACGCCCAGTTTGGGTTCTGCCAGGGCCACTCAGCTCCTGACCTCCTTACAGCCTTGGTTCAAATATGGACAAAAGAACTGAACTCCAGAAGTGAAGTGAGAGTGACAGCCCTTGACATCAAGGCTGCATTCGACCAAGTGCAGCATCAAGGAGCCCTAGAAAAACTGGAGTCAATGGAAATCAGAGGGAAAACTTTCTGATCATTGGCATCATGCCCAGCACAGAAACAAAGAATGCTATGGTTGCTGAAGGTCAGTGATCTCAATTCCACTATATCTTATAGGAGTTCCTCAGGGTAGTGGTCTGGGCCCAAAAATCTTCTGTTGCTTCATCAGCGACCATCCCTCTAAGTCATATGATCATTGGAGACATTTGCTAATTACATAATACTTAACACCATTAGGAACTCCTCAGGTAATGAAGCAGTCTATGTCCAAATGCACCAAGGCCTGGCCAATACCCAATTTTGGGTTGACAATTAGCAAGTAACACTTGGACGAGAGGTACCAGGCAATGATGATCTCCAACAAGAGAGAATCTGAGAGATTCTAATCATCAGCCCCTTGACATTCAAACGCATTACTATTGCTGACAAGCCCACTATGAATAGACATTCTGAGGGTTACTATTGGTCAGAAATAAGTTTGACACCATAGTGCACCAGAAACTGAACTGGGCCCATCATATAAATACTATGTGTACAAGAGCAGGTCACAGTCTAGGAATCCTACAGCAAATAACTCACTTTCTGTCTACCATCCATGTGGCACAAATCAGGAGTGTGAGGGAATACTTCCCATTCTCCTGGATGAGCGCAGCCCCAACAAAACTCAAGAAGCAGCCCACTTGATTGGAACCACACCCACAAATAATCATTCTCCTACCACTGTTGCACAGTACCTTATGAGTGAACCAATGACAAGATGCACTCCAGAAATTGACCAAGTCTCCTTAGATAACACCTTCCAAACTCACAACCACTACAATCTAGAAGGATAAGGGCACTTGATATACAGAAACAACATTACCTGCAAGCTCTTCTCTAAGTCACTCACTATCCTGAATTGGAAAAATATAACCGGCCCTTCAGTGTCACCGGGCCAAAATCATGAAATTCACTCCCTAACGACATTGTGGGTCAACCTAAACCAAAATGAACCGCAGTGGCTCAAGAAGACAGCTCACTATCACCTTCTCCAGGGCGTATAGGAATGGGCAATAAATACCGGGCCAGCCAGTGATGCCCATATTCCATAAATTTAAAGCCTCTCTGGCAAGGAACGTTTTTTAAAATGTCATGCTAAGGCAGAGCTTTCCAAACCTTCAACCACTTGAAAATTGCCATGATTCCACAGTCAGAATGGTGCCAGTGCAGTGTGACCATGGAGATGGGGTGTCATGAGGATTGCTGTGAGGTAGGTTACAGGGGATGGAAAGGAGGCAAAGTATTTGACCTTCAGGGATTTTTAAGAACCTACTTTCTCACTGGCTTTACTGGAGCAAGAATCAGACCTCAAAGGTCTTAAGAAAGGATTTAAAAGGGCCTTCCCTCTGTTAACACTGGGTCAGAGCTCCACGGCAACCATTGCAGTTTTGAAACTCACAATCCCAAAGGGGGTTGTGACCCTCACTTTGTGAAGACAGAAGCTAAATGAAGAGTTAAGAGGAAACAGGGAATATAAACAAACACAAAGTTGCTGGAAAAGCTCAACAGGTCTGGCAGCATCTGTGAAGGAAAAAGCAGAGCTAACGTTTTGGGTCCGGGAAGGGTCACCGGACCAGAAACATTAACTCTGTTTTTCCTTCACAGATGCTGCCAGACCTGCTGAGCTTTTCCAGCAACTTTGTGTTTGTTCCTGATTTACAGCATCCGCAGTTCTTTGGGTTTTTATTCAGAAACAGGGAATATGTTTGACACCACCAGAGGGCACATTGATCCATTCTTCATGAAAACAGATGACCTAGTCTTCATTTCATTTGCTGTATGCAAATCGGCTGCTATATTTCCTTACAACAGTTACCACAATTCAAAGTATTTAATTGTTAAAACATACTTTGTGGTTTTGTCCTGGCTGTGGTTACAAATTAACTAATGAGCCATTATGAAATACAAATCCTTTGTTTTCCTTCACTTATTACCGAATGGGAGAAGTTTTTTGAACATATTTACTCTTTGCTTAGTGGGGTTTAGATATTCCAATTTTTATATTTTCCGAATCAACCTATTCCAAAATGTTATTACATGCTTCTGAAGCAGGTGGGACTTGAACATGGACTTCCTAGTTCAGAGGTGGAGACATTACCACTGCACCAAAAGAAGCCTTAGGTATAATAAGTTAGGTAAGAAATCTAATATTAAGCACTTGCAATTGATGTAAAAAACATGCAGCTCCACTCTTAAGGTGGTGTGGCAGCATAATTCCAGCAGAGGGTGATGTTAACTAATGAATGTAATACACAAAGCTCAAATCAAATAGAATAGAACCTAACCAAACATATTTTGGATTTAAAATTTTAATGCAATTAGATATTACTTCAGAAAGTACAGTCTAATATCAGCTGACACAATAAGAGTGAAAGTATACAAATGTTTGGGATCAGAGTGATTTGGTAATTCTATGATTAGGTGATTCAACAGGTAGCAAAGTTGTAAAAAGAGAAAATGTTACTGAGCATTATTTTGCCAGTGAATTGTTCGATTCTTGTGAGTCACTGAAAGGGAATGCCATAATTTGGATATTTTAGTGATTTAGATGTACATACATAAATAATTATTTATGTAATCCTTTTTCAATTGTTTGGGATTGTATAAAAATCACATGAAGGAGATTAAGGCTGTCAAAGCACTGATTTGCTTTGATCCACTTTGTATCAGTTTAATACACTCATTGCATCAGAAAGGAGAATTCACTTTGCTAATAGTGGCGCAACTGTTGGGGTAGTAGTGGATCTAACGTGTGGTTTAAACTTTGATGGGAACTGAAGTTGTCTAATGTGTTATGTTCACATTTGTAATAGTGAAGTTCATAATTGGCTCTGTTCCTACTTCAGAAATTTCACTGGCACTCGGAGGCTCGTGTAAAGTGCACATGTTATTTAAGAACAGTGCACTGTGTTCTGCTTTCCTAATTCTCCAGTGGTGCCGCTGGGCTTTTTTAAAGGAGGCTTCACCATCAAAAACAATTTTCAGAAACAATTTAAATCTTGCATTTGTAGTGCCTCGGTTTTAGTGGTCTGTAAAAAGGAGATGTTGGAGCTGACTGAAACCCTGCAATAATTTGTCAGCTTAATTTTCAGACTCAGGATAATCCGATCCTCCTGAAATAAATATGGCAAATTGTCTTTTGAACTGAACACAACAGTAGTGTAGAATTTAGTAGGGGCGTGATACATGAGATGGCGTAGCACTAAAGAGAAATCGTGCTAGAGCTTGCAGGATTCATAACTGTCTGTGGTTATATGAGTTCTTTTATTACATGCCTCTTTGTATTTAATTTTTTAATGCAATGGTTATAAGCCAGTTCAGTCAGCAGAATGGTATTTTATCATTTGCCTCTCCTCTCCCATCTACATTCAATATTCATTCATAAAGTGGTCTGGGTTTCTCGAAAGTCTCTTAAGCATTTGTGAGGCTGTTCTATACAGCTCCAATACATGGTCATTCGCCCAAAACATTAACAACATAAATGCTGCATGATTTGCTTCTGCACGTTTCTGACATTATCCTGTTTCTCTTTCAGATTTCCACTGTAGAGGGTATTTAGTTTTTATTTTCGAGTTTGAAGTTGTTTTCATTAACCAGGGGCTCTGTCCCTACAAATCTGTTGGATGCTGGGTCAATCCAGCTCCTTTTTGCTGGTGAAAATGCAGTGAAAACATTTTTAGCCCAGTATAGTGTGAATAACGAAATTTAAAGACAAGAGCCTTCGTTTATACGATCTTATGTGACCTTAGAACATTTCAAAGCCACCCCCAGATAATGAAATGATTTTGCAATGTAGCCACTGTTGCAATAGAGAAACACTGCAGCTATTTTGGAGCTATTGAGAGCTATGAATGCTGCAATGGGGTGGGACAGTGGCTCAGCGGTTAGCACTGTTGCCTCACAGTGCCAGGGACCCGGATTTGATTCCACCTTCGGGTGAATGTCTGTGTGGAGTTTGCACGTTCTCCCTGTATTTTATGTGTTTTTCTTCCAGGTGACTCAGTTTCCTCCCACAGTCCAAAGATGTACAGGCCAGGTGGACTGGCCATGCTAAATTGCTCCATAGTGTCCAGGGATGTGTAGGCTGGGTGGAGTAGCCATGGGAAACACAAGATTACAGTGATAAGGTAGGGAGTGAGTCTGGATGGTATGCTCTTCAGAGGGTCAGTGCAGACTCAATGGGCCAAATAGCCAGTTTCCACAATGTTGGGATTCAACGATTTTGTAGGCAACACAAAAGTGAAAGAGCTAAGCAAATCCTCCTTAAAGAAAGATGCACCATTATTGGTTGGGGTATTGTACTCAGCAGGCAGAAGAGGCTCTCATACAAAAAAATTGAAAGACAATATTACTATTTAGATAGTTGTTGGCATGCACATGTCAATGAGACTTAAAGTACATACCTTTCTGTTTTATCTATATGTAAAGCTTTAAGAACTAATTGTTATGCAAAAGTGCATTCGGTAGTCAAATGCTGAGCAACAATGGCCAAGATAGGATATTCCAATTTCTGGATAGTTGGAAACTAGGTGTACCCCTAAAGATAAGCATTGGGGAACTTTGGTGCTGACTCTTTCAGAATTGACAAAATTCAAATCCTAGCTCCTGGTACCCTGTGCGAACGTTTCCAACTCTGCGTTGGAGTCAGAAATTTGGGGAACAGTTCCAGTTTCCGCGCCTGGATAGTTACCCAGGAAATATTAGACATACTGAAACCATGTCTAACTTCTGGATGAGGATACAACTGCCCATCCGTACATTGTTCTCCTCTTACACAATGGATCCCTTGACCACCCATCAGCATCTCCCTGACCTGACCTCACCATCCTACCATCACCCACTCACCAAACGCATTCTCATTTATTAGCACACTGAAAAGCCATTTAAATGTCCAAAGCTTTCCAGTGAGGCTCTGAATGAATGAACTTAACAGGATATGGCAGCTGATGCCATTAAAAAAAAAATTGCTCATCTTCCACTCAATGATCTTGTGCCACAAAGAAGGATTTCAATGGGAAATACTCCATATTCCCGAAAAGGCCAGCTGCTGAAATCCAAGCCAGATGTCCATCGTTTCTGTAAAAAAATGGAGTGGTGAGCCAATGGTGATTGTCACTCCTCAGATTATTTCGCCCAATGAATCAGCCCATTGGCCTGATGGAGAAAAAAATGCACTTTATGGAGCAGCGGTACTTTGGGTCTAACAATGTTATTATTTCAACCTCTGAGAATCAAGAGACATAACATGATTAATATTATATTTCATCGCATGTTATATTGACAAACTAGCTTGGCGGACACTGACGTGGAGTTTTCGACACTCACAGGAGTGAAGAACACATACTATGCAGCTGTATACCCAGCTCGAGTTTCCCGACCCGCGACTGAACCAAATAAAGGTCCAAGGCAGACAGGCGTACCGCCATGGTACAAATACCAGACGACACTGGGACTCCTCAATCCCATCCCTGAACCCAGCATCTTTCATTTCCACAGTGACAGGATTGGGGTATTCCATAGATTGTGCATGTGCAGTTCCCAGTGATAACTGAGCATTTAATTGATTAGCTTCTTCCACCATGATCAGGTTTTGGAGTATCTGGCGTCTGACCACAATGTGTGACCTTGTCGTGAAACAGTGATTCTTAGCTGAATATTTTGATGGACAGCTGCAACTGCTTAAAAATTAGAAACATTTGTTTAAATATGGGGTTTAGTACTTAAGTAAAATGTTTGTTTGCTGTAAGAAATAAAGAACTCAAGTGAAATGGTTATTTTCATAAGTGATCAAATGTTGGAATTTAAATATACTGAGTATTTTCATACTGATGAAAGTCGCTTATTTTTCAATAGAAGCATCATCACGTAACTTTATTTTCTATCAGCATGGGGTTTGCCCCTGGTCAATACAAGATGAGTAGGAATCAAGATAGAAGGGCAAACTGTGGTGGGTTTGAGTTGACATGATTTGGTGCAGGGTTATAAAAGGTCATGGAGATGATTGGGACATTGGAGCCATGTGTCTTTTTTTGAAAAACTTGGGCTAACTAGGTTTTTAGCCACCATCTGAGTTGTAACTCCTGGTGCACAACAGACCTAGCCCTGAAATTAAATTATAAGCATGGAATCTGGTTAAATGATTAATTAGTAAGAGAGGTAGATGGAGAAGATTGGTAAATAGCGCACCACAGAGCTCAGCAGTAGCCCCAGCTCTGGTCAACATATGTACAAATGAACTGTCAATAACCATGTCTCAAAAGCTATATGCTGATAACTTTGCTGTGCCACCCAAGATCCCTCCTCTGCTCCCTAGAGAATGAAGATGTTACCAATTTGACAGAATGTTGTAGCATATGGCATCTCACAGTGAAAACCCCTCTAATGTTATTCCGACTCTTCAATACCAATGCGTAACACGAATTACATGCCTACATAGATGGCCAGAGATCAAAGCCTGATCGAAAGCCAATGTTCTTGGCAATGACTCTAAATGGAACTTGTCCAACCAGGAGCATCTGAAGAAAACAGCAGCAAAGGTCAAACCAGAAACAACCTCTTAATCAGCCTTCTTGGATCTACATGATGCATGGCTACCACAGCACTTTGAATCCTTGCCCTTGTTCAATCATACCCTGCAGCAAAACCCTCTGCTCCGCACCCCCTACCCCCCACCCCCCCCGCCCCCCGACCCCCCCCGTGGCTTCCTCTCCTAGTGACATCACTCCTCTACTCATCCAGACACTGACGAAGCCCCACATCGTGGAAAGTACTCATGCTGCACCTCACTTACCCTATTTAATGACCTGTTAATCCACCTCCTGGCCATTTGCCATCTCAACAACCCATAGGGAGCATCATTCCTGAGCGAGATCCACCAGACTCACCTTTGAATCAAAGAATTGGAAACATGAGAGGTAACCAATAAGCTCCTTGTAATGCATCCTGACTGTTGAATAGCAAGCTTTGAACTATCACAGGGAGAATGGTCCTTGCTGAACAGATGCAGGACAAGACAGGGCTCCTGCACAACCAACTCCCAGCTCAATACAAGCTCCCATGTACCTGGGGAGAGACACAAACAATCCTGCAAATTATCGAGGGGTGAGTCCCCTAGAGAATAATTTGCTGACTAATCAGCTTATACTGAACAAATGAGAAGTCAGTTGCATTGCTCCAGGACTGACATTCACAAACTGTTTTTTTATCAATCTATTTTATCAATCTATTTATTTTAAATTTATTTTTAGAATATTTTAGGTTCTACATTGGTCCTGTGTCTACATCCTCAGATGTAATTGAAAAGATGTAAATATGAAACTTAGTTGAGTTCATTTAGTTTCCTGGTAGGATTTGGGATGAGGTTGGTGCCAGGGTGGGGTGGTGGGGAATGGTGACGCTTTAAAATCCTGTGATGTGATTGGCTGCTGCCAGCATTCTAGATCCATGCTGTACCTGCTCAGTGAAGAGCACTGTGATCAGTCACAGTACCACTGCAGGACAGGAAAAGCTGTAATCCATGCCAACGAGAGCTTAAGATCTTTCAGTGAACCTTATCCTCCAGACTATGGCAAGTATCCGATTTTGAGTTTTACCTCCAGCAGGGCATCTATCTGATGCAGAATGCTTATGTTATCTCTTGTAACATAAGAAACTGGACATAGTGAAAATTGTATTGAAGGGTCTAATTGATGTTTATGACAGCTGGCTACTATATGCAAATACCACACTCACAGTCTGTAAAAGTGTCTGGACTAGCATGAGACTATATCAGTTGGTTACAGTGGTGGCATGGTGGCTCAGTGGTTAACACTGCTGCCTCACAGCACCAGGGGCTCAGGTTTGATTCCACCCTCGAGCGACTGCCTGTGTGGAGTTTGCACATTTGCCCTGTGTCTGTCTGGGTTTCCTCCGGGTGCTCTGGTTTCTTTCCACAGTCCAAAAATGTGTAGGTTAGGTGGAATGGCCATGCTAAATTACACATAGTGTTCAAGGATGTGTAGATTAGGTGGGTTACAGGGAATGGGTCTGTGTGGAATGCACTGGGGGTCTGTGTGGACTTGTTGGGCCGTACTGTAGAGATTCTATGATGAGTACAACTGCATTTTTCTGATATCATGGCATGATTCAAGAGATCTATAGCAATGTGGTGTCTGATACCTTTATACTCTCCAATCACATGCTATGATATATTGATGATATCTCACCTCTTGAAAGCATACTGACATATTAATTGTGAGACTCAGTAAAATATTTACAAAACATTATCCCAAACAGATATACATGGTGATATCTGTGTGCATATGGTCAATTCAATAATTACACAAATAGGTAAGAGAATTGACAGAACTAACATTTCAAACTTCAATATAATACTTCTGCAGTTTGGCAACTCCTTGTGAACTGATGACCATAAACTTCTCTGGAAAGCTACGGTTTATTTTCTGTTGTATTTTATCGACAATTTGGTTTTCTTTCTGTTGGCTGCTGTCAATCAACAACACCACATAATCATCATCCTCATCAGAGTTTTCATCCTCATCTCTTCAAACCTGAATCGTGTGCTGTATGTTGGTCTGAGCTGGCTTTACTTCCTTTACAACATATTGCCATGAGCAGTACTGAAGTTATAAGAAGTGTTTGCTTTCTCTGGAAACTTTTGTTGGTATTTCTTTTTCAAACTGGACCAAATGTGAGATAAAACGTTGTGGAGCTGGACGAACACAGCAGGCCAAGCAGCATCAGAGGAGCAGGAAAGTTGATGTTTTCGCGTCGAGACCCTTCTTCAGGAAATGTGAGAGCTCTTTACCTGTTCACTCTGTGAATCGCTTTCATTCTCCGTCTTTGAAGAATCATGCCTAGTTTTCTGGATTAGTTAGATAATTGGTTGCCAGGTGGATCACACTTGCTTTCCAAACACAAGTTGTGCTGGGAATGGCAACCTTCTGCAATAGCATTGCGCAATGAAATGTGAAGATCTTGTTTTGTTGCTTAACACTTAATGATAAAGAATTTGCTAATTCATACAATACATTTTGCTAAACCAATCATGACGGAGACTGCCGGGATGATATGATCTGGGTCATTCCTTACCCAGTACATGTGTTGTGAAAGGGTATGCTGGCGAACTGGAATCTATTGTCTGACATGAACCTTTAAGAAATAAACCAGCAGTCACACTTATTTTATTGTTAAGTGATTGAAAGATGAAACATTTGCAGTGTATAGCTGTAGCTTATGAATTGCAGGCTAGTTACAGTTTCTGTCTCTGGGTGGCATTCGCACAAAACGAAGAGTGAAGATGTGAGTATTTTGTTTTATTTGACGCTGATATGGAGAAATGCAGTGGTGGTACCAACCAAGATCTCGACAGAGATAAGCATTCTTGCTATAGAAAATGACTGCTTTTGTCTTTTAAAAGTTGTATTTTCTTTCAGGATAGCAGTGCTTTTAGTGCAATTTAACTGCCTTAAAAAATCAGAACAGCCAACTTTTATATGTTTTTCTTTTAAAGGGAGGCAGAGACAGAGAACTGATTGTGTTTGTAACTTCAGCCTTTTTTATTTTTAAGTAAACAGACACTTAGAAATGTATTCTATCTTGAAGGAACTTACTAATATTTATACGACAAAAAACAGTTCTGTCTTCTAGCTGGTAAATGCCTCTGTACAGGTTTGTATATCTGTCTATATTCACAGAAGTTAATGCAGCTGATTGTCTGAATATTTGATGTCCAGGACTTCATTTTGTTTCCCAAATCTCTGCTACTGATAACTGTCTTTCCTCTGAAAGCCGTCTCATCAAAGTTTGTCAGCTGTAAACTCTCAAGAAAACGTCATCACAACAAATGGAGGGCTCCTTAAAGGAGAATACAAAATCTACACTGCTGTCTCCAGAAAAGCATGATCAGCTAGTCATAACTGATCCAGGAAGACATGGACAACTGTGGACAGTTTGTGTGCAACATGACTTTGGCTATAGACTAATATTTGGACAATATGTGATTTTTTTTCTCTGAATTTAAGTTAATTAATCAAATTACTTTTATGAAAAACCCTGCAGAGTTTTGTCACTTTTTCTCATGTGTGCACATGTGTTTTTGTTTGTGTGTGTGGGAAGGAGGAATTTTTCCTTATATCTAATCCTATAAATATACACATTTTTAACTTCTTGTTAATAACATTTACAGCTTTGCTTAACTTTTATTTGCAATAAACTAGTTCTCTATTTGTTACTTTCGGAAGCTGGCTGATTTGTTTCTGATACTAAGATATATACGGTTTGATACGCAGAAATATAATAATAATTGTTAATATCTCCTCCCTTTTTAACTGTAAACTTTGTTGTGATCGGGGTAAGTGGGGGTGGAACAAGGAACGGAATCAGTTCATCGTGCTGACTTGACCGTGACACCTGGTGATGCTGCCAGAACTATTGATTATTTACAGCATTTTATGTTTTCATTTCAACTCAGTTTGACTGGCATTTAAAATCTGGGTTTGTAAGTAAAAGTTCTATAAACGACGATCCCTGAATAAAGCTTCAATTCAATGTGTGATTAAGAGCTGCCAGGACAATATCAGTGTTTTTCTATTCAAAACTAACCTCCATGACCTCCCATTATCTGAGCTCTTCTCTAGCTACTTTTAATTTCCCTGCTCTTTGTCAGGAGCCAGTGTCTGCTCCTTTGTAATGCTGCAGGATCACAGCAGTAGAATTCTCTCCACAATGGGCACCAGCTAAGTGTTCGGAGCTAGCTTTTGAATTTCATTCAGCGCATTGCAAAACAACTAAAAATAGTTTACCATTTACCACAAAACTGAGGTGTATCTTTTGTAAGTTCTTGACAATTAGATTCTGTTTCAATTGCTCAAAGGTTACATATCCAACAATGAGGCCTTGATAAAATCTCCAGTGGATGTTTGAAATCTAATTTCAAGCCAGATATTAAAAGATTTAAGGGTGAAAAGTCGTATTACCTGTGGAGGACAGAACTTTACTATTGGAAGCAGAAAGATGAAAAACCTGTCAGGTAGAATGGAGGATCAAAGGAACAAAGAATAAAAAAAATCCCTAAAGGGCAGAAAGAATTCTTACTGTCAGATATTTTTCAAAGCTTACGCACTTTGTTGTTGATTCATGAAAAAGAAATCCTGTCTAACCTGAAATTTGAAAGAAGAAGCCTGGTTTGACTCATTGCCTGCCCTAATTAATGAATTGCAGAACTACTGAGAGAGAGGAAACATTTACAGCATGAAGACAGACATGAGAGTTACACAAGAAGAGTCATTTTTATTAGCTCTCAGATCTCTTCAGTCAAAATCAAAATAATTCTAAACATTGTGATCAAACACAAAGGAAATATCGCAACTTGGCTGGATTTCCAAATTCTTTCTCCAGACTTGGAGTGTTCATAAAATCATAGAATCATACAATAAGGAAAAGGCCCTTCAGCCCATCATGTCAGTCCCGCAAAAAAAAAATACACTACTAGCAATACTGGTCCCCTTTCCCACACTGGGCACATAGCCTTGAATGTTATGACTTGAGTGTTCTGCATGTTTTTACCATACATATAAAGGATAATAAATGTGAAAAAAATGGTGATTTTTAAGATGACCAATATCTCATCCACTTATTCTGGTGGATGTAAAGGATCCCACAGCATTCTTTCAAAGCAGATCTGGACAGTTATCCCTGGTGAATTGACCAATAATAACCTCTCATTCAACATCTCAAAAACAAATTATCTGCCTAATTGTCACATTAAATAAATTTAGGTGTGGTATTTCTTAGGTTACAAGATGGCCTGTCCATTCTTGCTTGAGAATATCAGCGACCCTTTTCAGCGAACTTTCCAAGTGTGTCTAGTGTAACAAACAAAACTAATCCTGACCTGTTTGGCTATTGAATAGGATATGGTACATATGCACACTAGGTTTGCACATCGGGCTCATACAGAAGGGTCCAGACCCGAAACATCAGCTTTCCTGCCACTCTGATGCTGCCTGGCCTGCTGTGTTCATCCAGCTCCACACCTTGTTATCTCATGCAGTTTCTCTTGCTTTCAGGTACAACTGCTTATAAACTAGATACTTACTACTTTCAGGAAGATATATTACAGTAACAATGAATTAATGTAATGTGATACTTTCAGCTGGAAATGGATACTGGCAAGAAAAACTGCACAGACACAATGCAAAGCTAGAGTTTAATAAAAGTATCAGATTCCAGTGAACTAAAATGTAGGAAATGATATTGACTACAGAGGGAAGGATCCCACTGCTTTCCTAAGCCTAACCCTTCAACTACATAAATGGAATATCAACTCTCAGACTTTAAACAGTTTTTAATCATCTGATCTATTGAGTGTTCTAGTTTAAGTGCCCTCCCTAATGATGTGGTGTCAATGTAGACAATATAAAAAAGAAAGGGTGTCTTTCTACACCCTTACATAAAGCGATTTATGCCCAAATACATTTTTTAAGTTGTTATTGTAGTACAAAATGCAGCAGCCACAGTGCTCACAGCAAATTCCAACAGAAAACAATGAAACAATATTTTTTAAGAAATTCTGCATTTATGGAACAACCACTGAATGTCTCAATGCACCTTACCGCTTATAAAACAGTTTTTGGAGTATAATCACAATTGTAATGTAAAAAATGTGGCAGCCAAAAGTCGAAAGGACCTCAGATAATAGGAGGTCACTTAGGTTAATTTTTGAATAGAAAAACACTGATATTGTCCTTGCAACTCTGAATCGTGCTTTGAATTGGAGCTTCACTCGGGGATCGTGGTTTCTAGAACATTTACTTAAAATTTGTGCATGGTAAGTTCCCACAAACGATGGGCATAGACAGGAAGGAACTTGATGGTGAGATCAAAGTCCAGGAGCATAAATTTAAGCAAGAGCAAAGAGGTTTAGAGGGGATGTCAGGAAACTTCTTTTGATTCAGAGGGTGGTAGAAATCTGGTACTCACTGCCTGTGAGGTTGAGAGAGGCGACAGAAATCCCCGTAACATTTAAGAAGTATTTAGGTGTATATTTACAAAGCCAAGTCGTACAAGGCTACGGGCCAAGTGCTGGAAAATGGGATTAGAATAGTTAGGAGCTAGGTTTTGATCAGTGCTGTAGGCCTCAATGAATTTGATTCTGTGACGATATTTGAGGAATAAATATTAGTCTAGACCTCAGAATGACCCTGTTCTTCTCTTGGAAGTGGAATGTTTTACTTCTACCTGAGAGAGAAATAAACAGACCTTGACAAATGTCTCATCTAAAAGTGTCTCCGAAAGAGCAGTACTTCACTGAAGGGTCACTTTATGGAGTGGGACCTGAACCACCAACCTTCTAATTCACTGGAGAGAATTCTACCAATTAAGACACGGCCAAAACTCAGGTAGACTATTCATTTTAGTAACACAGCTAATTGTACATTTCGAGCAAAACTCTTTGGAGAATGCCTCGGCTCTTCTTTAAGAAGTGCAAATGAAATCCTGTATATCTAGCTGACAGGCCAGACAAAGCCTCCGTTTAATGTATTTTCCTAATCAGAACACCTCTGACTATCGTATCAGCCTTGATTTGCAATCATTACAATGAGACATGGAACCATAATATCTGCTACAGAGGCTACAAGGCTATAAACTGAGCGTTTTCCGACGGGAAATTAATTTTGAAAGCCAGGATATAGTTTTCCTAAAGGTACATTCTAGGACATTGCTGTGTGAAGTGAGCCATAACCTGAGGAAACTAACTGCTTCGTGTAACAACCTTTCTCAAAGATAGATGCCTCTGTTTGTTGGATTATCCATACAAGAGGGAAGGTGCCATAGAAACTCTTGCATGCAGGATTGAGGATGCTTCAAGTCAATAGGCCTAGCTAAGCTCATGGTGAAAGATGTTTACAAACGGGTCTTTCACTTTTGGCACTAAAGCTTGTGAGGATGCAACTAGCGAGCTAAAGTACAATGTCGCATGGCCTCAAGATCCTAAAGAAGTTGAAGTCAGTTTAGTGAAGAGGGGGAAAAAGAAAAATGTATCAGGCCTTGTGCAGGCTCATTCTCTGATCCTGTGATTGGAGTGTGCACCTGGACAGAGCAGCGGCACATCAGATTTCCTAGTGTTCCCTATGATGTTGTAGAATGGCATGGCAATGGAACTGTTTTGGCACTTAGCACATGGCAACTGTTGGCTGAAAGATGGTGGATGTTTGGGGACAAACATTGGCTGGAACACAATAACCTACTTACGTATTTTTCAAATAATACTCCTGATTTTTTTTTACATCCACGTGAGAGACAGACAATAAATGAGGCTTTTCATCACCTCCCACAGTGCAGGACACGCTCAGCACTCAGTGGAAGTGTCAGTTTTGACAAGTGATCATTTCTAGATGGAATTGTTGGGGTGAGACTGCTAATCCTGCATAATCATCTCCAATACAAAGACATATTTGCTGTGCAAAGTGTAAAACCACAAAGATGTCTTAGGTGTTCAATACTACAAACAGTCATTATAATAACGGAAGTCTTAAGAAACTAATATTTAGAATTAAGTTATGAACCAAATAATAAATGATTTTTTAAAAAACTACAGCCATAAATCACTGTAATATCTCTGCCTAATTTGGCTTCATCCTTAAATCACAGATACCATTCAACATGCTGCATATTTCCACCATTTCTGATTTTAATTTCAAATTTACTGTATCTGATTTGCTTGAATCATTTCTGCTCAACACTTCAGTTATCTTGTCAAGTTTATTTAAAACTTTTAGCTTCAGGACACAATAGAGACTGAATCAATATTTATAGAATTAGCCAAAGTAATTTTGCTGTCTGACTAGTGCAGGGCATTTCAACAATTGCTTATTGCTATAAATTCAATTCCCCACTAGATGGATTTTTGTATTGACATTTATAATATCCACATTTCCTGACTGTCAATCAACCGCTAGAAAAAATGGAGATTTTAAGCACTGCCTATGGCCATCAACCTGTATTGTGTAATGATGTGTTCTCAGCTCCAGGTCTTAAAGTTCTAAACTTTTAAGTCTCCAAAAACTTAGCTTGAAGCCTAATATTTGCCAAAGACTAGAAATATAAAATTAAAATAGATAATTGTGGAAATATTCATCAGCATAATTAGTATGTGTGAAGGATGAACACAAATCAGAGTGAGATACACCAGGAATACAGAGTACTGGGCTAATGGTAAGATTCTTGGTAGTGTGGACGCGCAGAGAGATCTCGGTGTCCATGTGCATAGATCCCTGAAAGTTGCCACCCAGGGTTGATAGGGTTGTTAAGGAGGCGTATGATGTGGTAGGTTTTATTGGTAGAAGGATTGAGTTTTGGAGCCGTGAGGGGGTCATGTTGCAGCTGTACAAAACTTTGGTGCGGCCGCACTTGGAGTATTGTGTACAGTTCTGGTCGCTGCATTATAGGAAGGATGTGGAAGCATTGGAAAGGGTGCAGAGGAGATTTACCAGGATGTTGCCTGGTATGGAGAGAAGGTCTTATGAGGAAAGGCTGAGGGACTTGAGGCTGTTTTCGTTAGAGAGAAGAAGGTTAAGAGGTGACTTAATACAGACATACAAGATGATCAGAGGATTAGATAGTGTGGACAGTGAGAGCCTTTTTCCTTGGATGGTGACGGCTAGCATGAGGGGACATAGCTTTAAATTGAAGGGTGATAGATATAGGACAGATGTCAGAGGCAGATTCTTTACTCAGAGAGTAGTAAGGGCGTGGAATGCCTTGCCTGCAGCAGTAGTAGACTCACCAACTTTAAGGGCATTTAAATGGTCGTTGGATAAACATATGGATGATGAGATAACAAGGCGTGGGGCTGGATGAACACAGCAGGCCAAGCAGCATCATAGGAGCAGGAAAACTTGACGTTTCGGGCCTAGACCCTTCATTAGAAATGGGGGAGGGGAAGAGGATTCTGAAATAAATAGGGAGAGAGGGGGAGGCGGACAGAGGATGGATAGAGGAGAGGATAGGTGGAGAGGAGGCAGACAGGTCGAAGAGGCGGAGTTGGAGCCAGTAAAGGTGAGTGTAGGTGGGGAGGTAGGGAGGAGATAGGTCAGTCCAGGGATGTCGGACAGGTCAAGGGGGCGGGATGATGTTAGTAGATAGGAGATGGGGGTGGGGCTTGAGGTGGGAGGAGGGGATAGGTGAGAGGAAAAACAGGTTAGGGAGGTGGAGATGAGCTGGGCTGGTTTTGGGATGCGGTTGGGGAAGGGGAGATTTTGAAGCTTGTGAAATCCACATTGATACCATTGGGCTGCAGGGTTTTTTTCCATTAAGGTGAGTGTAGGTGGGGGGTTAGGGATACACTCACCTTTACTGAAAAATTTTTCCTCTCACCTACCCCTTCCTCCCACCTCAAGCCCCACCCTCATCTCCTATCTGCTAACATCATCCCACCCCCTTGACCTGTCCGTCCTCCCTCGACTGACCTATCTCCTCCCTACCCCCCCACCTACACTCACCTTTACTGGCTCCATCCCCGCCTCTTCGACCTGTCTGCCTCCTCACCACCTATCCTCTCCTCTATCCATCCTCTATCCGCCTCCCCCTCTCTCCCTATTTATTTCAGAACCCTCTTCCCCTCCCCCATTCCTGATGAAGGGCCTAGGCCCAAAACGTCAAGTTTTCCTGCTCCTATGATGCTGCTTGGCCTGCTGTGTTCATATTGCCCCACGCCTTGTTATCTCGGATTCTCCAGCATCTGCAGTACCTTTTATCTCTGAAACATATGGATGATAATGGACTAGTGTGGGTTAGATGGGCTTCAGATTGGTTTCACAGATCAGTGCAACATCAGGGGCTGAAGGGCCGTACTGCGCTGGAATGTTCTATGTTCTATGTTCTAATGTTTTATGCCTTAAGTTTAAAAAAAGTCATTTTATATATAGAAACTCTACAGTACAGAAAGAGACCATTCAGCCCATTGAGTAGCACTGAACCTCTGAACAGCATCCCACCCACACCCAGCCCTATCCTCATAATCCTGCATTTCCCATGGTTAAACCACCTAACCTGAACATCCCTAAACCCTACGGGGTAATTTACCAATACCAGTCCACCTAACTTTCTTTGGATTGTGGAAGGAAACCAGAACACGCAGCAGAAACCCATGCCGACACTGAGAGAAGATGCAAGCTCCACACAGCTCAAGACTAGAATTGAACCCGGATCCCTGGTGCTATGAGACAGCACTGCTAACCACAGCGTCACCATGCTGCCCAAAATTTGTATTGTAACGTTATTGCAAATTTCTAAATTTCACAATTTCTGTTGTTGTGAAACTGATTGAAACATTAAAGATTTAGATAGTTTATTTTGTGGTTTAATATTTTGCAATTTAAATAATTTATTTTTTTAAAAAAGATAGCTTTGCAACATTAGCAATTTCCCCATTAGACCTGATCACTTAATCTAAGCTGGGACTTCTTTTCAATACCGGGAAAATCCTGTACTGTGCGAGTGTTGTCTTTCAGGCAAATATTTAAATTGATGCCTCAGTTGCTCTTATGTAAATAAAATATCAAAACTTTCTGTAGCATTATTTTAAGATGTTAGATGTATGGTTTAGTGAGATCTGAAATGATGAGTTGTTTCAAAGTGTAGTCTGTTCCAGTTATGTACCACTATTCAGTCATGCACACAAGTTTATAGATAATATCTAATAGGATATACAATCTTCATCATTTTCCCGAGGTGTGATCATACAATGAAAATAGGAGAACTGACAAGATGCTTCAATTTCTTTAGAATTACTTGTGCTCATCTTACTGTCAATCATTGCTCTTGAAAATTAAGACACTATTAAAAAGAAAAATAAAGTTGAAGCTATATATCTTACACTTATTAGGACTGAAACACCAAAAATAAAACTATAGAAAGGAAACAGCAATTTGTACAGCGAGAAAGGAATGTGCTAACTGCTTTGCACTAAAGCTGGCATGAAGATGTAACAAGAACTGCTCACCACTAATCTTAGCTATTAAATTCAAACCAGACAGGGTGACTCTACTTGGTCAGGCCATTGCCATGGAGGTGCAACACAGGCTGTCCCCTTTCTTGTTCTTATTGAAACACATGTGAACGTATTCCTTTTGCATACAATAAACACAGCCTTGTCTTGTGTAAATATAGCTTCAAACACATGCAATTGAATCACACTGCGAACCCGGGTGATAATCTTAAATTAGTTTCCAGTGTAATTCATGTCGCAGTCAGGGTTATTTAGTATACTGTCCAATAGCAGTATCCCACCTAACGACAGACATAATATTCTGAGTTTTGCAAGCATGATCTGCATGATAGCATTCTGCACACTGTCAACAGTCAAAGGGACATGCTATTTTATAAAGTTAAATTAAACACTAAAATTCTGAATTTATGTATTCATGTTGCAGGAAATTATGAACTATTGAAGTTTCAAATTTTGTAATTAAGATAAAATTAGACATAAACCATTCTAGGCCAATTTTATTTATTTGTTCCTTACATTGGGCATTGCTGGCAAGGCCACATTTGCTGATTATTAAAGAGAAACAAAACATGATTTAATTTGACTAAATTCACAACAAAAACAAAAGATGTGATATCTGCAAGTAATGTTTAACTCGTCAATGGTTTTAAAATAAACTCAAAATTTGACTTACCAGTTGACATAATCTGTATCTCATTATGACTGTAGAGCAGGGGCATTTCATTTTTTATTCTGGCACGATCACATTTTTCTTGAAGGATTTTGTTTTTTGACAGACTGAATGTCCATCTTCTGATGATTCCATGATTTTGATATCCATCTGCTATTTTTCCATAACTCCTTGTCTGAGTTATGGCTCTGTCACAATCTATGGCTGGTGACATTTTGTAAGATTACACTTTCACTTTTCAAGGTGGCAGATTTAGATAATTTCATCAATTTGACACCACCAAATCTAATTGTGCAAGTAACATATTCCTTAAGATCAATGTTCACACACATCAAGCATTAAATGAATCTTAATGCACTCAATAGACCGTACCTTTTATTTCTGTAACTTTATCAATCCCAGAGGTGTAAAAATGCAATAGTGTAGTAAGGAGTGAAAATGCATTATGAATTTTTAGACAATAATGTTAATAACATTTAATAGAAGGGTTCCAAAAACTGTGGGCTGTGACCTCCTTTGAGGAGTTAGGATGATCATTTGGGATTGTGAGTTCCTACACAGCAATGCCAACTGTTGAGTAGAGAAGCTAGTTGCTCTCAAATTACAGTTTTCAAAAATTGCTCATCAGTGTGAGAGATTTTTGCTGACCTGATTGGTCATTCATTTAATTCCTTCGCTGGCTATTCAGTTCTGTACTCACAAGGCTAATCAGGGATTTCCATGGAGCCATTTATTACGGAGGAGATACTTTGAACACACATTGAATATGCACTGTGGTGAATGGTTTAGAACATAGAACATAGAACATTACAGCGCAGTACAGGCCCTTCGGCCCTCGATGTTGAACCAATCTGTGAAACCAATCTGAAGCCCATCTAACCTACACTATTCCATTATCATCCATATGTTTATCCAATGACCATTTAAATGCCCTTAAAGTTGGTGAGTCTACTACTGCTGCAGGCAAGGCATTCCACGCCCTTACTACTCTCTGAGTAAAGAATCTGCCTCTGACATCTGTCCTATATCTATCATCCTTCAATTTAAAGCTATGTCCCCTCATGCTAGCCGTCACCATCCAAGGAAAAAGGCTCTCACTGTCCACACTATCTAATCCTCTGATCATCTTGTATGTCTGTATTAAGTCACCTCTTAACCTTCTTCTCTCTAACGAAAACAGCCTCAAGTCCCTCCGCCTTTCTTCATAAGACCTTCTCTCCATACCAGGCAACATCCTGGCAAATCTCCTCTGCACCCTTTCCGATGCTTCCACATCCTTCCTACAATGTGGCGACCAGAACTGTACACAATACTCCAAGTGCGGCCGCACCAGAGTTTTGTACAGCTGCAACATGACCCCCTCATGGCTCCGAAACTCAATCCCTCTACCAATAAAACCTAACACACCCGTACGCCTTCTTAACAACCCTACCAACCTGAGTGGCAACTTTCAGGGATCTATGCACATGGACACCAAGATCTCTCTGCGCGTCCACACTACCAAAAATCTTACCATTAGCCCAGTACTCTGTATTCCTGTTACTCCTTCCAAAGTGAATCACCTCACACTTTTCTGCATTAAACTCCATTTGCCACCTCTCAGCCCAGCTCTGCAGCTTATCTATGTCCCTCTGTAACCTGCAACATCCTTCCGCACTATCCATAACTCCACCGACTTTAGTGTCATCCGCAAATTTACTAACCCATCCTTCTACGCCCTCATCCAGGTCATTTATAAAAATGACAAACAGCAGTTGCCCCAAAACAGATCCTTGCGGTACACCACTAGTAACTGAACTCCAGGATGAACATTTCCCATCAACCACCACCATCTGTCTTCTTACAGCTAGCCAATTTCTGATCCAAACCGCTAAATCACCCTCAATCCCGTGCCTCCGAATTTTCTGCAATAGCCTACCATGGGGAACCTTATCAAACGCTTTACTGAAATCCATATACACCACATCAACCGCTTTACCCTCATCCACCTGTTTAGTCACCTTCTCAAAGAACTCAATAAGGTTTGCGAGGCACGACCTACCCTTCACAAAACCGTGTTGACTATCCCTAATCAAATTATTCCTTTCTAGATGATTATAAATCCTATCTCTTATAATCCTTTCTAACACTTTATCCACAACCGAAGTAAGGCTCACTGGTCTATAATTACCAGGGTTGTCTCTACTGCCCTTCTTGAACATGGGGACAACATTTGCTATCCTCCAGTCTTTTGGCACTATTCCTGTAGACAATGATGACATAAAGATCAAAGCCAAAGGCTCTGCAATCTCCTCCCTAGCTTCCCGGAGAATCCTAGGATAGATCCCATCCGGCCCAGAGGACTTATCTATTCTCACACTTTCCAGAATTGCTAACACTTCCTCCTTATGAACCTCAATCCCATCTAGTCTAATAGTTTGTTGGATAATTTGAGGATTGATGCCAAGGCTGCAAGCCAAAGCCATTAACCCCTGCTTAATCATGCTCTCACTGCCTTGTGCAATAACTTCTCTCCCTCGCCCTCTTTAGCAATTCTCCCTACCTAGAACAACTCCCCTCCCAGGCCCTCCCAATTTTACTCTGGGGCCACAGCAATTTTCAATCATTAAAATGGTTTTACAGTAACAAAGATTTTGTGAAGCACTGATCTGACATAGTGAAATTACATAATTAATCATTAAGATAGAATTTAAGCAATTGTGAAATATGCCTTGTCTTCTTATCATGGAATCCACAGTCATTTTCGTGAATATAACCTTCAATTTGTGCATTGTAAAGTGAAGTTCTGTTCTTACTGGGTTATCTTCAGTTGCATTACACTATAGTAAATCAATGTTCCTATTAACATTGCTAACCTATTAATCCTTTCAGACGGAATTCCCCGCAATTGTAAGGTTCACATCTAAGGTTGGAACACAACTGTGTTGGGGTCCAACAATTTTCCCCTCTGTTGCCCACCCCCACGAGATAGGGAATGGGAAATTGTTTTCTCGCAAAATTCACTGTGGTTATACCAGATGGTGCAGAACAAGGTGCTGTGAACCAACTATTTTTTTGAAAACCACCTGTGATTTTAAACCTGGGCTAGACTTCACAAATTGCTTTGACAGGTAATTATTCAAGTAATTTCATGCTTAATTCGAGGTATTTCATGCCTAATTGTGTTAGGGCCACATTAACTTGCCTGTGAAATCTTTCTTCGTAACTAGTTAATCTTTTACAGATGTTATTCAACACTGCCCATCACATGATTCACTAAGAGGCACTCTATCAGCGCTCCACAGTCTGAAGATTTTTTATGTACTATGCAGCAAGTACCTATCACCTGGATGTGTACATCTAGCCATCACCAACTTTACCCAATGCCATCACTCAAAGGACAACCAGGAATTGTGTTATGTAATGGTTGCCACACGGTGTGTTTTGCTCATGTATCCCTCAAAGGACTGAGAATCGGCTTTTAATAGTAATAGGAAATGATCTTTATTGATTATAACACTGTTAATACTATAACAACAATTATACTACAAACTAAAAATTAACACTATAAATCTGACAATTAACACTGTAAATCTCACTCAGTATCTTTACTTGGAATGATCAAACATTACCACACTAGACCTGGCTTTGATCCACGTGGTGATGATCCTCCTCTCCCGGTGGTCCCAGCGGCACCTCCTCTTACAGTGGTTGTCTTGAGCTACCATTCCCGAGGGTGCTATTGCAGAAATTCTTATCCTTGGAAGCTTCCACACCCATCCGGGAGGGTCACCATTGCCGCCAATTGATCAATCAGGAATCAATTACCCTGATTTGGTCTGATCAATCAGGCATTGCCAAGTGGATGGTGGGGTAGCCTTTGGTCATCCATTTCTGAAAGTGTCAAGGGTATGTAAATCAGGTAGCTTTTCCAGATAAGAGTATAAGGTGGACCCTTTGTTCCAGAAACAGCTCAAAGTTCCTTATTGTCTTGGAAAATAGGCTTGGTAACTTGTGTATTGTGCTGTCTGAAGCTTGTTTATTTCAGTATCTTTGCACAGTTACTTTGGCCAATGCTTGGCTTGATTTCCCAGCATGCTTGGTGTTTATCTGATTCTGCCATTTTGAGTGGCCCATTTGGCTATACTCCCTCCTCTTGATCCTGAACACGAAGCATGATTGATCACATGATCACAGACCAATTTCTGTGTGGTGACTATGTGATCATTTAAGCTCAAGCAAAGCACAACATACACTAAAACAACGAAACCCCTACAGATAGCATGTTAGGAAATAACACCTAACTGAGATCAAGCACCATCATCCGTCTTTACATAAATAGAACATCAAAATTCAAACCTGATAGTTTACTACACTTGCTTGATTAGCTAAGAATAAATAAGACTTCGGGAATTCATAGCAACAATCAAACAAACATTACAAAGTAAAGGTCATATACATATATATCAGAAGTGATTAAACAATGTTTGTAACCATGATCAAATAATCCATAGGATTAAGAAATGTTAGTCCTCTTATCTTTATGTTAGAGAATACTGGAGAAAGAAAAATATTAGGCCTATACGATTTAACTAAGTTGGGAATTATATACATAATTAACAAAAGTAGGGAGAATAGTAAACTGAGTGCCACAGCTGGGTCTTGGGATTTCACCACTACTGCCAGTTCACTCATTCATTCATTCAATTTCATGGAGGCGGCTTTATGAATGACTGATGGAATGTGGTAACAGTAAACATAAGCGAGATTTTGATAGGAGTGAAATGTACTGCAAGATGCAGTTTTATGAATGAATGAATGGGATGCGGTAATAGTAAACATAGGGCATTGGTGAGTGGTTTTGAATGGACAAAGATGTGGTACCAGTAAATATAGAGCGCTTGTGCATGGGTTGGTAGCAAGAATCTATAACATGAAGGTAAAAAACCCTATTTTACATTTTCTCATAGAATAAGATGTCTTAAAATGATTAGTAGGTACATAGTGTATAGCAATTTAATGCAATTAAAATGCTTGGCTAATTGAATTAAAAATTTAATATAATTAATTTACAGACTTGATGTAATCAACTGCATAGTACAGTTAGGTTGTAGACTTAGGTACTTTCAAAGTAAGAACACAAAAATAGTGTTGCAATAGGGTGCTGTTTTAATAGGCTTGCGGAGACCATGAATTGAGTGACGCCTCTATGCTTAGTCTTTGTGACAGTTCTGTTTTCCACCAGGCAAATTTGAGCAGTGAGGCTTGTGTGTTGCTTCCAGTGATGATGATGATCCCGATGAAGTCCGTCCTGATTATGTTTTGTGTGGCCACAGTTGTCATGGGGGATGATGAAGGTCATTTCTGATAATAATTCAGCTATTATCCTTGTTTAATAGCTGAATATTTTATAAAATGTGTAATGCATGTAAATATTTTATAAAATGTGTAACCCGCCCCCTTTTTTTGAATGAAAACTCATATTTGATTCGGGTGTAAACAAGTAATTGTGGTTAATCCCATAAGGATGTACAAGAGTGTCAGTTGGTCCCACAGGACCGATAGAGAAGTGTGAATTTTATGTGAGTGCTGACCATCAGAAACAATTGTACCTTGCCTGGGGTGGCCACAAGGAACCGTTTCATCATCTGGGTTAATGACTCAGTACATTCTTTAAGTAGGGGCCTAATTGAGACTCATCAGTTTGTTCTGAATCGTCTGTCTCTGTGGGACCAATTAATATTGTGTTCACTAGGTTCCCCTGTTCGTATGCTATAACTCCCCTTAGTGGTGATGTCGTTAACGCTGAAGGGTTCTACCTGACAGTCTGCCTTTCCTTTGTCCGCACTAGTCTCTCAGCATTGTCTCATATCCATGTTGTGGATGCGCCGTCTGGGGTCTGAGTTGTAAGGGCTTGGGGTCTTTTGATTTCTTTGTCTATTGGGGAGTAATTGGAAAGTTCTTTTATGTCTGGGCTGTCTATCAAGTTGTTCCAATCATTTTGAGAAATCAAGTCCACTGATAAGTCAATTAGATCGTCCGGGGGTCCATTAGTCGTTGGAGCTGCAGGTGGTGGTAGTGATGGCAGACTATAAATTTTGTCAGGGCTGCGTTCCACCTGAGAGGTTGTGTCGTGGGTGTTCTTGGTCTTGTCACTTGCTCTAGGGCACTGTCATCTGCCAGGCATATTTTAAGGTGGTGAGAGCAGCTGTATTGAGTGCCGTAGGCTTTTAATTGATTTACATGATACCAGCTGGTCTTTCCTGTGCCCAGTAGAACCTTGTATACCAAGGGTCTCACCTTTTCGACCATGGTGTGGGGTCCTGAGTATTTAGGGGAAAGAAAGGAACTAGGGTTGTATATCTGTAGCATCATCTGTTGTCCTAAAGAATATTCTACAGGTTTAACTTTTCTGTCAAAGTAAGCTTTACTTAATTTCCTTTTGATTCCTAACCTGATAGCTGCTGCTAACTGCATGGTCTGGATATTTTTGGTAAGGTGCTGCACTGCTTTTTCATGGGTGAGGGCAGGTTCTGTGAGGTCAAGTCCAAACAGGTAGTCAACCCCTCTCATGAGTTGGCCTGTCACTAGGGTATGGGGGCTATACCCTGTGGATCGTGATATGGTGTTGCATATCATGATAAGGAAAACGAGAGTACTGTGTCCCAGGTTTTATTGTTCTGCTGGACCGTCTTTCTAATCATCTCTGTTATGGTGCGATTCAGTCTTTCCACAATCCACCAGATTGGAGGTGGTATGCAATGTGGAATTTCCACTTGATACCAAGAATAGTCATCATATTTTGCATGACTGAGCCAGTGAAATGAGTTCCCTGATTTGACTCGATACTGCAGGGTAAACCCCATCTTGCAAATAGCTGTTGTGTTATGATTTGTGCAGTTGTTTTGGCTGTATTTGCCCCAACGGGAAAAAGCCTCAACCCATTTTGTGAATGTTTCTATGATTATTAGAATATAGGTAAATCCATCCCTACTTCGTGGAAGGGGCCCAATATAATCAATTTGTAGATTCGCCCAGGGCCCTTCCACTAGATGGGAATGCCTCAGTTCTCCCTTTGGGGCGTACCTGTTTGGATTATTTTGGACACAACGAGACCATTTTGTAAGCAGTGTGTTGCATCCTTATGTGACTGGGGCCACCTACACAATTCTTTCAATCGTTCGGTAGTGACTTCAATTCCCTGATGTCTGAGCCTGTCAAGGTATTGGTATATGATTTGATTTCTGTCTTGAATCAGAACTACATAAACTCCTGCCTTTAGAACTAATCTGTCCCATACTTGTAAGGAATTTTTCCATTTATCATAAGCACCCAGATAAACTCCTCCCAAAATCTGTTTCAAGGAATCTTGCAGTGTTGTGCTTGCCGAAGGTCCTCTGTTTGTTTGGCTCACAGTGATCGCATTTGCCTGCTATACGATGGGTTGCTGCCAGAATTTTCCTACACGAGCACCTCTCTTAGTTAACTCACCCGCTGTGCGGGTGCCTTCTGGGGATGTTTTGTGGTGGCTCCTATATTTGATTCTGCCACATTTCCTTTCACCAGCAGCCTGTGGTATGTATTTTAATAAGGCGGCTGATTGTAGGGGTTTCCAATCAGCAGATATAATACCTCTAGCTCCCCATAATGGTGAAAATTCTGTGTCTGCAGATGGAGGAAACAGATTGGGATGGCTGACGACATAGGCTGCAGCTTGGGCACTTAGATGTCTGGGTAATTTTAAAGCGAGTTCAATGATTGGTTGTCCGTGCATGTCTGTCATGCATATACCACAGCCGGTGATCCGACTGCCATCCTCCACTGTGGAGGATCTGTCTACGTAGATTTTGACTGCAGTTTCTACTTGTTTATCCTTTAGTCTCGTCTCTGCCTCTCCTGTTGCTTTGGGGTAGAGGGCCAGCAGAGTGTTTTGCTGTTATCATTTGGCTGTCATGTGGGTCTCCCCCATAATTTAGGCTATTGGCTAAGAAGGTGGGCACCTTGGTACGTTTGACTGTGATATTCCGAACTTGGAGCAGCAGAGTTGGGTCTCGCTCAGTGAGCTGTCTTTGATTCAGCCATCCAGCAGGAACTGGATCAGGATGTGTTCAGTTAAAATATTCAGGGGACCAATAATATGGTCAAAGTACGGATTGCCCAAAAGACCGCGAGGAGGTGTCGTTCACATATAGAAAACCCTTACTCCACAGGCTGTCAGACTCTGGAGGCATAAATCACTGGGCCTAGCCTACCATGTCATTCCTGTAGCAGAACAGCAGCAATTATACGGTGTGGCTGCAACTTCTAGGGCGCATGGTAAGTCAGGGTTGGGAACTAGTAAGGCTGGTGCTGTTGTGAGGGCATGCTTTAAATCAGTTATTGCCTTTTGTTATGTCGGGATGTCCAATTCCAGGTAACGTTCCTTTGCAGCAACTCTGTGAATGGGGCCGCTTTGGTGACAAACACATTAATATGGTTTCTGCAGTATCCTGCTAGACCCAAGAAAGATCGGAGTGCACTAGCATTTCGGAAGTGGGAGCCGTGCCATAGAATCTATTCACTTTTGATCTGTTTCTCTTTTCCCATAGGATAATATTGTTCCCAAGTATGTAACCTTATGCTGTAGAATCTGTGCCTTTCTCAGGTTTATTTTCCAACCTATAAAGTGCAGGAGGTTGAGTAATTCATCCAGGAGTTGGATGTGCTCCTCCCTTGTTTCAGTTTGTAAGAGTAGGTCGTCTACATATTGTATGAGGCAATCAGGCCGGGAAAACTTTTCTAATGCCTTGGCTAATCATCTGTGGAAAATTGAGGGTGAGTTATGGAACCCTTGGGTTAAACAGGATCAGGTACACTGTTATTCCTGGAATTTATAGTGACAGGACTGATGTAAGGGTATGGACCAGAAACCATTACTAATGTCAAGTACTGTGAAGTATTTTACTTGCGGGGCTTGCTTCATTACTGTGGCTGGGCTTGTGGCTACTGTTGGTGCAGTGAGGGGGTGACTTTATTAAGTTGCCAGCAGTCAATAATTAAATGACATGAATCATTTGGCTTCCTGACAGGCCGAATTGGAGCATTAATAGTAGTGGCTACAAGTCACAGCACTCCTTGTTGTAAAAGACTGAAATGACCGTAGCTACCTCCCTCTCTGCCTGTCTGGGGAAACCGTATTGTCTTTGCGGTTTCGGGTCTGGTCCCTCGATTATCATCACTCTCGGTATATGCCCACAGTCATGTTTATGCTGGGCGAATACCCTTTTGTGTTTCATAATCACTTCTTGCATAGCCAGATCTATGGTCATTGTTAGGGGACTGAATCAAATCTCTCCTACTGTGCTGACCCGATTAACATAATTTCCTGTTGAGGTGATGGGTGGTGCCTTGCTAATCGGGGGCATCTTGCATATGCAGGAATTTACTGGGTCAATGGCAAGGTTACACCAAGTCATGAAACCAACTCCATGGATGTAGTAAGAACTGCCGATGCTGGAGTCTGAGAAAACACAGTGTGGAGCTAGAGGAACACAGCAGGCCAAGCAACATCAGAGAAGCAGGAAAGCTGACGTTTCGGGTCGGGACCCTTCTTCAGAAATGAAGGAAAGACCCTTTTCTGAAGAAGAGTGCCGACCCGAAACATCAGCTTTCCTGCTCCTCTGATGCTGCCTGGCCTACTGTGTTCCTCCAGCTCCACACGGTATTATCTCTTAACTCCAAGGATGTGTTCTGCATTTGGGGGAAGATTAACTAAGATAGCAGGTTGGTGGCATGTAATGTCACCTTGTTTAAATTCTATTGGCTCAGTAATGTATCCCTCCTGTACATGGCCAGAAAATCCACTTAAAACAATCGTCCATGTGGTCGACCAGGATAGATCGTTAAATTTCGACATGTCTGGGGTTGTGCGGGAACCTCTGGTATCCCAAAGAAATTCCACAGGGCAACCTCCTACCTCTCCATTGACTATTGGTCTACCTACATTGTCCCACTTCATGTTACAGACTCATACTGGGGAGGCAGGGGCCTGACATCCTCATGCAGATGCCTTGTAATTTGGGCATGTGGATTGGCTAGTGTCCCTGGCATGGACTGGCGCCTGCCGAATTGGACCTTCTAACAAGAGTTGGTGCCTCCCTCTATTACTCCTTGTTGCCGTGATGTTCGGTGGTCCTTGTGGTTCCAGGTGCGGCTGTGCAGGAGCTCTACATTCTTGTGTAAAGTGTCCTGGGTGCCCACAGTGATGGCACCACACTGACTGCCATGTGTTCCTCTGCTGTACCCCTCTATCTCTCTCCCTCTGGATGTGTGAGGTGGAGCTGGGTTCCTTTGATAAAGATTACATTCTCTTCTTTCATTCTTCCAGACTGGACCCTGGTTGGAGCCTCAGAAAGGAAGCAGTTTCCCTCCCATCTCTATTTTATTTTTGTTTAGTTCATGGATGTCTTTTTCTCACGTCCGGGACATTACCTTCTGAACCCATCCCTCATTGTGAGTTGACTCTGTGGGACCAAAGTTCTCACGTGTTCTCCTATTTTCTTCGGTGACATGTGAAGCTAAAGTCCCAGCACACTCAGCTGATTTAGCCCCAGATAACTGACCTCTGTCTAAATGTCCATAGAATCCCATAAAATGTACCCACAAACAACCGGCGAAGGCAGTCAGGTGTTCTTCCTTCTTTTGCCTACACTTGTTAAGTCCGACTAATGGGTCTCCTCCATTATACCCAAATACTATTAGGATTGCCTCTTTCATATCGGAGAGGGTGCCTTCCCTGCATTTAGAGGGGCTGGGATTGCAGACAGCGCTGACTAGCTCAAACACATTACAACCAGTTTTACCTCTCTTATTTAGCCCATGCAATACCTTTTGTTGTCTGACCATATCGCACAATACATATAGGTCTGCTGATGGCTCAGAATCTGGGCTCTTTTTGGCAATTTCTGCTAATTGTGTGACTGAAAATGGGTAGTGTATGTTATTGCTGGGGCGTCATTGGCATGCCCAATCCGTCTTTCACTGGTAATCGAGTTCATTACAGCATGGGATGTTTGTGGGAGCGCTGAAGGGGCTGATTCCTCTGGGAAAGGTGGTAACGGATCCCAATCCTCCATGCACATGGCGTACTGTTGCACTTCTTCCCTGAGCTTATCCCAGTTGACCTCCTGTTCTTCTTCCCTTATAATATCTCCATATGCACATATTATTCTGTTGCGGATTGAGAGTTGGGATTTTAACTTCTCAATCTCCTCCAGCCACTTAGTGTGCTCTACGGGTGCCTGTTTCTTTTCCTTATTGGATTGGTACATTACCCTTACCGCTGCTTGTAGATCTGCACATTTATTTTTTAACTGGCTGACTTCGCTCTCAGCAGCCTCTTTGTCTGATACTGCGTGCTGGACATTTCAGTGCGCCTTCTCACATTGGGTTTGCAATTGCCCCATGTGTAATAGGTTGGCCTGATTTCTTTGGTCCTGCTCTGAGCTTTTCCATTGTAACTCTGTTATTTCTTTCTTCGCTACCTCTAATTCTTTACGAACCTTTTTCAATTCCTGCTCAGTTCCTAACAATTGTCCCAGACAGCATATTAAGTTTGGAAGTTGGCTTCCCTTGAATTTTTCCCAAATGCTCCCAGTCCTAGGGATCCTGGCCCCGTTTCTTCATTACTGCAAAATTCTGCCCATATAAGCCACTTTTTCTTACTGATGTATTGTCTTTGCTTATTTTCCCATACTGAACGATCTTCTACTTCTGGTGCCTTTATCTGCCATTTCTGATTAAACTGAAGGGTATAGGGGGTGGACTGGATGAAGAGTATGGCTTTTGCTATGTTCCAGTTCTAATCCTACCAGGTTGTCTACCGGCTTTCGGTCTTTTACCTTACTTATCCCCATAACAAACGATCACGCACATGCGCACACACACCCTTCTTAATGTGGGCTCAGGCAAAATATCAGGTTCTGTGGGGCTCAATCTCAGAGTGTCAAAGCCACCTCTTATCGAGTCCTATCTAGGTCACCAGTTTGTTACACTCACCACACACTGTGTTTCGCTCATGTATCCCTCAAAGGACTGTGTGTTGACTCTTAATAGTAATAGGAAATGATCTTTATTGATTATAACACCATTATTAATATAATAACGATTACGTTGCAAACTAAAAATTAACACTATTAATCTGATAATTCATAGTGTAAATCTAAGTCAGTATCTTGTACTTAACTTAACTTGGAATGATCAAACATTATCACTCTAGGCCTTGACCTTGATCCATGTTGGTGATGGTTGTCTGGTCTTCCTTTCCCAGTTGTCCCAGGGACAACACCACTTATGATGGTTGGTCTCGAGTTACCACTTCCGAGGGCGCTGTTGCAGCAATTCTTTCAGCATGGTCGCTCAGTGATAAGCACGGCTGCCTCACAGCACCATGTGCCGGGTTCGATTCCAGCCTTGGGTGACTGTCTGTGTGGAGTTTGCACATTCTCCCCGTGTCTGCATGGGTTTTCTCCGGGTGCTCCGGTTTCTTCCCACAGTCCAAAGATGTGCAGGCTAAGTGGATTGGCTATGCTAAATTACCTATAGTGCAGGGATGTTTAGGTTAGGTGGGTTAGACATGAGAAATGCAGAGGTAACGGAGTGGGTCTGGTTGGGATGCTCTTCGGAGGGGCGGTGTGTACTTGTTAGACCAAAAGGCCTGTTTCCACACTGTACGGATTCTTTGATTCTATGAATTCTTATCGTTGGAAGCTTCCGCACTCCTTTGGGAGGGTCTTTGATTGCCACCAGTGGATCGATCAGGAATCAATTAGCCTGATTGATCAGACCCAATCAGACATTGCCAAGCAGATGGTGGGGTTGGTCTTTGCTCATCCATATCTGAAAGTGTCAGGGGCATGTAAATTAGGTAGCTTTACCAGGTAAGAATATGAGGCGGACCCTTTGTTCCAGAAACAGCTCAATGTTTCTTACTGCCTTGGAAAATAGGCATGGTCACTTGTGATTTGTGCTGTCTGCAGCTGCAGCCTGCCTGTCTGGGTCTGCAGCTTGTTTACTTTGCTAGCTTTGCACAAATTCTTTGGCCAATGTTTGGCTTGATTTTCCAGCATGCTTGGTGCATTATATGATTTTGCCATTTTGAGTGGCCTGTCTGGCTACAGTTACTATTCAGCAAGAGGGAAATCTACAAACATTTACTGTCAATGTCTATGCTGTGAATGTTCCTGGTTTGGTTCACTTGCAACAACACTCAAAAAGCTTGATACTTTCCAACAGAAACAGACTGCTCCAACATCCCTTATATATATACATATCTGCTTCCTCTACTGTGGTGCCATGGCTGCAGTGGTTCACTGGAACAAGTCAACAAGACTTCATTGACAGCATCTCACAAATCCATGGGCTCTACAATCTTAACAAAGTCTTTTGATTATTTTCTGCTTCTGACCTCTGTCATCACTGAACTGTGAAGACAAGAGAAGACCACTCTGGCATCAGACAAGGATATCTCCTTGCTCCTGTTTGTTTACGACAGAAATGGAATTGATTCTAATGAGGAGCACACATTGATGAAATAAGTCTTTATTGAAGACAACTCTCTCATCATCCCATATTTTCTAGATGTCGTTGCTCTGTTGTCACATTAATTACATTCTTCTGTCAGATCAGCAATCTTTTCAAAGGAAGCTGGTTGCCAATGTAAATCAACTGGAACAGCATGTGAGATGAAATTCTCAGTGATCTTCTGCTATGGTCCCAGAAAGCTAAGACAGATTTGGTTCCAAAACAGTCAAGTCGTCACAGAACAGAAGAATCTCCTCCACAATAAGATGCATCAACTTTTGAGAGCTAAGAATGTACAATCCAACAAGCAATAATCTGAAAAAGCATGTTACAATGATAAAACCAGACAAATCTAAATGTTTTTAAGAAAACTTCCAATATAAATGGGGGGTAAAGATGAATCTTCTCAAGACTGGAAAGACATGACACCAACTTAAACATGACAATCACTAGATATATATTTGTAAATCAATTTACTGCCAAAATGATCATAACTGCTACTTATGTTGGGGTCACTAGATCAGAAAATACTTCAATAGCAATTTTGACATGGATTCATTTTGCTTCTGCTGGTGATAGCTCAAAACCAGATTTATCTAATTAATCCTATTTTCCTGTTCTTTCCCCTTCTGTTTAGAAAATGTCACAATTAAAAACCTGATTTCAATTCAAAGAGGCAATCTTCTGAGCAAACTGTAAAGTAGTCAGCAAATCTGAGCCAAGTGTTGTGAAACTTGAAAAATTTTATCTCCCAAGTTTCAACAGCACACAGTCAGTTAAATTCTGAATCAGAAGATATTTTGTACAATGAACAACATCACCAGGAACTTAATGTTACCAACTCAGCTGAAGAAAATGCTGAACAAATCAGATCCCACAATGAGACTTGCCTTGTTAGATTGGAAGTTTTACTTTTGCAATATGTTTACAGTGGTGATCAGTCATATTCACAGGAGGCTGTTAATGTACTTTCAACAAAAGAATATCAAAATTTATTGCACACAAGAAAAAGAAATCATACTGAATAAGAACCATTTGGAATTGTCTTATTATAGACGAAGGGATTGAATCAGTTTAAGTTAGTTCAGAGTTTAATTTTCAGTCATGTTGTAAAAATAAATGGGAAATGGATGTATGAAGGCTGCACTATCACAGATGTGCTGGTGTTGGGAGAAACAAAAGACAATGCCTTTAATGACAGTGGGAAACAGCAAATAATAACAGACATTTGGACAGAGAGTGTGGGGATTGTAATACTAATGTTATAATGTTTTCTATAATTATTAGATTTATCTACAAACCCATCAGAGTGAGTTTTACACTTCACACTGAGAGGGCTGGCTCTCCTTAAACATGTATGAAGTCAATGATCATTCTTCCTTTCCTTGAAGAGCCCTTATTAACTTGTGAAGTGTTACTATTTCACAAATATAAGAAATAAAGTTTCTATCATTTTATCCTCAATAACAATGTTTGAGGTAGTCAAACCTCAGTCAATAGTCACACTATTTCCACTTTAAAGTTCCCTGTTCTGTAGACATGGGTATACTTGAATAACTTCTAGAAAATTGCCGTTTTCATTTGCTTTAATTGTCTTCAGTTAATGTCTCTTCCTGAAATAGACTGCTAACACAGGTCACTTATTTCTTAACATGGCATCATTAAATTCTTGCATTCTACAGCCTTGTAAGGTGTTTTTTACTCTGGCAATTTAAAGCCTTCTGTTTCTGGAACTTTTCTGTTACTAACTTCTAAAAGTCCACTGAGGACTTTTATTCTTCTGTCTTGACTACTTTCAGAAATGGCTACTTTGCACTGCTGATGTTACAAGACTTTTCTCTTTGTCAGGAACCAGCATACTGCCCTCTCTTACTGGATCGGTCTTTCTAAAAAAATCATCCTGTTGCTAAGGAAAAGCCTATTTTTGTTTCTTCCCTTCTACCCTCATTTTCTCCTTACTGAATTATTTTCCTCAAGTGTTTTAAGTCTTTTTAAAACATGTAAATACATTTCCAAACAATCTGTGAACACTCACAAAACTCAAGCAATTAAAGCAATTAAGATCCAACTTAAAATTATATATTGTTCTGCACATTTTACAACCCAGGTTTCCAAATAATAATATATCATGAAGTTTCATCACATGAGGGAAAGATCAAATAAGAAGGGAGACATGGGACCCTCATGATAGGAGAAGGAATAGAAGCACAGAGTGAGTGTAAACGAAATTTTTCTTGTGGACCCTGGATGAACACTCCCTTCCACATAAGTAAATTTATTCCATTATAATAAATTTCTTTATGTGAGCCTTTTCTATCCCTCATTCCTCTTACATAACAGGAAAATCATATCCACTTCCTGGTACTCAAGATAATTGTTGGTCCCAAATCTGCATCCCCACAGAAATATAATAGGACCTTAGTGGCAAAGTCCAATAAACAACATTTGTTGGAAACTAAATTGACATTATTTAAGACTCTACAGATGCAGTGCCATAGGTTTTACAATCCTGAAATGAGAGCCATAAATCATGTTGATACCCTCAAACCAAGTAGTGACTCCCACCGTTTCTATTCAGTTCATTTCCAGGGGAGACTGTAAGTGTAGATGTGCCGAGGTAATATCTCTGGACTGTTAATCTAGAGGACCAGGTTATTCTCCAGGGACATTTGTTCAAATCCCACCTAGGCAGCAGATGTTATGTTCAATTAATAAAAACTGAAATGAAAAGCAAATGCTAATTGTAGTTTTAAAAAATAAGCCATCTGGTTTACTAATGCCTTTTAAAGAAGGAAATCTGCCATCTTTATCTGATGTGGCCTACATGTAACTCAACATCCACAGGAACATGTTTGACTCTTGAATACCCTTTGAAACAGTCTGGGAAGTTACTCAGAGCAAGTAACTCAAGGGCAATTATGCATGGAAAGTAAGTGCAGTCTTGCCAGAAAAACAAGTTGCTGTGGCAAGATATAAGCTTAGAAAGTTCACAGTCAGCATTGCCTCAAATAGTGGGAATGCAGTCGTGACAACTAATTTTCACCATTTTGTTAGATATTGGTAGAGTAGTACAGGCATTTCAGGAAACTATGATGCCCCATGAATAATGGTGTAGGCAACTTACTCCACCATTTCCCAGCAATTTAAAGGTGGAGTTGACACTCCTTTTTACCAGCATGCCCTACTTTACCAATATGGTGGGCAACACACTATATTGGAGGATTAGTAAGCTATTTAACACATGAAAATGGGTCAAATTCATGTGTTTTTCATAAAAGTGTCACTGATTACACTAATATGGTTTAGAATTCCTCAGCAAACCTTTCAACCCGCACTAAAGCACATTAATAAAAGTAAATCAAATATTTGTGGATATTGAAATATTGTCCACATTATAACTTCAACTTACAGAACCTCTGAAGTTAGTCATAGAAGCAAGTATAGCTATTGATCTAACGAGCATTCAATGATTTATAGAATAAGTTGATTCAGCGACTAATGCTCATTACTGATACATTAAAAGGTCAAGCCATTTTTCAATGTGATATATAAGAGCTGTTATACCTTTTAGGAATTAATTTTCTACCTATGTTTCTTTGGTCTGACATTGCTTTTACAATATTAAAGGATTTTGCATTAGCTATGATATGTTAAGCGTTTTCTTTACTTCAAATGAAAGTGAAAATGCTGGATATGCACACCAGGACATCTAGCATCTGCAGAGGAATGATCAAAGTTACAGAGTCATTCAGCATGGAAACAGAACCTCCGGTCCAATACATCCATGACAACCAGGCTTCCCAAACTAAACTAGTCCCAACTGCTTGCATTTTGCACCTTTCCCTCTAAACCTTTCTTATTCATGTACCTGTCCAAATGTCTCTCAAATGTTGAAACTGTATCTGCATCTACACTTCATCTGGCAGTTCATTCTATATACTCACCACCCTCTGAAAAATTTGCCCCTCAAATCCCTTATAAATCTTTCCCCTCTCACCTTTAAAACTATACCATCTAGTTTTGAATTCCTTTACCCAAGAGAAAAGACCTTTGCTATTTACTTTATCCATATCCCTCATGATTTTATAAACATCTATAAAATCACCCCTCGACCTCCTATGCTCCAGGGAAAAATGTCCCAGCCTATCTAGCCTGCCCTGATAACTCAAATACTCCAGCCTTGGCACATCCTTGCAAATCTTTTCTGTACCCTTTCCAATTTAATAATACACTTGCTACAGCAGGGCGACGAGAACTGTATGCAGTACTCCAAAAGTGGCCTCACCAATGTCCCTGTACAGCAACATGACATCCTAACTCCTATACTCAATGGTCTGACCAATGAAGGTAAGTGTGCTAAATGTCTTCTTCACCACCCGACCTATCTGTGATACCACCTTCAAGGAACTATGTACCTGAGCCCCTAGATCTCTCTATTCAAAAACACTTCTTGGGACCCTATCACTAACTATCACTATCTATCACTAACTATCCTGCCCCCGTTTGTCATACCGAGATGTAACATCTCGCATTTATCCAAATTAAACTCCATCTGTCACTCCTCAGCCCATTGGCCCAGCTATTTAAGATCCCATTGTACTCTTAGGTAATGTTTTTCATCAACCATGATACCACCAATTTTGGTGTCATCTGTAAACTTATTAACCATGCTTCCACATTCTCATTCAAATGATTTCTATAAATGACAAATAACAGCGGACCCAGCACCGATCCCTGCAAAACACTACTGGCCACAGGCCTCCAGTCCAAAAAAACGACCCTCTACCACCACTCTATATCTCTTACCTTCAAGTCAATTTTGTATCTAAGTGGCTAGCTGTCCCTGGATCCCATGTGATCTAGCTTAAACCGGACTCAATGGGTGCTGGGGGCAAAGTCTCCTCTGGCTGGAACAGGGTAGCAGTTGTTGGAAGTCAATCATGTCAGCTCCAGGACACCCTCATCCGCCTAGCCGAACTCGTCCTCACCCTCAACAACTTTTCTTTCAATTCCTCCCACTTCCTACAAACAAAGGGTGTGGCCATGGGTACCCGCATGCGTCCAAGCGATGCCTGCCTCTTTGTAGGTTATGTGGAACAATCCCTCTTCCGTACCTACACTGGCCCTAAACCCCACCTCTTCCTCCGTTACATTGATGACTGCATCGGCGCCGCCTCGTGCTCCCACGAGGAGCTCGAACAGTTCATCCAATTCACCAACACTTTCCACCCCAACCTGAAGTTCACCTGGACCATCTCTAACACTTCTCTCTCCTTCCTGGACCTCTCTGTTTCCATCTCGGGCAACCACCTAGAGACAGATGTCCACTTCAAGCCCACTGACTCCCACAGCTACCTGGAATACACCTCCTCCCACCCACCCTCCTGCAAAAATGCCATCCCCTATTCCCAATTCCTTCGCCTCCGCCGCATCTGTTCCCAGGATGAGACATTCCAATCCCGCACATCTCAAATGTCCTCATTCTTCAAGGACCGCAACTTCCCCCCCACAGTGGTCGAGAACGCCCTCGACCGTGTCTCCCGCATTTCCCGGAACACATCCCTCACGCCCCGTCCCCGCAACAATAATCAAAAAAGAATCCCCCTCGTCCTCACATACCACCCCACCAACCTCCGGATCCAACGCATCATCCTCCGACACTTCCGCCATCTACAGTCAGACCCCACCACCAAAGACATCTTTCCCTCCCCACCCTTATCTGCCTTCCGGAGGGACCACTCCCTCCGCGACTCCCTTGTCCGCGCCACACTCCCCTCCAGCCCCACCACACCCGGCACTTTTCCTTGCAACCGCAGGAAGTGCTACACCTGCCCCCACACCTCCTCCCTCACCCCAATCCCAGGCCCCAAGAAGACATTCCACATCAGGCAGAGGTTCACCTGCACATCTGCCAATGTGGTATACTGCATCCGCTGTACCCGTTGTGGCTTCCTTTACATCGGGGAAACCAAGCGGAGGCTTGGGGACCACTTTGCAGAACACCTGCGCTCAGTTCGCAACAAACAACTGCACCTCCCAGTCGCGAACCATTTCAACTCCCCCCTCCCATTCCTCAGATGACATGTCCATCCTTGGCCTCCTACAATGCCACAGTGATGCCACCCGAAGGCTGCAGGAACAGCAAATCATATTCAGCCTGGGAACCCTGCAGCCTAATGGCATCAATGTGATGCCTCCCTACCCCCCTACCTACACTCACCTTTACTGGCTCCATCCCCGCCTCTTCGACTTGTCTGCCTCCTCTCCACCTATCCTCTCCTCTATCCATCCTCTATCCGCCTCCCCCTCTCTCCCTATTTATTTCAGAACCCTCTTCCCCTCCCCCATTTCTGATGAAGGGTTTAGGCCCGAAACGTCAAGTTTTCCTGCTCCTATGATGCTGCTTGACCTGCTGTGTTCGTCCAGCCCCGTGCTTGTTGTCTCGGATTCTCCAGCATCTGCAGTACCTTTTATCTCCAGGACATCCCTGCAGCAATTCCCCACAGTTATGTCCGAGAACCAACTATCTACAGCTGCTTCATCAATGACCGCCTCTCCATCATAAGGGCAGAAGTGGAGATATTCACCAATGATTGTACAATATTCAGCATCATTCATGACTCCTCAGATACTGAAATAGTCCATGTTCAAGTGCCGCAAGATCTGAACAATAACCAGACTTGGGCTGACAAATGGCAACTAAGGTTCACACCACACAAATGCCATAAATGAGCAGAATCTGTGGCATTGAGGGCCTCGCTTGTCAGCTGGAAAGCTGTGCCTTTTTCCAGCAAGATCCAAAACAAAAATCACATGTGAATCAGGCAACGGTAGGTCTTCATCTGGAATTAAGACCTCAGGGCTGGAAGACCCACCTAATGGGAGCTGCCAGTCACCCATTAGCCAGTAGCTTCCTTACTCAACAGCACCACAGAGGAGGTTGTGGCTGCTACTGGAAGGACATCACCTGGAGTGCTAGAATTTTGGAGAACAAGCTACAGGTAAGCAAGGGAGTGTGTATGGGGTGGTAACTGCTGGAAAGAGGGGCAGGGGCCATGGGTACTGAAGATCCAAAACCAGGCCAGAAATCACTGGACAAACTCAGCAGCATCTATGAGAAGGAAGCATAGTTAACATTTTTAGTCTGATGACTCTTCATCAGAATTAACCCCTTAGGCAGTCAATTAATAACTGCTCAATTGCTTAATCTACCATCTGCCTGATTATCTGCCTTCAAGGTAGTTACCTTGAGGTGAGGGTGGCTCCTTTTGCCTCACGCCAGGGATAGTTGGAAGTGCAGATGGAGGGCAGAGGAATGGCCATTGATCATCTCCCCCCACCCTTCCTTCTACCCTGATGATACCCATTTCCCTGTATCCCACAACCTGCTATAACCTCCTCACAAAAACCACTTATCTTTCTGCTGGTTCCAATCATCCTGATTGTGATTTATCCAGCAGGTTGGACCTTCCCCACTTTGCTGATGCTTACAATGCCTGCCAGCCTCGGATTGGCCAACTGCATCAGGCAGAACAGGACATCTTAGTTGTGGTATCTGATTGGTCAAGAAGCCCAGTGGTCAACACCTGAATGCCTGCTTGGCAGCATCTGGCGGGCTGTTTCATTGGTAAGGGTAGGGGTGTTGCATCCATAAAGACAGCTGCTCTCATGTCTTGACTGAAAATAGATAATCCTGCCCAAAGGTTTCATTTATCTCTCTCTCCACAGATGCTGCCGGATCTGCTGAGCATTTCAGGCATTTTCTGCTCTTTTTTTCAGATTTCTCTACTTGTAGCATTTTGGTTTTATTTAAACATATAGATTGGCACATGAAACTGAATGAAGTACTCTAAATTCAAATGGGCTCAGTGTGGGCAGTGATCCTGGCCAAAAATAATAATGGTCATTCTTAGAAACTTGATTTTGGATAGGTCCACGTGCACAGAGGGTAGGTTGGTCAATTGCAGAACTGGGAAGAAACTTATGAATAGCATGTTGAATGCGTTGTCATATATATGAACACATCATTTACGAAAAGGTACAGGCCATCTGACTCCTCAATCCTTCTCCACTATTCGGAGAGATTATGACCAATCTAATTGTGGCCTCAACTCTACTTTCTTGCATATCTTTCTCATTGAGGATTTTTAATGTCACCAGCAGATAATGCAATGCAGATATATTCCCATGTCAGGACTTACCATGGTACGGAATCTCATAGACACTGGTCTTTCTCTGACAGTTTGGGATAGCTGCAATGGCAGTCACATCCCTGACAGTGATGACATTTCCACTGTATGGTATTTAATTGTTCAGTGCTTGATTATGTATCTGATATCTGTTCTCTGCATATGATTGTTTAAGTTTGTTTGTGTGGATTGGAAAAGAGAAACAGAACTGCTTAAGAGCAGACATATAAAGCTTTGAACTAAACTCATTTACAGTCTTTTTAAAAATTCTTCATGAGACCCAGACGTGACTGGCTGAGCCAACATTCATTGGCCAGCATGGATGTCTCCTGAGAAGTTCATGGTGGAACTGCCTTGAAATGCTGCAGTCCATTTGCTGTAAGTATACCCACAATGTTGTTAGGGAGGAAGTTACAGGATCTTGACCAAGCAAAACTGAAGGAATAGCAATATATTTCCAAGTCTAGATGGTGACTTTCTTGGAGGAGAACTTGTACATGGTGGTGTTCCCATATATCGACTGCTCTTGCTCTTCCAGAATGTAATGGTCATGGGTTTCGAAGGTGCTACCTAAGGAACGTTGGTGCATTAATGCAATGCATCTTGTAGATGGTACACACAGTTGCTATTAAGAGTCAGTGGTAGAGGGAGTTAATGTTGGTGGAAGTGGTACTAGTCAAGTGGGCGGCTTTGTCCCTAATGGTGTCAAGCTTCTTGAGCGGTTGGAGATTCGCACCTTCCATAATTTTACTAATGTCCAAGTGTAGACTATTGTGGCAGTAACTGAAACGGACATTGGTGAGTAGTGCCAGTGTTGTCACTGTACTGGAACAGCTTGGCTAGGGGTGCGGCAAGTTCTGGAGCACACATTGTCAGTACTACAACTGGCATGGTGTCAGATCCCCAGCCTTTGCACTATCTAACATTTCCATAGCACATGAAGTGAATTGAATTGACTGAAGACTAGAATTTGTGATGCTGGGTCCTCTGCAACAGACAGAGTTGGATCATCTACTTGATACTTTCAGTTAGAGATTGTTGCTAATGCTTCAGCCTTGATGGCTAGTCTCCTCCATCATTGAGGATGGGGATAATTGTGGAGCCTCCTCCTCCAGTGAGTTGTTTAACAGTCCACTCCATTCACAAATGAATATTGCAAGACTGCAGAGGCTGAGATCTGATTGGTTGGCGTGGAATCACTTTGCTCTGTCTATCACTTGGCGCCTCTGCTATTTAACGCATGAAAAGTCCTGTTTTGTAGCTTCACCAGGATGACACCTCATTGCTAGGTATGAGTTGTACTGTTCCTGGCATGCCCTCCTGCTGTCTTCAGTAAACTAGGATTGATTCCCTGGCTTGGTGGTAATGGTACAGTGGGAGATGTAGCAGGCAATGAGGTTGATTACAGTTCTGATGCTGCTGAAAGCTTGGTGTCTTGAATTACTAGATCTGTTCAAAATCTGTCCATTTAGCATGTTAATAGGTCTACACAACATGATGGAGGGTATTCATCAGGCCACTCTTACCAATACAGTTATGGATAAAATCATCTACCACCAGCAGATGAGAAAGAGGTTGAGTATGTTTTCTATCTTGTTAATTCCCTCACCGCCTGCTTGCAGCAAATCCAGTCTAGCAGCTATGTCCTTTTAGGAGTCAACCAGTTCAGCCAGTAGGGTAGCTGCAAAGACATTTTTGGTAATGAGAGTTGAAGTCCCCCCACCCAGAGAATATTCCATACCCTTGTGACCTCCAGTGCATCCTCCATGTGTTATTCAACATATTGGAGCACTGAATCATGAGCTAAGTATGGAGATAAGGACTGTGAGGGTGGAGTAATGTTGGTGGAGGTTTCCTTGGTCATGATTGAACTGATGCCATGAGACTTGGAGTCTGGAGTCAATATTAAGGACTATGACGGAAACTCTTTCCAACTGCATATCTCTGCACTGCTACCTGTGCTGTGTCTGTCCTGTTGGTGGGTGGGATATATCCAGAGATGGTGACTATGTTGTCTGAAACATTGTGAGTAAGATACAATTCTGTGATAATAATGATGTCAGGCCATTACTTGACTAGTCTGCGAGACAGCTCTCCCAATTACTCGTCCCCAGATGTTGATAAGGAAGACTTTACAGGATTGACAGCACTGAGCCTGTCATGTTGTTTGCAGTCAATGTGAAGTGGTCCATCAAGTTTCATTCCTTTTTTGAGACTCTTTAATAGTTGATACAATTGAATTTCTTGCCATGCCATTTCAGTTGGCAGGCGAGTGTCAACCGTGTTGCTATAGTTCTGGAGCTATATATAAACCAAACCAGGTAGGTACAGCAGCTTACCTTCCTAAACGACCTCAGTTAACCAGAACGCTGCAGGCTAACCTTGCAATGGGCCTGATTCACATACACCCATCATCCCTGACTGGATGATGATCATGAACGTGAGCTGCTAATTGGCTAATACAAAAAAAAATTGCTGAAAGATATGAAATCCAGCCTTATGCTGCATGTGCATGGCACATCCTGACATTGTGAAAACGCCATTACAAATGCAAGGCTCTCTTCATTCTTTCCTCTCTCCCTTAAATATTTTAGGAGACCTTATGTCCCACAGGAGTGAAGGATTTCTGCCATGCTGTTCTGAACATTGGAAATTGCTTCACTTAAAAATTTATAAGAGTGAGCGGTCATGAAGTAAATAAGCTCTTCTCATTCATACCTTTGTGTATTCAAACATTATATTTAAGCTATTTGTGGCACACATAATTCGGCATTTTGCAAACACAGGTCAAATCAATGGCAGCACGCCTTCCATTTTTCACATTGATTTGGACATTGACTCTACATTTTGTCTTTTCTTTTTTCAAGTTTTAGAAGCTAAAGTGCTTTTTTACTAAAAAGAATTGTTTTCAACAAATATGTTCTGAAGTAACATGATGTTGACAGTTCATTCAGAAAAAATCATAACAGATTGTTTTGTGTACAAGTTAAAAATTCTAAGATCAGTATTAAAAGTTCTTACTCTCGATTCAGTGATAGCGCTTATGCCTCTGAATCAGTAGGGTGTATATTCATACCCTTGTCAGATGTTTGAGCATCTAAACTGGGTGAAATCTTTAGTGAGGTACTGAGGAAGTGCTACACTGTCTCACGACCAGATAAGGAGGGGAATCAGTTCTGCTCTTTTTAATTTGTCCTCAGTCAGTCACAACAATTTTTCTTAACACACAGCTATCACAATTCAATTGAACTGTATTAACCAGACCAAAATGAAGGAGCCAAACTATTAGTTTTTCTTGTGCTAAGAAAGAGGAATTATATTCCTCACTGACTCCAAAAATATAAGAAAAACACATCAAACTCACGCACACAAAAAATAGTTTAAAATGGAGCTTTTGTCTTATGGAGAGGAAGAATTAGCTATGCTTTGTAAAAAAAGTCCAGAGAGTCTATAAAATCAGATTAGACATTAGGAAGCATGCAGCAGGGGAATCATCGCTTGGTCCCCCAAAGCCTGTCCTCCACCTACAAAGCAGTAGTGTGATGGAACATTTCCCACTTGCCTAGGTTAGTGCATCTGCAACAACATTTCAAGAAGCTTGATACCATCTAAGAAACCTATTTGATTCGTATCACATCCATATTCAATCCCTCTACTGCTAATGCTCAGTAGCAATAGTGTTTACCATCAACAGGCTACACTGCAGAAATCCACCAATGCTACTCAGATAGCCCTTTCCAAATCCATGACCACTACCAGAACAATGGTGGTAGTCAGCTAGGAACATCACCATTTGCAAATTTGCACGAAGCCACTCACCACCTTTATTTGGAAATATATTGCTGTTCCTTCTGTGGCCGTGGGTCTAACTCCTGCAACACACTCCCTACTGGCATGGTGGGTGTACCTACAGCAAATAGACTGCAACTGTTTGACTAGGAATGGGTAAGAATATTGGTCCAGCCAGCAAGACACAGATGATATGAATGAAAATAAAATGGACATGTGGAAAGAAACTTGCAGCTTCTTCTTGTTACTAATTCATGTTTCTTTCTTTCTTTCTGTGCCTTGCAGCTCAAAGCAGCTGTTGAAATATGTGTATTCCTGAGTCTGCTAGATGTGTTTCATTTGTTCCATTTAGGTTCCCTGGACATGACATGGTCAGGTGATCATTGGAGTTGTTTTAGGTGAATTATTATTCTTTTCAAAAGTCACTACTTTATGAAGATTTCAAGTATTAAAATCAGATGACAGAAGTTGATCATCAATAATTCATGTTTAACATTACTGTAACAACTGTCAATGCCATCTTTCAAATCATAAGAGACATAGGAGCAGAAGTAGGCCATTCAGCCCATCAAGTATGCTTCTCCATTCAATGAGATCATGGCTAATCTAATGGACTTCAACTCCACATCCCTAACTTTACCCCCTAACACTTCATTTACTTACTGATTGAATCTGTCTATCTCAACTTTGAATATACTAAATGAACCAGACTCTAGTAAAGAATGGCACAGATTTACTACCATCTGAGAGATGAGATATTAAATTATGGTATTGTCTATCCTCTCCAGGCACATTTTAAAGAATACGCTGGAGCATTACATATGCATCATGAGGGTTCTTAAACGCTAGCTCATAACGGCTGTCAATGTTCTTAGAGGAAAGGTATGTGTCGGTGCCCTTGGAGCATTCCCTGAGATGTTGATGCCTGATGTCCAACATGGAGGTCATTTGGAGGGAGTAATGAGCTGAGGTTGCTAGGCACTGCTGTGGTTTCCCTGCTACTTGGATCATTTGGTAAGATAGAGTAAGCTGAATATAAATGAGGCAAGTTGGGCCATTGACCAGATGCTTAACAAGCAGTTATCAGTTATCCCTTTTTAATTGGCATTTTGCTACTGCCTAGTGAGAAACTCACCAGCGTGCATGTAAAAACCAGAAAAGATGTAGTAACATGCTCCTGACATTGAGACAGGCCTTGCTGAACTTTTCATCTAATTCTCAATGTCTCATTAATAGCCCATGTCATTCATACCCCTAAAAGATCCTGCCCATTAGTTTTTCTTATATCAGTATTACTCCTTATGTTTATCCATGGTGGATACCAGATGGTAGACAGTAGATACAATGGTGAATGCTGTAATATTTTCAGTTTGGTTTGGTGGAGGTATCAGGGAACTGATCTGCTGGGCAGAGAGCCAACAAGTCTCAATGTTGTCTCCACAGTGACAGCTCATCGGTATCATGCCACTTGGGCACTTGAACAGCCAGTGACAGGCCTTTCCTAGGATCTAAGACACTGGGAGAACAAATCCCACCTTGTGAGTCACAGAGCAGCAGGCCTTTCGAATGGCAGCACCACTGGGGAAACCATGGCTGCTGTCAGAATGACACCTCTGGGAGTACCCAGAATTGAGGAGTGACCCACAACACAGCTAAGTAATGGCCAGAGGAGTTTTACAGTTAGAAGTTAGCAGAAAAAAGTGATATAGGGAGACCAGCAACAAGGAAAAGGTGTTATCCCCTGCTTTCCAAAGTCTCGTGCCTTTATCAGGTACTGAACACTTTGGACAGAGGACTTCCAGCAACTCCCCCGGCCCCCCCCCAACCCCTCCAGGAGATCATAAGGAGTCCGTAGAGTTTTACTGATTCCTCATGTGACATGCCAATGGATTGATACCAGTGAAGGAGGGATCAGGCCTTTAAGTGGTCATTAACACTCAGCTAGTAGGGTGGAATGTCTAACCATGGGTCTTCCTGTCTTGAATTCATTTTGACAAAGGTGCGGAAACAATGAATGTCAGACATGCCACTATCCAACCTAGTTTAATGACTTTCCTGCCTCCAAACAAGCCTCGAAAGAGGCCAAAAATGTCACCTTTTATCTAATGCAAAGTAACTTCAAATTCAGAATTAATTTTATTTAGAATCTACAATAATGTCAAAAATAAGATATTCATCTCATTAATCTAGTTGCATTCCGGTTCAATGTACAGTGATGATGTGGCATTGTTCCAACATATTAAATCAGGCAGTCTCCTAACTAAGACGTTTAATAAGAAGTGAGAGTCTGATTATTGCTGCTTGGTCTATGATTGTAACATCAAACAAAAGTAGAAAGTTTTGATCAAATTGATATTATTAAGAAACTAACTATTAGAACAAATATATTTCAGGAAAGTCAGTACACGAAGACACATTTTAAATGGAAATACTTGCCTTCAATGTGACTAGAGCGTTAGTTTTTAAACAGTGGTCATCAGCAGAAGGACTCCAATGTAAAAACTTGAACATAGTCAAGTGAATAATATAGATTTTAATTGTAACACAGTATGTTACAATTATTCCACAAAATGTTGATGTGGGAAAGGTCATGCACATTTTAAATTTAAAACCTTCAACAAAGCAAGCTTCAGGGAAATGATGAGGGAGAATATGAAGCAAGCATTTTCTCAAATTAGCTAACTAGCTAACTAGTCCTGTGGATCAGGGCAGCAGTGGTGATTGTTCTACAGTAGCTAATGAACAACTACTTCCCTCAAGATCTGCAAAACATGTTCAACACTTCTTAGTGTTTGTTTCTATGTACAAGTCTAAAAAAAATTATTCCAATGTTATATGTTAAAAGAGGAGTTTTGATACGGTAACAATATACAGTTGGCACTGGCAGGAATAACTGTAACCAGAGGACCAGATGTAAGGTTAATGGCAAAAGAGCCAGCAAGCGAGGATGGGGTGGAGAAAGTTGGGGAAAGGCAGAAGGCAAGGAGCATTCTTTTTGTGTGGCAAGTTCTGATCTGAAATGTACTGCCCAAAAGGGTGTTGGAAGCAAATTCAATTATAATTTTCAAATGGGAATTAAATACAGGCTGAAACCTGGGTTCATCGTGCAACATCACCGCCTAGCGACAGAACAGCAACTGAATCACAGAATCACGACAGTGTGGAAACAGGCCCTTCGGCCCAACAAGTCCACACCGAACCTCAAAGCATCCCACCCAGAATCACCCCACTATAACGACCTAATCTATACATTCCTGAACACTATGGGCAATTTAGCATGGCCAATCCACCTAGCACGCACATCTCTGGACTGTGGGAGGAATACGGAGCACCCGGAGGAAACCCACGCAGATACAGGGAGAATGTGCAAACTCCACATAGACAGTCACTCGAGGGTGGAATCAAACTCCAGTCCCTGGCGCTGTGAGGCAGCAGTGCTAACCACTGAGCCACTGTGCCGTCCCACTAAGTCTGCCACAAAGATGGCTCTGCCTGCATATTTACACTGATACAAAGATTAGGTAACATTTTAAGTTTAGAAAACAATTCAAAAGGCATAAAACCTGTATTAAGTTATTTCAAATGAGTTTGAGTTCAAGAATATTGTAGTTTTGAAACACTAGTGGACAGAGTCAATACATGTGAAGCTGGAAAAGCACAGCAGGTCAGACAGCATCCGAGGGGCAGTAAAGCCAATGTCTTGGGCCCTGATAAAGGGTTACAGCCTGAAACGTTAACTTTCCTGCTTCTGGGATGCTATCTGACCTGCTGTGTTTTTCCAACTTCACATCTATTGACTCTGGCTTCCAGCATCTGCAGTCCTTACTGTCTGCAACACGAGTGGACAGTTTGGTTTGAGTACACATGCATTGTTCTGCACAGTTCATGCCTCGATATTCAAGGCAAAATGCTGGTGTCTGAACAGATTAGGGAACGTTATTAGGAATAATTCTGAACACTTCAACAATCTTAGTACTAACTTGTAGCTAATGCCATGAAAGTTATTTTTCTGCACTCTGTAGCTGTGGAAATGATGATCTGTTTTAATTTCTGCACATAGTGAGGAACTGCAGGACCACACACCATCATGGGCATGTCCACATTAACATCAGTAGGCTGTTATCATCACATGCAGCATGTTGATGTCATACACATGTGTGCAGATACATACTGACCACAGACACCCCATTGCAGCTGGCTGACATCACTGAGAACATCTATGCAAGTGCAGGCTCTGACCACTAAGGGTGATGCTGTGAACAGATACTTCATTGAAAATATAGTTGAAAAGAAACATCTTGCAGGGAAACAGAAGTGGCATCAGACTAAATGGATGGGTACAAAGTGCCGAAGGCCCTCCTTCTGTGTTATACGCTTCCATGGGACATTGTTTAAAATAATTTTACAAGTAAAAGTGCAGACGGTGGCTCAGTGATTAGCACTGCTGCCTCACAGTGCCAGGGACGCGGGTTTGATTCCACCCTCAGGTGACTGTCTGCGTGGAGTTTGCATTTTCTCCCTGTGTCTGCGTGGGTTTCCTCCGGGTGCTCCGGTTTCCTCCCACAGTCCAAAGATGGGCAGGCTTGGTGGATTGGCCGTGCTAAATTGCCCATAGTGTTCAGGGATATGTAAATTAGGTGAGCTATAGGGGATGAGTCTGGGTAGGTTGCTCTGATGGTCGGTGTGGACTTGTTGGGTTGAAGGGCCTGTTTCCACATTGTAGGGATTCTATGAAAAAAAGAAAATTAAATCTTTATTGTGTAGAATGATCACTTCAGTGTAAGGGTACATGAATACCTTAATATGCAATGTATGTGTGTTTGGTGTTACTCTCCCTGTGAATGGTGGACCACTACACTTTTCCTTCTCAAGTGAAGACCAAAGAAAGAAACACATGCAGAGGATTCTTGAGAAGTTTTCCAAAGAGCTATTTGATCCTGTGGTGATCACCTTGTTCTGAGTTCTTTAGACCCAGAGCCTAATTTGTGGTGTTCTATTTTATATGTAGGGCCTGTATATTTTGATGTGCTCTCCTATCGATTATCTGGAATTAAATGTTATCAAGAAACTGATGCTGATCTGAGAGCAAATCAGCTGTGGCAATGTCTCCTCCTATTCCTAAAATGAAGTTCAACTGCCTGGATATCACCATTCATCTCTGCAAATTATACTTATAGGAATTATCCCAAGCACTTTACTATCAACTGACTCACAACACTTGGTGATCACATTAACTTATGTTTGCATATATGTAATGAACATTTTATAAATCTTTGCCCAGAGTAACACTTTTTATTTTTGAAATAATTCTCAATGAAATGAAGCAACGTAAAAAGTCAATTGAGTGTATAATTCATGTAATAGATGTTAGGATGGTCAGATAAATCGTTCTTTTCTATTAAAGTTTTCAGAGCAAGACATCGAAGTCACCTAAACAAAATTAAACTGAAATCATTTGCTTGAGCAATATCATCATTTCATAATTGTTGAAAGTTAGATTTCAAATAAGTAAATTTGTGGTTCTAATATCCCGAACCTTGTGCAATATTGTCCTTTCTTTCATAAACATGGATTCAACAGTGGCTAGATATAAATCGTCATTGTAAAACAATCAAAAGATTGCAGAAAAATAGCATGCCATAATAGAATGAATAATGAGAAGTATTAGCATATTTGAACTGAAACATCAAAAGTTTTGTATTGGTGACAAAAATGGAACATGATTTCATGCTACAACTTGCCTAATAGAAAAGAACAGATGTCTGCAATGTAACTTGTCTTCATATCATTGTTTTGATTACAACATTGTATATTTAGAGATAGATATTGCAATTTTGAAGCAAAGATTATCGATAGAGAGCAGATTGACGTTATTGCACTCTGTCTGGCTTGATGACTTTAGCTATGTCGTTTGGGTCCTTGCAGGTTCCAAAGTTAGTGTTTGTTATTGAACCAATGATGGATTTTTCGCCGTCACACTTCAGACCATTTTCACAGGGACATTTGTAATAAACGTTATACAGGAGCTGAAAAAAAGACAGTTTTAATATTTCCTTAATTTCATAAATAGATTGAGCAAATTAGTGTTGCTAAGATTGGAAATTTTTTAAAAAAGTGTCAGTCAGGAATAGTTACGTGTCAATATTGTGTAGCCATTAATCAAATTGTATTCATCATTTCTGTCAGTAAAATACCATTATAGTAAATACGGCAAACATTGACAGCAAACAAACATATCTGCCATCCCTCCCCCTCCCTCAATTACTAATTTGAAATCCATTAATGACAATTGTAAAAATGTCTTTGGCACTGGCCATCTGCCAGGCTGAAGATACATAAGAAACAGTTGGCATAAAATTAAGCTCAAATATAGTAGATATCAATATGTAAATCAACTTAGAACCCTTAAAGAATTCGCTCCAAAAACAGGGATTGATTTCTATGCCAAATAAAAGAGTGAACCACCAGCATAATTGTGGGTTCTTACCATTTTTTTTGTTGTTCATCACTGGGGTCTACTTCCAACTTGCAACCTGGCCATATTAACTGTTTGACCCATTGCACATGGTTATAAGGTTCTGCTAAGTAAAACTTCCAGTTGTGGAATGAACAACTGAGGCTGACTACGAATGTGGCAAAACATATCTTGACTGAAGGTGGGGCAGCCGGCTTAAACCTATACACTGAGCATATGTAAAATCAAGATTTTTGGGAATGAAATGAAGAAGAAAATGGAATATATATGCTGGTTGACTTAAAAGTTGCCATGTGAATTTTTTTTTCAAAAGGAAAATAATAGTTTCCACATGCTTTATAAAAAGGCTTTAAAATAACTGCGGTGGGATGGCATGATGGCTCACGGTGCCAGGGTCCAATTCTTCTTGACTGGCTATCAGTGTGGTTTGCACATTCTCCATGTCTGTGAGGGTTTCTTCCTGGTGCACCAGCTTCCTCCCACAGTCCAGAGGTGTGGATTGGCCATGCCAAATTGTCCATACCATCTAGGGATGTGTAGGTTAGGTGGTATTAGCCATGGGGAACACAGGAATAGGATAGGAGATGTGTCTTGGTGAAATGTTCTTTGCAAAGTCGGTGTGGACTCCATGGGCCAAATAGCCTGCTTCCAAACTTTATGGACTGTATGATTTTATGATAATACTCATGACTTGGTGGTAGCACTAAAGCCTTTGAGTTAAAGAGTTGTGGTTCCAGTCTCACTTCAAATCTTTGAGGAGAAAATGAAGGCTGACATTCTAGTTCAGTAAAAAAGAATGCTGCATTGTCAGAGAGAGAAATTCAGAGGAGATGGTAAAATGATCCCCTCTCTGTGCTCTCAGGTGGAAATAAATAGTTATGTGGCATTGTTAAGAGCAAGCTCTCCCTGTTATCCTGGGAATATTTATCCCTTTATTATTAAAACAGATTAAACAGCCATTACGCAGTTGAGATACCATGCTTTGTGCAAATTGACAACTGCAATGCTTCCATTAGTTAATTCATCATAAAGCACTTTGGGACATTCGGAGGTCACAAAAGCTGTTCTAAAAACGCAAATTTTTTTAATGAATTGTAAATAAACGGGTAGAGGAAGATTAATCCATGCAAAAATGTTGCAGAAATTCAGATTAGAAATATTTATTTATACCATGGGCCGAATTTAACCAGAAATTGATGACGTGTCAAATTTAGCAAGTTTCATGAACAGTTTCTCCTCATGAATATAGTCTTCCCAAATATGCCTCATTACCTATGCACCACCTCGCCACATGCCCCATTCATCATATTCTCCAATTCATCAGGGCGGCATGGTGGCTCAGTGGTTAGCTCTGCAGCCTCACAGCGCCAGGGTCCCGGGTTTGATTCCAGCCCCAGGTGACTGTGTGGAGTTTGCACATTCTCCCCGTGTCTGTGTGGGTTTCCTCCCACAGTCCAAATATGTGCAGGCTAGGTGGATTGGCCATGCTGAATTGCCCATAGTGTTCAGGGGTGTGTGGGTTATAGGGGGATGGGTCTGGGTGGGATGTTCCAAGGGTCAGTGTGGACTTGTTGGGCCAAAGGGCCTGTTTCCACACTGTAGGGATTCTAAAAAAAAAAATCACAGTCAGAAGTACTCAGCACTGCCATATTTAAAGTCCATTGCATATCCTGTCAAGTGCTGGTAGTCCACAGCTGCCTTGCAGAGATTCCTCAGGTTTGTTGGACAAAGGGAAATTGAAATCCCACTTTTCTGACAAGAAGTTGGACGTCTTAATAGACATGTGTGTATATGGTTGCTACCCATGGAGTGTGACCAGAGGCATTGGTGGCTGGAGTACAAGATAGAGCTCTAGAGTTGTCAGGTTACCGCTCTGACTTTAAGGTTGAGAATTTTTGCCATGTAGTTTCTATCCAGTGGAGGGGAATAATGAGGGTGTTAATACATGCAAATAGACCATATTGACTCTTTGCAAGAAGTTCACCTCACCATTGCACACTTGATTGGAAAATGCAAGTTTTTGCTTTCAACTCAGGAATCTCATTGCTGCTGATCCCACATGAATTTCCCAACATTCTTGCCAATGCTGACATTGTTCAATGGGTGGGAAAATTCAACCCACTGTCTTAACATGCCGCACAAAAATTTCTTTGCAGAACAAATAACTTTTGGAGTATAATAATTGTTATGTAGGTGAATGGAGTTCCAAAGTAATAATGGACTGCAAAGCAGTCTCAGTACCAGAATGATGCAGTGAAAGGAATAAGCTATTCATATATGTTTAGATGCCCCAGGTAATGGTGGGCAAAATTGCTCATAATTTTGATATTGAAGTTAATTGGATACTTACATGGTTTGAGCATGCATCTCTTTCAGCACCTTTAGAAGCACACCTTGCAAGACTCAGTCCAGTCTCTCTCTGGCAACATCCACTCTTGCATTGAAAGCTTCCAACGCAGAGGTCACCATTATTCTTTAGAAAAATAAGACAAATTTTCGGAGTGTTAAGATCCATCAACAAAACTAACTGGGTGATTATGAGATATACCTTTGAAAAAAATATTTCTACCAGGTTCTTTCAACCATGCACTTTCATTCTGTGAAGAAATGCCTAAATAAAGACCACCATTACCTGCTTGGATTGCATGGAAAATCTACAAACTATGAGACATTTTTTGAGATATCATAAATAATTTCTGTACCACAATAAATGATTCAGCTTTCTTCTGAGATATTTTACTTATCAGATGTATTTTTGTCAGGCTTTTGTCTTTTGCTAAAACCACAGAACAGTTTTAAAATTTGTCACACTGATTTATTCAATAATAGAAACAAGAAAATGTCCTCTGAAACGCTTTGACGAATTTTGCTGAGTGTTCTCCCATTCCTATTCTATAAAATGAACAGAACAGCTGTGGATACCTCAGAAAACTTGCATCACTTTCAGAATTTCCATCAAATTTAGGACAGATAGCGGCATTCCAAGGAAATTCACCTCTAAAAGCATGGCACTAGATCAGTTATTACTCATGTAACCTCTTTCTTAACCTCATCACTGTTCACTGATGTTGTATTGCCTTGTATACATTTTGCATGACCTTACCAAGTTCAGAAACAATCCTCTTTCTGGAGCAGCTATTCCCACTGCAATGCAGCATGCCAGGAAGACCAAAGTTACCTTCATGTTGCACAGTTGTTGACAATTATTAGTGCAATGAAGGAATTTCAATTCTTGCTTTTATAGCTATCCAATAAACTATATACGCAAGTTAATCATTAAACTTGATCTTTTTATTCCCTGCAATTATTGCTTAATACTATTCATTATGGTTATCAGTGTGGGATTTTGACAGATGTCATGATTGTAAGCTGTCAGTCAAAGTTGACTGTTCCCCTTTGTTGTATTTTCACTACCTTCTTTGATTTCAAACAGATGTTCTGTAAAACTTTACTCACTTACAATGTTTAACATTCAGACTATGTTAGTTGCTATTATCAGTATTGCTTATTTGTAACTCCAAAATGCTTAGACATTGAAAAGCAAACAACTTGACGGACTTGATAAATTACTCATGGTAATGGATAATGTGGTTGGTCAAATCATAGTTTTGAGCAATTCAGTAGATTAAAAATGCACTCTGTTGGTGGATACATTGGCTAGAAAGGGGATGCATTAGATGAGATAAATTATCTCTTTTTGTGCTTTTCTTTCTATAAACTTGGTTAAATATGCTTACAATTCACAACAGCACCCTTGGGCCCAGAATATGGGAATACAAATCGGCAGGCTCTAAATTAACTCATTCAAAAAGCCACACAGTTTAACAGAGAGGTTTATATAGGCAACCTCTCCCCCTCCTGACTGCTACCACCCTCCCACTTGAAGAAATGCTTTTCTTTCAGTAAATTCCAACAATCATCCCATGAAACTTAATTACTTTGCTTTTATAGAATTTCCAATAAAACTGAATTACAATCCATAGTTGTACTTGATCCCTATAATTTGTTTCAACAGAATAAATTACTTTTCCAGTCTCATTGAGATGCTGGTGCTACTTGTTAATCCTGCATTTTATGCAAAATAAAATGCATATCAATTCACAAATTGTGCTAAAATAGTTCCCTATTTTTAATATTGACACTTTTCGACTTGGCATGTCAGATGTGGTTCAGTTGGTAACACTCTTATTTCTGAAACACAAAGTTCTAGGATCAAGCCTTACTCCAGAACTTGAGGAGGAAAAAACTCTCCAATATAGTATTGAGTTGGCATGAAACAATCGAAGGTGCTGTGTTTAAAATGGGACATTAGACTGAGGCCTTATCCATCTGTTTAGATGAATATAAATGATTCCATGGCGCAGTTTTGAAGAAGGGCATGACAGCTATTTCCCAGGATGTATCCCTCAAAAGTAATCACTTAAAAAGTGATCATCTGATCACTATCACATCGCTACATCTGAATGTTTGCTGAGCACATACTGGGAACCACATTTCTTATATTACACCAGTGACTAAACTTCAAAAAATACTTCATAGACTGTAATTGACACATCTGGTGATTGTGTAAATTGCTATGTAAGTGTAGGTCTAATAGGACTGGCAACAGCATAATAATAAACTTGTTTTGCTCTCCCTTGCTTTTACACTGTCCGCTGGAATCAGCCCTGCATCCTATCACAATGATTTCTGTTTAAAATATTTTCAAACAAGAATAAGTCGATTTTGGATAGTGTTATCTTTGACCAAGTCATTCTGTATCTTTACTCTTTGTGGTGCCAATACTCAGTTCAATAGTAATTTATTCCTGGGTAATAACAACAGCTGTTGACCACCTTCCTTGACTGAATTTATGTAAAATTCATCAAAGCACACAAAAGGTCAAATTGAAGGTGATTTTAAATTTGTTTGCTACAGGCTAATTCTTCTTTATCACTACTTGCAAAATGTTACAATAAAATCCAATTACTCAGTGATACTCTTACTAAGCTGCAGGTTAAATTATTCCATTCATTGCAAATCGACCCTTTAATTTCCCCATGTATTGAATGAACAATAATAAATGCCTGTCTACAAAATAAAAGCTCCTCCTATTTTTATGTTCCCAACTGCGACTGAGTTTTGTTTTAATGCTCCTTGTATGTCTAGCCAGTACGATGATATGGAATGATAGAGCTGGGAACTGTGCACATTTTATTATTGATTTTATAGTTCTAAGTCTGCATTGATGCTCTTAGCTTTATCCTTTGACACTTACACCTCTGCTCTCTATTTACACATGATAAGCAGTTTCATTAAGATAGCATATTTGCTCAACACTTGCAAATAATCATGAAAATGTGCTTCTGTAGTAACTATTAAATAAATAACTGCTGTTATGTTGGACTGCCCATAAACACCTTGAAAGACCAGTTATAAAAAATACAGATGAAACATTTCATAGTCTTCCATTAAGGCAAATTCAAATTGTTACTTGTTTATCAAGCTGCTCTCCCATAGAGGCAATAAATCGCGGAGTATATATGGTGATCTTGGGCATTCTATTGTTGCTCATAATGCACAAAGACAAATAAATGGCAGTGAGCTTGGCCTGAATTGGTGTCAGAACAAAATTGACTAGGTAGTTATCCGCTGATCCATCATTAGTGCTAGCTAGGCATATTTGACGAGGAAGCAGTTAATTCAATGTGAAAATTGCTGGTGAATTGTTGAACTATTGTTTCATTCTGCTGTCATTTATTTTGAATTTCCAATTCCTTTAACTACTTAAAAGCAGAATGGCAGAAAACAATTGAATGTGGAATTTGAGTAGTATAGAACTTCCCAGAAACCAGGGAGTTGATTTCATCTTGCTGACATTGTCTTTACAATTAAATATGAACCAGTAGGTGCGAAGCAGCATGTGAAATTGAACTACCAATATACCAAAAAATCTGATTCTCAGGTGGACCTTGACTTAGGTGGCATAAGCTCCTGTTAGTAACAATGAGGGTCAGACTCTTAAACAGGGTTTCTTGATTACCACCTAAGATCTACACTCCATACCTTTGTATCATCAATGCAAAACAAACTATGAATGTGATCTTGCATGTGGAAATCTAAATCCTTATGCAAATACATATATTCATAACTGCTTAATGAGATACTGTTCTTTAATCATGTGGTCACTCTGCCAATGAATTCTCCAAAAGACTTCCCTTGACTGACCATGACATGATTATTAGGTGGTGTGTGACGGTAGTGTCTATAAGGGTTGTGGCTTAATACTCCATTCTGATCCTAATCCCTTTGGCATATAATTTTGTGTGGGTGTTCCAAATTGCTAAAAGTTGAGTCATGACACTGCAATTAAACATTGAGTTAGAGCAGAGCATTTGGGGTCAGAAATTCACGAGGGTGGATTAACCTTAAGTCATGCCCTTTATGATACAGATTTGAGTCTCCCCTGGAGAGCTGATGTTAGTTGCCAGCTGTAGATGCCACAGCCTTAAGAGAGACACCTCCTGCATCAAGACCATTTAGGCTGTTGTCACTTGCAGCAACTTCCAGAGTTAATTCCAGGGGTTGAGTCCAGTATGCCCTTTGCAGGAGCTAACTGAAAATCTGCCCGTAATTCAACAAAGCCATCTCACACTGAGTTGTTCGCTTCCCTTCTTAATCAAGGCTAACAGTGGCACTGACTTCCCACAAAAATCCTCAATCATTCTCGGAGAGGTGCCGCTCATTGGGAAACAAGTGTAGTGTATTGAATGGTTTATAATTTTATAAAGAGATTTTTTTTGGAAGAAGAGATGAAAAACAACAGAAATAAATGAAAGTCAGAGCCAATATAATAAAGTAATATAAGTAAGCAAAGTAGGGTAAGAAATATAACATTAACACAAGGGAAGTAAGTTTATAGTATTCTTATATAACCATAATATTTTTTATAAACAAAGGGAGTATCTAAGAGGCTGAAAGGTAGTTAAGGCAGCAAAGCTCACACCTATGAGATGCTCCTCCTGTGCTATGTGACAAATCATGGAAGTTTCAGTTGTTCCTGGTAGCCATCTGTGCAGGAAGTGTGTCCAGCTGCAGTTACAGGCAAATCACATTTCAGAGATGGAGTTGCAGGTGAATTCACTGTAGATCATTTGCAAAGCTGAGTATATCGTGGACAGTTCATTCACTGAAGTGATCACACTGCAGATGAAGATTGAAAGGCCAGAAAAGGCATAGGTGACCACTAGGCACAGTAGAGCAAGGCAGATAGTGCAGGAGTCCCCTGTGACCAGCCCCGTTTCTAACAGATATACTAGTTTAGGATGATTGGTAGGATGATTGTGATAGGGGATAAGTGATTGTGAAAGAGACACACAATTCTGTAGCTATAAAAGAGATTTCAGGATGATATGTTGTCTCTTTGGTGCTGGGGACTGGGATGTCACCAAATGGCTGCAGAGCATTGTGAAAGGGGAGGGCAAACAGATCATGGTACATATTGGTATGAACTACATAGATAGAAAAAGGGATGAGGTCCTGCAAGCAGAGCTTAGAAAACTGGCAAGTAGATTAAAAAACAGAACCCAAAAGGTGGCAATCTCTGAATTATTTCCAGTGTTACATGCTAATGAGTATAGAAGTAAGCAGTTAGTCCAGTTCAATATGGGGCTGGAAAGATGGTGTACGAGGCAGGGCTTTAGATTTCTGGGATATTGGGATCATTTCTTGGGGGCAGTGGGACCTGTACAAGGCTGACAGGTTGCACCTGAACTAGAATGGAACCAGCATCCTTGCTTGTGCTGTCAGGCAGGGTTTATACTAAATTGGCAGGAGGGTGACATCCAGATAGAAGGTTGAGCAGGGGTAGATGAACAGCCAAAATTAGAAGAGACAGCAAGGGTGTCAAGATGGCATAGAAATTATAGGTCAGTTGAGACACAAGGGAATTTGGTAAAGCTAAAATAGTATTTATTTTACTGCATGGATTCTGACAAACAAGGCAGATGAGTTCAGTGCACAAATTAAAACATGATTTAATTGCTATCACTGAGACATAGTTGAGAGAGGAATGAGACTGACAGCTCAGTATTCCAGAATATAGGATCTTCAAGCAAGACAAGGAAGGAGGTAAAGGAGGAAGTTTTGTTGCAAATCGATCAGGAAATCAATTAGACCAGTAAGGAGGGATGATATCTTAGAAGGATCCTCAAACAGCCATAGAGGTAGAACATAAAAACCAAGAAGGAGTAATCACATTGCTGGGAGTGTACTATAAGCCCCTTAAACAGTCTGAAGAAAAAGAAGAGCAAGATGTGTCAACAAATTTAAAAGTATAAAAAAAATAGGGTAGTGATAGTAGGGGATGTCAATTTCCCCAACCTTAAATGGGTAGTCATAGTACAAAAAGTTTGGAGGGAAAGCAGTTCTTAAAATGCATCCAGGAGAACATTTTTGAGCTAATAACTAGAAACTCAATGATAGAGGGTGGTATTGGACTTAATTTTAGGCCATGAAGTTGGGCAAGTGGTTGAAATGCAGGGAAGCATTTTGCAGACAGCGATCATAACTCCAACAGATTAAGATTGTTATGGGAAAGGACAAGGTTGTGCCTAAAATCAAAGTTCTGAAGTGGGGGGAGAACCAATTTTAATAATGTCAGATATGATTTGGCCAGAGTAGACTGGGAGCAAATATTTTTGGGTAAATCTGTGTCAGAACAGTAGGACACATCCAAGAAGGGAATGGTGGGAGTACAGGGCCAACATGTTCCAATAAAGATAAAAGCCAGACCAAACAAATCCAACAAACAATAGACACAGGGGTATACAAGATTTGATAAAGAGAAAAAGGGGAAATTTATGGCAGATACTAAGGGCTCAAAATAGCAGAGGCCCTTATGGAATACTGAATATGTAATGGGGAACTTAAAATGTAAATTAGGAGAGCAAAAAGGATGCAAAGGGTTTACAGAATCACTGGGTGGCACAACACAGAAGGAGGACATTCTCCTGCTTTTTCCGCATCTCTTGTATGTTATTTAAATAGAATCAACCAACCATCCTATCCAACGTCCTCCTGAATGTCTTTAACCTCACTTCACCACACTTTCAGGCAATACATTCCAAACACAAACCACTCATTGTGTAAAAATGTCATTTCTCTTCACATTTGCTTCCTTTGCAAATCACTTTACATCTGTGCCCGCTCCTTGATCCTTTCTCAAGCTGGAACAGTTTCTTCATACCTACTCTATCAAGCTTCCTGACAATTATGGAAACTTCTATCAGATCTCCTCTTAGTCTTTTTCTCTCCAAAGGAGAATAGCCTCAAGCTCTTAAGTCTATCTTAAACTGAACAGTCCCATCTTTGGTTTCATGGTCACCATCACTGAGACTAGCTTTCAATTCCATAATTATTAATTAATTATTTTTTCAAAAGTTGAACCTGTGCACTAGTGGATTGAATCCATATCACCAGAGCATTGCCCAGGCCACGAGATTACTAGCCTAAGCACTGATGATGCTACCTCGCAGGGTGGCAAAACATTTGCAACCAAACTCACCAGCTCGGTGATCATGTCTGCAACCACATTAACGTGAGGTCAATATTTCCCCACCCATCTATTCAGAGATCAGCGCTCTGACCAGACCTCTAAGGGTTTGAACAGTGCCCCAGCTGCTGAGTGACCCGTGAAAATCTCTAGTTTGCAGGGATCTCCATTAGACCATGCAGATTTTACAGGACAAGAAAAGTAAGCAACTGTGTGGGAAGTTCCCTTGTGTACCTGTTAGCTCTTTTCCTACCCTTCCACCTAAATATCCTCACAGGGCTCAACAACTTATATCAAATTTGTGTGGACATAGTTTGTAGACAGGAATGGCCCTGTTAATTCCAATTCCCTGCAATGGCTGCAAATTTGAAATGGAGGAACGGGGATTTTAATCAGTTGCCTGATGCTGGCAATCTTTGCCAGAAGTTCACAGAAAACTTTTCAGTTTATAATCTTTGCTGCTTTGATATTTATGAATAAAACCTGCCCCTCAAACAGACTGCAACTGCTCAAAAACCAATTCTGGTAGTCATGTCAACTGATATTCATAAGTTCAGTGTGTACTGTGGTAACACTCTCAATAGTCAAAGAATTCAAAGGAATTCATTTCCAAGTCAACAGGTCTCTAAAGACTTAGAGGTTTAAAAGAAGTGGCTAATGAGGTAGTAGATGTCTTGGTGTTCATTTTCCAAAATTAATTGATTCTAGAAAGCTTCCATCAGACTGGAAAGTAGCAAATAAAGCCTTTCTCTTCAAGGTGGGAGGGAGTCAATAAAGAGAAAAGTATAGGCCAATTAGTTTGATGTGGGTCCTGTGGAACGTGTTAGAATTGATCATTAAGGAGCTTATAGCTGCCCACAGAAAAACTCAAGGTAATGAATAAGATTGAACATGATTTTATGAAGGGGAAATCACATTTGACCATTTTTTTGAATCCTTTGAAGAAATAACATGTGCTGTGCATAAAAGATTCGATATACTGTGCTTGGACTTTGATAAGGCAATTTGACAAGGTGTGAGACAAAAGATTATTGCACAAGTTAGGAGGTCATGGAGTAGGGTAGGTCTACTAGCGTGGATAGAAAATTGGCTGACCTGCAGATGTTGTATAAATGGGTCAGTTTTATGATTGTCAAGATGTGACTAATGAGTCCTGCAAAGGGTTCGTGCTGGAGACCCAAACTTTTACAGTTTATATCAAATACTTAGCTGAAGGGAGCGAAATGAGGAGGTGCTAGGGCTGGACTGAGGTGGACAAGATCAGAAGTCACATAATTCAATGTTATAGTCCCCTGACTTCATCTGATGATGGAGCAGGACTCCAAAAGCTTGTGATTTCAAGTAAACCTGTTGGATTATAACCTGATATCATGTGACATCTGACCTTGAAGAGAGCAAAGGCATGGTAGCTAACTTTGCAGGTGACACAAAGATACACAGGAAAATATGCTTTGAAGAGGTGTTATCCATAATCAGTCTACAAACTTGTTAAGTGAGTAGGCAGAAATCGAGTATTATGTAGAGAAAGGTGAAGTAATCCACAAAAGATGATGATTCCTGTGTTGGCACTTAGAAGGATGGAATCGAGTGACAGTGCATCTGCAGAAGGATCTTGTCCTGAAGAAACTGAAACACAAAAATGGAAAGAGAGACAACAGTCAACACAAACAATGACTGGGACAATTAGCAATAACAATAGAATACCAGCAAAATGCACCACTGTTCTGCTGAGTTTGTCAGCGAGTGGAGTAAGAGGAAAAAAAAGTAAAGATGCCTAAACATGCTGCCTAGCCACCCCCAATGGTTTCTCTTTGACAATCATAAATTCCTGTCAGAGCTAACGTTTCAGGTTGAGTGACCCTTCCTCAGAATAAGCGTCACTCAACCCAAAACATTAACTCTGATTTCTCTCCATAGATGCTGCCAGACCCACTGAGCTTTTCCAGCAATCTCTATTTTTGCTTCTGATTTACAGCATCTGCAGTTCTTTCGATTTTTATAAATTCCTGCCATCTGTTTTGTGCAAACAATCCCTCCTAGTGAGTGACTACACAGGCAGAACATCACATGAATTAGAAACGCAAATCTCAAAATTGAAAACTGTGGGATCATTCATTACACCCTTTTCCTGCCTCGATTGTGCTCCAAACAGAAATTCACATTAATTGTTGTGTGACTTGGCCATTCTAACTGGTCAACTTCCTACATTCCACCCTTTGTGAATTAAAGGTCATTCAAAATGCTACTGTTAGCCAGAATTCTTCTTTTATTTTAAAAGAGTCAATTTCATCACTCCTCAATCTTCTGAACTCAAAGATGACAAAAAAAAAAGCACTGCTGTGTCCATATGACTCTTTGAATTGCTGGTTTTGCTCTGGTGAATCTGTACAGCTCTTCATCCAAGGTCAATCTATCCTTCTTAATCAAAGTTTGACATCCACAATTGGATGCATTAGTCCAAATGGGATTTGAAGACAGAGGGCATTCCTACAAAATATGAAGAATTGTTATAAATATTCTATTAAATTGCATGCCTCTGCTCAAATACAACCCTTCAAATGTATTACTCATTGAATTCTGCTTAGTTGATTTTTTTTAAATTCAAGTTACTCCTACACATTTGGGGAGTGATTTGTTTAATAAGTTCAGTGCGTTGTGAGAAACTACTTTCTCCACAGAAAATCTTGAATAAGTTTGAGAAATGCTACCAATTTTGGTTCTCATTTTTCTTCCAACATAAGGAGAGAAATTTGAGAGTAGATGAGCGTGTGGATTTAGCTGTCAATCATGGTGAAATCCAAGAAAAATTTGAACATGTCAGTGGCTGGCTCTAAATTCCAATTTCTGTATTTAATTCTAGTTGGTTAAGCAGCATTGCAAGGAGCAAGCAAGTCAACATTTTGGACCAAAACTCCTCATCAGGACTGGGGAGGCAGAAGGGACCCCAGAAATAAATGGAGGGAAGTGGTTTGCAGCTGGACGGAGAGTAGGTGGGATGGAGATAGGTGGATGCTGGTAGAGAGTAATTGTGGTTGGTCAGTGGGAAGGGTGGAGCGGATAGGTGAGTAGGAAGATGAAAAGGATGGGAGTGGAGGGATTTTGAAGCTGGTGATGCAGGTAGGGGTTATTGTGGTTGGTCAGTGAAAAAAGGCGGAGCAGATAGGTGAATCAGAAGAATGCAGGTTGGGGGAGGGCAGATTTTGAAGCTGGTGAGGTCAATATTCAGGTTGGTGGGCTGTAAACTCCCAAGATGAAATATATGAGGTGTTCTTCCTCCAGTATATGTTTGGCCTTACTCTGAAAGTGGAGGAGGCCAAGGATGGACATGTCGCCAGGGGAGTGGGAGGGGGAGTTAAAGTGGATCGCAACCAGGAGGTCAGCTTGGTTGGTGCATGCAGATTCTCCACAAACTGGTCCCCCAGTCTGTGTTGGTCTCACTGATATAGAGGTGGCCACATGGGAACAACAGATACAGTAGATAAGGTTAGAGTAAGTGCAGGTGAATCTCTGCTGGATTTGAAAGGATTGTTTGGGGCCTCGCATTGAGGTGAGAGGTGTAGCACCTCCTATCGTTGTAGGGAATGTACTGGATGTGGTGGAGGAGTTGGTTGTGACATGTTCTACTGTAGGATTTCCCAGATATCCTCCTATTCTATAGACCATAATAACCTCTTCTATTATTAAGGATGCCCTCAACCGCATCTCCCCTATTTCCTGTGCTTCTGCCCTCAAACTCTCTACCCCCAACAACAATAAGGATAGAGTCCCCTTGGTCCTCACATACCACCCTACCAACCTCTGAATCCAATGCATCATCCTCCGACATTTCCGCCACCTACAATCAGTCCCCACCACCAAAAAGATATTTCCCTCCGCACCCTGTCCACTTTCCGCAGGGACCATTCACTCTGCAACTCTTTTGTCAGCTGTACACTCCCCACTAATTTCTCCCCCACCCCCACTACCTTTCCCTGCAACTGCAGGAGGTGCTATACCAGCCCTTACACTCCCTCTCTCACCTCCATCTGATGCCCTAAACAATCCTTCCAAATTCAGCAGAGACTCACCTGCACTTCGTCTAACCTTGTCCACTGCATCCGTTGCTCCCGATATGGTTTCCTCTGTATTAGGGAGACCAAACAGAGACTTGGGTATCGGTTTGCAGAGCATCTGCGCTCTGTCAATAAATGTGGAGCCGTTCAGAATCTAGCTAGATAAATACTGAGTCATATGTTTTCTTGGAAATAATGTTTTGAGATTACTTTTACAAATTATTATCCAACTTCTAAATTCTTTTTGAAGAACTGAAACCAAAACCCATCTGCCTCTATTTTTAAAAGTACAAATTCCCAAATGATAATATGTATTGGAGACCTTTATCATATTTTAATGTGGATTGTTCAGAAAAAAATCTTAACCCCCATGTTTATTGTGAATTCATGCTTATAATTTGTAAATGTGAACAAAAGATGGACCTCTCAACATGTTTCAATGTTAGTATGTACAATAAAGTGAAGAACCTGAGATGTAATGAAGATATGGAAGTTAGTTAAAATGCAACATGCTAATATTTAACATTTATGCAATACAATACAATATAGCACAGGAACAGGCCTTTCAGCCCACCAAGCCTGCACCAATTTCTAATCCTTAGTTAGACTCACTACTCATTGCCAACACTTGGTTTCTATCTCTCTGATTGCCTCCTGTTCATGTGTCTATCAAGATATGCCTTAAATGTTGCTAATGTGTCTGCTTCCACCACATCTACTGGCAGTGCATTCCAGGCATCCATCAATCTCTGTGTGAAACATTTTCCCTGCACTTCTCCCCTTAACCTTTCCCTTATCACCTTAAACCTATGCCATCTTCCAGTTGACCTTTCCACCCTGGGAAGAAGCCTCTGACTACCCACACTATCTTGGGCTGTCAAATTTTGTAGAGCTCTGTTGGGTTGCTCCTAAGTGTCCGCCTTTCCGGTGAAAACAACCCAAATTTATCCAACCTCTCCTCAAATCTAAAACCCTCCAGAGCAGGCAACATCCTCGTAAACCTTCTCTGCATCCTCTCCAAAGCATTTACGTCCTTCTGGTAGTGTAGCAACCAGAACTGCATGTAATATTCCAAATGTCACCTAACTAAAGTTTGTTACAGCTGTAACATAATTTGCCAAATTTTACATTCAATACCCTAGCTGATAAAGGCAAGCATGCTGTGAATTAATATTTACTTGTGTAAAAGGTGACATGTTTCCCTGCCAGGTAAATGGAATACACAATTCACATCACTCTGTCATAACAATTGTTCTTCAACTTCAATATCAGACTAGTACCTTTAATGTACTGCCACGATACATTTACATTCTTGGGCAAGTTTGACTGAAATTATAAATTAATGCTTAGGCTAACTTTGATACTTTTAATGTCGATACTTCCAAAGCTCATATCATGTAATATTGTTAAAGCCAGCTGACAAAAAAACACTTTCACTCCATTTGTCTGGGTTAGATTTGAACACAGGTTATAAAGGTCAAAAGGAAATATCCAATCCACTTAGTTATTGTATTCCCCAGCATTTAACTTCAAAGCAATCAGAAACTTAAGGTTGTCAAGGAACCTTATCTAACATTAGCAAAGAAAAACCCTCAACTCATGGCATGCTTTCTACCTCTAGAATTCTTTGAATTCTCCAAGTTTGCCCAACATTTATCAGTAAGCAAAAAGAGACACATGAGGCTTCTCCATTCCCATTGAATATAAATTTCCTTGTGGTCTTTGAAGAACGTGTCCGCCTTTTGCTAAAATGAGAGTACCTGTTAAAATCACAGGGCTGTCACTAGGGTTTCAGCAGAGTGTAGAGAATAAATGCACAAAATGTTTCTAAAACACCACTTGTATGTGATTTTGGTAAAATGAAAAAGCACGAAGTGAGAGAGTGCAATGTGAATTTTTCGTACTACTTCCGCTCAATCAGGAGATTGAGGGGGGACCTGATTGAGGTCTTCAAAGTCATGAAGGGTATAGACAGGGTTGATAGAGATAAGCTTTTTCCCAGGGTGAGGGATTCAATAACGAGGGGTCACGCGTTCAAGGTGAGAGGAGAAAAGTTTAAGGGGGATACACGCGGGAAGTACTTTACACAGAGGGTGGTAGGTGCCTGGAACGCGTTGCCAGCAGAGGTAGTAGAGGCAGGCACGGTAGATTCATTTAAGGTGCGTCTGGACAGATGCATGAGTAGGTGGGGAGCAGAGGGATACAGATCCTTAGGAAATGGGCGATAGGTTTAGACAGTGGATTTGGATCGGCACAGGCTTGGAGGGCCGAAGGGCCTGTTCCTGGGCTGTAAGTTTTCTTTGTTCTTTGTTCTTAAACTGTGAAAAACACCCAATTAGATTAAGCTATTGAGATGCCGCACGCTAGTCAGCCCTTAAGCAAGATCTTGAGATTGGATTCATGTTTTAATGAAACATGTGGTCTTTATTACTTGTTGAACCTTGAAGCTAAAAGCATTTAAAGCAAAAAAGAAAGCTATTTTTCCATGCCAATAAAGAAAACTGTTCTTTTCTGCTTCCAATGTTATTTTTGCTTTGCAAAATCATTTGACATTTCTGAGGAATACTGCTTTTCTCAATTTATGTGATAGGTAGGAAAAGAACCAAAATGGGTATTTTGCTAAACTCTTGTTATATGAGGTAATTGGTGCTTGAGGATTATGAATATTTAATCCAACTGAAGTCTACTCTTATACTCCTGGCTGCCTTAGATGGTACATGCTTATTTTCAATTGAACTCAGATAAATGTATGCATGGTGTTTACATTACTAGATGAGTAATCCAGGGGTAGGGACAAGAGTTCACTCCACCATGGGACCTAGAAACTATAAAGTCACTCCATGAAATCAATCTGAATAAAATGTTTTCAATCATGGTGGCAATAAAACTACTGGATCATTGTGAAACAAACATCTGGTTCGCAAATCTCCTATAAATCTGCTCTCCTTATTCTATTTGGCCTATGTGTGTTTTTATATCCACAACAATGTGAGTGGCTTCTTATAGCTCCTTGGAATGGACTCACAGGCCAATCAATTGGAATTATGAAAGCAGCTCGCTCTTGTCTTCCCAGGGACAACTACAGAAAGGCAATAAAGTGAAGGCAATAAGGGCAAATAAAGTGAAGGCAATAAAGGCAAATACGTTTCCTGATTGGAAATGTTAAAAATCAACATTTGCAATGTGTTATTTGCCTGCTTAGGCAGCTCCATCAAGATCAGTTAAAATTGATTCTGGAAATTATTTTCTTGTATCATTGTAAAGTGTGGCTCAAAAACTGGCAGATCGAAAATGCAGTTCGTAGCAATTAACAAGTTAGGCATGTAATATGGCACTAGTCCCTAACATCGCTTGAAATGGTAAACTAAGATTTAATTTAGTCACGGATCCAATAGCTCACTTGATTACATTATCAAAATGGCTCACATTATCTGTCCCAGTTGTATTTGTCTGGATAACATCAGAAAACATTGGCAGCTACACTGTTCGGTTTCTGCCAAATACGTTCGTGGGAAATTGTTTGATGCAGCAGGTGAATAACAGCTGGTAATCAGCCAGGTATTTCACAAATGATTTGACCTTGAAGCATTGTAAAAAAAAATTTTGTTGAACCAATACCTGACAAAAATATGATAACACACGTCACTGAGTTTGCATTTTTTCATGGTTATGGACCTCACAAGGAAAAAAAAGGTCACAGCAGAGAAAAAGCACACCTCTCTATGGCTTATATCTTGCAATGGACAACAGTAGTTTTGTGAAATAAGTTATTTCTGAAATTACTTACCCGATTACAACTACAAAGCATACCTCTTTTAAAATGGGGAAATATAGCCACATTACACTTCAGATTGAGCCAGTGCCTCCGGCACAGAAAGGAAAAATCATTGTACCACATTTCCGAATAATTCAGTAGTTGATCCAGGGACATTGACCATTTGTCATGGAACGTAGGTAATTTCTTACAGTGAATCGTGGGTTCATGATACCAGAATGAAGAGGTATTCTTTACTGGTCTCCAACCATTAGAGGTCTGTCTTCTCTAACCTGTAGCATGAATGTAGGTTTTCTCTAGAATAGAAGGACAAATGAAATGCTACATTGCAGAGGTTGAGCCCCAGCTTTCAGACACCTCCTCCTATCTCCCCCCCGGACCACGATGCCACCATGGAACACCGGGCCATTGTGTCCACAATGGCCACTGAACTCATTTCATCTGTGATCTCACCCTCACTGCCTCCAAGTTCATAGTGCCCCAAACATGCACAGTCCACTTCTATCTTTTTATCTCCTTTCCAAAATTCACAAACAAGACTGCCTCCGCAGACCCATTGTTTCTGTTTGCTCCTGCCCCACAGAACTCACCTCTTCCTACCTCAATGCAATTTTTCTCCCCTTGTCTAGATCCTCTCCACTTACATTCATGATTCTGCTCATGCTTTATATCAATTTCAGAATTTCCAGTTTGTGGGTTCCAGCTGATTCCTGTTTACCATGGATATGCAATCCCTTTACATGTCCATCCTCCATCAGGAAGATCTCAGGGCTGTCCTCAAAAAAAGGCCTGAACCATCCCCATCCTCCACCACCTCATCCTCACCCTCAATAACTTCTCTTTTAACTCCTCCCACTTTTTTCAGGTCAAAGGTGTGGCAATAGGTACCTGAATGGGCTCCAGTTAAGTCTGTCTCTTTGTGAGGTATGTGGAATATTCTTTCTTCCAGTCCTATTCCGGCCCCTTTTTACAACTATTTTCTCTGGTACATCAATGACATTATCAGTGCTGCTTCCCTCTCTCATCTAGAATTGGAAAAATTTATCAATTTCACTTCCAACTTCCATCCTGTTCTTACATTTACTTTGTCCATCTCTGAAATCTCTGTTTCCAAATCTTGGGATCGGCTGGCTATCAATATTCAGTATAAACCCACCAACTCTCATAGATATCTTGACAATACTTCCTTACACCTGTTTCCCGTAAAGACTCCACTCTTTTCTTCCGGTTCCTCCATCTCTGCTGTATCTGTTCCGATGAGGCAGGTGCCTCCAAAATGTCCACCTTGTTTCTTGACCAATGATTGCTCAATACAAGACCCTCAGCCACTTCTGACCCATCTCCTGTACTTAGCCTCTAACAACTCTTTTACCTCCCACAACAGCAACAGGGTTGCCCTCATCCTGACCTACCATCCCACCAGCAGCCACATTCAAAGGATCACTAGCCACCATTTCCATCCCCTCCATCACGCGACACATATTCCCCTGCCCCCCCTTGTCAGCCTTCTGCAGGGACCATTCCCTCCAAAACATCTTGGTCCACTCCTCCTCTACTCCCAACAACCCCCATGGCACCTTCCCATGCCATTGCAGAAGGTGTAACACCTGCCCATTTACTTCATCCCTCTTCACTGTCCAAGGCCCCAGACACACCTTCCAGGTGAAGCAGTAATTTACCTCTGCTTCACTCAATCTAGTCTACTGTATTCACTGCTCACATTATGGTCTACTGTGCAGTGGGGAGATGAAGCACAGACTGAGTGATCGCTTTGGAAAACAGTTACGTTCTGTCTGCAAAGATGACCCTGAGTTTCCGGCTGCCTGCCATTTCAACGCACCATCATGTTCTCGGGCCAACATCTCTGCCTCGGGCCTGCTGCAGTGCTCCAACAAAACCCAGTGCAAGCTGGAAGAGCAACATCTCATTTTCTCCTTAGGAACGATGCAGCCTTCTGCACTCAATATGGAGTACCTTCTCTCATGTACTTACTCCAGCCTCCACACACCAAACCTTGACATGACATGAGCTGTTCCCACTAACAACCCATTGTCAGCTCAGAATCGTCCCCATTAGCGGCTATTCATTCTCCCACATTGACCTTACCCATTCCTTTTTCTGTCCAACTGTATTTTCTTTCTCTAGGCTCTATCGTTTACTCCTTTCCCCTCCCCTTCTTTAGCATATATGCAAATTTTTTCTTAGTTACCATAAGTTCTGAAGAAGGGGTCACTGGACCTGAAACATTAACTCTGCTTTCTTCCCACAGATGCTGAGATTTTTCGGCAGTTTCTGTTTTTGAAATTCTACTTTCTCAGTTTCATGTCAAAACATGCTGTGCTAGATGCAACACTTCAATGAACACCAAATACAGTTTACTAATTTATTTCCTACAACTTAGTAATTGCTTTAGATTGAAATGTTAACAGTTAATAGAAATCAACTAAGTTGTAGAGATAGTAATCATTATTCATGACTGCAGGTGTTGTAGTGACTCAAGTTATTGATAGTTTCTAACACCAAAATATCGTGTCAATATGTTTCAGCATTCAAAATAGCTGCCTCTTTTAGTACATACAGGTCAGAAAACTGAAAATTAACTGCCCATGAAAAAGCATGGATCAAATTTTAATGAAAGGCTGGAGATGCCACTGAAGTGGCAAATAAATTACAATTGTTACAGAAGGAATCATCATAAAAAAATGATTATTGCACCATTTTACTGGTAACTGTACGTTTTTAGCAGATCTTTTAGAAGATGCTGCTGCCGTGCTTTTCAAAATAAATTTGAGTTTGAGGTTTTCAGTAGTTATAGTTGTTTTAGAGTCAGATTTTACTGTCAGAAACTAGAGTATTCAAACACACTACATGATCTTGTTCACCTTAACTTATTCAGAAAACTTTGTCAGCTTCATTTTTGACCTCTTTTTACTCGGTCTCCTTGGTGTGATACTAAATGCTGCCTTGATGTCTCATCTCACCTCTGTGGGCAACTCTTTTGTCCATGCTTAGACCAAAGTTGTACTGAGATCAGGAGCTGAATGAGCCTGACAGAACCCTGAAAGAAACAAACTCATACTCTCTGCTTTGCCTCTGCAGGAGATTGTAAAATTATTAAAGATAAGCAGCATTATGAATGGGTCTGATGCTTTTTTTCTTATGATGAATAGACATAATTAACTAGCGAAAAAGCAAAGGGAATTCAGGCTGACTCTTTGTTCCCCCATCATCCCATTTTTTTGAGGATTATCTTCCTTTCCCTGAGGTGGCAAGAATAATGGCAAATGTGAAGACTTAATTAGCTTGGAGTCCAAAAATTAGAGTTTCACCGTCAAGAAAATCTCTTACAATTAAATTCTCCTTCCTTAGATGGCAAGATCAAATTCTTTCCATTCAGTCATGGTCACTTTGGCTTTGATATAGAGCATAGGAGTCTCGAGAGCTGAGGCCTGCAGAGATAAAGACGTAAAGTAGCTTAACCAGAATGGGGACAGGATCCAGTGTCACTGGGGTCATGCGGAATGGTAACAGCAAATTGTGACTCACATGTCAGGCCTACAAGTCAGTCATGCTGTGCAAAGTTGGAATCTCACCATATAGATCCAAATATCAACTATGCATTAAAGTCTGAAACTTGAACAAACTGCATGCAAAGTGTGAGGTGGAAATATTGTTTTTTTTCAAAGGGGATTGAGTATAGCATTCGACTATGAGTTTTTCTAAGGGGCCACTGCCCTTATCATTATTTAAGTGAATGAATCATGCTCGTCATCTGCCTATAATTCAGAGTTAATCTGGAAGTCTACATTCTTCAAATAATCCAACTCAGAAATGCACTCATGACAATTCTCTAAAATTACTTCATGTCCATTATTTGCTACCTTGTGATCTATCAGTTCAACACTACTGAGTTTAAGAAGACACTTGCCAGCATAGTCTTCTCTCCTCAATTAGCCAAGCCATGCAGTCCCAAAGATTTAAAGCTTCCATGTTACTGGGGCTACATATTGTCTAACATCGGTGAGCTTACTATGACTTCACTACTGAGATGGAATGGGATATTTGCAGGAGAGCATCCAGGCAGCTGCCTCATGCAAACTTCACCTTAAACACCATTCAATGTATTCCAATAAATAAGATTTAAAGAAAACTATATTCACAATACAGTATAAATCCTTGATTGTGTCTTTGTCTCAATGTTCATGGGGAGCTTTTGGTAAATTGGACCGTTTTGTGCGCTAAGATGTCTCTGTGTTTGTGTATTTTTGTTTTAAAGATTATTGTTTATCTCTGTGGTAGAAAGAGATGTTTTCATTGTTCACTTTATGTGCTCAAAAACTTTGTCTTATCACTTGTTTAAAAGTGTCTCTGAGAGTTCCGAAGTTTTACTATTCATTTGTCTCATTGTTTATCCTCCAGGAGTTTAACTATTTTTCAACAACAGTGCCTCCAAAGTTGCAAAATGTCCCATACTTTTCTATAATATTTTCTGACCAGCTTCTTGATACTTATTCAAATGCTGCATTGAATGAAATTTATTTTCATTAAATTTACATCTTAAGTTCTTCTTTAAATTCTTTGGCCATTGGCCGTTTTACTGACATAATGCAATAAAGTTTATTGAGATGAGAAGACACAGGATCAAACTTTCCCTTGTGAAATACGTGGAAGCATCATACATAACATCAATTTTTCTCAAAGTGAGTGGGAAAGGTCTCAGATCACAATCTTTTCAGGGCTGAAGATGCTCCACATCTTATTGATGCTAGACCTTGAGTTGGTTTTGTTTGCACAAGGAAACTACAGAAGACATATCAGAGTAGGTGAATAGATATATATAAATATCCTCTATTTATAAATTGATCGAGCACCCAGGTCAATGATTATGTCCTCAGTATATTATATCCTTTCTCTTACTCCCACTGTATCGGCGGCAGTGGCATCAGCAATGTGAGCCCAGAGCAGACTCTTGGCAGCAGTGGTGGAGTCGAATTTGGGATGGTGCAGGACTTAGCAGCATTGGTGGCAGCTGCATTGGCGAGGATGCATGGTGGCAGCAGCACTGGAGGACGCAAGATGTCTCCAGAAAGTGACAACTCTTGTTCCGGCAGCACGGCGAGGGGACTTGTGGCTGGCCGCTCCAGGCACACGGCCGAGCATTTAACAAGAAGGACTGTAAGGTTGAACTTTGTTTCTTTATTTCATTATTTTCTGCCTTTATATTCTATGTTTTGCTTATTTTTCTGCGGTTTAAGATGATGCCACAGAGTGACAACACTCTCCACACAGATCCACTAAGTTAATTTTTCCATATATTAATGTCTAATTTTAACAATCCCAAAGGACATCTGGTCTCTCCTAAAGGGCAGCTGACCTCTACAATTTACTCTGGTAGCTTTTGATCTTTTCTTAATAATCTAAACCCATGTGTCATGTTTTACGTAGCCTACCAACAACAACTAGAACGCTTGAAGACATGTGCAACTTCTTTAGTCAATCACCGATGTGCAAACCACAACCCGTCCCATTTCTCCTTCTCCACCAGTGAAAGTCAAATGGTTCAGAGGTGAGGCTTCCGAAACTGGGATCCAACACCATTTCAGCTAATCTAGAGACTTCTTCCACCATTGTGAAAATCTAGCCCAATGTGTATAATGTAGGGACATAAGGCATGGATTTTAAATACTTACAGCATGCATCAGGACACGAGACAGATAGGTTCCTGAAACACTGAAAAGACAAAGTCACTTAGCTTATGATTACAAAGTATAACATGTGATGAGCATTTGCATTAACATTCACATATCAACATGTCATTCTGTCTTCAAGGACCAGTTTTCTCCAAAGAGCATGAAGACTAAATGCTAACCAGAGTTAGATCAGAAAATCCATTAAATAAATTAAGCTGCCCAGATATTTTTCAAATCATGCATGCTCAGCCTACAGCTTCTTTCACTTTTTCTTATTGTTCTCTCTAAACAATATCCATCTATTATTATTCCCAAAAGGCAACAACATCAAAAGCAAGTAGCATCAAAAGGAATATTTCCAGTCATTTTCTATCTCACTCTTCTAACTGGTTATTGCATTAATCTTGGATCTCTCAAGCAAGCTATAAAGAAAATTCAATACATGAATCAGAGACCATGAATTTCTATACACAATTTGCTGAGAAAGAAAGTACAGTAAACAGTACATTTTTTTTACTTGATACAAACTATGTGATTATTATGATTTTAATCTTTGAAAAATAATTTAAACTATCTGCATCAAGTGCAAGCAATATGATTGGATATACTGAGCTTATTTAGAGTTTAAAATAAGATATATATATAAAACATACATGTAATACACAAAAACAAATGACTATAGCAAATAGTGAGCATTAATCCAGATCATGTAGATGGCAAACAGTTTCTTTTCCTCTTCTAATCTTTTAATTTCTTCCTTCTTGGTGCCTCGCATTGTCGCAACATTTCAAGTCATTTCAAAAGTGTCAGCATTGGTCTACCCTGAGGAGCATTCTCCACCAGCTACTGCACTAAGCTCTCCCAAAGTCTTTTAGTTTATCCCATTTTTCTGGGATGGCCTTAGATGAATTCTTGATTAGGTTTTTCACTCTGTAAAGATTTACTTTATTTCAAATTACCCCATAAAACATTCAGTTCTTTGTCTAAACTTTAGATTGAAAACCTAGCTTTCAATGTCATTCCTCTTTCATTGACTTCTTGATCCTTCCTCATACCTCCATCCTTGTTCAATCAGGCCCAAGCCTTACAACACCATTTTCATTTCTCACTCTTGCCATTGTCCCTGATTATTTGCACATTCCCCAGAAGCATTCTATCTTCAGCTTTCAAGTATAACTTACAGAAGTTTCAACAGTTTGCACCTGTCCATTTATTAATAGACAAATCTCTTCATAAAGCTAATAAATAAATTGTATGTAATTTTTCTGTTCTAATTCTTTGTCAGGATGTTCAACCATAATGTTGTTCACTAAGTTAACATTATACCTTCATGCATTTATCAGTTTAAATATTTCAGGAAACATCTTAATTAGGAAGTTTAAATGAAAAGCCTATTGCCACTTGTCTGTTCTGGTTGTCAGATTCACAGTACCCCTCCCATGATTGCCAAGGCCTTGCTTCCATGGACCTTCTCTATGATAGATACTGCTGTCATCACCATAAAATGACAATTTAGAGGAACAAAACCTTGGTCATTTTCTAGTCAAACCAAATGTAACAGCAATAACCTATTTATAGGATGGAAGATAAGAGCAGGAGTAGGCCATCCAATCCCTTGAGCCTGCTCTGCCATTCAATATGATCATTGTTGATCATTGAGCTCAATACCCTAATCCCACCCTCCCCTTGACCCCTTTAGCCGCAAGCGCTATATCTATCTTCTTTTGAAGACACAATGTTTTGACCACAACCACTTTCTGTAGTAGTGAATTCCACAGGCTCAGCACTATCAGGATGAAGAAAGTTCTCCTCATCTCAGTCCTAAAAGGCTTACCCACTATCTTTAAACTATGACCCCTGGTTCTAGACTGTAGTCTAATCATGTTAGAATTTTAAAGGTTCCTGTGAGATCCCCAGCCCACCATTCTTCCAAACTTCCCAACTGCAGTGATACAGTGCTAACTAACTCAATCGTTCCTCATCTACCAATCCTGCCATCCCAGATTTTTTTTTATTTCTAACATAATTACTTATAATAAGGCCCAGAGAAAGAGTCATTACAATAGTATATTATTCATATATCTTTGTCTGAAAGAAAACGGTTGATTTATTCACTGGCAGGCCATATCAGATTGTACAGGGCTGGCATAATCTAGCCCACCATAAATAATTAATATATCACCAAAATAGCTGCTCATCTACTTAGAAGCAAAGGAATAGCAAATACATAAAGCATTTCAGTTAATGTGTAAAGTTGTAAATTAATGATCAAAAAGATGCAGAAACAGAAATCAGATTACCAACAGTGAAATGAGGTTGCTAGAGTTGCCGTTTTGCTCCTATCCACAGTGGACAGACAAGAGTTGATCATTTCAGATAATGAATGAGACACTTGATTGCTTTGCTGATAAGCTGTCATGATAAACCCTTTTATTGGCAATTGCTGTTGGTGAGATTAGGCACTGCACTTAATGATGACCCTTGGACAGCAGATTGCATCTCACTGCTTTGCAAGGATTATCCTATTAAAGAATATCCTCAGGGCTGTTGTGGTGAGGTGATAATGTCTCTATGCCCGAACTTGCTAGGTCTAGATACAATCCTACCTACTCTAGAGATGCGTAATAAAATTCCTAAACAGACTGGTTAGGAAAAATAGGGTTTTTTTAAAATCTCTGATCAGATTAATAAGGAGAATATCTTCAATCAAGTTAAAGTACATCTTTGTATGCGCGTCCCGTAAGATGAAATAGGTTATCTTAGAATACCAAAGTAGTTTTGTATAAACATTGAATGAACTGCAGACACTAGAAATCAGAAACAAAAACAGAAATTGCTGGAAAAGCTCAGCAGACCTGGTAGTATCTGTGGAGAGACATTAGAGTTAATGTTTCAGGTCCAGTGATACATCCTCAGAACCTTTATCTTGCTTATTCTTCAAAATGTCCTAACACTTAGCAACTTGTCAAGTTTGACACTATAAATTTTTTCTCTGCACCCGCATCCTTTAAAGCAACCTCTGTTTGAGGAAGTCGGTTATTAAATAAAAGAGAAATTCCTTCAAAAAATAAAACAAAGTGCTGGAGAAACTCAGTAGATCATGCAGTATTTGTGGACAGAGAAATAGAGTTGATGTTTCAAGTGCAATAAGTTCTTAAGAAGGGTCATACCATACCCGAAACATTAACTCTGTTTCTCCCTCCACAGATGCTGCCAGAACTGCTGAGTTTCTCCGGCATTTCCGATTTTTATATCAGATTTCCAGCATCTGCTGTAATTTTCTTTTATTTGAGAAGTTCCTTGGAATTGGTTGAAAATTCTTTTGTCTAGTTGCATACTAGTCCATCACTCAGGGTTTACCAATTTCTTACTTTTGGGAGAGTGTGGCAACATACTTCGACTAGCATCATAATCTCACTCAACATTGGTATGAGCAAGTGAAAGCTTATATAACATGGAGAACATAGGAAAAATAAACTTTTGTGGGAATTGGTTACTCATTGGCCATGCAGACAGATGCTTTGTTATAGAGGGGTTTCTGAGGGAATTGAAATTATTTTATGAGATCTGCAATAAAAATTAACATTGGTTTTTCACTGTCTATGAAAAGTAATTTTTCTGTGATTATTTGTGTTAATTATGATTAAGCATTCTTGAGAGAAGTGTATTTTTAACTTGAGTGTGGAATGTTCTTAGTAAGTGTCAAAGTACACAAACACATTTTCAATCATATATAATAATGGCATTTTTTAAAAAAATAAATTAATGTAGAGCATTATAAAGTAAAATTACAGAACTGTGGAGCCATGTGGCATCCATTTTAGCCAGAAAGCATGAACTACCACTGTCTGAAGATTTGTGATTCTGTTTCCCTTAGGCACTGCTAAGTAAGGCAGCAAAATGGTAGCATCCGGGAAGATTGAAGGCTGGGATAAAGACATGAAAGAGGTAGTCTGCACAAACAATAGAAAACCAAAAATATGATATAAATACGTCAATGTCACAATACAAAGATTAACTGAAATAGGAGTATTAGAGCTCACATTAAGGCCCTTCACCCCACTATGTCAACTGAAACTGCATTGCAAACTAATCCATTTGTCCAGTCAATCCTTCTGATGAAGGGTTTAGGCCCGAAACGTCACGTTTTCCTGCTCCTATGATGCTGCTTGACCTGCTGTGTTCATCCAGCCCCATGCTTGTTATCTCGGATTCTCCAGCATCTGCAGAACCTTTTATCTCTGACCTGTAACCTCTCTGCCTATTGTTTTCCCCTAAGTCCTTTGCGGACCTTATTAAATTGACCACTGATTTATCACTGCCTCCCCTCATATCACTTTAATAATCTCAGTTAAATTGCTTCTTAGCCTTCTCAGTGGAAATAATGCCAGTATTTCCAATATTTTCCCATAATGATAGCTTCTTATCCCTGGCATCTCTGGGATAGTTCTGAAGTTTGCCTTAACTTATATTTCAGGTAATGATAAACATCTTTACATTTGTATTCCATTTTTTATTTAGCAAACCAAAAGGATCATTGCTTTTTTGTTTGGTTTATCTACCTGTATTTGCTCTCTCAGCAAATTATATATTTGAACCTCAAGAGCTCTGTGTAAGCTACGTTATCAGTGTTTTTCCATTGAATACAAATTTCTATTCCTTGTCGTTCCTTCCAAAATAAACCACCTCTCACATATTCACTCTAAAACACACCAAAAAACTTCTGTCCATTTCACCAAACAATTCATCTCCTTGAAGAATTTACAGGTTTTCTTCAGAGTTTTCTGTGCTTCTGATATTGTTTTAGCACTAGGTTTTGGCTTATGCTCTCTGTCCCAAATGTATAGTATCCAGACAACAAAATTGATCCACTGCTGATCCTCAGAGACACCACTTTCAACTTTCCATTTAAGAGGAAAGGTTGGACAGGATAAATATAATTACGCATTTGCAATCATATTCTTATCTTTTAGTATTTATGCAGCAAGAGTTGTATGAGTTACTTGGTCAATCACGTGAAAAGTGAACCGAAGATTTTCTCCACAGGCTCTGGTCCCATACTTAATGGCCAGCTGGACACCACTTCAGACATTTCAAGCTAGGAACTGTCCATCAAACAGTAGTGGTTGTCCATAGCAATAGCTTCAAAGTAGGCTAGAATGGCCCCAGGTTCACAGACATTGCCCTGTATCTGCCACTGGATGAGGTCAGTCCTCAGACTCAAAATGTTAACTCTATTTCTCTCTCGACAAATGCTGCCAGGCCAAATGAGTTTCTCCAATGTTCTCGCATCAGTTTCATATTTCCATCATCCACAGTGTTTTGCCTTTATTTAGACATAAGTGACATGGTCAACTTGTAGAGACAGGCACAGACCCATTGGTGACATAAGCCAAATACTGTCAGTCAGCCAGAATATAAAACGTAGGATTTATTTCACATTCTTACAACCGTGGTGGCTCTGGCATGTGAACCCATGCCTCATTCCTTGGAGATCATGTGGTGTGGATCAAATTGGTTGAAGACTGGCATTCATGACGCTGAGGACTTCAGTTGAAGTCTGCATTGGATTATCTATCTGGCACTTCTGGACGAAGATGTTTGCAAATACTTTAGCCTTATCTTCTGTACAGATGAACCTCCACTTACTGTTGGTTGCTGAATTGCGCACTACTATCCATAACTGGACTGCAGAGCTGAAATCTGATCTGTGGTTAGTGGGATCACTTAGTTCCATCTTCCATGATGTTTCTATTATTTTGCATTCAAACAGTCCTTTGCTGTAACTTCACCAGGTTCACCCCTCCGTTTCAGGCATGCACTGATGCTATACTGCACTGTTCATTGATCCAGAATTATTCTCCTGGCTTGATGGTCATGGTAGAACAGTGGTTATGCCAGACAATGAGGTAACAGATTGTGGTTGAATACAACTTTGCTAAAGCTGATGGCACACAGCACCTCATGCCCAGTTTCAAGTTGCTAGATGTGTACAAATTCTGTCCTGTTGAGCACAATTTTGATAAAATAGGACATGAGGAAGAGCATGCTCAATGTGATGCTGCGTCTTCAGCTCCACAAGGATTGTGTAATGGTCACTCCTACTTACATTATCATGGCTGGACACATCTGCAACAGGTAGATTGTTGACAATGAGGCCAAGTAGAATTTTTCCTCTTGTTAGTTCTCTCACCAATTGCTGCAGACTCAGCCTAACAGTTATGTCCTCTAGGCTTCGGCCACATCAGTCAGTTATGGTGTTACTGCATTTTTCTCGGTGACAGTCATTGTAGTTCTTCCAACCAGTGTAAATTCTGTGCCTTTTCCATCCTCAGTTCATCCTCCAAATAGGTTCAATATTTTGAGAGAGTGGAATAGTTGCTAATTAGCAGAGAGTTGCCTTGACCATATTTGACCTGGTGCATTGAGATTTTAATGGGACCAGAGTGAACATTGAGGACTCTTTCCTGGCTGTATAAAGGTCAGTCAACATTAGTGGATCAAATTTGCTGTTAAACAGAACACACTCAGGGATGGTGATGATGGTCTCTGGAATATTGTCTGTCAGGCATGATTCCATTATTATGGCTCAGTCCATATTATTGCATGACTAATCTGGGGGATAATTCTCCCAATTTTTGCACAAGTGCCTTGATGCTGGTATAGTGGACATTGCAGGGTAAATGACATTAGAAGCAAACTCCCAGAATATTTTTAAGGAAAAGGTGGATAGATTCTCAGTAAAACAAGAGATGAAAAATTCAGGGGTAGATGGGAATGTGGATTCAAGGTTACAATCAGATCAGCTATCCTTTAATTAAATGGCAGAACAGGTTCAAGAGGCCAAATGATCCACTCCTGATCTTTGCTCATTTACTTACATTTCTACAAAATGGAAAATAACCTACGCTTTCTGATTATTTCCTTTCCTACCTACTTCTATACTCTGTTGCATTTCCTCTGTTACTATATTTCCAATTGTTCTAACGTTTCCTTTTGGGAGACTTCTTGAGCTGTAGTTTAATCAGGGAGAAAATGTGCATCATTAAAAGCGGCAATAATAACATGATTACCAACATTTTACAACACTCTTAAGTTTTGAAAAAATGAGATTCCCTTGCTCTGCACTTCTCTGTGTGTGTGTGTGTGTGAGAGAGAGAGAGAGAGAGATATGCAAGCTGTGTGATTTATGTATAGTTTTTAAAATGTTATTTATTTTACAGTTTGGAATTTGAACATGTGGCATGTGGGATTTGGTCTGTTTCCACCAAGGGTGTAATGATTAACTTGTAAATATTTGTGTAGAAACAGTTTGTTTTAATAATGAAACGGATGTTCTTGAAGGCAACTGAGACTCTATTTACAGTGGGAGAGTTTTTTATTCATAGTACATTACGATTTAGCTGGAAAGACTGGAATTGTACAATTTTCTTTGGTTTAGGGGAATCACCCACCACTTGGAAAGCCCTTTTGATTTGAATTTGCAGAATTCCTGGTTGAAGTTGAATGTGTAAAAAGCAAGGAAATAGTTTAGGACTGTTAAGAAATAGGAAACCTCAGGTTAAATAGTTTAGTTTGAAATTTCCAAACCAAAGAATTTGGTTAAAACTAGAATGGCTCATTGGAGGCTGAGAAAATTTAATCACAGTTGTATGAGATTCAAGGAAGAGGCTATCAGGTTCTCAAGGCCGGGAATTAAACCATCAGTTGAGCTAAACCCTACAGATGAGCTAGAGAAGAGAAATGTCTTCGGTGAGATGACTGTAAAGGAGTGTTGTTGGGTTTAATTTTGGGTTTTACAAAGAGTTTTGAAATCTTTAAACTTGTGCTTTTTTGAAAATTTCACTTTTGCGATATGAGTGTTGCTGACTGGACCAGCATTTATTGTCCACTCTAGTCATCCTTGAAAAGTTGACTTCTTGAATGGCTGCAATCAATTTTGTGTCGATTGACATACAATGCTGTTAGGGAGGTAGTTCCAAGATTTCAGCCCAGTGACACTGAAGGAATGGCAATATGTTTCCAAGCCAGGATGGTGAGTAATTTGGAGACAAACTTGCTGGTGCTGGTGTTCCCATGTGTCTGCTGCCCTTGTCCTTATAGATCATAATGGTTTAGAAGGTGCAATCCAGGCAGCCTTCTTGAATTTCTACAGTCTATTTTCTAGGTGGTACACAATGCTGCTACAGCGTCAGTGGCGGAGGGATTGGAAGTTTGTGAATATGGTGCCAATCAAGCACTTTTTGTCCTGGAAGTTTTCCAGCTTCCTGAGTGTTGTTGGAGTTTCATTCATTTTAGGAAGTGGAGAGTATTCCATCATATTCCTGATTTGCGCCTTGTAGATGGTGGACAGGTTCTGAGGAGTCAGAAGGATAAGTTATTTGCTGCGGGATGCCTGGCCAGTGACCTGCTCTAATAGCCATGGCACTAATACGGCAAGTCTAGTTTAGTTTCTGATTAATAGCAAGCCCAGTATGTTGCTGGTGGGGTGTGCAGTAACAGTGATACCATTGACTGTCAAAGGGCGATCAATAAATTCTCTCATTGCAGAAGATCATTAGCTAGCACATATGTGGCACAAATGTTACTTAACACTTGTCAGGCTAAATCTGGATATTGTCCAGACCTTGCTAAATTTGGACTTGGGCTGCTTCAATGTCTGAAGAGTTGCGAATGGTGCTGAAGATCGGGCAATCATCAGGGAACATCCTTGGATCTGACCTTACAGTGAAAGGATGATATTTGATTTAGCAGTTGAAGATGGTCGGTCTTCAGACACTACCCTTGTCATGTAGATATCAATGTTGTAGCTGTACTGGCTTGGCTTGGCTAGGGACACGGCAAGTTCTGTTAAAATAAATCTTCAGTACTATTGTAGGATGTATTGCAATAGTAAAAGCCATAGATTTTGCAGTATCAAGTGGGTCCAACCACTGATACTCTTGATATATGGTGTGAATCAAATTGACTGAAGACTGCTATCTGTTATTCTGGGGACCTCTGGTGGAGGCCAAGATGAATCATCCAGTCAGCACTTCTCGCTGGAGATCGGTACAAGTGCGTCAGTCTTATCTTTTAGAGTGATGTGCTGGGCTCCTCCATGATTGTGAATTGGGATATTTGCCTCCTCCTCCAGTGAGTTACTTAATTGTCCACCGCCATTCATAATTGAATGTGACAGGACTACAGAACTTGCCAACCACTTATCTCTGTGCATCACTTGCTGCTTTGCTGTTTGGCACCCAAATAGTTCTGTTTTGTAGTTTCATCAGGTTGACAGCTCATTTTTAAATGTGCTTGGCATGTCCTGCACTTTTCCTTGAACCAGAGATGATCCCCTGGCTTGATGATAACGGTAAAGTGGCAGATTTGCTAGACAATAAGATGGCCGATGGTGCTGAAGTACAATTTTGCTGCTGCTGATGACCCACAGCAATTCATAGATGACCAGTCTTGAGTTGCTAGATCTGTTCAAAGTCTGATTCATTTAGCATGGTGGCACAAAACATGATTGGGGGTATCCTCAATGTGAAGACAATGTTTGTCTCTACATGGACTGTATGTAGATACAATTGATAATATCATGGACAGATGCAGCTGTGGCAGGAAGATTATTGAAGATGAGGTCAAGTTTGTTTTTACATCTTTTTAGATCCCTCACCCTCTGTCACAGTCTAGCAGTAACATCCTTTAGTATTCAAACAAATCAATCAGTAGTTTTGCTCCTGAGACACTGTTGGTGATGTGCATTAAGTCCCCCATCCAGAGTATATTCTGTTTCCTTGCCATGCTCAATATTTTTTCCTGGTGACATTCCACATGGAGTACTGATTCATCAGCAAGGTGGGAATGAAGAATTGATGTACATGGTACCCAGCAGGAAGTATTCTTGCCCATGTTTGACCCGATGCTGTGAGCATTTATGGGGTATAGAATCAACGATAAGGACTCCCAAGGCGTCTCCCACCTGACTGTATACAAGTAAGCCACAACCTCTTCTCAGGTTGTCCTCCAGTTGGACAGTGCACACCCAAGGATGAAGATGGTGCTGCCTGAGACATTATGTGTAAGATATGATTCTATGAATGTAACTATGTCAATTTGTTGCTTGTCTAGTCTTTTTGGCACTGATGCCTACTCATTGTTAAGGAGGTATTTGCATGGTTGACAGAGCTAAGTTTGCCATTTTAATTGCCAGGGCCTTGGCCAGTGGTCTGTCCAGTTTCATTCATTTTTTTGACACTTCTTAGTAGTTGATACAACCAAACGGCTTGCTCAGACATTTCAGAGTTCGGTTAAGAATTAACTACATCGCTATGGGTCTGGAATCACTTAAAAACCGAAAGAACTGCGGATGCTGTAAATCAGGAACAAAAGCAAAGTTCCTGGAAAAGCTCAGCAGGTCCCGGCAACGTCTGTGAAGAAAAAAAGAGTTAACATTTTGGGTCCTTCTGAGGAAGGGTCACTGGACCTGAAACTATAACCCTGGAATCACATGTTGGCCAAACTAGGTAAAGATGGCAGTTTTCCTTCCCAAAAGGTATTAGTGAACCAGATGAGTTTTTAAAACAATAGTTTTATGGTCAGCATTATAGTTTTAATTCCAGATTTCAACCGAATTCAAGTTCAACCCTCTGTCATGGTGGGATTCAAACCCTTGTCCCGAGACTATTATGTGGCTCTCTGGATTACTAGTCAAGGAACAATAACACTTTGTCATCACCTCCACGTTATATGTAAATAATTCGGTTTATTCTATTCTTTTCTCTGTTCCTTTTAAAAAAAAAACCTAATGTTAAAACTGAACCAGTGGCATTCCATGCTTGTGTTTCAGTGAAAGACCACAGTTCATCCCAGATTTCAGTCTGGGATCTGACTTGTCCAGTGATGACATCAGCTGGGATCATAACAAGTGAGGAAGAGGTATCAGAAAGTTAAATTTAATTGATAGATGTCATAGATTAGACTCTTCTATCGGCATTCAAGACATGTACCAGAAGCATTAAATACCCTCACTATAATATCCCAATAAGAGTCCTGTGCTTCATATCATGCCTTTTTTGTCCCAGAACCTGATTCCTCTTGTAATAAATTTTGATCAGTAAAACAAGGCAACAGGGAGAAAAGTCCAATATCAGTGATTTTAGTGGTTCATCCACAGATTAGTTTGTGGTTCACCAATTTAAGTTGCTGGTTAAGGTCTGGTTATTTTTTCTAAATCTGTCGTCTGCATTCTACGGTTGAAAAGTGACTTCTGCTAACATGTATTAACTGTTTTGGACTGTTTGTGTCTACCTCAGGAGCCATTTTCTTGCAGCTATGCAGTCATCTGATTATTTTTGGCATTGGAGGATGAAAGGAAACAGCAAAGAAGGCAAATGTTAGCAGAAGCAACTGAGATGATAAAGAAGAGGTTACATAGGAGGCCGTACCCACAGCAGGTCTTCAAGGTGCATTCCTCTTGCCTCAGCTTGCTGAGGAGCAATATCTTGGTTATCTTTGCTTCAATAAGTGCTAGCCATCAAGTGTTATCGACTTGTTGCTACAGCAAATGGGAATCCTGAACTAAGGTTTGAATAATAATGTTTGTGGCTGACAGCATCAGTTATAATGTGTTCTACTTGTTACCGCATGTCTGCACTGTTCTACTGGAAAATGTTACTTTATTTCTCCACCAATCTGTTTGCAGTGAGTTGAATCCAAAGCGTAACCAGGTCAGATGTCAGTATTCTTCAGTGCTCAGCTCCCTGCTCAGGCTTTTCATGTGCCATTCAAATTACCACTGCCTTCTATTGGTAACAGTGCAATACAGAAAGGTCTACAAAAGCATTTAACTAGTTCCTTTTAGGATATTCTCTGTGCCATAAGACTGACCATTTTCATTGATCAGCATAACTCCAACAACAATGGTAGCATCACACCATCCAAGAAAAAGTAGCCCATTTGAATTCCCCCATCTTGTCACGCCCCTTCCACTCTAAGCCACTACCTTAAACATTCACTTCTTCCACCACCATTGCACAGTGTATACCATGTTACAACAGTGATAGGAGGAATGCATACTGTTCTGTAGTCTACGACTCCACATGCCACAATATGAATTTAATTGTCTTACCCAGTTTTCTACACGACTAATTGTAATTTTATTTATGTTAGACTTAGAACCAAGTTGCCAGGTACCACACTGGATCAAGGGCTCTTTTCTAAAAACAGGAGAACAGAGCTGAAAAGTTACTTCCTTTACTCAGGCTGTTCGTCAACTACTTCAATCAATTTACAAAAGCAGGAACTGGAACCTGACAATCATCATTTCAGGCAGGTTAGCTCCAGTAAAGAAGAAGTTATTTCAAAATAGCCAGCTACCAAGAAATATCTTGTTAAAAATATGTTCCAGTGGTCCTTTCATTGTTCTTTTTACATCAATGCAGGTATCCAGAAAGATTATTAGTCCACAAAGATTATTAATTATGATTCCTTCAAAATAACCCTCCACCAAGTGCATTGCAGTAACTCACCAAGGCTTCATCACTAAAGTTTCCAAACCCCTGAAACTTACCACCTACAAGGACAGGGCAGCAGATACATGAAAACACTAGCAAGTGCATGATCCCCATTCACACCACACTCCAGCCTTTTTGGGAACTACATTATCCTTCAATGTCATTGAGTCAAGTACTTTCCTTACAGCAGTCTGTGTGTACTGACACACAGATTGACAGCAATGGTTCAAGAAGGGAGATTCCTTCAATGAGGCAATTTGTATTAGGCAACAAATATTTCTATTGCCAGGGTTGTTCACATCTCATAAAGGAGTCTTCAAAATGAACGTTTCATTCTTCCTTTGTAAAATATAATTTGTGGCTTGGTGCTGAAAGGCAAAGACAAAGATGTTGAAATACTTGCCTTTCACCTGAAATTCTTTCACAGTTAGTAATATAGGATTGATTTTATCTGCTCCATTCTAGCATGATGCATTTTGATGGAAAAGCATCACATTTTATAATGCAGCTTTACTATTTGGGTTTCTTGAGATCCCTATGCATTTATTATTTAGCTAAAATAAATTCTTTAAAACCTGCTGATTACTTTGATACTTCCGTTGGAAACATTGAATGGAGCCAATTAATATGGCAACACAATCATTACAAATAAGTTTAGTTTACCTATTGATATAATGACTTAACAAAGATTTTGTCAATCTTCCTGTTAGTTAGTCATAGAATTATAGACATTCACGACACTTAAGTAGACCATTCGGCCCATCATGTCCATGATTATCAACAAACATCTCATTGCATTAACCCCATTTTTGAGATTTTAGCAAATAACACTGGAGCTATGACATCACAAGTAAATATCTAAACATGACTTAAATGTTATGTAAGGTCATATAGAATTTATGTATATTTTATCTCATGTATGCACATATAATTTTTAAATCTATCATGACATATGCTAATGTAATTTAAACATTTCTTATGGGAAGCAATGTGACAAATGTGTCCATACCCACCTCTTGCATTTCTAAGCATATATTTTGCTTATGATGCCTGCAACACTCTAATATGACTTATATGTTTTGTGTATGCATTAGATGTTCATTGGCGACTGCAGACTCTCTCATAATTTGATCCATATCTTTTAAAGGAGTTAACTTTTTTGCCAAATATCTGTTTATATAATGTTACCTATGTGAGGCTCTTGTGACACAATGTTCCTAATTGTCTAGAAGGTTTAAGTGCCACCTGCCACAGATGTGCGTCATAGTATATCCAAACAGGTTGATGATTTACATTTTAAAAAACACAATGTTAATAATGGAACCCATCATTGAGCAAGATTGTGGTATCTATTGTGGATTGTTTGGAGAAATGCAATTGCATTTGGTTTGGGATAGTCATGCAACAAGCTACATTGCAGTGTAAATTTCACTGAGAAGCAAAAAATGCAAAGTACAGAGATTTTGAACACTTAAAAGACCTACCTTGAACCTCACATTAATGTTAATTATGAACAATATGTTCACCATCAGAGCTCAGGTGGAGAGAAAAATGATTAATCCAGTGTGTGACTGCAATGCTACATCTTCCTGATTCCTGTGAGTATGGGCAATAGTAATATGATCTCATCAAACATAGGATTGTCTTAGGCATAATAGGTTCTGTCATGACAGCATGTCTGCTAAGAGAAGAGAATAGAAACCTTCTCTCAAGAAATCTGACAGCATGTCCAGAACCCAATGTTTGTGACCGTTAAAATGATAACTGCAGAAGGAGAGCATCGCGTGCCAGTTAGACAACAAATCTTCATGCAGCATCTTGAGTTCTGCAGATTAATGAGGACTTGGTCAAAATGATGACTTAAAAATGAAGACTTCAACATTGAAGTTGAGGCTACACAATGCTTTGAAGATATCTGACTGTTTCATGCTATGAAGAAACTTTGCCACACTTGCTAACGCAGAGGTTTTCCCTACCCTTGATGCAAAGGATTATATACTGGAAAGTGAAGCTGGATGAAATCACTCGTGTTCCAACTACATTCTGACACCATTTGGAACATACAGATGGTTGCGCATGCCATTTGGAATTTCCATGCTCCAGAAGAGTATCAATACAAAAGAATACAACAGTCAGTGGCCTTTCCAGGATGGAAGCTGTTTTGGATGACCTGCTAAGCTACAGATATGGAGACACAAAGGAAGAAGTCACTGCAGGCTATAATTAGAATCTGGAGAACTGCTCGAGAGAGCTCGCCAGATAAACCTGAAACTGACCAAGACAATGTAATTGAATATGTGTGAAATCAAGTACATATATCATGCCTGACAACAAGAAGACTTTGCTCAGGTTGTGACAAAGTGAGAGTTGTAGCATCAACGCAGTGACCAACAGTGAAACAACTGTTTGGGCGCTTGAATTATTTCAGAAAGTTCTTACCTAATTTATCACCAGACTGTGAACCTCTATACAAGCTCAGTGCTACACATGGGCAGTGGTATTGGAGGACAGAACAATCATCAGCTTTTACTAGAATCAAACAACTAGTCAGGACACCAGTGTTCAGGTACAATTGCATTAATGCCAAATTCACATTGTAGTATGATGTCAGTGAGCGGTGTTTTGGAGCAACCCTTACATCCAGGGTATTAATATTATGATATAAAAAAGACTGCATGTCATTGCATTTGCTTGAGAAAGTTTCAATCAATAGCACTTCAAGGGAGCAAAATCAACAATGGAGTCTGATCACAAGCCACTTCAGACCTTCTTCTGAAAGTTGCTTCTATCTGCTTGCAAATAATTTCACTTTATTTGCAAAGATATCATCTGGACATGACAGGCAGGCAAGGGAAATAGATTGCACACTGTCAACATGTTATCAAGAGCAGCATGTTGAAGAAATTTTCAGGTGGTAGGACAGAGTGTGAAATCTTCCAGATTCAATGAGAAGTAGCAGCTTAACATATTCTGGAAGCCATTAGCTCAGCATAACCATAGATCCAGAAATTCCAAACAGGATCATAAGCACTATTTCCAACTCCTATTTTAAAAAATACATGTATACACTTAAATCTACTTCTAGTCCGGAAATTTCTGGACCTGAACCTTCTCTTATGAAACAGCACAGAACTGTCCAGGAATCCTAGCAATCAATAGTGAAGAAAATCATCATCGAAACAATGCCCTATTTTTGTGCAGCATGTGTGCTATTCCATTTTTAAATGTCCAGCAGCACAACTAGTCATTTGAAAGCTGTTGTGAAGTGGTAGGTACATAAGATAATTCCTTTCCTTTTCACATGCAGGTTCACACCAAGTAGAGAGATGTTGGAGTCTACCTCCTGCCATTTAAAAACAGTGACAGAATCTCACAAGGGTGAGGAAAAGGCTTCTATATTAAAGGGGCTTAGATTCATTTATGGAAGTGGCTGCAAGAGCATATTCGATGATAAAGTACAATCAACACTTCAAATATGTTTCTGGATAACATACGGAGGTAAAACTTCCAACTCACTGTAGATCAATCAACTAGTAAATAACAAAAACTTTGAAGATAAAAATCATTGCAATATCAGAAGGAATCTTAACAGACACTGTATGTCATACACTTATGGATGATTCTATGAAACAAAAGCTTCGTATTACGGTTATGAATTGAATAGCATTAAATAATAAAAAGGTCATTGATTAATTCCACTTTGTCTTATAGCCCAAGACAATTATGTAGTAATTAATTGCAGCAAATATGGGGAAAAATTTGAAAGTGGGAAGAATATCATTACGTAATTATAGCGAATAGACAATTTCCTTCTGACTAACTTTGTGCTTCCCTCCAAATTATTATATGGGAAAAATAAGGAATACTAAAGTTAAAAGGAGTATCTGGAAATCCCCTAGTATAAGAAATGTCATTTGAGATAATTTCACAGAGGCCAGTGATCTATCACCAAGTCACCCTTTATTTACACATTAAAAGTCCTTGATACTGGTCCAGTTCCTGTAGAGCCAGCTCTGAGTGTCAGAATGTTTGAAACACCTCTTGTTTTACCTGTCAGCCAGGGCTCCCTGATTGGACCAGATTAAAAGCCCCAATCAGGGAACTCATGTTCTAAAATCCACCTGGCTGACCTCGTTACAATCACTACATCATTGAAAATCATACAGAGAACTGCTTTGAAATCTGAATTTAATTCTCTGCCACCAAGAATCTTTATTAGGTCATATTATTGCAAGATACATAACGGTATCTTGATGACGCACACTGTTATCGATTTATAAATTAATTAGCAATTTATGGCGAAGAAGAGATATCCCTTGTGAATCATTACAAGTCGATGGACGATTTGCCTCACTCCTCCTTAAGATTTGTAAACACTTAGGCTTGTCCTCCCCATATCCACAACAGAATGGTTTTTCTCCCCATTACCAAATCACCATGACATTTTTGTTTTTGTTTTTACCTATTAACCACCACCAGTAATCATCCATGCAGTTAGTTAGATATTTATATGCAAAGTCCATTAAGGGCAATGCAAACCACCAAAAGTGAGGGATCGGCAGGGAATTGGCTGAATTAAAATAGAGTTAGATGGGGAAATAAAATTCTGCATAAACCACGGTGACCATTGTTGCTTTTTCATCTTATTTATCCATTAAACCCATTATTAATGGGTAAGGCAAGTACTATCTGCCCCAACTACATGTCATTATACGTCTGAATACGAAGATTATACGTATTTAAATAGGTAAGCCAGGTAATTATCAGCATAAGGAAACTTCTGGCAATGCTATAATTGTTAATGACTACCAATCACAATCCCTTGCCCAAAACATTTTTTTGAGTGGAGTCTCCTTTGCGTTGTGAAATGCTTCAGGAGATTTTTATATATATTAACTTCCAAAATTTCTTTCTTACTTTTCCTTTTTGTTTCTTTCTCTATTCAAATTTTGTTTTTTTTTAATTTTTTTGTTTCTTTTTCAGGCACTGTTCGATATTGAATTTATCAACTCTTAAATCAAACTTCTGCTCAATTGATATACCGATCATTGCTTCTTTTAACAAGTTCACAGATGCCCTGACTCCCACAGTGAAGTACGATTAGCCGACATGTTCAACACAAGAAAAAGCTGGAAGCTAAAAATAGAAAGAACAAAACTAACCACCAAGACCCCATAGTCCTAAAGAAGACGCCTATTGAACTTGAAAAATTGATTGCCTCTCTCTATACATATACTGCCAGGCCTGTTGAGGTTCTCCAGCACCTTAAGTTTTATTATAGCATGACCTTACAGCTGATGTCCCTTGCCAGCAAAATATGGTGTTCTTTCATGATGAATTATTAATAACACCAAAAATGTAACTGACTATTGTTTGAAGGTCATTTAAAAGGATTAAATTGTTTTCTGGTCATTCATGGCAAACATCCAAAATCACTGGATGCTCAAAAAATCGTGGTTAACTTTGAATATTGTCATAGAATCTTCTCCTATTGTGGAGCTATCTCATTTCATATTCTTACACAGAAGTAGAATGGCATTTTCATGTTGTATATGACGCAAATTATAACAAAGAATAATAAGAAATAAGCACATATTTTCAAGGAAGAAGCAAGTGTATACATTAGAACAATTGATCAGCAAAAAATAGACACATGCTTAGTAGCTGTTCTGAATAAAAATAACACACATAGAATTGTTCTTCAGAGATATAATGCCTGTTATTACCTTCTGCACAAGTTGTTCTGGAAGTATATCAGCAGTCACACCCACACATTTTCATTTATTTAGCTGTCATTTAATAAAAATTCAAACTATTTACATCTTTTAAAGAATGCTATAGAATTTGAGTATTAAATGGGAAACACATAGCAAGATATTCCTTTTTAGATTTTACTCCAAAAAATAGTGATTTAAGAAATATTCTGTGATTCATTAGAATAATTAATGTTAGAAATGTGCAGATATAATTATTTTATAAGTTATAAGACAGAAAATATGCACATGTTTTATGACAAGGATTTGGAATGAGTTTTATATATTTGGGTTGATGAGGTTAATTACATAGCAATAGTAAATTTAAAGTCAAGGTGGCAAGTTCTGTTCTGATAATATTTGTGGGTCATGTATTAACTTAAAATTTGCTGCCTACTGATCCTTGATGCTTAGTATTATTCAATGTTGATTCAAGCTGGCACTGATTTTGATCACTGCAAGTGTAACTTCTTGTTGGATTCAGTGTAAAATTGCTCCAATGCACCTTCTGCATTTTCAACTAATAGCAAACGCATCGACTACATCAGCTATACATCCTCATCATAAGTTTTTCTGAAAAGCATAATTCCAGGATTCAGGAGAAGGATTAATCTATCATTCACCCATGTTAATGAGACTTGTGCATGTTAATAGCCATTTTTGCCCCAAAAGTTTCCGGTCAGGAATTTGGACGAACTATGAGTCTGATATGGTGATTGTGCGTCCAGCAATCTAGCCCCATGGACAGTCCACAGCTCTGCACTATAAGAGCCTCAAAAAATAATTTAAGTCAAAAATACAAACTCCAAAAAAATTCCCATAATGAAATATTTATTCTGAGTCCACATGCACCAAACAAATGCATTTAAAGTTTTGATAGGTGTGTGATGTTGCTGGTTTAGTAACAAATGGACATGCTGGGGAATTAGTAGGCAGTCAGGTATTGTTTCCAATTTACATTTGGAACTTACAGTAAGAACTTCAATGATGCTGGACAATTTTATGGATAAAACTAACTGTTGGGCAGTAGAATTAAAAGTTAAAGCCTGTGTGGAAAGTTAAATAAAATGGAAAAAAGGCAGAATAGAAACACCTTTACCTTTGAAGATTATCCCTGTTATAAAATAGGAAACATGGCAACCAATTTGTGAACAGAAACGGTATAATAACTAGATAATCTATTTTAATGAAACTACTTAATGTTTAAATAATGCCCAGAAGAGTGGAATAAATTGCCATTCTCTACAAAATATGTTATTGGATTTTTACATCCTTTTCTGCAGGCAAATATGGCTTTGGTTTAACTTTGCATCCACAACATAATACCTCTTGAAATGCCACAATGGGCTTTGCCTCCAACAAGGCGTTTGTACCTGATGCAGCAATCCTTATGTTAACTCCTGTAATATAAGAACTGGCCATGTGTAACAAAAGAATGAAGAACAAAGAAAATTACAGCACAGGAACAGGCCCTTCGGCCCTCCAAGCCTGCGCCAATCCAGATCCTCTGTCTAAACCTGTCACCTATTTTCCAAGGATCTGTATCCCTCTGCTCCCTGCCCGTTCATGTATCTGTCTAGATACATCTTAAATGATGCTTTCGTGCCCGCCTCTACCACCTCCGCTGGCAACATTGTTCAGGCACCCACCACCCTCTGTGTAAAGAACTTTCCACACATATCTCCCTAAAACCTTTCCCCTCTCACCTTGAAATCGTGACCGCTAGTCATTGAGACCCCACTCTGGGAAAAAGCTTCTAGCTATCCACCCGGTATATACCTCTCATGATTTTGTAGACTTCAATCAGGTCCCCCCTCAACCTCCGTCTTTCTAACGTAAATAATTCTAACCTACTCAACGTCTCTTCATATCTAGCGCCCTCCATACCAGGCAATATCCTGGTGAACCTCCTCTGCGCACTCTCCAAAGCATCAACATCCTTTTGGTAATGCGGTGACCAGAACTGTACACAGTATTCCAAATGTGGTCGAACCAAAGTCCTAAACAACTGTAACATGACCTGCCAACTCTTCTCTGCCTGTTCTCTGAGAAAAGGGCACCCATCCACACACCACCCATTCATCAGGACCTCTAAGTCCCTAATGGAAATTGTGGCACCATTTCCCTCTCTCAGACCATCTTTGGAAAAATTTTCCTTTTCATTTCTGATGAAGGGTTTAGGCCCGAAACGTCAAGTTTTCCTGCTCCTATGATGCTGCTTGACCTGCTGTGTTCATCCAGCCCCATGCTTGTTATCTCTCTGTGCATCAATTTTCCCCAGGGCTTTTCCATTTACAGTATAGTTCACTCTTGAATTGGATCTTCCAAAATGCATCACCTCGCATTTTAACATGGTATTGAAAGGTTCAATGGATGTTTTTTATAGCTCCTGAATTATAGATATGTCATAAAGATAGAAAACTCTGTGTTTGGGCTAACATTAAACTGTTTGGTTATGAAGAGTAGCACACTTTCACCTACATGTCATGCTTCAAGTGTCCTAGTTAAGATGAAGTCTGAGACCTCTATATCCTCAGGTCAGATGCTATGATACAGTGATTATGTCATGAGCATGTCACTTAAAGGTTCCTGCATTCTAACTATGGAGCATAATGCAATGGGCTGAATACTACTTTTTGTGGCTAAGTGTCAGTTTTGTTGAGTTTCACAGATGTTTCTCTCCACAAGGTGTAATAAGTTATCTCACCATGTCTTACCAAACATTAACTACTTACACCATCCCTCTAGCAGTCCTCCACCTGGTTCTAGCCTCAACTTACCACTTGTCATTACCAGAAAGATATAACACTCACTGGTTATCCACCAAAAGACTGGCATCCCTGACACCCACACCATCTTTAAAAGGTGAGCGCTGGCATTCTGAAGTTGTCCTGCCCTTCAAAGGAAAATTTTTCCAAAGATGGTCTGAGAGAGGGAAATGGTGCCACAATTTCCATTAGGGACTTAGAGGTCCTGATGAATGGGTGGTGTGTGGATGGGTGCCCTTTTCTCAGAGAACAGGCAGAGAAGATCATGCCACCAGACCCTGGCAGCCTTGGTCTTACTCTCCATGGTCCAGATGAATGGCCAGCAGTGCCATGAGAAGGTCAATGACCCTGTCCGCTTTGTCAGGGTAAGTGCCATATTTTTCTCTCTGTTACCTTACACTCACTCTATCCTGCTACTGCACTCGCCTCCGACCAATGCTCATGCTGCACCACTCTCACTATTGCATGCAGTATCTTCCCGCATTCATACTTTTTACCACCTCCAGCACCCCCCAACCCCTAATATCCTACACCACTAATACTCTATGACCTCTGCACTGTTTACTCCAGCACTAATGGTTGTGCCACCTACTATCATCTCATGCAATCCCTCACTTTCTCTCATTCTAGGAGTAAACAGACCAGAATAAAACTTAGTGGGAAGCTAAGGAAGTGATTGCTGGGCCCCTTGCTGAGATATTTGTATCATCGACAGTCACAGGTGAGGCGCTGGAAGATGGAAGAATGGCTAATGTGGTGCCATTATTTAAGAAAGGCTGTAAGGAAAAGCCAGGGAACTATAGACAGGTGAACCTAACATCAGTGGTGGGGATATTATTGGAGGGAATTCTGAGAAACAGGATTTATATGCATTTGGAAAGGCAAAGACTGATTAAGGGTAGTCAACATGGCTTTATGCATGTGAAATCATGTCTCACTAACTTGATTGAATTTTTCGAAGAGGTAACAAAGAAGATTGATGAAGGCAGAGTGATAGACATCTATATGGACTTCAACAAAGCGTTTGACAAAATTCCACATGGTAGACTAGTTAGTAAGGTTAGATTACATGGTATCCAGAGGATTCTGGCCAATTGGATATGAAATGGTTTCGAAGGTAGGAGGCAGGGGGTTGTGTAACAGGGTGCTTTTTGGATCGGAGGGCTGTGACCAGCAGTTCGCCACAAGGATCAGTGCTGGGTTCACTACTTTTCATCATTTATATAAATGATTTGGATGTGATATGAAAGGGCATGGTGTTAGTAAGTTTGCAGATGACACCAAAATAGGCGATGTAGTGGACAATGAAAGAGATTATCGCAGAGTATAATGGGACCAGATCAGACGGGCCAATGGGCCAAGGAATGGCGGGGAGTTTAATTTAGATAAATATGAGGTGTTTTATATTGGTAAGGTAAACCAGCGCAGGACTTATACAGTCAAAGGTGAGGCCTGGAAAGTGTTGCCAAACAAAGACACCTATAGTGCAGGTGCATCATTCCTTGAAAATGGAGCCGCAGGTAGACAGGGTGTTGAAGAAGGCATTTGGCATACTTGCCTTCATTGGTCAGAACATTTGAGTATTAGAGTTGGGACATCATGTTGCAGTTGTACACTTTTAGAACACAGCATACAATTCAGGTTATCCTCCTATTGGAAAGATGTCACTAAACTCGAAAGGATGTGGGAAAGATTTACAAGGACGTTACCAAAGTTGGAGGGTTTGAGAGCAGAAAGATTTAAAAAGGACCTGAGGGGCAACTTTTTCATGCAGAGGGTGTTGCGTGTATGGAATGAGCTGCCAGAGGAAGTGGTGGAGGCATGTTCAATTACAATGTTTATAAGGCATCTGAATGGGTATATGAATAGGAAGGGTTTGGAGGGATATGTGCCAAATGCTGGCAATGGTCAGATTGTGATGTCTGGTCAGCACGGACGAGATGGTCTGAAAGGTCTGTTTCTGTGCTGTAGGACTCTATGACTTTATGAACAGGGTGTTAAGAACCAGTACAGGTGCTAGGGTATGTAATATTAGGGTCATCACCCACGATGAGGAGAGAATCCTGGCCCTCACAGGTAAACCCAGGACCATTCCTCTCACCAACTGATTAAGTACCATTCTTCCTTCCTCCACATTAACCCTGATTCATTCATTGCACACCACTTCTAACCATTTGTTGTAATATTGTCTCTACATTGTGTCTTGCAGGTACCTATGTGATGCCTATAGCCACTTTAGAGAAGTAGGCTGCTCCATGGGCAGTTTGGTGGCTGCCATGGAGATCTCGGCACCCTCTGGATTTGCAGAATATGTGCTCACATCCTACTTCATCGCCAGAGCCTTTAGTCCTCATGATTGAGAGTATGTGACATGGAGATAGGGGATCCTGCTGCTAACTCCAGGTGCCTTTTCCTCAAAAGGAGACAGGGTGTTGCCAGGAACTATCCAGCTAGAGAAGGAACCACACACAAGCCCTTCAGAAGTCTATACTCAGGAAACTCCAGAAAGTGGCTGGGCACTCTATCTCTTTCTTGCCTGACCCTTTTAGTAGAGCTTCAAGTTGAGGAGGGTCTGCATGCCTCATGCATGAAGACTCTCAGTAGGTCAGGCCCCTCGGGTTACTTGACCAAACCACCAATGCCAATGCGTTCCACTGTCAAACGGGCTCCTTGCACATTGGTTTGGGTGTCAAGATAGGCCTCTCTGGACTTCTTCTGCGATTCTGCCACATTTTTAACCCATATCCTTTCGTCCCCTATATGATTCCACCCAACATCTTTGACAGTGCAGAACTCTTTCATTGCTGGACTAGAGTCTCCGTCTAGAGTTTGTACTCATGACAATGGAGTTGGTCCTGAATCTACAAGCTTCTGACTCAGATGTGAATTTTACTAACTGACCGATAAAGCTGACATATAGGAAGAAATAAGGAAAATAAATAATAAAACCTAATTTCTTAAATAAAGGGTGCAGCGTAATTCCTGAAATAATTGCCCTCTATTTTGTTGCTCATTTTGCATTTGCTCACTTGGTTTTGCATTGAATAATGTACAAATTTGACTCATTCATTTGTACCTGTGTGTAAATATCATGCACCCTACTGAGAATAACATTTTAAATTCAAACACCCTGGAACCCAGATGCATTTCAATTAGTTTTCTTAGACATGAAAAAGGTCTTAATCAGGAAATTATCAGGCAAGTTAAATTTCTGAAAAGTCAAAAATGGTCCATTCAGAAACTATCTGCAGATTTGTCGCCATTAATAATAGCTTCCACCTAAGAGAAATGCAATATTTGTGATTAGAAACCCTTTTTCTTATGTAATTTTTATAATTATAGCACTAGTTTTGTTAGAATGTATCATAAATATTTATTATAATGGTTGTCTTGCAAAGTGCAATTAGGAGTCTGTCAATAGTGATGGTAAGTTAGTTTGGAACTTAAATGTGGCCTGTCCTCTTCCACTTGAAACTTGAACACCTTATTGTTTTGATTACAATTTATAAGTATACAGAACATAAATATAATAGAATGAAAACATTTCCAAATCAATTTTGGTTGTCATTCTCAACGCATTTCTCTATATTTGAAAGCAACATTAATCCTTTCGCTGTTGAAGGTGCCTGACAAAAAGAAATCGAAATTCATACCATACTGAGATAGAAAATGTTATGATATTGATTGTCACATATCTTTCTATGCTTGTTTAACAAAACGAAATACTTTCTAATTGTCAAGCTATCCTAAGTTGTTAACTATTAGTGGCAGAATTTAGATATTCCACTCATAGGTCATAATCAGAACTAGGATTTTTATATGATATAACAAGGTGTAGAGCTGGATGAACACAGCAGGCCAAGCAGCATCAGAGGAGCAGGAAGGCTGACGTTTCGGGCCTAGACCCTTCTTCAGA
>JAHRHZ010000271.1:12119340-12159572 GCA_024137785.1 Ginglymostoma cirratum
GACTTTTCTGAAGAAGGGTCTAGGCCCGAAACGTCAGCCTTCCTGCTCCTCTGATGCTGCTTGGCCTGCTGTGTTCATCCAGCTCCACACCTTGTTATCTCAGATTCTTCAGCATCTGCAGTTCCTATTATCTCTTAAGATTTTCATATGGTTTCCACTATGAACAAGATACAAAGATCTGTTAAAAATAGAGAAAAAATATGAAATATTTATTGAGAAAGAAATGTCTTGTACCTTTCTTAAAGACAATAGCATGATGTGAGCATTCTAAAAACAAAACATTCCTTAAAAGTGTTAAAGTGAGACAATGTATTTAAGTTTATTACCCTTCATAGAGAGAAATCAGAGTTAATCAGACCCTCCTGAGTCACTCGACCTGAAACATTAACTGTGATTTCTCTCCACAGATGCTACCAAACCTGCTGAGTTTTTCTAGCAATTTCTGTTTTTGTTTCTGATTTACAGCATCCGCAGTTCTTTCAGTTTTTATAACCCATCGTGTCTTGGATAAGGTGGTGGTTTACACATATCAAGTCAAGTCACCATGGTCTTATCAGATCATAGAGCTGTTCTCTCATTAGAGAGAGAGACAACTAGTGGTGATTTAACCTGAGGGTCACCATACCTTAGATGAGGGAGAGGTTGAGAAAGAGAGTCCTTCGTGGTAACTTTAGCTGGTACAGGGATTGAGCCTACACTGGTGGCATCACACTGTTTCACAAACCAACCATGCAGCTAAAGGAGCTACACCAGACCCCTTTCCACATGTAATTTACTAGAGACAGGTACATAACATTGGTGAGTAGAACACAAAAGGAGGCCGGACACACCCCAAAGAGAAGGAAGAAAGAATGGGAGGGAGTGTTACAATAATGTTTTGCCTTGAACCTTCTGCTAGCTAGATACCACACATTTACAACTTCAAAATCCATGGCATCTAATTAAATATAGGTGTAATATAGTTAAATAAAACTAACAAATTGCGAGTTTGATCCTTAACATGTACTACATTCAGTCTCAGTAAAATTAATGAACAGATGAAGGTGAAAGATCTTGTGGTGTTATTTAAAAAGAGGACAGTCCTCAGGCAAATTGGCCAATATTTATTCCTTAATTACCATAACTAGAGATTATACAGTCATTGTCTCTTTGCCATGGGACCTTGCTGTATAGAAATCTGCTGCTGCATTTCTTTTCATCACAATATCAGAAATATTTAATTGGTTTTAAAGTACTTTGGGATATTGTGAGATTGTTAAAGATATGATGGAAGAAGTAGTTCTGTTTTTGCAGACTCCCAAAATTTCAGTGCTATAATGATGATGAACATTTGCATGCGATTTACAGATCGCAGATGGATCCCACAACTGCAGAAGAAATATCGACCAAAAGAACAGCAGATGCTGAGAGTCAGAAACAAAAACAGAAGTTGCTGGAAATGCTCAGCAGGTCTGGCAGCATCTGTGAACAGAAATCAGTTAACATTTCAGGTCCCGTGACCCTTCCACAGAACTATTCTGAGGACGGATCACAGATCCAAGACTTTAACTCTTATTTCTCTTCACAGAAGCTGCCAGACCTGCTGAGCCTTTCCAGAAACTTCTGTTTTGTGTGCAGAAGAAGTATCAGTGGACAAATGACAAGCCATTCCTGCAGCCATAAAGCACTGCAGATAAACTGCAGACTAATCCCATACTTGCGAGTCCTGGCAGCAATACAGCTTTGATACTGCCTAATGACACGTCCACAAAGGAGGCCCCACAGATTTTGAAGAAAGACAAGTCCAATCAGAAAATCTAAATGAGTCTATTGAAAAGGCACGGTGAGTAAACACAATAGCATGATGTGAGCATCCTAAGGACAAAACTTTCCATAAGAGTTCAAACAAAATTACAGGTGCTAGAGCAAATCAATGCATTTGTGCTATATTTCCATTGTGCCTTGGATATGATATTGGTTTCCATGCACCATTCATCAGAGACAAGCTCCATAGTGTCAGGTGGGTAGACTGCGAAAAGTGCCTGGCCACAGCCCACAGAGATCAAAGAAAGAAGCAAGGGAGTGTTACAATAATGGGCCTTTGGATAGTGGCAAGTGTTTCCATACCATAGGGAGGTGTGTGGGTTTAGCACTATTCACAAAAGGACGAAAAGGGGCTGCTACCTTCTCAGAGATTGCCCCGATGAGCAAGGGCACCCTCAAATGATTGCACCTCCCTCTCTTCCCAACGTTTTAAACGCATCGAAGAGGAGACAGGCTACCACGCCTGCCCATCTGCCTTCACTATTATGCTGTTGACAGATTATTTGACACTTACATTCAAGTGACCCTTAGTTATTAATCTACATATGATGGTAAGTTGTTGATTTTAGTGCCCACCCAACTTCTGTGTTTATCTTGGGTGTGAGTGAGAAGGTGATGGGTTGGGCACCTGTCTGAGAGAATTTACTCTTGCCACTGAAAACACACCCAGAGGAGGCATGTAATACTGCAGTTTTGGTAGTTTTGTTCTCATTATTAGCCCAAAATCTTGGTAGATTTTTTTGAAGTTTGCGTACTGTGGCATTGTGAATAAACTGAACATACCAATATAGGTACATACAAACTTTTGGAATAGGAGCCAAAATAGATCATTCAGCCCCTCAATCCTGTTCCACCATTCAGAAAGATCATGACTGAAGTGATTGTGTTTCGAATGCTACATTCCCATCTACCCCTGATAACCTTTGATTCCTGTGTCTAACAAAAATCTATCTATCCTCGCCAGAAAAATATTGGATGACACCCATCTCCAATGCCTTCTGACAAAGAATTCCAAAGTTCCACAACCTCTATGATGAAACAATTTTTCTCATCTCTGCCCAAAAAGGGCAATCCTGAATTTAAAATAGTGGCCCCTAATTCTGGACTGATTCACAAGAGGATACATCCTTTCTACCTCCAACTTTAAGACCATTTAGGATCTTTTACACTCTAAATCAAGTCACCGATTACTCTTCCGAACTCCAATGGAAACAAGCCCAATCTGTCCAACCTATCCTCACAAGGCAACTCATTCATTTCAGTTATCGATCTAGCAAACCTCCATTGAACCTCACCCAGTACTTTTACATCTTCCAAAATGAAATTTGTAAGATTGAATATCTTGCTCCCAAAATGCTATTCCTTCCTTAGCCTTCCAGGGCAAAAGTACTGAGCTCCACAGCTATATTTTCACAAATGCTGGACTCCTAAAACAACTAATTTTAAAGTCTTGTTTAATGAGTCATATTTCTGATATAAATATTGAAACTAGCAAATGAATAAGCAAAACAGGGTGCAGCTTCCCTCTAAATTTTTACAGCATCTCTTGGGTAATGAATTCAGCTCCAAGAAGTTTGAATCATAGAATCCCTACAGAAAGAGGCCATTTGGCCCATCAAGCATGCACTGACACCCTGTACAGAATCCCACCCAGATCCACTCCTGATCCCTGTAACTGAACACTTACTATTGGCTAATCCAGCTAACCTGCACATCCCTCGACACTATGGGCAATGTAATGTGGCCAATCCATCTAACCTCCATACCTATGGACTGTTTAAGGAAACCGGAGCACCCAATGAAAGCCACACAGGTATGGGGAGAATTTCCGAACTCCACACAGACAATCACCCAAGGGTGGAATTGAACCCAGCTCCATGGCACTATAAGGCAGCAGTGCTAACGACTTACAACACTGGCTTCAATTAATACTGTATGGTTTTGTTAACTTATATGCCACTGAGGTGTTTATGCAACTTGTATTCAACCACTTTTTGACTGCAAACTGTTGACTGTCATGCAATTCTTCTGAGTTTATTATTAAATAAATGCTCTGGTTCTACTATTTTATAAAAACAGTTTGTCTTTTTTTCTCTCTTTTAATAGCTATTTAATGTGTTAAAAATGTGTTCACATCCACCTTAGTAATTAAATGAAAATGGTGAAGATATACAACTTTGCTTTTCATTATTAATAATGTATAACTCTGCTTTGAAGACATAGGGATTATGTTACAGTAAATAATGTCAGTGATACAGTCATTATAGAGATACAGGTCCAGAACTTTGACAGTATGGCACTCTGTGCAGCCTCCTTATGATCGGGAGAAATCATACATTCATTACACGTCAGCAGAGAACGTGCCACCTTAAAGGTGCAAGACTCCTATCTGAAACAGCATTAGTCATCTCACACATGCAAATAAGAGGTTTAGTGTTATAATGAAGCTGCTATGCAAGATTAGTTTGCACTCAGGCGATCAGCACCTGCGACTTTCAGGAAACCCATGTCAACAGTCTAACTTGTGATTCCTAATGTGATCACCAGTCACCCAGGCAGTGACCATCACCATGGCATCCACAGGGAGAACATAGAGGGCCAAGGTGAGCATCATTAAGGTATAATGGCAGAGCTCAGGGGCAGGAATGTCAATTGGAAGCAAAATTCAATATGGTCTTCACATGGGGATGGTTATGGGTGAAAATGGGCTATCAGTGTCATGCGAGGAAAAAGAGGACATGGAAACTTTGAGGGTGAACTGGTGATGTCTAATGCTGATGGTGCCCACCGCAATTTGTATTCCACACCATCACTTACTGTTCTCTAGATACTAACTGCAACAGGAATGACTGGGACAATACCTGGATGGGCAGAATCAGCTTCAGTTTGATGGGGGAATTTGCAGAATACTGGAAACTTGGACATTGAAGGGGCAAATATATGAAGTATGCACTTGCAAACTGCAGCTACATTTAAGTTCCAATCATTTCTTTGCTCCTTTGCAAGGCATGTAGATTGAACATGCTTAGGGTTCAAATCCTGGTCAAAGATGTTTTGCAATTGGTGCTTGCGAAATGAATGTTTGCATTTCAACAATGCAGACATTACTGGCAATGACCTAAATGGAGCTGAATGTTGGTCGAAAATACCCATCAATTTTGAAACTTCCAAGAGTGCTGTGGGAGATGGAGAACAATGCTTCATCATCTGTCATGGAGACATTTAAAATGGACTGAACCGAATGCAATAAAAAGTTAAATGATTGGTGTGGTTCTGTGTTCAAAGTGCAGTGGAAATGTCATTTCAGACGTAATGTGTTGGTCACTCAGCATGCAGAGCATCGACACCAAGTTGGTGCACATGCTGGGGGCGTGGATGGGGCCAGGGCTGTAGTGGAGCAGAAGACAAGACTGTTGTAGGTCCAGTTCCACTGCAAGTGGTCTGGGGGACCCTCCAGTGTAGTCTGGACAGAATGCGACGCACCATCCTGGCAGGCCATGGTCTGCACTAATGGAGCAGGCAACGTGGCAACACAACAGAATGCTGAGGAACTGGGCAAGCAGGAGCAGTCTTCTGATTTTGGAGGGGAGGAAGCTCCCCATGTGTGACAGAACTCAGCTGCTTTGAGCATGGAAAACCAGATAGGACCCAATTAACACCTGGTTCCAGTAGACGAGAGCTGGGATCGAAAAACCGTCACAGACTGTGGACTAGTGGTTGCTCATCATACCAGCATTTGATTTGAATTGTATGGGAGAACGACAGCCTCTATTCTACTCTTTGCATTCCCTTTTGCTGTCTGTAAATAAAAACTCATATTTGGATCTGTTCAACAGCTTGCCTGAATGTGCTGTTGTCCTATGGGCAATATCAGTATGCAGGTCTCCAGTGACCGAGGGAAGGGTGGTTAGATGGGATGTAGCTAAGGGCAGGTAAACTGGGTGGCTGGTGGGTAAATAATAACTAGGGTGAGACAACTGGGGTTATGTGTATGACAGAGTGTCAGCCATGTGTCGTGAATAGTGTGCTCTACTGGCTGCTGTAACATTCAATCATGTTGTAAGGCCCAGGCGCAGATGCCAGCAATGCTGGTGTTTCAGCAGAAATCCAGCATGTAACAAAACGCTCTGGGAATGGCACATGGTAAAATGGGGCTAGCGTCAGGCCCAGGAAATACCGTAGGACTAGCTAGTTTATGAGGTGATTTGGTAAGACATGGCAAGAGATCCCACTCGTCCTCACCACAAAAAACCCTTCAAAAATTTGACAAAACTGAGAGCCAAATACACCTATGATTTGGCCCTAGCCGTTTTATATAACATTACCAGTTAGAGTTTAGAGGAATGAATATGATCTTATTGAGATATATAAAGTGCTGAGGAGATTTAATAGGCCTAATGCTAAAAGAATGTTTCCCTTGTGGCGGAGACTACAACTAGGGGATGAAGCTTAAAATTAAGAGGTCTTGTACATAATGTGGAGATGAAGAAGGTGGCTCCCAAAATCTGTGTGTCTTTGGAACTTCTTTTCCCAGAAAGTGATGCATTGTTACATTATTAAGGCAGTAGTAGATAAATTCTTGACTAAAAATGGGGTCAAAAGTTATTAGAGGCCAGCAGGAATGTAAAATTAAGTCCACAATCAAATCATCCATGATCTTAATGAATGATGGATCAGCCTTGAGGTGCTAAATGGCATATACCAACCTAAACTTCCTGCAATTTCTTTTAATTCATTCATAGGATTTGGATGTTACTGGTTGGGTCATCAATTATTGTTCATTTTTAGTTGCCCTTGGGAAGGTGCTGGTGACCTGCCACCTTTAACTATTGCAAGGTCGATCCAAAATGCCATTGGTGAGGGTTTTCAAGGATTCTCACCCCGTCACACTGAAGGAACAGCAATATATATACTTCCAGTGAAGATGGTGAGTGGCTTGGAGGGGAACCTTTAGGTGATGTTGTTCCAATGTATCTACTGCCCTTGTCTCTTTAAGTGGTAGTGGTTGAAGATTTGAAAGGTGCTTTCTAAGGAATGTAGATGAGCTGTTGCAGCACATCTTGAAGATGGTACATACTGCTGTTGGTATATGTCACTAGTGGAGGGAGTTAATGTTTGCAGATGTGGTGGCTATCAAGCCAGCTGCTTAATCCTGGATGTGTCAAGCTTCTTGAGTGCACTAATTCTGGCAAGCAAGGAACATTCCATCACAGTATTGAGTTGTGCTTTCTCATGGTGGAATAGCTTTAGAGTTAGGAGGCGAGTTACTTGCTGCAGGATTCCCAGTTCTGACCTGCTCTTGTAGCCATTGTATTTAATGGTTAGTCCAGTTCAGCTGGGGATTCAGTAATGGTAATGCAATTGATATGTGGTTAGATTCTCTTTTGTTGGAGATGGTCATTGCCTGACATTTGCTTGGCAAAAATGTTACTTGTTACCCGTCAGTCCAAGCCAGGTCTTATGGTGTATGGAAATAGATTGCTTTAGTGTTTGAGGGGTTGTTAATGGCACTGAATATTTTGCAATCTTCAACAAACATCCCACTTTTGACCTTATAATGGAGGGAATATCATTAATGAAACAACTGAAGATGATGAGACCTATTGCACCTCCCTGTGGAACTCTTTCAGAGATGGGCAGTGTGGTGGCTCAGTGGTTAGCCCTGTAGCCTCACAGTGCCAGGGATCTGGGTTCAATTCCACACCCAGGTGACTGTCTGCGTGGAGTTTGTACATTCTTCCCGTGTCTGTGTGGGTTTCCTCTGGGTGCTCTGGTTTCTTCCCACAATCCAAAGATGTGTAGGCTAGGTGGATTGGCCATGGTAAATTGCCTGTAGTGTTCAGGGATGTGTAGAATAGGTGGGTTACAGGGGGATGGGTCTGGGTGGGAGGCTCCAAGGGTTAGTGTGGACGTGTTGGGCTGAAGGGCCTGTTTCCACACTGTAGGGATTCAATGAAAAAATGTCCTGGAGCTGAGATGACTGACCTCCCTGACTATCTTAATTTGTACAAGGCATGATTCCAACTGTAAAATTTTTCCCCCAAATCCCATTGACTTCAGTTTTTCTAGGGCTCTGTTAAGCCATACCGAGTCAAATGTGACCTTGATGTATTTCTCACCCAACCCGTCTGGAGGTCACCATGTTTGGACTAAGGCTGCATTAAGATCAGGAGCAGAGTGGCCCTGGCAGAAACCAAACTGAACAATAGTGAACTCAGCAGGCCAGGCGGCATCAGAGGAGCAGGAAAGCTAACGTTTTGAAGAGTGCCAACCCAAAATGTCAGCTTTCCTGCTCCTCTGATGCTGCCTGGCCTGCTGTGTTCCTCCAGTTGCACACTGTGTTATCTCGAACTCCAGCATCAGCAGCTCTTACTATCTCTGAACATTAGTGAGTTGGGTATTGCTTGGCAAGTACTGCTTAATAGCTCTGTTGCTGACTCCTTCTATCACTTTATTGATGATAAAATGTAGACTTGATGAGGCTGTAATTGGCCGGCTTGGCAGCAAATCTGTGCTGGCACACACCCTGTTGTAACACACTCTAAATGAAAATAATTTAATTAGATTTTGATGCAATGGACAACTGACATGCAGAAAGTAAATGCATTTAATTTAGATAAATGCAATGCTATACATTTAGCAAGAACAATGATAAATATACTAACAATACAAGATACACAATTTAAGTCTGTCATGAAGAAAAGGGAACTTAGTAATATTATGAAACTTAACTCAAGATTTATGAGCAGTGTTATGAACTGACAGGCAACCTAAATTGAATACCATGCTATACTGTCCGGCCAATTCAATATAAAATAAAATTTATCACATTTTATTCCAGTATACAACTTTGGTTAGGCATCATTTGGAATACTAGAAACTGAACTCATAACGGAGCAGTGGAAACATGGACTTAAGATACACATCAGTCTAGATCAAAAGCACATAATTGTCATGTAATTCTGGGGCACACCTGAGCCTGGAGGCCTGAAGTATGAGTGAGATTGGCCCTTGGCCCCTGTGGTAATAACCTATCATTAATTTGGGCCATTGCCTCACTGTTACTTTTCTTGTCTCTCTCAGGGAGATCATGTTACTGCTGGAGGATGACAGATTCATAAATTCTAATGTTCAAAGCATCACGTACATACAGGCAGGCACAAAAACTATTTGGTCTTTTCCCATCTTTCAGACTGTACTGTGCTCAAAACATCAGTGTTTTATTTTATTGTGATAATTACAATCTCTAGAGATCAATAGCTTTTAAACAAAATTTGAATTCCAAGTTACTGACTCAAACGATCACACAAGGTTTCACATTTTATGATTTTTGATATCACAAACAAACTAAAACCAACATTGGCTAAAATTAACAGCAAATACAGAAAGTACTGGAAAGTCTCAACAGTTCTGGCAGCTATATAGAGAGAGAAACAGAGTTAATTTATAATAATCTCCCAGCCCCTGCAAGACATGGGTAATGGTGAGTCAGTTGGAAAAATACAGCGAGATCCGGAAAATTAGATTCGTGTCATTGAGAAAATAGGCTGATTTTCACCAAGTTTTGAATAATGTATTGTTACTATTACTATCTATCTGTGCTTCAATTTTACACAGTTTACTACTCTCATGTGCAGTGAAGAGAAACTAGACAGCGACAACTCCCAACATGAAGTTGAGAGGGGTGTACCTGGCAGCTGCAGCTCATCACTCACTCCTCTGGGCCTGCATCTTGGCCAATAATCCCCAATAACACGAGGCATACAACATAGGTAACGACTGCTTGCGTACTCTAGCCAGGGAGGTTGGCTTTGGACATGCACCAGCCTCAACACATTATCGTGACACATCTTCAATTCATTTAGAATAGAGTTTTCCACTTCAGTGCTGCACTTTGGAGTGCACAGGCACTTTTCATTGTGAAGCTACAGCCAAGTCAGGAAGGGACAGGCATACTTCTTATGCATCAGAGCAGAGTGCACAGAGTTCTCTTCACTTGCTTCAATAACGCTTACTCTCTTGGCATCAATTTGGATGCTCACAGCATCTCTACCTTGCCTTTTGCACTTTGTTGCTTCATTCTGAACATGCAGGCTTGCAATATTTCTGTCCTACCTTGTCTTTTTTGCACAGACTGTAAACCAGGAGGTTTGTCACAGTTGTCAGCAGTCATCAGACAAGGGAGTGGACATGTTGTTTCATGGTGACGTCAATCCTACAGAATTTGCCAGCAGTTTGTGTGACAAAGAAACTGCATGCGCATCAAACAAATGGCCATGCCTCTTTAAGTAAGGGAAGAAGTCCTTGGTCAACTGTTATCAGTCAGGGAGTTATGCCACGATGAGCAAACAGAAGCATCAAGTCTCAGTCCAGGCTTAGACTTGCTCAGGTGGCTGCAAATGGCAATCAGTGTCAGGGGTTCCAGTCTCAGGAGTGGAGTATGGTCAGCCCTGCAAGTCAAGCACAGCACGTCAGGCAATTAGTGATTAGTCAGTTTGGGGGCTGAAAAGATAGATGTCAGGGGGTGATTAATAGGTTGAGCTATCCTTTCAAGCCAGTTTGATTGGAAGGCGGTTGGGGATGGGGGGGCGTGGGGTGGCGGTGACGGTGTTGGCAGCCACAGTCAGTCCTAGGCTCTGTCCACTGAGAGTCAAGATGTGTTATCAGGAGTCACCACTGTGGTGGAGGTATGGTCAACTGTGGGGATTGGAAGCAGCGTGATGAAAGGCTGAGGAGAAAATCATTTTGATGGGGTGTGTAACTCAACATATAAGGTGGGAGATGATAATGCATTAGAAGATATGCATTACTTTGGGTGGTAGCAGTCATTATCAATGCTTCACTGACACTTTGGCTTCAATGGGATCAGTGCATCATGATGGTTGGGATGCTAAGCTGCAAGTCCAGGGCTCCTGGTCAATGTTGGGAGATGAAGATTTAAAGAGTTGGTTGGTGGTCATGTTGGGGTAGAGGGCAGAATCAACGGAGTTGGTGGGGAATGCAAGAAAGAAAGGAACATGAAAGTTTAGATGATCCCCTAGATTATCAGGCTAAGGTTGTGGCTCACACTGCCTGAGCTGTCTTCAACCTTCATCCAAATCAGAGATGCTCAATGGAAATCAGAAATGCACCTGTGTAGGTAGAGTAAGTGGTTTTGTTTATCTGACCATGCAGGCTCTAGTTGTGAGTGATTTGAGCCCCTTCAAGAGACAATTTCATGAATTAGATACTTGTACAGTGCAGGTTAAAGACATGTATAATCAGAGATCTCCATTTGAGTAACACATACTAAGCAAAGATGTCAACTACAAATCCTGGTCACAAACAATCTTAACCATGTCATTGATCTTTATAGAATGATTAATCTCTTCTCCATACATCATAAATGATCACAAGTGACCTTTAAGAGTTACTTGCAGGTCACAATTCATAATGATAAGATCATAAAGCTGATTTCCTCTCACATTGAACTGTAGGAACTGTCCAACATGCATTGCTGCCTTTCTTGGGTGATTGGGGGGCTTGAGGTGGAGGTTGGAGGCAATATTTCAGGAATCCTACTATCTCCTACTGTATTTGTGCAGCATTGCTTTGGCTGAATACACAAGAATAAAGTCACCTATGTCAAAGGGCCAAGTAAAGGCATTCTGTGTCTCTCCTTGTCAAAGTCCTCCATGTCCTAATGTATGGAAGGCAGTGTTAAACTGCTTGAGTGTGTTGGGAATTCTGACTGTTTTATCGAGGACCTGTTCCATTTCTGAATATTCCTCACACTGGTTAATGGGATACATGACCAATGTATCCATCAGTAGCAGAGATTATTATTAGTCTGGCCACAATGCAACCTAGGCACAGAAAAACTGAGGAGGAACAAATATACCAGCAAAACCGAGACTAACAGCAACTTCCAGCCACCAAATAAAGAATTCATAGGTGCAAAAGCACCTCAGTAAAAGTTAACATTAACACATTCTCCACATTTGATGCTCCACATTGAACAATTAGATGTTATGCTACACTGGGCGTTAAGAAAAGAGTAGCATTCCTTTAGATTAGGTTTTAACATAGTATGGTGCAAAGGATTGGTAAGCTGTACCAATTTCTGAAGAACTCCCTTCCCCCTCCGCCATTTCGGAAGACTCCTTTCCCCCTCCCCTTCTCCCATTTCTGAAGAAGGGTTCAGACCCAAAATGTCAAATTTCCTGCCCCTCAGATGCTGCCTGGTCTGCTTTTTCCCTCCAGCTCCACACTGTGTTATCTCTGACTCCAGCATGAGCAGTTCTTACTATCTCCTAGTTTGATTCAACTGTTGCAGTTACAATGACAGTCAATCAGACAGGTGATCGTGTAAAGTAGCCACACATTTACAAATGTGAGCTTCTAGTTCCAGTGAAGCGAGTCACCTGTGCCACTTGGTGCCCTCCAAATGTGTTTTTCTTCATTTCCTTTCCACTGCATGTACTGTGAAGGGCTTATTCTTGGCTGGCAGTGATTGGCCTGTTGCACAGTTGGGTTCCAAATATGGCTCTAACAGCAGAAATCCTGGAAGGTCCTAGTAGCAGCAAGTTCCACATTGGTGAATGTACCATGAAGTAAGTGCCACATCATAGAGGTGTGTTGCAAACATAATGCGGTGAGTGGCAGAGAATGGAGTGAGATGACGTTTAAAAAGTTCCTGGGGAGAAACCCACCACGATATGCCCCAAAATGGACACTAAACCAGTTTTTGGTAAAATTCAGCCAATTACTTTAGGTCAAATGACTCTACTTTGATTCCAGACGCAGGTAAAACTTCTGAGAACTTTCAGTTTATGTTTCAGAATTCCAACATCCATAACATTTTGACTGAATATTTGTCGTGTCACCATAGTCTTACTAGACCATAGGGCTGCTCTCTCATTAGTGAGAGAGAGATGACCACTGGTGATTTAACCTGAGGTCCACAATACCTCAGGAGAAGGGAGAGATTGAGAAGAAGAATCCTTCATGGTAACGTCAGCCAGCAATGGGAATTGAACCCATGCTTTTAGCATCACCACTGTTTTGCAAACCAACCACCTGGTTAACTGAGCTAAACGTTAGTTTGCAAGCAACTAACATAAATGAGATAACATCCTTAATTATAATTGTAGAAATACTTGATAAACCCATAAGTACTTATGTTTTATTGCATCATCTCTGCAGAATTGTAGTCTTTATAGTAACCAGTCCAAAGTTATTCCTAACTTCCAAAGTGCTTGCTCCTCCCCACTTTGACTAGAATGTTCAGTGACTGATAAGAACCTTTCTTTTAGTCACCCATAAAATTCTGAAAGGAGCTCCAGCAGAATGGTTCACTTCAGTAGGTTCCTTACCCCAACCACGCCAGGATAAATCTTCCAAATGTTTCAAAATGTCCTTGGTCTGCATCTCTTTGACCTCCATTCTATTTAGTATTCACAAAGGAAAAAGACAATGTTGTCGAGGAGAATACTGAGATACAGGCTATTAGACTAGACGGGATTGAGGTTCATAAGGGGGAGGTGTTAGCAATTCTGGAAAGTGTGAAAATAGATAAGTCCTCTGGGCCGGATGGGATCTATCCTAGGATTCTCTGGGAAGCTAGGGAGGAGATTGCAGAGCCTTTGGCTTTGATCTTTATGTCATCATTGTCTACAGGAATAGTGCCAGAAGACTGGAGGATAGCAAATGTTGTCCCCTTGTTCAAGAAGGGCAGTAGAGACAACCCTGGTAATTATAGACCAGTAAGCCTTACTTCAGTTGTGGGTAGAGTGTTGGAAAGGATTATAAGAGATAGGATTTATAATCATCCAGAAAGGAATAATTTGATTAGGGATAGTCAACACGGTTTTGTGAAGGGTAGGTCGTGCCTCACAAACCTTATTGAGTTCTTTGAGAAGGTGACAAAACAGGTGGATGAGGGTAAAGCGGTTGATGTGGTGTATATGGATTTCAGTAAAGCGTTTGATAAGGTTCCCCATGGTAGGCTATTGCAGAAAATTCGGAGGCACGGGATTGAGGGTGATTTAGCGGTTTGGATCAGAAATTGGCTAGCTGTAAGAAGACAGATGGTGGTGGTTGATGGGAAGTGATCATCCTGGAGTTCAGTTACCAGTGGTGTACCGCAAGGATCTGTTTTGGGGCCACTGCTGTTTGTCATTTTTATAAATGACCTGGATGAGGGCGTAGAAGGATGGGTTAGTAAATTTGCGGATGACACTAAAGTCGGTGGAGTTGTGGATAGTGCAGAAGGATGTTACAGAGGGACATAGATAAGCTGCAGAGCTGGGCTGAGAAGTGGCAAATGGAATTTAATGCAGAAAAGTGTGAAGTGATTCACTTTGGAAGGAGTAACAGGAATACAGAGTACTGGGCTAATGGTAAGATTCTTGGTAGTGTGGACGAGCAGAGAGATCTCGGTGTCCATGTGCATAGACCCCTGAAAGTTGCCACCCAGGTTGATAGGATTGTTAAGAAGGCGTACGGTGAGTTAGGTTTTATTGGTAGAGGAATTGAGTTTCGGAGCCGTGAGGGGGTCATGTTGCAGCTGTACAAAACTCTGGTGCGGCCGCACTTGGAGTATTGCGTACAGTTCTGGTCACCGCATTATAAGAAGGATGTGGAAGCATTGGAAAGGGTGCAGAGGAGATTTACCAGGATGTTGCCTGGTATGGAGGGAAGGTCTTATGAGGAAAGGCTGAGGGACTTGAGGCTGTTTTCGTTAGAGAGTAGAAGGTTAAGAGGTGACTTAATAGAGACATACAAGATGATCAGAGGATTAGAAAGGTTGGACAGTAGAGCCTTTTTCCTCGGATGGTGACGCCTAACATGAGGGGATATAGCTTTAAAGTGAGGGGTGATAGATACAGGACAGATGTCAGAGGTAGGTTCTTTACTCAGAGAGTAGTAAGGGCATGGAATGTCTTGCCTGCAGCAGTAGTTGACTCGCCAACTTTAAGGCCATTTAAATGGTCATTGGATAAACATATGGATGATAATGGAATAGTGTAGGTTAGATGGGCTTCAGATTGGTTTCACAGGTCGGCACAACATCGAGGGCCAAAGGACATGTACTGCGCTGTAATGTTCTATGTTCTATGTTCTAATGAGCAGAGAAACAATCTTTTCCCCTCAGTTGATTGTAGTAGCCACTGTCCCTGTATATCAGTCTCTAAGGGATAAATTTTTCTTTCTCTTTGCCCAAATTCCCTGAGGCAGTAAGTTACAAAAAACCAGCACAGCTGCTTTAGGTTTTGTGTTTAGGTGTGAAGTTTGACGCTTGGGTTTCAACAGATATAACTGGGCGTCTGACTCAGTGGTAACCAGGTTACACCACACCAAAACAAAGTAATATTAGGCAGAATTATCAGGAAGTCACGCGCAATGTTAATTATGCCATTTTACTTCAAGTTAAAGAGAAGGACAAAACATAAGCATTTTATAAAGTCTCACATTTGTAATAGGATCTTTAAAATGTGGATAAGACTGATTTTAAGGTAAAGATCACTACAACATTATATTATCCAGAAAGATTTGAAATTAAAGCCATTATTATAACAATGCATTCTTTCTCTCCTTCCCCTGTGTTCATTTGCTGTTTTACAGCTTCAATTTTACATCAGCAAATTATGCTTTGACAAATACTGGCTGCATGAAAAAGAGCATAAAGGGATCAATGCTTTGTCATGCTATGTTCTTGTTCCCTTTTTGATATTATATGATCTTAGAAAGTAAGGATTAATGCATGATACAATATTTTTAATAAAGCAACAAAAATTGCGCATCAGGCTGTTGCAGTATATATATTCTCAATTCCATTGATCACAAGAAACCAGAATTTACAGTTGGAACATTTAAATCACTGTAGAAACCATCACATCACTTGGCAAGTTTTGAATTTTTCTTCCTCGTCATCATGCCCCAGCTCCCAAGCTCGTTGAAATATTCACAAAGTAATTGATTAATGGTAAATCTATTATGAAATGGGAGCCAGCAATCATAAAATGTAATTTTGTGACCGAAGTGACATAGCAGTATATTCTAAAAATGTTGCAATATAATAGCAATGCCACATCATATAGTATAGATGAAAATGGGTATTCAATACACTACGATGCATGGCTAATATTTTTGAGGCAGTGCTGGAATTCAATTCTGCAGCATCTAACTGTGGTGTAACAGAGTGAATTATATTTTTTTTCCACATGTACAGGATGTCACAAAATACTCTGTCTTTTGTGAGATCAAATGGATTAGCTTCAGCAAGCACATCTGCAGAAAAAACTAAATTCAAATGCATTCATTATTCTAAAACATTTTTGTTGACAGGGTGTTTTGTAAATTTATATTAAAATTAATTATATTAAAAATAATCATGCATTTGAATTTCATCTGTCTTTTGTGAGTTTTTAATTTGCAAATGTGGTATTGGATGTTTACTTTTACCAATATCTAAACTGTTTAATTCCATAAGAATGAAAAAAAAGTGTTTATTTTGAAGTGGTAAGTCTAACTGAATTGTATTATTAGATAGTGCAGGCCTTAATCTTGAACAGTATTTTGAATCTACAATTACATAAAATGAACACATAAATTATAACCATCATTTAAACATCTTTCTCTACACCTACCCTAACAGATTTACAATCTGGAGCTATCAATCACTGAAGGAAACTATAGTGGAATAGAGAACTTAAGCTAAATGCTTTGATTCCACCACTGCAACACCTTGAAGACTTATATTATGGTGATGACCATTATGCATTGAAATGCAATAAAGTTGATACAGTGGCTGTTGGAGTGGCCCGATAATGTTATTGCATTAATAACATATAGATTTGAAGAACCAACTTTTGTTTGGCTTATGTGTCTCTATACTAGAAATCATGAAAAACTATTTCTCTAAGATTTCATTATAAATAAGTCATCTTTCGTCTTTTTAACTCTTTCAATGTATGTTTATTATTTCCAGTCGAATGTCTGTCTAAAAAGTAGTATGTTAAAAATAGCAACAAATATAAAAGGAAATCTGCATGAAATTGTCTTTCATTGTCTTGTTGGAATGTAGTCACATAAAATAACAACACAGCACTGGAATTAGGAGCACGTGGAGGCCATTTGACTCTTCAAGTCTGGTATGTCATTTGATAAGATAATGATTTAATAAGAAACCCGACAGTGTGGAAACAGGCCATTCAGCCCAGCCAGCCCACACTAACTCTCCATAAAGCATCCCACGCAGACTCAACACCCCTCCTCCACCCTATCCCTGTACCCCTGCATTTCCCATGGCCAATCCACCTGATCTACATATCCCTGGACACTCTAGACAATTTAGCATGGCCAATTCCCCTAACCTGCACATCTTTGGACTGTGTAAGGAAACCGGAGCACCCAGCAGAAATCCACACAGACTTGGGGAAAATATGCAAACTCCTGGTAGTGGTCTCAACTCCACTTTTCTGTCTGCCCCATAACCCTTGATTCAATATCTAACAGAAAACTATCTAATTCTATCTTGATATATTCAATGAACTAGCATCTATTCTTTGCTGGGGAAAGAGATTTCTACAGAATAATGGCCCTCTGACAGAAAGCATTCTCCACATCTCCATCTTAAAAGGGAGACGCCCTTATTCTTAACTTGTGTTCCCTATTTTCAGTCTCCACACAAGAGGAAATATCCTACCAGCTCTTCATCCTATCATGTCCCTTCAGGATCTATATATTTCAACAAGTTAGCCTTCTGTTCTCATAGGCTCAGCTTGTTCAACATTTCTTCATGATAAGCTCTCCACTCTAGAAATTGGTTGAATGAAGAATTTCTGAACCGCTTCTAACAAAATAATGTCCTTTTTCCAAGTATGGAGAACAAAATGATTCTCAGTACAGTAGATGTGGTCTCATTAAGGCCTAGTATAACCGCAAGAAAATTACATTTATATACAATAAACAAGAACTTTCCATTTTCTTCCCCAAACACTTGCTGTAAATGCATAGCAACATTTTGTGATACATGTTCCAAGACACCCAGATCCATCCATACCAGAGTTATACCATGTTTTTCCATTTAAGTAATCTGCTGCTTTTCTGTTCTTCCTGCCAAACTGCCCAAGATCACATGTTCCAACATTATACTTCAACTGCCATTATTTGTCCACTCACATAACCTATCTAAATTATTTTGTAATCTTTTATTACTGGTTGTTAACTTATTTCTCACCTTGGTATCACTGGCAAACTTATCTACCATATATTCAGCCCCTTGTCCAGGTTGTTGATATAGATTTTAAAGAGTTGAGACTCCACTACTGATCCCTGTACTGTTCCACTATTTACACCAAACCAAACTTAAAAATACTTAAGTATTCCTACTCTCTGCTTTATATCACCTAATCAATCCTTCATCCAGCCAAATATGCCACTCCTTATATCTTGCACTCTTATCTTTTGTAAAAACCTTTGATGTCTTATGAAAGATATTTTAGAAATTGAAGGTTATTGCATCTATACGTTCCTCTTTATCCATCTTTGTTCTGCTTCCTTAAACTGCTCTAATAAATGAGGTAGATATGATTTACCTTTTACAACATATGTTGCTTGTGCCTGATCCCATTATGATTTTCTAAGTATTTAACTAGAACCACTTTAATAATGGATTCTAGTTATTTCCCAATGACACATTATCAGCTAACTGGCCAGGGTTTCCTGCTTTTGTCTCCCTCCTTTCTTGATTAAAGTTGGTACATGAACACTTTCCAATCTACTTGGACCATTCCAGAATCTAAGGGATTTTGAAAGACTATAATCAATATACCTGCGCATTGTGCAGACACTTCTTTTAAGACTCTAGGATGAAAGCCATCTGTTCCAAGTTTAGCTAATAATTTTATCAACATCTTTTCTCAGGTGATGGTACTTGCTTTAAATTTTAAGCATGCAAACTATTCTCAATAAACATTGGACCATACATAGCATAATAATGTCCTCAAGGTGAACATTGCCATAATTCTATCTGGAGAAAGATAACTTAGAAGTTTCAATGAATTGTTTTATGATGTCAGCTAATCAGTAGGGAATGTGTGAGGAAAAGGTGGCCTAGAGGTAATGTCACTGGGTTATTAATTCAGTCACCTGGTTTAATCTTCCAGCAACCTGGGTCCCAGTACCACCATGGTTGGTGGATTTTTTTTGTTTAAGTTGATAATTTTGGAAATAAAAGTTACTGTCATGAAATTATAATTGATCCTTGTTTAAAATAAAATCTACATTAATAATGTACTTGAAGGAAATCTGCTACATTCACTGGTCCAGATTATGCATGTTTCTAGACCCACAGCAATGTGGTTGACTGTTAACTGGCCTCTGAAAAGGCCTGGCAAGCCATTTAGTTCACTTGCAACGAAGGATGGGAACAAACATTGACAAGTGATGCCCACATCCTGTGAAGATTTTTTTAAATCACTTGTATAATGAGAAAATGCACTAAAGGTACTTAATCACATTCTTTCCTAATTTTTGTCATGGAAAAAGTAATATTTCATTGTTGACACAGAGTTCCACTGGTTCTGGGTACTCCCCAGTAACTCAGCCAAACTAAGCCTCCAAACTATCAGCAGCCTATTTGTTCATAGTGAGTAATGACCATCCAATTTGCAATGCAATCCACACAAGTGCATACCAACCAAGGATTGTTATAAAGCAATCGGTGTATGAATTTTATCTCCTGCTCCTAAACACGAAGACTAGTCAGGTTAGTTTTAACATACCTGCGTCTCGTCAGAAAGGATCAGCATTGTAAAAGCTAATCCCTATCTCTGAACGATGTCGGTCTGGGCTCAAGTCCCACCTACTCCAGAGTAGTGTAATAACATTTCTGAACATGTTGATTAGAAAATATCCCATGGCAAAGGTTTTGAAACTGCCTAATGACACTAATTCTGTACATATTCTTATAGCATCCAGAGATTACATAATCCAATCTCCTTTCCTATTTCTTTCATTATAGGATCTGAATGTAATAGGATCTACTGCAATAATGCTCTGACTTCAGGTGGGCATCTCGTTGACAATTGAGCGCAAATTTGAAATTCAACTGTACGACCATCGGTGGAAAATGTTTGTGTTGTGCACACCTAAGTTTCCAATCTTTAATTTTGGCTGGTGATGTTCCTTATCAAAGGCAATAAATCGGAGAAATGATCCTTTATAAATTTCGTTCAGTTATGCAAACTTAGTCTTTTACTTTCCATACGTCATACTGATATTGCAAAACTGTATGTTTAACAATGTATGACAAATATCATAAATATATACAATGCTTTGTTCTAAAATATTACGGCATTCAACCAAATACTGGAAAATTTATGCTTATTCCAACAAGTAGTCACTATAGTGGCCTGTCACTGGAAACGTGCGCCTTTCAGAAAAAGAATACTTTTAAATGGCAATTGTACTATCGGTGGTTCCACGAAAGTGAACATAGTGCATGCCAGAAAACACACTTGTTTCCTTAAGGAAACATTCTTTGCATCTTTTCACTTTGTTATACTCGAAACAGTTCTTACGCTCTTGTAATAACGATCACACCAATGGGACCCACCATAAACAAGGCTTGAAAATTACATTTTAAAAACAAAGAATACCTGTGTTGTCAACCAGTTTTAGGAACTTCTTGTCCGACCTCACCGCTACGTTGCTTAAAATATCATTAACAGATACTCTCTGAAATTGAGTTATTGCCTTTTTAATAAACCAGACTGCCCGAAGTCTGCTGTGGGAGCCGCGTTTGTACGTCAATTTCGCGTCACCCTCAAACTCTGTTCATATGAAGCTGCTGTCCACGGTACTGAAACTCTCAGCGTGTGGAAACCGCTCCCCACCCCAGAGAACAAATACCGGACCAGGGCGATTTGACCCAGAGCCAGGGCAGAACACATTCGAGTCGAGCAGAATTTACTTGTGTATTGTTCAGACCCAACAGTTCGTTTCCTTAGCAACATGACTCAAGAAAAAGCCAGTGAGAAAGCATCTTAGCTGACGATTATCTGCATCAAAAAAGAACAAGTGCAAAGCACAAATTGATTAAGACCTGATCTTTTCTTTCTTTTAAAAGCCTTTCAAGTCTTTAAGAATGGGGGACAAAATGTTACCGGCCCAAGAGGCTGCTAAGATCTATCATACCAATTATGTGAGGAATTCCAGAGCAATAGGTGTTCTCTGGGCTATTTTCACTATTTGTTTTGCCATTATAACTGTGGTCATTTTTATCCAGCCCTATTGGATTGGGGACAGTATCAATACGCCCCAGGCTGGCTATTTCGGATTGTTTCATTACTGTATCGGGAACGGACTGACTAGGGAGTTGATCTGCAAAGGAAGCGCTCTGGATTTCGGTTCCATCCCCTCGGGAGCCTTCAAAACTGCCATGTTCTTCGTTGGCATCTCCATGCTTCTGATCATTGGTTGCCTTGTTTGCTTCAGTCTCTTTTTCTTTTGCAACTCTGCCACAGTCTATAAAGTCTGCGCCTGGATGCAACTTGCATCAGGTAAGTTCTAGTCCTGCCAGCTACCACCCAGCCTGACTGCAATTCCATTACTTCAATATTACACTTGGGTCCATATATTAACTTTCCTTTTTACAATCAGAGCAATAATTCTGCCTTCCCAACTTCCCGAAGAAGGTCTCGTTTTCTTTTGGGGGAATGGGTGTATCGTGGTGGTAATGTTACTGCTTTGTCCAAGATAAACCGTTTCTTTACAATACCTTACTATTATTTTGTTGCAAATTTTAATTAATCCATCAAAAAATGCTCATCTACAATTGTAGGCATCTGATTATTGAAAGATTTTTGTCTTTAAAAGTTGTGAGATCTACGGTAGTACGTTGTCTTGGTAGTAATCTATTGGCATAACATGGAAAACCTTAGTTTGAAAATGTCACCTAAATCCTTCGGTCGGGTTACAGACTTAAACTCACTTGGGACCTATTGTTTTGCTCTTCATTAGTTAATCAGCTAATTCTGTTAACTGTTGGATTGACATTGCCTGAGCAGTTTGATTTATCTAATGCGACATTTGACAACCCTTCAAACACATATATTTCTTCCTCCAAGGCTTTTCCAACTAATCCTATTACTGATTTTGCAATTAAATGCTTATTCCAATGAAGTTAGTATTTAACAATTAGCATCAAGTTTCTTTCTGACATTTTGGTAAAGTTTGAAATTTTACACAACCAATAGACTAATGAAAACTCTTTCATGGGAATTCAATGCATTGTCTGAACTTTACAGGTTCACACATCTAAGGATGAACTATCTCAAAAAATGTATTCAAAATATATTGCAAGTAATTGCACCATTATTTGTCATGCAAGTCAAACTTCCTTGGTAGCTTTGTGTCACTCAAAGAAGCCCTACTTTGAATTTTTGAATTGCTTCCCCAACTCCAAGTGAATTACAAGAATATTTGTTCATTGGAATAAGTCTATAAATTTTCTATATTCATTAATAAAAGTCTATTAAACATGAGTCAACATGAGTACACTGAAATAATACCTCCAGCATACCCCCGTAGCAACGTTAAAAAGAAAATCAGTGTTCCGTGAGGATCGGTACTGGGTCCACTTTTGTTTGCCATTTATAAAAATGGTTTGGATGAGAATATAGGCGGCATGGTTAGCAAGTTTGCAGATGACATCAAAATTGGTGGTATAGTGGACGTGAAAAATGTTATCTAAGATTACTAAAAGATCTTAACCAATTGGGTCAGTGGGCTGAGGAGTGGCAGATGGAGTTTAATTTGAATAAATGTGAAGTATTACATTTTGGAAACATAAACAAGGACTGGACTTATACATTAATTGTAGGGCCCTAGCTAGTGTTGTAGAACAGAGAGATCTAGGGGTTCAGCGAGACAATTCTTTGAAATTTGCATCACATATATACAGGGTGGTTAAGAAGCATGCTTGCCTTCATTCCTCAGACCTTGAATAAAAGAGTTGGGACATTATGTTGAGGTTTTACAGGACATTGGTGAGGCTTCTTTTGAAGTACTCGGTGTAGTTCTCATTGCTCTGTTAAAAGAAGGATCTTACCAAACTGGAGAGGGTTAAGTAAACATTTACTGGGATGTTGCCTGGAATGGAGGTTTTGAGATATAAAAATAGACTATATAGACTGGGACATTTTCTCACTGGAACATAAGCGGTTGAGAGGTGACATCTTTGAGATTTATAAAATCATGAGGGGCACCGATAAGGTGAATGACAAGGTCTATTCCTTAAGGGTGGGGAGTTCAAAATTAGGGAGCATATTTTTAAGGTGAGAGGAGAAAGACTTACAAAAAACTTGAGAGGCGACTGTTTTTTTTTTACACGGAGAGTGGTTTAAGTGTGGAATAAACAGCCAGAAGTGGTGGATGCAGGTACAGTTACAAAGTTTAAAAGACATTTGGTTCAATTCATAAATATGCAAGGTTAGGAGGAATATGGGCCAGGTGCAGGCAATTGGATCTAGTTTAGTTTGGGAACATTGGCAGTGGGGACTGGTTGAACCGAAGAATTGGATTCCATGCTGTGTGACTCTGTGACTGTATGACTCTATGTTCTAAACACATCTGTGTCATTTAATGATAACTTGAGGAGAAAAAGTTGCATAGAATGAAAATAATTAATTGACTCACGTATCATCGTATTGTCTCTTCTGAATTCTTTGAAACATCACGAGAGAAAGAAAACATACCATTGCAAGCTAGGGATCATTTAATTCTCCAAGTACTTTTGTGCATCAATGCAGTCGAGAAAAGCAATCATTTGGACTAAAGTCCCATATAACCTAATAGAGGATATTTAAAGTTTGCATAACTGAAAGGAAAGAAATGAAGTTATTATCTTCAACTATCTAAAGTCTTTTAGAAAATGCATTATACTGTTCCACTCCTCAGCAAATGTAGTTAATAATAATCAAACATAAGTTTGCTCACTGCAATTATGAAGAGTTTATATATTGCAGGCCCTCGAGGATAAATGTAAAAACACACATATCACACGAGGCACACCATACACAATAGACACATGACTTAGCACGTGCAAGCCACCTGATTCCCCAATCAAGCAATTAATAAATCTGTATTACCGGAAGAATGGATCTCATGTCTCACTTTAAAGTATGTAGCCGCATTTCTATTTTGAAAGGCAAAGCTCTGCCCGCAAATGAGACTTTATCCACAAGAAGTGAATTCATGAATATCTTTATGTGTTCCTCTTAAGGTTTGTAGAATGTTTCTGTGGTTTTAGTTTCCCATTGCTGCAACTTTCTCAAACAATTGACTGAATTTGTTAGGTACCATTCCATTTTCATTATAATGTCTCTTTTTTTTCTTGTTAATGTCTTTCTTCATCATTTTTTCATAATGCTGACTTTGAACTGCCTCTTCAAAAGATGTGAGGAGAGGTATTTCTGGATTCTGAACATATTGCCATAATTGAGATCAGAAAGATAACTTAGAAAAAAAGACAAAAAGAATGTGCAATGACCCTTGGCTATGACTGGCAAGTACCTACCCCTGCACCTAGAAATGTCAAAAGAATTAAATATTCACTGCCTTTGCTTCTCAAAACTGGGTGTTCAGAATTGTGTGATTTACTGTACAATAATCAATGTAACCCTAACATCTGCATTAAAAACGATTGTTCACAGAATTAAATAGCTTTTCATACTACTGCATCCTTCTAAATCAACCCAAAGATGTCCGTATCATCTGACAGCCTCCAGTTTACACAAATTGAGGAAATAGCTGCTATTGCTTACAGGCAACAGGTATCACCATGCAAGGAAAGCTTGAACTCAACAGGACTCAATGCTTCCACCAGATAGCAGGGTCTCCTTCTATTTACGAACCACAGGAGTACCCATATAGCCAGTAGAACTCTTCATATGAACCTGATGACCTTCAAAAATATAGAAGAAATGAATTCTATATTTGGTGATATCTGACCACAGAATGCAATAACATTTGTTGCAACTTAGAGTAGCCATGATGATCTTTCTCTATAGCAGTCAACATTGCTCATATTTTCTAAAGAAATAGTGAGTAGGTGCAGCTTATGAGGAACTAGGCCTCAATATGTATCCATGGCTGCTCTCTGCACTGAGTGCTCCTGCCCTAAAACAATGGAGAAACATTTTATCATGGCTACTTCAGCATCATTTATTTTCTGTTCCTCAGCTACTACCGCAACACCAACAAAGACATATATCCTGTAACTCAGGCTTAAACAAATAGTATTGGGAAAGGATAGTGTTGTGCTCAATGCTTAGAGTGGTACCTCCTGAATAGTGTAGACATTTCCATTTCAGAAGCTTGCACATGTCATGGCCTCCATCAGAAATATGCATAAAAAGTGTCTCATTTCCATCTTGCGCTTTGAAACACGGAATTTCTTCCCATTCATATGCAGCAGAGAGAGCTCAATGGATTCTGTGATTTTATAGGTAACTTCTGTCCATGTAGCTCTCTCTACAAGACAGCTCTAAGTAGGATCCAGTTCATGTGGTGTACAGAACAGAAGCTCTAAATACTCTATATTGAAGCAATGAATGCTGCTTCTATTGTTCCATTGTTTAATCAAATATTATTAAATGACTAGCTGTTTCTTTTATAACACTACTTTTTAAACTTAGATTTAAATTTAGATTTAGATTTAGGTTTTATCGTCGCATGTACTCAAGTACGAGGTACAAAAGTACAGTGAAAAGCATACACTGTGGTCATACACGGTGCCATCTTAGGTACAATTTATCTATGCTCAAAACATTTGTTACAGAGGTTGAAAATAAAGAAATAGGTTCAGCACTACGGTTTTCTTAGTGTAAAAATGGAAAATAAAGAAATAAAGCTAAAAATTGAAACAATTCAGCCCTGTGAAACATCACAATCTTCCTACCAGATTTTGCATTGCCCCGCCACATCGATTATAGGCCGCATCTACTCACCAAACCTTTCCTAACTCCATTTCAAAATACACTATACTTCAAATACAAATTTCAGCACAGCCCACCTCACAATGTGTCTCCATCCCATGGCTTGCGAAGACAGAATTTTGCCAATGTGTTCCTTTTATGATTCTTCTTTACAAGTATTGATTTAAATCCACTTTACACAATGGTGTAGTCTGTTCCTCGTGAGACTATGTGGTACAGCACACCATGTTCTAATAATGGCTAATATTCTAATGTCCCTCTTTATTTGCGTATCTGGGTCAACATCCATCAATTATTGTTTCTCCAAACAGTGGTGTTTACCTATTAAGTAGATATACTGCATGGTTATGGAGCTTTTTTTATTTTTAAAAAATTTAACAGACAGACAATTAATTCTTTGCCTTTCTATGTTACTGTTGTTAAACACAGTTATTAGACACAGTTTTTGTAGTTTAAGCCCATACTTATTATGGCCATCGGATGCACCATATCATAGAATTATATAAGTCATAACTATATTTTTAGTATGTGCTGTGGCCATACAACTATGTTCACCAACCAGAAATAACCCTTCATCAGACAACAGTTATAAACACTGCCATATGGATGAGGCACATACCAGCAAAAAAATACATGTAACTCAATCCACAGGTAACATTAGAAGGAAAATTGACTATAGTTACTGTGGTAATAGGATAAAAGATTTATTGGGTGTCTTAGCTAATTCAGTGCAATTCTAGGTAAGCATGTTTCTCTGCATAATAGTTTGCAATGTTTCTTTAAGAGTCATCAAATATGAACAGTGCTGGAAAGAATTTCAATACACTTAAGAGAGAGGTAGTGCACATTGGTAAAAAGTGTAAGAAGACAACGTGGTCATTGAACAGTAGAAATCTAAACAGGGTAGGAGGAAAAAGGATTTGGGATACAGCTACACAAATCTATTAAACTATCTATGCCAGTTAATCAAGCCAGAACAAAAAGAAAACAGAGGGCCAGGATTCATTTCTTGAAAGAAAGAACTGAAAATCAGAACTGTTATGTTTGATTTGTAAGGTCTTGGTAGATCATGCTTGAAGTGTTGTTTAATGTGCATGTTGTTATGAAAAGGGACTGGAAGAAATGGAAAAGGTGAAAGACAGGTTTGTTTTATGAAAGCAGAACTGAGAAGTTATATTTATAGAATCACAGAGTTATGATTCTATAACTCACAAACAGGCCCTTCAGCCGAACTCATCCATGCCAACCAGGCTTTCTAAACTGATTGAGTCCCATTTGCCTACATTTGGCCCACATCCCTCGAAACCTTTCCTTTCCACATACCTGTCCAAATGACTTTTAAATGTGGTAATTCTACCTGCCTCTATCACTTCCTCTGGCAGCTCATTCCATGTACATACCACCTTCTGTGTGAAAAAGTTGCCCCTCAGGTCCCTTTTAAATCCCGCCCCTCTCACCTTAAACCCATGCTCTCCAGTTTTGAACCTCCCTGCCCTGGTGATATGACCTTGGCTATTCCCTTTATGTATGCCCCTCATGATTTAAGAAACCTCTATGAAGGTCACCCCCTCAGCCTCCTACACTCCAGCCAAAAAAGCTCCCAGCCTACCCAGCCTCTCCTTATAACTGAAACCTTCAAGTCTCAGTAACATCCCTTTAAATCGTTTCTGTAACCTTTCCAGTTTAATAACATCCTTTCTATAGCAGGGTGACCAGAATTGTATGCAGTATTCCAAATGTGGCCTTATCAATGTCTTGTGCAGCTGAAACATGATGTCTTCTGCGCTCAATGCTCAGACTGATGAAGGCGAGCACATCAAATACCTTTTACACAACCCTGTGTACCTGGCACACCACTTTCAAAGGAATATGTATTTGTAACCCGCGATCTCTCTGTTTGACAACACACCCCAGGTCCCAACCATTAATGTGTAGGTCCTGCACTGGTTTGTCTGACCAAAGTGTCACACCTCACATTTATCTGCATTAAACTACATCTGTCACTGCTTGGCCCACTGGCCCAGTTGATAAAGATGTCTTAGCACTCTTAGACAATCTTCTTCACTGTCCACTATGCCAAAAGTTTTAGTGTTATCTGCAAACCTACTAACCATGCCTCTTATATTCTCATGCAAATCTTTTATATAAATGATGAACAACAGTTGACCCAGCACCAATCCTTGCAGCACACCGCTGGTCATGGGCCTCCAGTTTGAATATTAACCCTCTACAACCATACTGTCTTCCACCATCAAGCCAATTTTGCATCCAATTGGCTGGTACTCCCTGGATCCCATCTGATTTAACCTTACTAACTAGTCTACCATGTGGAACCTTGACAAATGCCCTGCTAAAGTCCATGTCGACAACGTCTACCTCTCTGCCTTCATTTATTTTCTTGATTACCTCTTCAAAAAATTCATAAAGCCATGTTGACTATCCCTATTCAGTCTCGCCTTTATAAATACATATAGACATTGTCTCTCAGAATCACGCCTGCCACTCAAAACTATTCATCCACCACTGGTGTCTGGCTCACCACTTTGTAGTTCCCTGGCTTTTCCTTCCAACTTTCTTAAATAATGGCACAATATTATATTATGGACCAGACCAAACCCCCTCAAAATATATTAAGAAGGTAGCCTAGACCCTAATGTTGCTTTATATTAAACATAAATGTAAGGTGAGGCGTTCCAGATGCAATTCAACTGGTCAAACTACTCAGCATTAAGCAAAACACAATTTTTTCATACACTCTAGTTAAAATATAACAAAAAAAATGAAAATAGTTGGCTTAGCTGTAACCCTAATGAAATGTTTAACAAAATAAAAGATACAGTAGCTGTTACTAATTAACTGTTCCAATATAGTAATATCCCACAAACATATGTTATGAAGCTGAGTTGACCCCCTTTTGTGAATTAAAACTGAAAAGCCCAATGAGGAGCACCTCACCATATAATCTGTAAAAGAAGTGTGAAAGGTGCTGTAACCTGCCTTTCAGTAACTTCTAGTGGTTAAATAAAATAAATCCCTGAGGCTCACTTTACAATCAACGAGTAACAATTTATTTATCTAACTCTAACAGTGAACAACTTAACTAAAATATTAATAAGCCGAATCAACCCCTTCTAATTACTAACTGTTCCCAAATAAAACAAGATTCTGATGGCACATCGTTTCAATAAATCCCAGTCCCATTTATATAAAATAAAAAAGGTAGAATTTAGTCTCACGAAAATACAGCCAGGTTATGTGTCTTCCAGAATGTTCTGTGCCTTCTCCATTGATTCTTCTGTCAGGAGTATTAACTAGTTGTATCATGGATACTTTTGTTCTTTAGATGGTGCTTTCTCTAAGACTGAAAGGAGTCTGAGAGAGCCAGCGATTCTCTCTTGAGAGCTGAGGGCTGTTAACTCTGGCGGATGGCAGTTTGCTCTCTTGTCTTTGCCCAACTGCCCCTTCTTTTATACCCTTGATGACATATCAATTTCTTACAATAAGATTGGTCCTGTGTTGTCAAAACCATCAGATTTAAATTTAATTGGTTTTTGCTATCTAAGTGCCTGGCTCAAATTGATTGGCTAAATTCAAAACTTGGTGTCTTGGTAAAAAAACATGCTGCTTGGCCTGCTAACATTTGATACAAATGTTTCAGTTCGGGTACTGTCTGTGTACTTGCAAACTTTCAAGCTACTGCTCACAGACACTTTTTTTAAAAATCTCTAAGCATATAAAAAGCACATTTTTTAAAGCAACTCACAACGATTTTCCCCCAGCATTTCACAAACACCAAATTCTAACTTCCTGCCTCCCAAACCACAAGTGCTCTAATTAACTTCGCAACACGTACCCTTGACAAAGTGTAATTTCATTAAAAATTCCAGCAGCCCAGGAGGAAAAACATCAACAGAACTCCGAGAGAGTTGTAGCAGGGAGCGACATACTTAGCAAGAACTGCTACTCAGAAACCTAAGAAACTAAAAATCCCAGTTCTGTGGGAACTTGACCATACCCATTCAAGCTGCTTCTATTGTTCCAACATTAAAAAAAACCCAAGTCCTCACAAGCTATTTGCTTTACAAGTTTTCAATAGGTATCTCATTACCTTTGACTTAAAACTTTTCTTTAAAAAGAACCAAGACGAAGTAGAACTCTTAAAGCCATATTATCATCACAATTAGCCACCCACCAGTCTTCCAGCACCTCAACCATGGCTGTTAATGATACAAATATCTCCACTATGGGCTCTGCAATTTCTTCCCTTGCTTCCCACAAAGTCCTGATATACACTTGATCAGATCCCTGGAATTTATCTACCTATATGTTTTTTAAGTCCACCAGCACCTCCTCTTCTGCAATGTGGACTCTTTTCAAGACACCATTATTTATTTCCCTGAGTTTCCCAGCTTCCATGTCTTTCTCCATGGTAAATACTGTCAAGAAATATTCATTTAGGGCTTCATCCATCTCTTCTGGCTGCACACATAAACTATCTTGTTGCTCTTTAAGGGGCCATATTTTGTCTCTAGTTACATTTTTGCCCTTAATATACTTGTAGAATCTGTTCGAATTCTCCTTTACCTTATCTGCCAAAGCTATTTCATATCCCCTTATTGTCCTCCTAATTTCCCACTTGAGTGTGCTCATATACCCCTATACTCCTCACTTGATCCCAGCCACCTATATCTGACATATGCCTCCTTCCTTTTCTTGACCAAAGCCTCAATATCTCTATTCATCCAGCATTCCCTACTCCTGCGAGCCTTGGCCTTCTCACTGACAGGAACGTGTTGGCCCTGAACTCACATTATCTCACTTTTGAAAGCCTCCCACTTGCCAGATGTCCCTTTACCTGCAAACAGCCCCTTCAAATCAACTCTCAGGTAGTGGCACCATTTTTTAGAAAAGGGAAAACCAAGGCATTTAAGATTAGAGAACTTTAAAATGAAATGTTTTGATAGATTAGACAAAAGATGTTTCTACTTGAATATGAGCTCTGAAGTAGGGCCATAAATATGCTAGTCATTAATAAATACAATTAAAAATGCAGGAGCAATCACTTCATTGCAAGGTGGTTTGGATATGAAATTCAGCACCATAATGTGTAGTTGAAGTGAATAGCATTGATGCATGTAAGGGACAGCTAAACAAGAATATAAGGAAGAGAGGATAAGAAAGATACTGTGATGTGATTAAATGGACATGAATATGAAGAGACCAAAGTCAGATTTTTCTGTTGTGGATGTGGCCTTGCAAATGGTTCATAACTAAAAGATAAGTATAGGACTATTTTTCAGAAGTTTTAGTATGAAGAGAAGGAACAAGAGTGATCTACAGCCTGTGCAGACAACATGCTTCTTTTTCCCTTATTTTTGACGGAAGACTTTTTAAAAACGAAGAACTATGGAAAGAATTGCTGTACTTTGGAAAACAAGTCACTGAACTCATTGTGAATTGCGGTAACACTGTTACTTTGCAAGCAATGGGGGATGAGACAAACAATGGCATGGCACTTTGTGAGATTTGACCAACAGAGTGCTTATTGGTTTGAACAAATTGTGACCAGTTGTGAATGCCTTGAATGTTATGACATTTCAAGAGCTCCGCCAAGTACATTTTAAAGGTTGTGAGGTTATCTGTATCAATTAACCTCCAAGGCAGTGCATTTCAGAAGCCCAACATCCTCGGAGTGAAAAATGTTTTCCTCAAATCCTCTCTAAACTTCCTGCCATTCACCTTAAAATTTTTCAAGAGGAGGCAAAATTAGCCAGTAGTTCATATCATCATACACCAGGTCAGTAGGAATATTGGGGATCTGTAGTACTATTTAAACATAGCTTGGCTTAAAGAGGAAGTGCTCTTTGGTGACAGTCTAACAAAAGCCCTAGCCAAGCTGTTCCAGTAGAGCTACAACACTGGCATCTACTCAACACTATGGAAAATTGCCCAGTTATTTCCTGTTCACAAAAAGCAGGACAAATCTAAACCAGCCAATTACCCTTCATCAGTATACTCTTGATCGTCAGTAAAGTGATGGAAGGTGTCATCAACTATGCTATCATGCAGCACTTGTTTAGAAATAACCTGCTCACTGATTTGGTTTTCACCAGGGTCACTCAACTCCTGACTTCGTTACAACCTTAGTTGAAACATGGACAAAAGAGATAAATTCCAGACCTGAGGTGAGAATGACTCCCTATGACATCAAGATTTTATTTGACTGTGCATGGCATTAGGGAGCCATAGTAAAACTGGAATCAATGAAAATTTGGAAAAACCCATTAACTGGCTGCAGACATACTTATCATGAAGCAAGATGACTGTGACTGTTGGATGTCAGTCATCTCAGCTCCAGGACATCTGAGTTCCTCAGAGGAGTGTCCTAGATCCCACCATCTTCAACAGCTTCATCAAGGCTTCATCAGTCTTCCCTCCATCATAGGTCAAAAATGGGAATATTGACTGATAACACTAATTGCAGCTTCATACATACAAAGCTAAATTAAAATCATAAAAGGCCCCATATTTCCTGTCCTATTAAAAAGGCGTCTGTGTCATCTAGAATAGTTGAACCCCTTCATTGATTGCCATAGATGCCCTTTTAATAGCACATGAAATGAGATCTTTTAGGGTTCCCAGACAAGTTTTACAGACTTACTGTCTCATTCTCAATGGGGTCAGAATAGAATACAGTAATGCAACTTGGTGAGTCAACTTGACTGTAAACTCAAATCACGTTAGCCAGTGTTTCAAAAAGTCTGTTTTTGAAAACGTCAGTTTAATGTTTCCAGCCACTGGACTACAAATCAACACTTGACATAACCATGTGTTTGTGACAACATTTTTTTTCCATTTCTACATATTGGCACTGCTCTTTGTGTGTTTGCTTACTTTTGGCAGACAGAAGCATAACAATCTTTTGTCCAAGTTTGTATAGTTACGAAACACAGTAGTAAGACCATTTCATTCTATGCTATATTTGCATACCAAGTGTTCCCTTCAACTACAATTCCTTCATAAAAGCACTCGAATTGCAAATGGTAGCTGCTGTAGTTATGCTTTCCAGTAATGGCTCCCTGGCTTGAATCTCAGATTGTATGCCAATTTTAGACTATGTTGCACTATTGATTCCCTCGTGGGTAAATCCAGGATTGGTTAGTTGAAACCTGATTTAGTTGTGAAAATAAATTGCAAGCACATTTGAAGTTAGCTGACAATTTCAGAAGTATATCTTTCTTGAAGTAAGAATATAATTTTGGTCAAAGATTTTCAGTGTAAACTTGGCTCAGGGATAGTACACATATTTCAGCTGGAAGGTTGCAGATTCAAGTACAATTCCTGGATTCGCAACAAACAACTGCACCTCCCAGTCGCGAACCATTTCAACTCCCCCTCCCACTCCTCAGATGACATGTCCATCCTGGGCCTCCTGCAATGCCACAGTTATGCCACCCGAAGGCTGCAGGAACAGCAAATCATATTCAGCCTGGGAACCCTGCAGCCCAATGGTATCAATGTGGATTTCACAAGCTTCAAAATTTCCCCTCCCCCAACCGCATCCCAAAACCAGCCCAGCTCATCTCCACCTCCCTAATCTGTCCTTCCTCTCACCTATCCCCTCCTCCCACCTCAAGCCCCACCCCCATCTCCTACCTACTAACATCATCCCGCCCCCTTGACCTGTCCGTCCTCCCTGGACTGACCTATCTCCTCCCTACCCCCCCACCTACACTCACCTTTACTGGCTCCATCCCCGCCTCTTCGACTTGTCTGCCTCCTCTCCACCTATCCTCTCCTCTATCCATCCTCTATCCACCTCCCTCTCTCTCCCTATTTATTTCAGAACCCTCTTCCCCTCCCCCATTTCTGATGAAGGGTCTAGGCCCGAAACGTCAAGCTTTCCTGCTCCTATGATGCTGCTTGGCCTGCTGTGTTCATCCAGCCCCACACCTTGTTATCTCGGATTCTCCAGCATCTGCAGTACCTTTTATCTCTCATTTGTACACAAGATTTAGTTTCCTGCTCATTGCAGTACTGAGGAAATGCTGCACTATGAGAGGTACCATAATTCAAGTAAAACATTAAACCAAGGTCCGGGCAATCCAAAATATGGCTTTTCAAGAAAAGCTCTAAAGCTGCTGGAATGATTTGGGAAGGTACATTACCCCTTTGGAGAAATAATTTGGTCATTGGGAGAGGTCAAGCATCCTTCAGGATTAATAAAAGTAGACATGAATGTGTACAAAAAGTGCATAAATCTATTAGAACTATTAAGTTATTAAGGACTCTATCAACTCACTGTCAAGGCATTTAAATCTGCTGATCTTTATATTTCTGGGGGAAAGTCTGCTGTGAGAAAAAAAATCAGTGCTTGCTATTTCACTAAGTCTACTGGCATATGCCTGAAGGCTCTTATTATTAACATTTATGCTGCATGATTCAATAAATAACGTATTAATCCCAGAATGGGGGTGGGGGACTACCAGATCACAGTTTGATTGACAGTTCCAAGTAGTTATAAAGTCTTTGCAGTACACCTATTGTTTTTGAAATGAATTAAGCAGTTGAAGGGAGTCAAATGGAGTAAAAGGATTTTTATTGATGAGAGTGCTATTTAAAATAGTGAATTAGTCAGTAAACATAAGAAATTCATTTGATTTCATTGCTAAAGGAGTCCTGAGGTCCAAATTGGAGGATTTGGCATTGTGAGTACAAGTAGAAGTTGCTGAGGAGCATGGGTTTGCATGAATTGGCATGAGCCCATAGAGGCCATGTAGAGTGGTGAAAGATTTATGGGTTAGCATGAAGGATATGAGGGCCATGGAGATATGATAGAACAGTAGAGGTTGATTTGCATGAAAAACCATGAGGAGTGGTGAAGGGGTGTGGATTGGCACAAAGTTTATGTGGGAGGTTTTAGGTGGCATGGGCAGCTGGATGTGGCTTATGATGTGTTTGTGGGGAGGGGGGGGGCTGAGAACATTGAGGGCATTTTTTTTGTATTTGTTTTATTATGTTTTCAACAACCACGAAGTTCTAGATCACCGCAAACAAACTTTCACAGAACCTAACTTTCAGAACCCAGCAGTTGCTGTTGATGCCTCCAGGGTTTTTCATGGGGTGGTGGGCCTGAGACCCATTGACATTCACCAGCCTATCCCCATCCTGGAATGAAAATGAGACCTTCTGAAGGCCTCTCTCTCCAGTTGGGTTTGTGGAACTCAATGTGAAAATCTGGTACCCCATTCTATGCTTCCAACTCACAAGTGAAAATTCTGGCCGAATTCATTGAGTATAAAATACTTGGGGATTGTCTTGAAAACGTAAAAGATGTTGAATATATGCAAATTTTTCACACAAACAGTGTAAGAAAATCAAAATAATGCAGAGAGATTTGATTTTTTTAATATCTAGTGAAAAAAAATCAATGAATACAAATTTTTAAGTGACTGCCAGAGATTATCCTTAATTATGTGTCTCATAACTGACAACTTTTTCAAATGACCAACTAATATTAATTATTTCTTTACCATTTTGTTGCTTATTGAACATTTTCCACAGCTTTTGTTAAATAAATTGGATAATTTTATTTAAATAATTGAACATCTTTTTCCAAAAGACATTTGAAAAAAAAATACAGAATCAAGTTCAAAGAAAGTAGGTTCTAGTTAAGAATCCGTAGAGAACCTTTAGACTTCTTTAAGCAAAGACAATAACAGACAATGTTTCCTGATATTTCTCTGGTTAACATTTAATAGTTTTATTTTACTGGACAAGAACAATAGCAAGAGAATAGGGGGAAGAAGAAACATTAATTTACTTTTGAGTCAGTTCAGAGAAGGTCCACACAAATGAAACCTGACAGAGATGGGCATTATCCTATGCAGAGTCAGGGACAGAAATCACAGCCCCGAGACTGCTCCTGATCCAGGCTTCCATCTTGCCCCAAGCACAACACTTCATCTGCTGACCAGAACATTGCAGTCTTGACCATGACTCAGCATGGCAGGTCCCCTAGAGCCCTAGGCATTTTTCTCCTGGAAGAAGAGAAAGGGAGAGAATGAATAAGATGAAAAAAGCTGTCATTGCTAGCACGGGGGTAACTCCCTCCCTACTGGCTTGGTGGGCTTACCTACACCAAATAAACTGCAACTGTCCAAGAAGACACTCACCACCAATTTCTCTAGAGTGAGTAGGGATGGGCAAAAATGTTAGCCCAGCCAGCAACACATACATCCCATGAATGGAGTTGATTACCTAAAAAATGAGGTAATCAACTCCAACAGACCCCAGAGTTTAAATAACAAGTGGGAAAACACAACAACATTTCATCAGAGACTGCACTGATGACGTTACCCAGCAGGGTAATGAAACATCAGCAACTAACTAAACAGCTCAGTGAGTGAATCGACCACAGAAGGGTCACTGGACCCGAAACTGTAACTGAAATAACTCCATGGAGGCTGGTATCCTGTCATCAAGTCACCTTTTATTTGCATGTGCACAGTACATTGTCTCTGACCAGTTAGCTCAGAGTCAGTCCTTGGAGTGAAGAGAATCCTAGATGTTGGTGTGTTTGCTGAGCTGGAAGGTTTGATAGCCGACATTTCATCCCCTTACTAGCTGACATCCTCAGTGCTGTGTAGTCTCCTGTGAAGTGCGGTTGTCTTGTGCCGGTTCGAATTTATATGGTTTGGCTTTTGTTGCTTCTGGTAGGTGCTGGTTCCAACTGTGCATTGTAATGGTCAGTATATCGGGTCTAATTCAATGTATTTGTTGATGGAGTCTGTGGATAAATGCCAAGCTTCCAAGAATTCCCGGGCTGTCCTCTGTTTGGCTTGGCTTGGCATGGCAAACAAACCAACATCTGACCAGCAACCAAGCTACAAATCTTCACTCAAACCCTGAAGTGAGGAGAATCCCTGAGAGATAATAGGAACTGCCGATGCTGGAGAATCTGAGATAACACGGTGTGGAGCTGGATAAACACAGCAGGCCAAGCAGCATCAGAGGAGCAGGAAAGCTGATGTTTCGGGTCAAGACCCTTCTTAAGACCCTTCCAATCAGGGAACTCATATTGAATAAGATCCACCTGGCTGACCTCATTCCAATTACTACATTAACTCTGCTTTCTCTCCACAAATGGTACCTTTTTGGGGGCCTGTGTTTGAATTCTGCCACAGCATTCAAATTCAATTTTTTTAAAAATCTGGAATTAAGAGTCTTTTGATGGCCATAAAACCATTGCTCATTACCAGAAAAACGAATTTTGTTCACTAATGTCCTTCACAGAAGACAATTGGCCATCTTCACCTAGTCTGGCCTACATGTAACTCCAAACACACAGCAACATGATTGACTCTCAACTGCCCTCTGAAATGGCCTAGAAAGTAATTACAGATAAGCAATAAATGCTGGGCAACCAGTGATGCCTATGTACCATGAATGAATGAAAAAAAAAATGGATATTTACACTTCCCTGCAGAAGCAGTTCAAGTCTCCCCTTATAAGGGCCAAACTTCTCTCCTCGTAGGGAGTGAGGAGGCTAATGTCAGGCACATCTGTACAGTGTTTCTCTCTGATCTGCAGTGGGCTTTCTCCTGCAATGAAAGAAAGGAGGGAAAAGATTGAGATGGCAGTGGGTGGCACAGATGTTAGTATTCGTGCATCTGGAGGAAAGGTGGTGAGGGACAGAGGACACAGCACAGAGGGCATGCAGGGTTAGTGGTGTGGAAGGCAGAGAGTGGAAAACAATGATAATGGAAGATTATGCAAGCAATAGTGAGAGTGGCACAGCAAAAGTCTTGGCGGGAGGTGAGTGCTGTGGCAGAGATAGAAGGGTATGTAAAGTGGCAGAGAGATTTGTGTGGAACTTAACTTGGGAGAGTGGAGAAGCCATTGACCATCTTCTGGCACTGCTAGCCATTCTTCCACAATCTGGAGATGGCACTGACCTGAGTGACAATTCTCAGACTAGGCTGGCAAGGTGAGGTGACATGACATCTCCTTTGCATCATCTCGTCATCCAGGATTTCCAGGTCCCTGTCAGAAAATTGCAGGGCCATCTTCCCCTTTTCTGATACCTTCCAACTTTGTTGTGGGGCAGTTTCAGGATGCCAGTACACATCCAGGTGCAGGGCACTGTTTTAGAGATGGCAAGAAAAGCAGATGTTCTGGCAAATCTCTGCTGAGTGGTGAGCTGTCCCAGGAAACGCGTGTGGCAAGATGGAGTAGAAGTCAGACATGAGTGATACTGTAGGGGGTGGGGTCGGTCGTCAATGTGGTCAGTTTGATGAGATATGGCAAAAGAACTCCACAGCCTCGTGGTAAGAACACCTCCAAAACACATGAAGGAACTCAGATTTAGCCAAAAGAAATTCAGTCTAACAAGAAGATGCATATTTGTTGCCAAGGTAGGAAAAGGATAAAATGTTTTGTTTTGAATCTAAATGAGACCATGTGATGGTAAAAGCCAAATAACTGAAATAGGCTTTCTGTCTCATAAGTGAATTGTATCAACAGACAATAATTTGAAGTTCGTAAATTGTAATTTCCTTGATTAATGTTTAAAATTTAACAAAATATGGTAATCAAATAAAAACACAACTGTAAGTTTAAAAAAAATCTTTTTATATCTAATCCTCCTACTCAACGGGAACATGGAATTAACTTCAACTAACAGGGCTATATAAAGACCCTATTGTTTAATTACAATTAAGGCAGCTGAAAAGTATTGTAAAAATGATTGCATATAAAGTCATATTTTACCCATACTACTTATATTCATTTTCTTATTGGAATGAATGAAGGCGGGGGTTTTTATATTGCAACTGAATATGCAACTTTTGATCTGAACATGCCTAAATGATAGGGAAGGGGTTACCAAAATGGAAAATGGTTTCTACTTCAGCTCTAATGTCCCTTACCACATTAAGCAGAAAACTATAGACAAAATGAGCACTTCTGTCCTATTAACATTAATGTACATATTATTTTATCATACTTTTTCTTACAATAAAATTAAGTAATTAGAGTGGTAACCTCACTATCTGAGTCTAACAGGCAATTTTCTACTTTTTGCAGGCCCCAACGTGTTTCAGAGAATTTTACAATGCAGATGGAGAACATTCAGCCCACAATTCCTGCACCAATTTTATTACCTAGTGCCAATGCTCTGCCTTTTCCCCATTTACATGCACATCATTTCAATCCAAATAATCTCCCAATGCCCTCTTGAATGTCTCAACTGAACCTGCCTCCACCACATTTCCAGACAGAACCCTTCATACCATACCAATTTACTGTGTGTAAAAAGCTTTTCCATACATCACCCATGCTTTGTTTGTATATTACTTTAAATTAGCTTCTCCCTATCCACTCTTTTCAACCTGTCATGACTTGAACACAGTTATCAAAGCTCTCAGCGTTCTTCTCCGCAAGGAGAAGAGCCCCAACTTCTTCTATCTATCTTGGTAACTGAAGTTTTTCATTCCTGGAGGCAGATATGATCAGGGTATTTAAGGGACTTTTAGAAAAGTACATGATTATGCAAGGATATGGACCAAGGGCAGGTAGGAGGGATTTGTTTAATTTAGCATAACGTTCGACACAGCATTGTGGGCATAAGGGCCCATTGCTGTGCTGTACTATGTCCTATGTTCTATGATCTAATAAATTGCTTCTGCACTCTCTCCAAAGTATTCATAATTTCCTACAATGAGACACCCACACAATACTCAGCTGAAGTCTAACAAATGTCTTGTACAAGTTCCACATCACCGCCGTGACCTGGACTCTATTTCTTATTAATAAAAGGGAAGGGCATTATGGTTTAATAAATGCTTTCTCCACCTGTTCAGCCACCTTCATGAACTGTGCACATATACACCTAGGTCCCTGTATTCCTGCACCCCCTTCAGAAATGTTTCAGAGTACAACAATGTTTTTGTCTGGATACTTAATGTAATAACATTTCTATAGCATTTTCTATTTTGTTTTGTTAAACTTCTTCAGAAATATTATCATATACCTCAAAATCAGATAAAGCTTCAACCCAGATCTCCTGGCCCTGAAGGAGAGACACTACATTGCATCACAAGAGACCCCACTCTTTAATCGCACAGCACAGCAGCCTATTAGAAATGCAAGGGTACTCATCTATCAATCATATGATAAGTGCACTCCTTTAGGAAACCATAGTCATCACTAATTGAAGAAAATGGGGTCTTCAAATTCAAGCTAAGTGGCCTTTATTTCAGTAAAAGAACTGTAGGTTATATAGCCCTCCGTTAGAAAACTAGGTGTGAACTTTTCCTAGAGATAAAAGGTACTGCGGATGCTGGAGAATCCGAGATAACAAGCATGGGGCTGGATGAACACAGCAGGCCAAGCAGCATCATAGGAGCAGGAAAACTTGACGTTTCGGGCCTAGACCCTTCATCA
>JAHRHZ010000271.1:12159972-12246061 GCA_024137785.1 Ginglymostoma cirratum
CATTTTCTGATGAAGGGTCTAGGCCCGAAACGTCAAGTTTTCCTGCTCCTATGATGCTGCTTGGCCTGCTGTGTTCATCCAGCTCCACACCTTGTTATCTGTGAACTTTTCCTTTTTTTCATTGTGGGGTGAGACAATTAGACACATGCAGTATCTGGGTCATTATGTCCACCAGTCAAGGCCTACACATTAGTGCATTCATGGTGTAAAATAGGAGTACTTTTTACCCTTTGCATGGGGTGCGCGTTCACAGGTTGATGGGGAGTCAGCAGCAAGAGCATAGCCTCTGAAAGCCAAATGCCTGCTCTCACCTTAGAACCCTGTGTCCAAGTACCTTTCTCTGCAGCCAATCTGTGCTTCCAATTTCCTCAAAATTGAAGCAATTTGAGATATCACCCCTCCCCCAACCCATCTTCTCACACACACAACTCAGCAGAATCTCGCCACCTTTCTAATCCATCAGGGTGATCAGTGAGGTGGTGAGTCAAAGCCCGTTAGTGGCTTTGAGAGATGATTTAAGAGCTCCTGGACCTTCTCGTCCAGAACTCAACAGGTGAGCTACACTCTCATGCAATGCATTAGAAGCCTTATTGATGGAGACTATGGCTCCAAGCTCCACAGGCAGCAAGTTTAGAGGCCTGGAGGTAGGCCCACAGGTGCAGAGTTGGGGACAAGTGCACCAAAAGGGTAATTCTCTCCCTGCCTGCCTAGGTAGGTACAGAAGCAGCTACAGGTGACCCTGCAGAGAGATTCCAACACACGCAGCTGCACACCCAGTCTTCCCATATAGTTTCAAATTTTTAATTAAAGGCTTTTAAAATGTTGGAGAGATGAAGCCCATATTTTAATGTACCTTCTCTCTTGCTTACGTCCTGTTACACCTGCTACTCCTTTCAAGCTGGGAGGCTACTGATTGGTCCTGCAGCTTTGAGAGATTGCATGCTGTATATAATTGGATGATGAATCCATCCTTTGGCCATTAACAGAGCACCCCAAGGAAACTCATAGGTGTGCAACTGTTTCCACCTTAAGGTGTGGGTTGAAGGTTGGGAAAACAATCTTCATGAGATCTTTGATAACAAGCGTGGGGCTGGATGAACACAGCAGGTCAAGCAGCATCATAGGTGCAGGAAAACTTGACGTTTCGGGCCTAGACCCTTCATCAGAAAAAGTTTTCCTGCTCCTATGATACTGCTTGACCTGCTGTATTCATCCAGCCCCAAGCTTGTTATCTCGGATTCTCCAGCATCTGCAGTACCTTTTATCTCTATTCATGAGATCTTTCTATCCTTCCTATAAACATCTGAAACTCAGAACATTGAGCTGCCAATCCTCCTCTTAGTTAGTTCATAATCATGCTTTCTAAATGTCTCTGCTCAGATCCTCTGTTGAGAAGGGCCAGGCAGCAATCCGGAACATCTTCCAAGCCACTACCACATTCACCTCGAAGGACAAGTGGAGCAGATTCATGGGAGCACCATCTGCAATGTCCCAAGCCACTCACAATCATGATCTGGATATATATCAACATTCCCTCAGTGTCATTGAGTCAAATTCCTGTTATTCTCTCCCTAACACCATTATGAGTTTTTTTATTTATTCATTTGTGGGATGTGCAGGCATCACTGGTTATTGCCTGTTCCTAGTCGCCCTTGAGAAGGTGATGGTGAGCTGTCTTCTTGAACTGCTGCAGTCCACCTGCTCTGAGTTAACCCTCAATGCCATCAGGGAGGGAATTCCAGGATTGTGACTCAATGACAGTGAAGGAACAGCGATATATTTCCAAGTCAGGTTGGTGAGTCATTTGGAGAGGAACTTGCAGGTAGTGGTGTTCCCATGTATCTGTCCTTCTAGATGGAAAGGTTCATGGAAGGTGCTGTCTGAGGATCTTTGGTGAAGTTCTGCAGTGCATCTTGTAGATAGTACACACTGCTGCTACTGACCATCGGTGGAAGAGGGGATGGATGCTTGTGGATGTAGTGCCAATCAAGAAGGCTATTTTGTCTGGATGTTGTCAAGCTTTTTGAGCGTTGTTGGGCTGCAGTCATCTAGGCAAGTGGGGAGTATTCCATCACAATCCTGATTTGTGCTTTGTAGATGATGGACAGGCTTTGGGGAGTCTGGAGGTGTGTTACTCACCACGGTATTCCAAGCCTCTGACCTGCTCTTGTAGCCGCTGTGTTTATGTGGTGAGTCAAGTTGAATTTCTGATCAATAGTAACCCCCAGGATGTTGATAGTAGGGGATTCAGTGATAGTAACATCATTGAATGTCAAAGGACGGTGGTTAGATTGCCTCTTATTGGTGATGGTCATAGCCTGGCATTTGTTTGGCATGAATGTCACTTGCTACTTGTTAGCCTAAGCCTGGATATTTTCCAGATCTTGTTGCACTTGGAAATGGACTGCTTCAGTATCTGAGGAGTCGCAAATGGTGCTGAACATTTTGCAATCATGAGCGAACATGCTCGCTTCTGACCTTATGATGGAGGGAATGTCATTGATGAAGCAGATGAAGATGGTTGGACACTACCCTGAGAAACTACTGCAACAATGTGCTGGAGCTGAGATGGCTGATCTCCAACATCCACGTCCATCTATGTGTCAGCCGTGAATCCAGCTACTGGAGAGTTTGCCCCCGATACCCATTGATTCCAGTTTTGCTCGGGCTCCTTGATGCCGCACTTGGTCGAATGCAACCCTGATGTCAAGGGCTGTCACTCTCACCTCACCTCTGGAATTCAGCTCTTTTGTCCATGTTTGAACCAAAGCTGTAATGAGCTCAGGAGTTGAGTGGTAGTGGTGGAACCCAAACTGGGCATCACTGAGCAGGTTATTGCCAAGCAGCTGGTGCATGATAACACTGTTGATAACACATTCTGTCACTTTACTAACGGTCAAGAGTAGACTGATGGGGAGGTAATTGGCCGGGTTGGATTTGTCTTGCCTTTTATGTGCAGGACATACCTAGGCAATTTTCTACATTATCCGATAGATGCCAGTGTTGTAGCTGTGCGGGAACAGCTTAGCTGGGGGAGTTGCAAATTCTGGAGCACAAGTCTTTAGTACTATTGCTGGAATGTTGTCATAGGCCTGTAGCCTTTGCCAGACCCAGTGTCTCCAATCATTTCTTGATATCACATGGAGTGACTCGAATTGGCTGAAGACTATGAAGGGGACCATTGGAGGAGGCCAAGATGGATCATCCACTCAGCACTTCCAGCTGAAGATTGCTACAAAAGCTTCAGCCTTATCTTTTGCACTGATGTGCTGGGCTCTTCCATCATTGAGGATGGGGATATTTTGTGCAGCCTCCTCCTCCAGTGAGTTGTTTAATCATCCATCGCAATTCACGACTGGGACTGCAGAGCTTAGATCGGATCCATTGGTTGTGGGATCACTTAGCTCTGTCTGTCATTTGCTGCTTATGCTGTTTAGCATGTAAGTAGTCCTGTTTGGTGGCTTAATCAGGTTCACACCTCATCTTCAGGAATGCCTGGTGCTGCTCCTTGTGTGCCCTCCTGCACTGTCTATTGAACAGGGTTGATTCCCTGGCTTGATGGTAGTGGTTGAGTGAGGGATATGTGAGACCGTGAGATTACAGATTGTGTTGGAGTACAATTCTACTGTTGTTGATGGCCCACAGTGCCTCATGGATGCCCAGTCTCGAGTTGCTAGATCAGTTCAAAGTTTGTCCCATTTAGCATGGTGATAGTGCCACCGAAGATGATGGAAGTTTGTCTCAATATGAAAGCGCTACTTTGTCTCCACAAGGGCTGTGCAGTGGTTGCTGTTACTGATCCTGTAGCTGGCAGATTGGTAAGGATGAGATCAAGTATATCCTTCCCTCCTGTTGGTGCCCTCAATACCTGCCACACACCCAGTATAGCAGCTATGTCCTTATAGGACCAGACCAGCTCGATCAGTGGTACTGCTTTCAACCCACTCTTGGTGGGGGACATTGAAATCACCCAGCCAGAGTACATTTTGTGCCCTTGCCATCCTCAGTGCTTCTTCTTTGTAGGTCTACCTACAATACATGAACTGTAGCAGTTCGAGAAGGCAGCTCACTACCAATTTCTCAAGGGCAACTAGGGATGAGCAATAAATTCCTGGCCCAGCCAAAGACACTTACATTGCACAAATAAATTTTTAAAAAACCTACATTCTCTATGTCACCTCCCTAGAAGATACCAACTGGGGAGAAACTCCAGAAAATTGTGTGAAACGTTATGATATCAATTGTTGGTGATTAATACTCACTTTAAAAATTCTGCCATCTGTAGGTGAAAGCTTCCAATCATGTTTGCTTACAGTGAAGGTGTGTTTCCAGCATAAAACTACGACTATACTCTACTCCCTGCCTTTTTCCACCCCATCCTAATCCGTAATCTTTCTGCCCGAGATCTCATATTTTAGTTCTTGCTCTTCTGTCTGCCCGAACTCTTTTTTTTATTTGATATCTTCCTTCTGTTCTTCATTCCGTTTTGTCCTTTCACTTTGCCAACTCTTTTTCGTCGATTTTTGATCACTGTCAGATTTGTCTTTCACCCCATTTCTATTTTAATCCATCTCCTTATCCTCTTTTCTAAATTTGACTTCTCCCATTTGATTTTATTCTATAGTAAGCTTCCACTGGGATGTGAAAGTTATTTTCTTGTGGAATATCTGAGCAATTTACTTACATATGACAAAAGCCCAATACCTGCTACAAGCATGGGTCAAGGAATTGAATGGCATCCTCCTGTTCCTATGTAAAAGGGGCCTCTTACTTATCTTCGTCTAATATGGCAGACTACAAATGCGTCTTACCTACTATTCTGGGGCAGGACTTAAGCGTCTGTAAAGTTTATGAGAAATCAAACCTTTACAGTCAAATGGCTCTCCCATTATCTTTCTCAGAACAGAAAAAAGAGGAAAAAATTGTGGCAAATAAAAAATGCGTGTCCAAATTTGGACATTCCACTTAAGATGCAACAGAGATAAATGTAGCAATCATCCTGAACATTGTGCGGAATAATTATCAGTGCACCAGTAAACTAGTAAGTCATGATCGTTCAGGCATGTGAATCCATTGTTGCTATCATTGGAAGACTTCTTTTTAAAAAAAAACTAATAGAAGCTGCCCTCTTCAAAATAAATCTTATTTCAGCCTATCCATAGTCAGTGAATACAAATTAAGACATGCATGGTAAATGGAATAAAGCAATATAGAATGTAAGTTATCTGATAATTATTTAAATAAAGATGTTGTGGCCTGATTCTTCCTGCAATCCATAATGTATTGTTGAGGAATTGTTTAGTCTGTGTGTGTGTGCAGAGTATTCAGCAGTGCATATAGTGGAGAGATACTGATATTTATAGCGGCTTGTCTGCAGCATCTTTTACAGTGTAAAAGATGACATAAACAATCATGACATCTGATGAAATTGGGGATATGACAAGACAGGAGTCCTAAAAGTCATCTATATTTCTGACAAGACTACAATACAAAGAACAACTCATTGGAACCTTACGGATCTAAAAACCCACAGTAAAACTGTCAATGTGACATTATTTGAGCAAAGTGTCTTAAATTCTTTTGATAAGCTATCCAGCTTCTTTCAGCAAGCTGGTCAATCTAGGCCCGTTTAGTCTTTTCAATAACATTGCACTATTCCAACTTAGTTCAGTTTTTGTGATTTTTGTTTCTTCCTATTAGCACAAAAGAATTATTTTTGTAACACACTACATTGTTCAGCTTTGTCATTTCATGTCATTTGAGTCAAATCCTTTTCTTTTCCTCACTTGCGTAATGGTGCTGCATTTACCATCTTAGACAGCGTGTAACAGGAAGGTACTGATAAATCATGTAATTTCAGAGATGGAGAAAACTAATAACGTACAGGCAGTAAGTCTCAAGCCAGAATATAAATGCCACTAGTGAAAGAAATATTTGCACCTATATAGGATGTTATCAGATTGCCCAGAAACTTATATAAAAGCTCCAAGCACAGATGATTTGTTAAAGGGCAATGATTGCTGCATGCGCATGGGCAAAAGTGGCAGCCATTTTGTTCCTGACTAGACCCTACCAGCAGCAATGAAAAATGAACAACCCCTTAATCTACTTTTGGATGGAGAAACAGACAAAATTTCAATCCAAAGAAAACAATCGCTCCTCAGTGATCAAATGCCCTTTTGCTTATGACTATATTTAAGGTTTTTTTTGCCTCATTTTCAAGGCTCACAGAAAAGCCATGGTTAAGAATTGATGACTGTGACCATTAAATTAATTGAGAGGTTGTGGGAAGCTAATCACAGGCTACCTATGGCTGATAATTTGAAATGACAGCAGCCACAGCAAAATGAATACTTGTGATGGCTGTTCCTCCTGCCAGTTGGGCCATAAACATGAAATCATAATAATAGTAGCTTGCATAGCACTTGAAATTTCAATACGTTATATTAGATAAAAGGCCAAAAGCATTTGCTTTGCCAGTTTTATTGTGGGACTTGCTCCTATTTCATTTTCAAAGTTCAGCTAGAAACAAAACAGTTGCAAAATTTCAGTGAGTCACTGCAGTATTCCACAATTCCTGTGCTTTCCTATAATGTTTAGTGATGTTTAGGTGACATGGAATTATATGAAATAACGCAAACTTCATTCGATCATACTCAGTCTTTTTGACAGCGCACAGAATTTTACAGAATAAATACAAAGCTCAGTCATCATATCATGACGTTTTTCTTTCTAGAAAGAAAATCAACATCAAAAATTCAAAGGAACAAGGTTAGTTGATGGGAACCACAAATTATAATTAATAAATATTTTTAAGATAACTAAGATTTAACTTTAAGTAAATATATTGTGCAGATATAATTTGAATGTCTTGAATACCTTCTATTCAGTCAAATATAAAGTGGTTGTCTTCACATTTTGCCCAAACTTTATGTGTGGAATCCAAGGCCAAAATGGAAATTCAATTAAATCACATGTAGATTACAGACAAAGATACAAGCTAATCAAAGGATAGAGAAGTACTTTTGGACCTGTATACTATGTACCAAATAATTATTTCTGAAGTGTAAGCCTATGAACCTGACTGTTCACGTTGCTTAGAATTCCTTGTCTTAGGTTGACAATCAGCAGACAAAGTAAAACACTGTATGAATATCACATCAACACATTTAAATTGTTCCTATTGAATGTGTTGTTAAAACAGAAATGATTTTAGTTTAAGCAACAGACTGTCTGAAACCTGGATGTAATTAAGAAAAATTGTATTTTATTTATATGAGCTCTATTACTTTATTCATGAATTTCTTCCATTCTGTGACCTGCCACATTGAGAAATAATTCAACATAATTCAATTATGACCACCTTTTGTATTAGTTCAACATTAGAGCAAAGAGAGAGTCGCCAGCAATTCCTCAGGGACAATTTAGGATTGGCAGCAAATGTTGGCCAAGCTAGGAGAGCTCATATCCCCGAATGAATTAAAAAAAATTGGTGTCCCATGGGCTGCAGTTTCCTAGTTTACCATGTTCAAAAAATAAATCATTGTACTCTGTGAAGATCACTTCTCAAAGGTTTGATCATAAATTCTTGGCCAAACAATTTGCAAGAAAACTGAAAGGATTAAAATTGCTTTTGAACAGATGTTTTTAACAATTGTACCATATTTGTTTCTGTATTACTTTACTTCATTTGAGGTATCATATCTGGTTCAGTGGAATTTCTCAGCAGGATACGTCTTCAAGTCTGATTTCAGAGATTCAAGTTTATAATTTGGGTTGAAATTTCAGTACAGTATGGAGTAAATATTGTATTGTCGGAGACACTAATTCCAGATAAGAAGTTAAATCCCAACCCTGTATACTCTCTCAGGTAGACAAGAAAGATCTGAGGCATGATTTGAAAATGTCCCAGGCACAATCTCCTGAGTTTTGCTGCCTACAGTTTCTCAAATCAATCAACAAACAATCTAGCCATTTATTTCAGATTGTTGTGGGACCTTGCTGACTACAAGTTGGTTTTTGACCATAAGATCTTAGATCAGAAGTAGGCCATTTAGTCCATCAAGTCTGCTTTGCCACTCAATGAGATCATGGCTAATCTGATAATCCTCAATTCCACTTTCCTGCTTTTTTTCCCATAACCCTCGCTTCCCATACTGATTAAAATCTATCTTAGCCTTGAACTTACTTTGTGACCCAACCTTAGCAGCCCTCTGTGGTAAAGAATTTCACAGTTTCATTACCCTTTGAGAGAAGCAATTTGTCCTCATTTCAGTTTTAAATTTGCAACCCCTATTCCAAAATTCTGCCTTCTGGCCCTAAATTCTCCCACAAGGAGAAACAATCTTTCCACATCTACCCTGTTAAGTCGCGAATGTATGTTTTAATAAGTTCGCCTCTCATTCTTCTATATTCCAACAAGAACAGGCCCAATCAATTTAATCTCTCTTTATAAGCCTCTATACCTCGTATCAGCCTAATGAACCTGCCTTCAATGTCAGTATATTTTGCTATTGATAAGAGGCCCAAAACTGTTCACAGTCTTCCAGATGCAGCCTGAGTAGTGCCTCATATTATTACAGTAAAACATCCCTAATTTTATATTCCATCCCCTTTGAAATAAAGGCAAATGTTCTATTTGAGTTCCCTTTACCCACTGACATTGGTTGCTAGCTTCTTGTGATTCATGGATGAGAACTCTCAAATCTCTCTGTTCCATAGTTTTCTGTAGTCTTTCTCCATTTAACTAATATTCTTGTTGCTAAAGTACATAACCTCACCTTTTCCAACATCATATTCCATATGCCAAGTTTCACGCCCTTGGTTAACTGTCTATATACCTCTGCAGGCTCTGTCATCCTCACCACTTGCCTTCTCATCTATTTTTGTGTCATCTGCAAAATTGGCTACAATACATTCACTTTGCTCATCCAAATCATTTATGTAAATTGCAAATAATTGTGACCCCACTACTCATCCCTGTGAATTTACCACTAGTTGCAGATTGCCATCCTGAAAATGCCCCCATCCCAACTCTCTGTCTTTTATTAGATAGGCAATCCTCTGTTCATGCCAGTACACTACCTCCTTATCTTAGTAAATAGCCTAATGCGTAGTAACTTGTCTCTGAAAATCTCAATATATTACATCCACTGTTTCCCATTTATCTATCCTGCTTGTTACCTCCTCAAAGGCTTCTAGTAAATTTGATAACATGATTATCCCTTCATGAAGTCATACTGACTTCTTAAATCACATTTTGTATTTATAAATGCTCTGCCATTACATCCTTCATAATGGCCTCTAAAAACTTTCCCAACGACAGACAGTAAACTAACTGGCCCATGTTTTCCTGCCTACATTATAATAGCAAATATACTTTAAATAGTACCTCACTGGGCAAGAAACATTTTGCAATATTCTAAGATTGCAAAAGGCGCTACATAAATGGAAATACCTCCTTTTCGCCACCCGAGCTATCTTTTCGGTCAATATGGCATTTACTATTATTATAGAACAATAACAACTTGTAGCAATCAGGACGAACACAATTGTAAAATAAAATGCTAGCTTTTAGCCTGGGAGGTGTGTCATCTTATTTGCTTCAAGTACGCGGTCAATTTCAAATCTATAAGGAACGTAAATTTGCTGATTGAAGCTAATCCATCCTGCTGGATAGGAGAAGAAATATTGGGGAGAAACAAAAATTATTACAAGAATTATTACTTCCTATATTTTAGAATTACCACCATAAATATATATCTGCAGATACAGCCTGCTGAGCATTGCCTGTGGGATCTGTTTTCAGCCAACCAGAAAAAGGTTTAGCAGCATCCAAAATAAAATTTGTTCATATGTGAAGTTGCCGGTATGGTCAGTGCTGCCGTAAAAGAATGACACTGGAAGCCTAAGCGTAAATCATTGAGTGACTCACTCGTGAGGCAATTTTGGTTCATACAGCAATTATAACAAGGTCTGGTCTGCTCTCTCACGTAGATGCAAAATATCTCATGGTACTATTTCAAATATAACCTGATCTATATTTATCATTCAATCAACGCGGCAAAAACAGGTCACCTAGTCATTATTACATTATTGTTTGTAGGTTCTTGCTCTGTGCAAATAAGCTGTTACATTTCCACTGCTGTAACACACTTTGGAACATCTTGAATTCATGAACAAAACAATACTCTGCAAACTTATTTTTTATAATAATGTATCTTTTGCTTAGATTCAACAAAATTCAATTAAAAATGTGTAGAAATTTGATATTTTGAGAGACATCTTGTTGCATGTCCCAAATGCTGTTTAACATACTGTGAGCTGGTTACTAGGCACATGTTAAACACAAATAGAGTGGGCAATAATCAATTATTTAAAAAATAGTAGAAGAGCAGAGACCTTTTCAATGCACTGGAACAACCTTGAGTTAATTATGTAATTAAACAATGCAGTGTCTGAAAATAGATCCACACTAATGCATTAAAATTACTGAAGCCAGCTAGGAGATACCTAAGTAGTTATTTTCTTTTCCACCTTTTCATTTGTATTTGAAGTCATCCTTCCAGTTGTTTCTCTGCAAATGTATAGTTTTAAAATCACCTATTCTAGTCACAGTTACTGTATTCAGGTTTCAGTAAAGGCACTTTGAGACTTGAGGATCAAGTTATATGAGCATGGAGTCATTTGTTGTGATGACATTTGGAGTAAGTAAATCCTGTGAAATGCTAATTTGAAATGCCTACACCTTTGGCAATATTGATACTTCTTACATCAGATAATAGTTTTCAAAGAGTTAATGTTGAAGTTGAATGTAATGTTGAAGACCTCTACATTGGAGAAACAACACGTAGGATGGATGACAGCTTTGCAGAACACTTGTGCTTTGTTTGCATAAAAGACCCTGAGAGTTTCCTGTTGCCTGCCACTTCAACACACCACCTTGTTCTCTGGCCAACATTTCTCCCTCAGGCTTGCTGCAGTGCTCCAGCGAAGCTCAGTACAAGCTGGAAGAAAAGCCCCTCAGTTTCCACTTGGGAACCCTACAGCCTTCTGGACTCTGTTTTATTGAATTCAACAATTTTAAGCCTGAGGCACCCTCTCCCATGTCCTTACCCCAACCACGACACACAAGCCTTGTTATCACATGGCTATTACTCACTACCCATTGTTAACCACAAATAGTACTACTAATTAGCAGCCATTCATTCTTCTAGACTGACCATTATCCATTTCTTCACCTGTCTAATTGTTCTGCTTTCTCTTTGGGCTCTATCTTGATCTATCATTTACTCCTTACTCCCTCCTCCCATTCTATATTCTGCATTTAAAAAAAACCTTTTCCCAGCTACCATCAGTTCTGAGGAAGGGTCGCTGAACCCAAAACTTTAACTCTGATTTCTCTCCACAGATGCTTGGAGATTTTCCAGCAATTTCTGTTTTTGTTTCTGATTTCCAGCATCCTCATTTTTTTTATTTAACACTGAAGGTGAATTAGCTCCACCCAAACCAATGATATCCTTGCATGACGAAAGACTTAGCCTTGTATGAGATCCTAATCGAGACAGATGTGACAAACCTGGCTCCTGAATGATGTAAGTATGCTTAACCAGTTAATGTCAATTGTACCTATTGCAAATCATTCAGTAAGCTATACATGGTATGTAAAGTAAGTATCCATTCGAGATAAAACTCTGTGGTTTATCCTCTATCCTTGATAACTAGGCAGGCCAAAAGGATCAGCATAGAAAGGAGGATTGTTTAAGAATTTGAAACTGTGGAAAGGACAATTGTGATTGTGAACTATCTCATCCACCAACTCCCAGTAGCTGGTACCCAGAACCCAATGTGAGTAGCCATTTATATTTAGAAACAACAGAGCTAATCCTTAAAAAAAAATCTGCAGCATTACAGCAATAGTTGCTGTAACAGCCTTGGGTACAACACTGAAGTGCAGAAGCATCCTGTAAGTGGTTTGGAGATGTGCCATGAGGGTTCTCAGAGGTTTACACAAGTCAGATGCCAATTTCTGCGGATGTGTGGTCCAAGCTCATGGAGCAAACCTGAGTTGATTATGCCCAGTAGCCAACATGAAAGACGTTTGAAACAATTAAGAAGTTGAATCTGCCATGAACTTACACTGGTTTCCATTTTGGGTTTTCCCACAGCTAGTTAGTGAGGCAAGTTTCATAAGGTTGCAACTTGTAGTGCATTGGCTGTTAACATGGCATTTAACGAGTAATGAGTGACAATTGGATACTTGCCATTGCCTAGTGACAATCTCACCTTCCTACATAAGAAAAACACATGAGATGCGACAAGATGATCTTGATGCCAAGATAGGCCTTGCTGAACATTTCACCCAATTCTGCCACACATCTCACTATAGGATATATCACTTAAACCTTGACAAGATTCTGCCCAATGTTTCAGATTTGTAACTTTTCATCAAAAGTAACCCAATGAAAGATCAGAGACCTGAAACATTAACTCTGTTTCATCAGATGTTGGGAGACAAGTTAATCATTTCCAACATTTTCTACTTGTATTTTTGATTTCCTGAGTCTGCTGTTAATGTTATTTTATAGAGCTGTTAATGAGTTCCTTTCAGGTTCAGTCATTTCTTCCCCAAAAGCTGCAAAACAGCAACAGGCGTTCTTTTTCAATATCTAATGCTTAATTTTGCCTGAAGCAAATTTTCACTTCATGAAAGTTTCAGAAAATTCCATAAAAATCAATCTAAACAACATGCACAAAACCAAAGAAAAAAGGTTGAAAAGCAATTTTCTTATTCAGAATCTAAATGAAATTGTATGAAGGAAAAAGAGATTACTTCTGTACTCTATCACCAATAATTCAGAAATAAATAGATTTATCTCTTTCAGTGCATTATTCGGAAATTAATATCAGAAGCAGTCAACTAATGGAGATGATGTTCGTGAAACAAGGTCAACTTTCCACGCCCTAGGCTTTTTTCCCCAGACATTTCTTTAATTCTTGCTCCATTTACAACTCTTTTGTCAAGCAATTAACCATTCAGCAAGAATAAACATCTGCCAATTCAAAGACAGAACTGCCATTGGTACACAAGATGATCACACTCTTCCTTTCATCTACCAGATACTGTTTAATATTCCAAAAATATTTTGTGTTCAGCAGAAGCTGCTTACCATGTCTGGATCATCCCTACAAAGTCAGAGGTTTAAACACAATCATTCCATTAAAGTCCATTGTTATTATTACCTGGAAACTTGAGTTCTAAAGTGGAGGAAAAGTGGATTTTAGTTTATCAGTTCTGTACAGACCTGATTCATTTTTTTTTTCAAAAATAAAATCAGAAATTCATTTGAATTGTGAGTTCAAAACAGAATTTACAAAAATTCATGCAATTTTACCTAATTGATTAGCAGAGATAATTACTGAAGTGTTTGCTGTTTTATGACAGCCATGGGGGAAGAAGGAGAGAGAGGGAGAGTGGGAGAGTGGGAGAGTGGGAGATTGGGAGAGAAGGCGAGAGGGTGAGAGAGAGGGGTCCTGACACAGATTCATGCAGGAGCATAATAGCAGAGGCAGTCTCTAAGTAGTCAGGCCTAGGGAGAAGTCCTGAGGTCCTTATAAAACAGTGAAAGTGAAGCTCCAGAAGCAGAAAGCTGTGGCAGTGTCAGACAACAAGACATTCTAGAAGGCTATTGAATAAATTAGTTTAGGGAACCCATAATAACCAATAAGGAGCCAGGATAGCAGTTTGTTTCAAGGGTCCCAGCATCAGGCATTAACAAAAGAAAACCGTGTCTAGTGAGTGAACACTAATTTGCAAAGAAGAAACTGATTGCAGTCTTGTCAACAGCTTTACCATAGAGATAGGGTGACTCTTCACGGAGATTTGAGTGTCTATAAGATCAGTGATATGGTGAAAAGGATAAATCTTTCTCTCTGATACTTGTAATGATATTGTTCCAATAGTTTTTGTACAGTATGATACAGTTTGTGGGGTTTTTTTGTATAATGAACTTTTACGTTCTTTCATAAGAAGTAAATCTGCAATCTCTTGTGAATACTTTCAGTAGCTTGCCTCCATGATGAAACGAAAAGAACAACTTATGACCTATCCATAGAGTGAAGACAAGTTTCACTCTAGGATCTGATTTGACCAATATTACCATCAATTCAGATCATAACACTCATCAAGAATACTGGTCTGCTCTCACTGGAGCTGCAATATAGACAATAGAGGATGCCTTTCACTTGCCTCATCTTAAAGACAAAATCACAGCCTTCAGGATTGAATTGAGGATATTTCAAGCATAACAAACTAAAACCACATAATCTGTTTTTGCATAAGAAAATAGTGTAATCATTTCAGAGTATAATTTGAAAAATAAATGAGTAAACATAAGAAACATTTAAATTATTACATTTCTAAACACAATAAATTATGGCATTGCAGCAGAATTTTGGTACATGTATTGGATAATCAAAATTTTGGGGCTAGGTAAATCAACTTAAAATTTGTGAAGGTAGTTTTAATTTTGGATAAGATTAGATTTGCCACCAAATTACATCTTTCCCAATTATTCCTACGTATTAAAACTGAGATGTTTCATGGGTAGCTGTTCCAATATCATTCAATATATATTTAACAGGAAAAATCAAATTTACTTCATGAGCTCCAAGATATGTTGGACAATTATCCAAATTTCCCAGTTTAAAACAAAAAATGTTAGCACAGTGTCATAAAAGGAGAATTGTCATGTCCTTTGTATTTTCATGAGTAAAGCATATTATTTATTGACATAGTTATAACATTTATTCCACTCATGCATGCTGTTATATAATCTATGCTGGCATTTATAAATCAACCTCCAAAGCTGATATAATACTTTCAGAAATTTAAGTGCAATACATTAAAAAGGCTATAATTAATAGGTGGAACATTAAGTCTTAACATATTGGATCGATAATACTTCAGAAAAGTACCAGTAAATTCGATTTGCTGTATATTTCATTAATCATTACGAACAGTGGTTGCAATCCACACTTACTTTCTTCATATAATGTGTTTTTAGTGGTAACAGTTACAGATTACAAATTCTCTTACAACCTTCAGGCTTTCTTTCCTGCAAGAACCGGATTGATCTCAGTCTGTATCTTAGTTACTAGTTGCATTGTTAAAGTTTCTCATGGTCTTTCAGCAGCTTAATTCAAACTTCTTCTAGCACTGTAATGAGTACAAGATCTAACACTTTTCATTCATAAAATAATTCTTGCTTCTCCTTTTACAATGGCAGAGCTGTTTCATTCAGAAAACATGTTACAGTCAATTCATTCGGACACATTCATTTTTGATTTGTTTACATTGACGCTTGAAGACTTGGGCTATTTTCAAAACCAGTATAAAAGGTTATTGCAGCAAAATCAGCCAGGAGCGAGATTGTTCAGTGTATTGACATTTAGAAGGGATTATAGCAGATCTGTCCGGTAATCTATTTGATTGAATCTCTTTTATCTAGACAATGTTAAAGCCATTTTGCTCTAAGCATTCTTTAACTTTTAAATTAATTAAACGTCAGTGCATTCTTCATGGGATGTTTAGAGACAGTCCTTTAGATAATGAAGTCTTATTCAGGCAGCCGTACCGACATGAGATAACTTTTTATCCTCAGTTGCTGTCAGCTACCTTCAATTTAATTAATACGTTGGATATGGTAGACTGTCATCATTAAATTTAAATTAATAAATATATTAAATAAAATTAGGTCATTTTATCAAAGGCATCAGCTCAGTGTAAAAGCCAGATTCTTGAATTATTTTAACCCCATCAAAATCAAAGGAATATATTTTGATAGACTTTCAAACTTTTCCTGCTGATGAACTGAAACAATTTACATTCTATGGAATAACTGGACAGCTTGAACTAAAACTGGTTTTGTAATCTTTTTGAAGGATCACCTGCAACTCAGTTCATTTTAATCTAACTTCTAAATGAGTAGATTGTGAATTCAAGAAGTACTCCTAGACTTGAGCGCAAAAATGAAGGCAGAAACTCCACTGTCATACTAGGATAACACAACCCTGTTGGATGTGCCATCTTTCAGACAAAATATTAAAACTAAGGACCCTCTTGGTCGGTCTCATATCCTACGGCACAAACAGCAAGGAAGTTGTGTCCAATATCCTAACCTAAATTTACTGTTGAAGCAACATCTCAAATCATATCATCTGGTCACTGTAACATTGTTGTTTGTGGGATCTTGTTGTGTGCGAGTTAGCAGCCACAATTCCTTCATTACAACAGTGAATACACTTTAAAAGTAATCGATTGGTGGTAAAGTGCTTTAGGAAATTTTGGAAGTAATTTAAATGGAAATGATAGAAAAGAAAGAACCGGGAAAGATGTTTGTGGCAAAGGGGCAAATGCTAAAAATGATTGGATAGCTAGCCTTTCATTTATGGCACATTATATGAGCTGTCCATTGTGAATAGAATCCATTCAAAGCAGAATGACAGCAATGCTTCTCTAAACTCTCGAACTCTAAACTTTTTGCATTGACCTATTTTCCTTCTACTTGCATTTCATTCCTCCATACACAAAGAAGTATATTTTAAAATGTTTAAAATGCCTGTAAAGTATTTAAATAACTCAAGGCACTTTACAGGAGCAATAATAAAGTGAAATATGATACTGAGGAGATTCAGGGAGATATTCCTTTTGAGTCAGATGGCTAAAAGCTTGGTTAAAAGGTAGGTGTTAAGGAGTGTGTTAAAGGAGGCATGCAAGGTAGACAGATACAAGAAGAGTCCAAACTTTCGTATCTTATCAACTGAAGGAGCAGCTACAAATGGTGGAGCCATCAAAATTGGGCTAATCAAAAGATCAAAATTGAAAGAGTCCAGATATCTAATTAGGCTGAGAGAGAATCACTATATACATATATAGCTTAATCCACCCCTCTGTCAGCACAGTATATGTTGTGAACATGTCCTACAGAATTATTTGGAATGCCTTGAGTAGATTTGCTACTATACGTTCTTCTTATTGACATTAATGTAAGTTGTGGTTCCAAAGACTGAAAAAGCACAATTTTTAAATACATTTCAAAAGTACAATGTTGCATGGTGAGGGGTGGAATGTGAGATGAGAAACTATTATTTTCATATTCTTGCCCTCTCCATAAAGACAAGTTCATGTTCGTATGTAGAATGAACTGCCAGAGAAACTGGTAGATACAGATACAACTACAACCTTTAAAACACATTTGGATATATGAGTAGGAAATGTTTAGAGGGATATGTGTCAAATACAAGCAAGTGGGACTAGTTTAGTCTGGGAAACTTGGTCGACATGGACAAGTGTGACTGAAGGGTCAGGTTCCATGCTGTATGACCCTAAGTGGGAACAGATGCCCACAGAAGATAGACTCAGTCTTAAGAAAGAAAATAGGTTTATTACATTGGGCTTAACAGTTAGTTACATTATGTCTGAGACACAGGAGAGTCTCTCATGAGACAAGAGACTCAACTTGAGAAGAATTTCATGTTACTGTTAGTTATATGGGCTTAGCAATAGAACAATTCAGAGAGAAATATTGACCATTAGCTACATAATCTTGAGTTGAGGTTACAAACAAACCAATCATGATCTTATTAAATGGTGGACAGGTTCAATAGCCAAATGGCCACCTCCTCATCCTAGCCCATATGTTCACATATAGCTTCTGGAAATCTACATAAAAGTATTTTAAGTTTGGAACATAGTGTTGAAAGGAACAAACTGAAACTGCAATCAGATACAGTGGCCAGAAAGTTCTGACAATAGGGAACAATGAATGACTCAACTTCAGCTACAAATATGGCTCTGGGCCCTGAGGCAGTCCCAATACACGTAAATGCCTGTTAACCTATGAGGGAAGTTTAAACTTTTGATTCCGTGCTGATGTTACTGCTTGATTCCCGACAACAGTGAACCATAGAACCGTTGTTCTAACATTGGGATCAAACTTAGAACAACAGTGATGTTGCCCTGTACTTACCCAGTTTTTCATACAGATTTACTTTGAGCTTTCTCTAACAGGTGTAAAGCCTGCTGAAGAGTGCAGTCAAAGTGTTATAGATGAGACCAGATTCCCTCAAAAATATGCTAAGTACGTACCCTACAGCTGAACTCTCTTATGTTAAAAGGTAAATGTGATCTGTTGTGTTCTAGATGCAATTCGATTGGCCAAATTACTCAGCGCTAAGCAAAACACAATTTATTCCAACACTATAGTTAAAATACAAGAAAAGAAAAAGGGAACTTGGAATAACTTAATTCTGTTGGAAAACCTAATAGAATAGTAGATACAGTACCTATTACTAATAACTGTTCCAATATAGTAACGTCGACACTCTTTGGCAAAACGCGAATTCAGAAAAAAGATTGTCTCACACGCAATTCCCCTAGCAGGCAGACAACCCCCAACTTTTGGAGAAAAAAATACCTTCGACTTCTTCAAGACCCCAACAGCAACTGCTGAAAGCCGACTAAAAATGCTGGATTACACAGATATGGTTGAGGGCATTATCAATCACTGAAGGGGGGATGTTATGGTCCTTGAATTAGGAGGACTTCTGGGATGTGCGGGAGTAGAACGCCCCATCTTGCGAGCAGACAAGGCGGAGGCAGAGGAATTAGAAGTAGGGGATTGCATTCTTGCAGGAAGGTGGGTGAGAGGATGTGTAGTCCAGGTAGCTGTGGGAGTCAGTGGGCTTGAAATAAATGTCAGTTTTGAGGCGGCCACCAGAGATAGAATCGGAGAGGTCCAGGAAGGAGAGGGAGGTATTGGAGATGGTCCAGGTGAATTTGAGGTGGGGGTTAATGGTGTTAGTAAAGTTGGCGAATTGTTCAAGCGCCGTGTGGGAGCATGAAGCAGCGCTGATACAGTCATAAATGTAGCGGAAGAAGAGGTGGGGGATAGTGCCAGTGTAACAGTGGAAAAGGGATTGTTCCATGTATCCTACGAAGAGGCAGGCATAGCCTGGACCCATGCAGGTGCCTGTGGCCACCCGCTTTGTCTGTAGGAAATGGGGGAGTTAAAGGAGAAGTTGTTAAAGGTAAGGACGAGTTCGGCTAAGCAAATGAGGCTGCCGGTGGAGGGGGACTGGTTGGGCCTGCTGGAGGGGAAGAAGCGTGGGGGATACAAGGGTACACTTTTACCTGCCTTGTATCTGACACAACCTGTCCATCTTCTCTCCCACCTATCTTCCCCTCCCACCTCACTGACCAATCCCCACTGCCTGGCCTGCTGTGTTCCTCCAGCTCCACAACAGTGTTATCTCTGTCTCAAGCATTTGCAATTCTTGATATCTCTAAAAATCCTGGATCTGAGAGAGCCTGGCCACAACCACACAGGCTATTTCTATTGTCCCAACTTAAAAAAAAAGTACACAAGGCCTCACAAGTTGTTTATTTTTCACAGACTGCTCAGTATCTGTCCCCAGTCTCTCTAAAAGAAACCAGTTGTGTACAACTTGTAAAGCCACAGCATTGTCACAAAAATACATCAGCTGGAGTGCGCCACAGCAAGCAAAATACACCCAAACCTCAATTCCTAACAAGGTTCACACCCTTCCGTCACTCATCTTCTGCTATCCCTGGCTCCTATGCCACTAACATCAGGAGAATATTGTCGGGGAGTGCATGTGGATGGGGAAGTGAGCATTATTCGGTATGAAGGACAATCAAATTATGGAATTGTTGGAGGAGGTGAAAATTTTTGGAGGAGGTGAAGGGGGAAAATTTTCAGCTATGGAGTGTTAACCGCTCCATCTAAAAACAATGCAACTTAGTGAATAGAAGGGAGATATAGAGGTGGGTATCTTCAGTTTAAGGCAAAGAGAAGGTGTGTGGATCCACTGGCATTGAGCTTGCCACTTGGCTTCCAGACTCTGCTCATTGCTGGACCTCTGCTGGAGACAGCACCAGAAGGTGCAAAGGCTCCACATTTGGACAGCAGCGGGTGCTCTACCACTCATCAAAAGAGCTGAGCAATTAAGCCTGATTTTAAATATACGCATAATTGATTAACTTAGAGTTAAAATTTGACTCATTGCAATATTGTTGTAATAAAGTACAAGTAAACCTTAGAATTGTAAATGAATTGAAATCATCATTTTTAACAGCAGAGAGGAAAAAACAACTTAAGAAGAATTACATTGTCAATATATCTCAAGAATATTCAATACTATTGTGTTAAAAATCTTGATATAACAAAGGCAGATAAAAAGAATAATATTTTACTATGTAGCCCTATTCATTGCACATTTCCTGAAAATACCAAATATTTGCAGTTAAATCCAAGCATTTTCTCAATAGGTGTTATTAAGGTTTAAGGGACAGTTGTGGTGACACCAGAAGGCATTTGATCATCATTTTCTGTCAAAAATTTTTCTTCTTTCTCACTTTAGTTTTCTTTTGACAAACAGCAGTCCAGGCAAGATGTGAGAACTCATGAAGAATTGACACACAATTAAATGTTCACTGGCTATAAACTGAGGCCAGTAATTGCACCAAAGTAATTATTTTGTGTAACTGAAGTTATCTGCATTTCTATTATGTTACAAATCACTTGCGTGAATGAAAAATTACACATGATGAAGAATATAAGTAATGAAGGAACTTTCAATTGCCTTCTGCCTTACGCCGGCATTATAATCAGGGCCAAAAGTTACTGACCAACAGCCCGAAGGTTTTTGGCATTAGTCAAGTTGGTTGCTTAGTGTTAACATTTCAAGCATTTCAGCCTCTACACAGAAGAAATGGTCACTGCTGTAGGGTTTTCCAATATAAAACTTCCTCCACTACAGATCATTGTTTTGCGTGTTTCAAGGGAAATAGAAATAACAGTATATGTAACAGGGTGCTTGTAATCACAATGGTACAGACACATTGGATTGAATCTTATAAACATTTGGTTGAGTATGAGTTGTTTCTTTGAAGAGATTCTTGGTTCAGGACCTAACAACATCTCTCAACTTTTTTTTTGAAAGAAGCAAACTTAATGCATCAACAATGCATTACCCCAACTCCCTTCCCCACCCCATGGCATTCCTTCAGTCAAATTCCATCCATTTTATCATGTGCCACTCCCAGAATAATTCACTACTCACTGAATATCCTCATTCTTCTTGCATCAGCCTTTCAATGCTAGTTGCTGGTGAGCCTTGCGATGCAGGTTTCTGTTTCGTGAGCATTCTACGGTGAAATGTCAAGAGATTATGGATGTTTGGCAAATGTCAGTTGCCAATATCAATAGACAAAGGCTGCATGTGATTGGTGCCCATGGATTGTGCCCTGAGATGCTGCTTGGTGCTGAGCAACATAGATGCTCCACTCAGCCAATGGTTAGCTCAACATCTAGCTTGTTTAACACATTTAGTAAGATTGGAAGTTGAATATTAAATGATGCAAAATAAAAACCAAAAAGAACTGCAGATGTTGTAAATCAGGAACAAAAACAAAGTTGCTGGAAAAACTCAGCAGGTCTGGCAGCATCTGTGAAGGAGAAAACAGAGTTAACATTTCGGGTCCGGTGACCCTTCCTCAGAACTGAGAACAGAACTCAGAGCAGTTCTGAGGAAGGGTCACCGGACCCAAAACGTTAACTTCATTAAATGAGACAAGCTGTGTCATTAATAAGGCATTCAAAAAGCTCTCATCTTCAATTGGCAAAACCAAAAGAACTGGCAGGTGCTGGAAATAGAAACAAGAACAGAAATTGCTGAAAAACTCAGCAAAGTCTAGCAGCATCTGTTTAAAAAGAAAAAGGTTGGAATGGAAATCCTGTCAGATAGAGAAGCCAAACTTCAAGGTGGGCACACTTGGAAGAATTGTGGCAGTATGTTAAACACTAAATAAAAAAACAAGAGAACAGCGGATGCTGCCAGACTTTTTCCAGCAATTTCTGTTTTAGTCCCTTTAATTGGCAACTCGTCACTGCCTCACGTGATATCCATCTCAGCACTTGGCAAATACATCAAAGATGCAGCAAGAGATAGTAGGAACTGCCGATGCTGGAGTCTGAGACAACAAAGTGTAGAGCTGAATGAACACAAAAGGCCAGGCAGCATCAGAGGAGCAAGAAAGCTAACGTTTCGGGTCTGGACCCTTCTTCAGAAAGATGCAGCAACTTACTCCTAATGTCAAGATAAGCTTCGTTGGAAACCTGACACAATTCTACCACATATTTCACTACAGCCCATGTTGTTTAGGCTCCTATAGGATTCCACCCATTATTTGTTCACAGTTCTCATCAGAAAGAGTTGATTGCGTGTATTTTACCTTTGTTCAACTGAAGCATCTGATGCATTTGCTCATTTCAGCTTTACTTTATAAATATTAATTTCCACTTATCTCCAGTGCTTCCTCTATTATTGGGTTATGTTTACTGTAATTTGTTTGCCTTCAACTAAAACAGCTTAGTCAGCTTTGCAAGAATTCAGAAATCAAATCAAGGTAGCCAGCGCAATAAAGCAGATCAACACAAAACTCTCGAGCTGAATACTCCTAACACATTCAGCAGAAATCCCCAATTTACACTCCATCTGATTTTACTTGGCATTGAATCAATAGAAGACAAAACTAGATAGTGTGAAAGATGGAAATCCAAACCAGTCCATGCCAGCTCTTTGGGGTGATTAGATGAAAACTAGGACTGAAAGCTTTTAATCAGCAAAGAAAACACAAAAATCAGAAGTCCTGTTGTATATTACTTACAGTAACAGGGAATAGAGGAGTCTACCAAGCATCTGAATAGAATAGAACAGAATAGATATTTATTGTCACGTGTACTTTGACATGAAAAATACAGTGAAAATTTTATAAGACGCCCAACACATCAATGACAGAAGTCATGCATAATAAGAAGAAATAAGTAAAATTAAAGAAAAGTTCATCACAGCTCTGCTAACGGCTCCTGGGCTCAGGGAAAGCCGATTAAGGAATGATGGAATACCCTGAAGATGCAGTTGAGGTGAGACCACTATTCTGGGACAGGACTGCTACGCAGGGCTGCTAAAATACTGCACTGGAAGCTTCCAAAGTGGGCTGCTATGCCAGGCCGCGACCACCACTCCTGTACGAGACTGCTTGCAGGCCACTGGAATACTGGAAAGCTGAAGACAAAGACCTCCGCACGGGGACGAGACCGCTACGCTGTGCTGAGACTGCAACTTCTCCTCCTTCAGGCGCCCGGGCCTAGCTGTGGACCTGGAGCCTCAAGGCAGTTGTGGAGAGGTATTTTTCTGACTGAAGGGCTGTGACTGATGGTGTTCCACAAGGATTGGTGCTGGGACCTCTGTTGTTTGCAACATATATGTATATGATTTGGAAGGGAATGTCGATTGTCAGATTAGTAAGTTTGCAGACAACTTGATAATTGGTGAAGTTGCGGATAGTGTTTAAGGTTGTCAAAGGATACAGCAGGATATAGATCAGTTGGAAAGTTAGGTGGAGAAATGGCAGATGGAGTTTAATCTGGATAAATGTGAGATGATGTATTTTGGGAGATCAAATGCAAGGTGAAAGTGTACAGAAAATGGCAGATCCCTTAGGAGCATTGATATATTGAGGGATCTTGGGGTGCAAGTCCATAGCTCCCTGAAAGTGGCAACACCAGTGGATAGGGTGGTAAAGAAGACATACAGCATGCTTGCTTTCATCAGTTGAGGCACTGAGTGTAAAAGTTGGCAATTAATGTCGCAGCTGCACAAAACTTTAGTTAGGCCATACTTGGAATATCGTGTGCAGTTCTGGTAGCCACACTGTAGGAAAGGTGTGGAGGCTTTGGAGAGGGTGCAAAAGACTCTGAATTGTCCTCTGTGCAATTAGGGATGGGCAATAAATGTTGTCTAGCCACTGATGCCCTCATCCCATTAATGAATTTTTTAAAAATCGTAAATATAGAACAAGATTTATTGATTATTTAAGCAGAAGAAGGAGTTCAATTAGTTACAATGGACAGCAAACAGGTTAAGAGAGATAACAAGGTGTAGAGCTGGATGAACACAGCAGGCCAAGCAGCATCAGAGGTGCAGGAAGGCTGACGTTTCGGGCCTAGACCCTTCTTCAGAAAAACCAAGTTTTCTAAACCTGTCTAAAGCCAAGAGAAGTACTGCTCCAGGAACAAGATGTTTTTGAACAATCAGACAAGTAGCAATCAATAGAACATTTCATCAGATGTTCAAGACTCTTGGAAGAGCCCACAGAAGAAGAAAATCCATTGAGGTGAGTTATGATGACAAATAAAAAATGTTTCACATGGGCTGAGAAGAGACAGTGACCAGCCAGCTGAAATAGGCTCAAGCCCATTTGGGAAGAACATTAACCTGCTCTATCAATATCCTTTCTCCCGCAAAACTCCACACACCCCCAGTATTGCATAAATGCTGCCCCCTCCACGCTTCACATCAGTTCTGATGAAGACCCATCTAGACTCAAAACGTTAGCTTGCTCTCTCTCTATGGATGTTGCCCTACCTGCTGTGACCTCCAACATTTATTTTTGTTTCCTTGTAAGAACAAATTACTGATCAAGGATGTATTACTATTCACTAGTATTGTGTCGAAGGATGACCAGAGAGTCAACGTTGTACAGGACGGAAACAGACCTTTCAGTCCAACTCGACCATGGTGATCAAATGTTCAGTGAGTTGGACAAGAACACATAACCTTTTACGAGCAACACCTCTCCTGGGCCAGCAATATATCATTCTTACCTCTCTGCAGGGCAGGCAACTTTTTCAGATTAGTGACGTGCTGTGAGGCCACAGAGAAAGTATCTGCCATTCTGATTAAGTTGGCATCTATGTTGGCATACATAATCTGCATAGCCAATCATTAAGGCCTGCAGCAATTAGACTTTCAGAATTGAAGTTGCAGTCCATCCATTGAAGAGCAGCTGACTACCTGGTTTAGTAGGAACAACCTTCTCAGCCAAGGACATCTGAAAGAAAACAGATCCTCTGGGGTAGAGACTTTGGAAATCACACAGACTTAATTGATCTCTCCATCCTCAAGAAAAGGAGATAAGATACAAATCAAGATCAACAGTCCTCGAGCTACAAATTGTAAATCTGAAGAGAAGGCAATCTAGAACAATTGTAAATCCTCTAGATTGTCTGATTTTGTGAAGTCATTGACTTTAACAGGGATGAGGTAGTGGTAAATATAAATACGCTCATGGATGTATAAATGTTAACTGTGAGAAAAAGATTGTGGGAAATGTTGTATGAAGTATTGGTTCTGAAAGGGTGAGTGTTAGACACTGCATTAAAAAGTACCAATCCACTGATGTCATGAGGCTTGGAATAGAAATGGCAGAACATCTTGAAATTTTGTAGAGGCCCAATAGTTTTAGTCGCAATGCCCAGATCTTCTGATCAGGTTCAAAGACCCTACTTCAGACCCTGATCAGACAAAAAAATGTACACTGCTCCTTGGAGGAGTTTTCCTAGTGAACATCTGGGCCAAGAGACTACAGCTGAAGCAGTTTAGTCTAAGCCAGGAATCCTTGCAGCTAGGAAAGAAATGAATCAGCATTGAAATCACTTCTCATTTTTCAACGCTGGTCGCAATATTCAAGCATGAAAAGATCCTGAAGGCACTTTGACAAATGCTGACAGAAGATAAGAGTTTAAGAGAAGTGGGAGAGCGAGTACAATGCCAAGGGGGTAGAGGGCTTTTGCGGTGATAGTTGAGTGAGGCAAAGTAAGGGAGTAGGGCGTCATACTGGGGGAAGGACAGGGGAAGCAGCATTTTGGGGTGCCAGGTGAATACAGGGGTAGGGTATTGATGGGGACTTGGGAGGTTGGTGGGTAACCTTCCCTGATTAACTGAAAATTGGTGTGTTCGCAGCTGACTAACACTGGATTTTGTACTTATCCGAATTTACATTCCACCTCCATCTTTTGAATGTCACAATCAGTGCTTCCCACGTTGACAGTTGTTTTACAGTCCAGTATAAAATTGATTTGCTCGTTAACATACCTGTTTTTATTTTGGGCAAATAACAGTGCTATTTAAAGCAGTGATCAGTGAAATGTAAACATGTAAAATATTTTGGCACACAAACAATCATTGAATTTTGTATAACAGAGGGCAATACAATGTAGTGGTATAAAGCAAATCACAATATTTTCCACAACAAAGCTTTCAAAATCAAAACCGTGGCCATAACATGGGGAACTAATGAACCTGCTTCCCACTTAAATTTTATTCCAAATTTAACATTTAATCAAGTCAGCAATCAGGCAGTTTAAAGGTTATCTTGTGAAATGCTTCAAATCAAAACACACCACTCACTGTCATATTGGTTAAGTCCAACACGAAAGTATCAAGTTTGAACTTTGATTTTGATTTTAATTAAATGATCTTGTCCAGTACAAACCGGGAGCTTAACACCCTTTTTTAAGGATGGAAAAATCAAAAAGTCTCAATCATTGTGCAATGACATCTTCCAGAAATTTCAGCTCTGCACATACCGAGTAGTTAAGGGAACTTGACACAAATGCCTCAGACAACTCATCAAACTGTCAACATACGTGCCTAGGCTTGGGTAAAAGCACTGCAGGTCATCAACGTTCAATGTGTACAATCAACAGTCATCTTGTTTATATGGAGGAAGAAGATTGGACAAAAGTATTGTTTAAAATCACAGCTGAGGCATATCATATTATTACTGATAGTTCCCTTTGCTTCATTTTAATTCTATCAATGCAAGAACTGTCACAAAAATGAAACGAAAACAAAAACAAAAAGCATATATGCTGTACAGAAGAGATGCAGGCAGTTCAGATTATTGTAGATAAGATTTGTGCCTTACTCAATGACACTATCCATTCCACACATACACATACCAAAAGCTAATAGTGCACAACTAATTCCCAAGAACCAACTATAATTCGTACTATTCTTTCCACCAGGAGCATTTCCAGATCCATTTCTAGCAACTACATAATTTCCCCTCAGTACCCTCCTAGCTTCACTTGGCTGCTGTTTTTATTGATCCGTGACTGCTCTCCCAAAGATATTGCTATACATAGATGAATTATATAAGCACTTGTAAATTTTGATATATAACTTGTAACAAAGCAAGATACAGTCATAGAGTCACAGAGCATGGAAATGGACCCTTCAGTCCAACTCGTCCATGCTGACTAGACATCCCAATCTGATCTAGTTCTGTTTGCCAGCATTTGGCTCATATCCCTCTAAACCCTTCTTATTCACATACGCATCCAGATGCCTTTTAAATGTTGTAATTGTACCAGCCTCTACCACTTCTTCTGGCAGCTCATTCTATACATGCATCACCTGTGCATGAGAAAAGTTATCCCTCAGATCCTTTATAAATCTTTCTCCTCTCATCTTAAATCTATGCGCTCTAGTTTTAGACCCCCTCACCTGGGAAAAAGATCTGAGCTATTCATCCAATCCATGCCCCTCATGATTTTATAAACCCTCAGTATAAGATGCTCCAGGGAAAATAGACCCAGCCTATTCAGCCTCTCCCCATACCTCAAACCCTACAATCTTGGCAACTTCCTTGTAAATCCTTTCTGCACCCTTCCAAATTTAACAATATCTCTCCAATAGCAGGAAGGCCAGAATTGAATGCAGTATTCTAAAAGTGGCCTCACCAATGTCCTGTACAGCTGCAGCATAACCTCCCAACTGCTATACTCAATGTTCTGATCAATGAATGCAAACATGGCAAATGCCTTCTTCTCCACCCTATTGACCTACACCTCCACTTTCAAGGAATATGCACCTGCGCTTCTAGGTCTCTTTGTTCGACAGCACTGAACTTATGCCACATGATTTTAACATCCCTAAGTTTTAATGGGGGAGTGAAAAATGTATGATCATCTGAAAAATGTTCAGTTGGATCGAATTATTGAGCAATAAATATTAATGATCTTCTTGTTAATTTAATTCAAGTAATATGGCACAGAATGAATTAACTTGAAATTATTTAGCACCAACAAATAAAGTGAATGGTGTACATGTTGTGCAATAGCCTCTTAAAAGGCCCTCCACTTTCATAACGATTATTTTACAACTGATATCAAATGCAGAGGATTAAAGCATTGATTAGCTTGCCCTCTCTCCAACCATCTCCACTCCTGAAATGGATCATTTATGTCAAGACAAAGTTCACAGAAATGGCATACATAACTATATGCAAGAGGCAATTGCAATTTAGCATGATGGAGGAATGGGTGCTAGATATTTCAAAATCAAACTATTCAGAGATGTTATAACATACACAAAGTGGTACATGAATCCAGGTCTCCTGACTCAGAGGTAAGGACACCACAAGAACCCTTAGAGAATGGGTACTAATGGTTGGATAGCAGTCAGGACCAGCGAAAGACAATTCTTCCCCTAATTATCTCAGAAAGGCCAGTTGCTTTCCTGAACAGTTTGTGATTACATTGCGAAGCAATGACTAAGAAACAATTATAGGAGATCTCAGTTCTGTACAGCTCAGTGCCCTTGAACACAACTTGAGCAAAATTTTCTGCTCTGGTAGAAGGCAGAAAAGGGCATTTGACCATCAGGGTGGAGATGTATCCAATTCCTCCTGCCTTCTATCTCCACTTGAATTAGCTTCTGGGTCAGGAAGGACCATGGTCAATCTTCCCACCCCACTGCAAATTAAGACCCTTAAGTGGTCAAATAACAATACCTAAGTCTTCCACTACCGGAATTAACCAAGATGCAAACAGACCACCTGGTGCCGACATGAGTGCTAAAGTTAGCTGGGGTAGGACGGGGGCCTTGATGAAAGGCACTCAGTCCCAGGTTGAGAGCATGAACATAGCTCAGGAATAGCCTGCTAAATAAAACCTCATTTCCCTCTGTCTGAGTTTCACACCCCTAGTGCCCTCATCCCTCATCCACAAATTGCTGACTGTAGTCCTGGATCCTTGGATACTGGTGATACATTCCTGGCAGCAGCCTTGGCCATCTACATAGCACTGCCAAATGCAGGTGATGCTGGCCTCTAATGGCCTGCCCGGGCTGTTCACTGTCAGTCACCATTAACCAGTGTGCACAGTCCTTGTGGAGATGAATGAAATCCTATCTTCACATTGAGGACACCATCCGTCATGTCGTGTGGCACTACAACTGTGCTAAATGGAATAGATTTTGGACAGATCTGCCCACTCAAAGCGGAGTATGTATGAAGCAGTCTGAGCTGTCAGGAGTCGCAAAACTATACTCAAAAACAATCTGCAACCCCATGGCCTGGCATAACTCTTGCTCTGACATTGCCATCAAGTGAGAAAACCAACACTGGCTCAATGAAGAGTGGAGGAGAGTATGCCAGGAGCAGGGCTGGGCATACCTAAAAATGAGGTGTCAACCTGATGGAGCTACAACGCAGGAATGTGTGTGTGCCAAACAGCTCAAGTGGCAAATGGTAAGCAGAACTAAGCAATTCAACAGCCAATGGATCAGAGTTCCACTTTCCAATCCTGTCACAAAAACCAAAGGATAATTGAAAACTCACTGGAGGAATAGGCTGCACAAATATCCCTATCCTCAGTGATGGGGGAGCCCAACCATCAGTCCAAGTGATAAGGATGAAGCATTTGCGACAACATTCAATAAGTGAAAAGTGGCAAATCCTTGTCAGTCTCCTCCTTAGGTGCCCAGCATCACATCTGCCAGTCTTCAACCATTCAATTCATTCAATGTTAGAGAGCTATAGAGATATATGGTACGGAAACAGACCCTTCGGTCCAACTCATCCATGCTGACCAGATATCGTAAGTTAATCTAGTTCCATTTGCCATCTATCCCTCTAAACTCTTCCTATTCATATACCTATCCAGATGCCTTTTAAATGTTCTAATTGTACCTGACTCCACCACTTCCTCTGGCAGGCCATTCCAAAAACGCACCACTCTCTGTGCGAAAAAGTTACCCCTTAGGTCCCTTTTAAATCTTTCCCCTCTCACCTTAAATCTATGCCCTCTAGTTTTTAACTCCCCAACCCTGGGAAAAGACCTTGTCTATTTACCCTTTCATGCCCCTCATGATTTTATAAACCTCTAAAAAGGTCATAAGCTAGTGGCTGTGGATTCTTCAAAGTTATGGATCCTGCCAATATTCTGGCAATAGGCATGAAGAACTTGTTATCCAGATGTTGCCACACACTGAGCCAAGCTGGTTTAGTGCAATTACAATAAAAGCATTTACCCAGCAGTATAGAAAATTGCTCGGGTATTTCTTGTACACAAAATGCAAGATCAATCCAACCCAGCCAATTACACACTTCGTCAGTGATTTCTTTTTCAATCATTGTAAGGGAGTCTTGCTTGTTGGGGCTATTTATTGCACATCCCTTATTGTCCCTGAGAAGTTGTTGACGAGTTTCCTTCTTGAATTATATAGTCCATTTGATGTCGGTAAGCACACAGTGCCGATAGGAAGGCAGCTCCAGGAATTTAACTCAGTGGCAGTGAAAGAGCAAAACATCATTCCAAGTCAGGATTTGAGGTTTAGGGAGGAATTTGCCACTCATCGTGATCTCGAACATCACAAAAAGGTGATGGAAGAGGTCATCAATAGTGCTATTAAGCAGTATGTTCTTCATGATAACCTACTCATGGACTTTCAGTTTGGGTTCCACCAGGGCCACACAGCTCCTGACATCATTGAAGCTTTGGTTGAAACATGGAGAGAAGTGAGGTGAGCATGGCTGCCCTTGACATCAAAGCCACACTTGACTAAGTATGGTATCTAGGACTGCTAGTCATACTGGAGGCAATAGAAACCAAGAATAAAACTCTCCACTCATTGGAGTCATACGTAGCAGAAAGGAAGATGGTTGTGGTTGTTAGATGTCAGTCATCTTAGCTCAAGAACTCTGTAAGAGTTCTCAGCTTAGTGTCTTAGGCCTAAACTCTTCAGCTGCTTCATCAATGGCCTTCCCCCCATCATAAAGGTCAGAAGTAGGAATATTCACTCACAACTGTGCAATGTTCAGCACCGTTCACAACTTCTCAGACACTGAAGCAGACTATGTTGAAAATGCAACAAGACCTGCATAAAAGTAACATTTCAGCTATACAAGTGCCAGATTTGTCAAAATTACCATCTCTAACAAGAGAGGATCTAATCATCTCTCCTTGACATTCAATAATATCACCATCACTGAATCCCTCAACCTGGGGGTTACCATTTATTAATTTTTTTAATGTGATATGGGCATTGCTGGCTAGTCAAGCATTTCTGACCATCCTTAATTATCCATAGGGCAGTTAAGAGACCCATTACAATGGCTCTGGAGTTACAAGTAGGACAGATCAGACTAAACCATTGATTTCCTTAAAGGATATTAGTGAACCAGATGATGATTTACAACAATCAGCAGTGTTTACATCATCATGCCAGCTCTTTACTCCAGATATTCATTGAATTCAAATTTCACTATATACCATGGTAGGATTCAAACTCACAATCCCAGGACGTTAGCCCAGGGCTCTGGATTGCAAGTCCAGTGTCATTACCACTACACCACTGCCTCCCCTAACATTCAACTAGCCATATAAATACTGGAGTCCTGTGTGTTAATATGTATAGCAGCTAAGACATACAAATGCATTACACTCTGAAGTCAACTGATAATCTTTTAAAGTTGTCTCTGGTGTAATTCTTTCTTAGGTCAGTCAGGATTAGTTTGTAAAAGTTGTCCAATAGTAAAAGCACATCTAATGTCAGATAGTATTCTGAGGTTTGAAAGCACAAGCTGGTTGAGTATGATTGGCACCCTTCCCTCTGACTGGTCAAAGGAATGCGTTGTCTGTAATGGTCCTCAAATCATTGGGATACACACACTAGATAACTAACATCTGAATGTTGCTGAAATCTATGTCATATTACTCTTTTTTGTGGTAGATAAAACAGTTCTGGTTTAATGGCAGCATCCTATTAGAGGAGAAAACCATTTAGAATCATAGAGTCATTCAGCTCAGAAACAGACACTTTGGTCCAACCAGTCCTTGCTGACCATAATCCCAAACTAAACTAGTCCCAACTGCCTGCACTTGGATCATATTCCTCCTAACCTTTCTTATTCATGTAATAATGTAAATGTCTTTTAAACGTTGTGACTGTGCCCACATTCACCAGCTCTTCTGAAAGTTTATTCCACACGCAAACCTCTCTCTGTATATAAAAAAAAACTGTCCCTCATGCCTTGCTTAAAATCTTTCTCTTCTTACCTTAAAAATACGGCCCCTAATCCCCTCACCCTAGAGAAAAGACACCCACCATTCACCTTATTGAGAGCCCTCATGATTTTATAAACCTCTATAAAGTCACCTCTCAACCTTCTACGCTCCAGTGGAAAAGAGGTCGCACCCTATCCAGCCTCTCCATATGACTCAAAACTTCCATTCTCAGCAACAGCTGGTAAGTACCTTCTGAACCCTTTCCAGCTTAATAATATCCTTTCTATAACAGACCGACCAGAACTGGACACAGTATTCCAGAAGAGGCCTCACTAACATCTTGTACAAACCCAACATGACTTCCAACACCTATCTTCAAAAGGTCTGCACAATGAAGGCAAGCATGCTAAACACCTTCTTAACCATCCTATATGTGATGCAAACTTCAAAGAATTAGGTACATGAACCCCTGGGTTTTTCCATTCTACAACACTACCAAGGACTACCATCAACTGTATAAATCATGCCCTTGTTTGTTTTACCAAAATGCAATACCTCGCATTTATTCAAATTAAACTCCACTGCCACTCTTCAGCCAATTTACCCAATTAATCAAGATCTCTTTGTAATCTTAGATAACCTTCTTCACTGCCCACTGTATCACCAATGTTGGTGTCATCTGCAAACTTACTAACCATGCCTTCTTTATTTTCATCTGAATAATTTACACAAATGACAAACAGAAAACTGGACCTATCACTGATCCCTGTGGAACACCATGGGCCACTGGCCTCCAATCCGAAAAACAACCCTCCACCATCACTCTGTTTCCTATCATTAAGCCAATTTTGTAACCAATTGGCAAGCTCACCCAGAATTCCATGTGATCTAATTTTACTAATTAGTCTGCTATGTAGAACTTTGTCAACGGCTTTACTAAATGCCAAGTAAACTATGTCTCCTGCCCTGCTTTCATCAATCTTTTTGGTTACTTCACTCGTACGTTTACTGCAAAGTAACAGCTGTGAGATGGCTAGCTCCTGTTGAACCGATTGCTCAAATTTTTGAGATGCATTCCATTGCCAGAGTAATCTGAAGTTGACAGGGCACCATTGTTCGAGGCCAAAAGTCATGTCCACAGGCCATTACATGAGATGGTGCTATATACAGCAAGTGATAAATTTGGGGTGCTAGGCCTACGCCATGAGAGATTAAACCAAATCAACTTTTCAACCAATAGTTCAACAATTTCAAAGCAGCTTTTTTCTTTTAAATGGCTCCTTAAAGTGTAAGTTCAAATTTTCATCCACCATGATTAATGGACATTTTATTTTATGAAAAATACTCATCGTTTGACCTAGTGGGGATTAACTAAACCCCAGTTTCCTTAAGAACACGCTATGACGAAGCACAATACTTAACGCACACATGATTCCTGAGTAAACCAGATGGCAAGTGCGAAACATAAGCATGTTATCGCACCCTTGATTAGATGCTGGAATCCAATTCATTACTGTAATTGCTTTAGGGAGCAGCAGGCATGCAGAGTAACTCAATGCACATCATGAAATATTCATTCACACTTTTTTCAGTGCGGGAGAACTCAAGAATATCACAAAATAAAGTAAAAGAAATAATTTACAGGAAAAATATTTACCAATATGAAGCTTTTTTAATTGTCTATCTGGGCTTTAGTACCAAACTAGCTTTGAGTAAATCACCTAAAGAACAGGTCTGGATGAGATGACATTTTTAGATAGATTCCATAGATTTGAAGAAATAGAATGACATTGTGATACAGCACAGAGGAATGTTGTTTCTCTTATCATACCAATGTTGACTCTGGTAGCTGTCCAATATAACTGATCTCAGACTCTTTCTTTCTTTATGCTCTGACCACCTCAAACTCATGATCCAACATCCTTGCTCTTTTCTTAGAGATAGTAAGAACTGCAGATGATGCTGGATTGTCAGAGACAACACAGTGTGGAGCTGGAAGAACACAGCAGGCCAGGCAGCATCAGGGGAGCAGGAAAGTTGATGTTTCGGGTCGGGACCCACGCGAAACGTTCACATTCCCGCTCCTCTGATGCTGACTGGCCTGTTGTGTTCCTCCAACTCCACACTGTGTTATCCCTACTCTTTTCTTATTGGCCAACAATTTTTCCCTCTTGATTTAAGAATCCAATTATCTGTTGAACATTTTCATTAGCTGTATTCGTATTTAGACTGTTGTCTCATTGCACTGATGTGAGACATCACTAATATAGAATACCATTATTTCTGTAGAAATGTTGTAGTTCATTATTTCTGAAACATTTATAAATTCATCTGAAAAAAGTCAACACAAATTAGACTGAAATCTGACGTACCCACAGATATCTTGACCTTTAGGCTTCACATGTGTGAAATAATCTGATGAACAGCTAATTGTGAAATGTTGCACTAGTCATACAAAGTTGTCAAGAATATTTCTCAAAAAACCAAATAAAATCTGCAATGCTACTAACTATCTCGACAGACTTTGGTTAATAGCAAGATTGGTAACATGTATTAACTAAGTGTTGGAAGATGAGAACTTTACAAGACAGATGATTTTGTAGGATAAAGGAAACAGATTGTATGCTTAATCTAGAGAATATCCATCTTCTCAGAGTCTATTCATAAATGTGTGACTGATATAACACTATAGAAAACAATACACCATGTCTGAATTTAAATTTACTCCCACTTTTTGTATCAGAAACCTCAAATATTCTGGATTTAAACCTTCAATTTCTAATGGCAATGCTTTATATTTCATTCTCTGCTGCTTCTCTTTTCTGCACAGCACTGTTAGCTGGAGCACTGCTGAAATTGAAATGTTAAATTAATCCTTGGCTTCCAGAGTAAGGATCAGATTATTAGAATACAATGGTTTTGCCACTAACAACCCAGATTAAATTCCCCAAGTGCTGTGTGTTTTCTTTTGTTCACTTGTGGATTGTGGGCATCATTGGTTGGGCCAGTATTTATTGCCCATCCCCAGTTGCCCTTAAGAACTGCCCTATGGAACTACTGTTGTCCATATGTTACAGGTAGACCCACAATACCATCAGGGAGGGAATTCCAGTGTTTATACATAGTGACAGTGAAGGTGTTGTCTAAGGATCTATGGCAAATTTCTGCTGTTCATTTTGTAACTAGTAAACACTAAGTACCACTGGAGGAGTGACTGAATGTTTGTGGATGTGGTACCAATCAAGCTGACTGCTTTGCCCTGGATGGCATCAAGCTTCTTGAGCACTTCCAGAGCTGTGCTCATCCAGCCAAGTTCAATCAGTTCATTCACATATTTATGAATAGACCCCGAGAAGATAGATATTTTCTAGGTTCAGCATACAATTTGCTTTCACCTTTATGCAAAACCTTCTTCCTTGCAATCAGATAGTTCCCGACTTTCAACATTTAGTTAATAGACATTACCAGTCTTATTCTATCACACTCCTGTTTCATGCCTTATAGGTGGTGGGCAGCTTTGGAGATTCAGGAGGTGAGTTACGTGCCTAGGCTCTGACCTGCTTTTGTAGCCATTCTATTTATATGGCGAGTCCTCTTCAATTTCTGGTCAATCGTAACCCCCAGCTTGCTGTTAGTAAGGGATTCAATGATAGTTGTACCAATGAATATCAAAGGGTGATGGTTAGACAGTCGCTTATTGGCGATGGCTATTGTCTGTTATTTGTGTGCCACAAATATTACTTGCCACTTTTCGGCCCATGCCTGGATACTGGATCTTGTTGAACTTGAATATGGACTGCTTTAGTATCTGGGGAGTTGTGAACAGTGCTAAATATTGTGCAATCATCAGCATACATCCCCACTTCTGCCCTTATGATGAAGGGACGGTCATTGATGAAGCAGTCTAAGATAGTTTGGCCAAGAACACCACTCTGAGAAACTCCTGCAGTGATATTCTGGAGCTGAAATGACCAAATTCCAACAAACACAACCAACTCCCTCTATGCTAAATATGACCTCAACCACCAGAGAACTTTCCTCTGATTCTCATTGATTCTAGATTTGCTAGGAATCTTCGATGCTAGATTCAGTTAAATGGTGCCTTCATGTCAAGAGGTGTCACTCTCCCCCCGCCTCTGTAATTCAGTTCTTTTGTCCATGCTTGAACCAAGGCTGCATTGAGGTCAGGAGCTGAGTGGCACTGGTGGAACCCAAATTGAATGTCACTGAGCAAGATGCTGTTTGAAAGCACTGTTAATGACACTTTCTATTAATTTACCAATGTTTGAGAGTGGACTGATGGGGTGATAGTTGGCCATTTTGGATTTGCCCTGTTTTTTTGGGTACAGAACATACATAACTGGGCAGTTTTCCACAGTGCCAGTGCTGTAGATGTGCTGCAGTGGCTGCTTGGTGAGGGGTGGGGCAAGTTCTGAAACACATGTCTTCAGTACTATAATAATGTAATAATACTCCTGTGTTATCTAAATGTAACACAAATAAGGTACATGGATTCTGTTTACTTGAAGACCTGGTAGGTTTATTCACAAATAAACTAATATATACAGTGCTGTCCAGAAAATGCCTGTGCCTAGAGTGCTACAGTGCACAAGGCCTACGACCTGTGGTTATGTGTTAACATCCAGAGTATTTGACTCATATGCATATTGGGTCTTAAAGGGATCACTCCAAAGATGATAATACTACACTTTGAAAAACAATAGGCATTATTTTTGTGCTTAGTTACAATTAACTATGGCTGAATCATATGATTACACATAACATATTAAAAAAAATGTTTTATATGACTTTTTAAAATTATGCTTATGAGTATGTTTTATATAATTAGATATTTCAAAGTTGATTATATACTAATTTTAACATATTTTCACAATTAAAGCAATCTCTTCAGGCCAAATTTGTTACATATTTTATATGCCATCTGGCACCAGAGATCCTTTTAAAGAAAACTCCAAAGTTTGATTAGGTTGCATTTTCCCATAACAATCCAACACACCACTTAATATCAAAGAGATTACAGTGGCAGACAAGTCATTATTTAAGATGTATTATACATATTAAGATCTTTCCCTCAAAGAAGCTAGCAAAAGCTGTCCCATCATTATCTGCTCCAGTAACTTGGAAAGGATTTTTGAAATTAACCATGGGCAAGAGCTTTCTCTCACCAGTGATTCAAATAGTTGATATCATAGATGTCACATTCAAGATTTATTCTGATCATTTCTTTAGAAATAGATTTATCCATCAATCCAAACTACTGTACATATAAAGATAACACAGCAGGCCAGGCAGCATCAGAGGAACAGGAAAGCTGACGTTTCGAGGCGGGACCCTTCTTCAGAAATGAAGAATGGGTCCCAACCAGAAACGTCAACTTTCCTGTTCCTCTGATGCTGCCTGGCCTGCTGTGTTCATCCCAGATCCACTTTGTGTTAGCTCTGACTCCAGGATCAGCAGTTCTTACTATCTCGTACTGCATGTATAAACCTATCCTCCTACCCATTTTGTTAACTAAGTCAGACACAGCTCTGGCAAATATTATTATTTTATTATTATTAGTCTACTTCTGTTCAATTGTTCAAACACCATGCATCAATAGTGCTTGGCCCTTAATACAACCTGGGGGTACCAATGAAATTAAAATGTATTGCTAGCTGTATGCACATTTCCACTATCTGTAAACTGACTGAAAAACATTGCCATCCTGCATGAGAAGAATGACAGCCACTCAACAACAAATCAACCACATGTGGCAGCTAAGTAATTGTTTTTGAGTTCATAAATTCAACAAGTTTTATACAATCTACCTGAGAAGAGAGAAAAGTAGGGATGCTTCAAAACACTTTAGAGACATTTAGCCATGATTCAAACAAGAAGCTGACAGCACTTTTAATCTTCACTTTTTCAAAATAGGGACCAGAAGTATGCTTTTATGAACGTTAAATATGTCCAGCAACTAAGGATTCACGACCATTTGGTGTTCAGAATGCCAAAGATTCACAATTCTTCAAGTAGGAAACTATACTTCTCAGTTTTGATTGACTCTTTCCTTGTGTTGAGAATAAGGCCCAACATCCTAAATTCTCCAGACACAGAAACAAGCTTTCAGTATCTTGTTTGTCAAGCCCCTTCAGAATATTGAGTGTTTCAGTGAGATTACCTCTCATTCTTCTAACTAACAAATGATAGGCCCACTCACATCACCTGTCCATATCACTTGAGAAACTCTTTTGGAACTTCTCACAGGTGACATTCCTACCTGGATCCAATTGAAATACAGAATCATCTATGGATTGTTAACTAGCCAATTGGTATAGGGTTAAGCAAATCATCCAATTAAATGCCCGGCTCAAATAGTGGCAAATGAAGGAGGGTTTTGATTCATGTGACACTCAACTATTTGGAATGGAGAGAAAAAAATTCCCTTGGAATAGCTGCCTTTTAAACTGGGCTGGAATCAGTGTCCTGGGGTTTCATATAACTAAAGCTGTCTTTGTGATTTTAAACCAGAAATGTGGGAGAATGTGAAGGTATTCAAGAAAACAAGCTTTAGAATTCTTAAAAAAGGAATTTTAAAGCAACAGAAGAGTATAATGGCTTGGGTAAAAGAAAGGGCAGGAGTTTAACAATAATAGTGCATCAGTGAGCATTATTGAAGTAAAAGCTGGTTAGGTTATGTACTAGGAATTAAGCTATCTCCTACCTTGGAGACTAATAGACAAATAGTCACCACCTACAGGAGATATTTGGTAAAACATCACTTCCTTCCTCTTCATTGGGAATTCCCATTTGTATTAAAGACCCAAATACAGTCAGTTCTGCCACAACGCGATAGTTATGTTCCTACGCAAAATTGTGTAACTGAAAATCGTGCTATAGAAACAACTGGGCCAATGGGAAAAGCAGGATTAGGGGTAGACCACCAAAAAAAAAAAAAATCACTCAAAGTTGCTCAAAAATCACTCAAAAGCCTAACTCAAATGATAGCTCAGTTTGATCAAATGTTTAATTCATACCTAATAATGAAATAAAAGTAAATTTATCACCTTACCATGAAAAAATGTCAAGATGACTTGATGGGGAAGGATGTTTTGAGGTTGTTGTGTTGTTAATACATGGACTGAGGGTCGTCATTATCACTTCAGGTGCAATTGTGGTTACAGGGTTAGTGCGAAAAATAGTTAGTCCAAAAGTGGATGGTTGTGGTTTATTTTCTTCTGACTGTTTCTTGGGGGTTGGCTTAAAAACTACATCCAGTTTTGCTGCTTTGCCCTTTTTCTTCTTTCACGAAGAAGCTGTTCATTGGGTGCCGAATAAGATCTTGTTCCATGAACTACTGCCCTGCTGCATTCATTGTCCTCTAACAGCTGTGACTGCTTCTCAATTTCCCTCAGGATAGAAGACAAAACAGAAATGGAAAAATCTTGTGGTGCTGCATCCAGGACTTCATCTTCAACTCCAGCTTCCACTTCACCCTCAGCAACAAGATGTTGTAAATCAGCTGCAGAGATGTCTTCACGTTGGGACTCAAGCCACTCTTCAACACCCTCAATCTCCACTTCTTCGAATCCAACTTGCATTGCAAGATCAACACAACATTCTTTAGTTCTTGAGAGCTACTTTGATGAATCAAAGCCTTTAAAATCTTGAAAAAAATCTGTAAGTAGCTTCTGCTAAACCAGCCACTGCAGGCACTAAAGGCCAGCACATCTGCAGGTTTCTCAGCACTTTTTGTTAGATCTTCATAAATTCATAAGGTCTTCTCTTTTATGCTGAGAAAGGTGGTCCCAGGTCGCTTTTTTGTATGATCTTCTATCCACACACTTAGAAGCTGAACCATCTCCTCAAGTTCTTTTGTCCATGACTTCACAGATTTGTTAGCACTCAAACTTGTTCCAGCAATACAGTTTGCTTTAACCTTTTCTGCATTGTCTCTAATGGTGCATAAGGTAGACCCCTTTATTCAAGTCATGAACTATATCACATTCTCTCATTATGCTCAAAACAATTTATAACATCTAGTTTCTCTTCCAGTGTTATAGTCTTTCTGTAATATTCACTACAAGCAATTTTATCACCAAGATACTCCTCACTAACATTCTTGTCATTTTGTCCTCGCATTTTTGTGGATAACATGGCAGAATTGGAAAAAAAAGACAAAAACCACAGAATACTATGCCTCTCACAGAAAGTGCTTCACAACAAAGTCTGCAAAATGATCACATGGTGCCAGCATGGAGACTCTTTTGGTGCTAACATTGAGCTTGCTCAGGACAAAGCCCGCAAAACAATCATGTGATGTCGACGCATACTCCTCCGCACACTGATGGGATCGCATCATAGCCAACACGAATTTGCATTTTAGAAATATCATTCCAATATTTGTCAGTCACATTATATCCGATTTGCATTGCCGGAACACGCGTTATAGCAGAACCAACTGTAGGACTCTGTCAGGAAGCACTCCACTCTTGTATCACACTGTGCTGCAGCAAACTGCCAAATTGTGGAGAGATACCGAGGGTTTAAAAAAAAAGACTTAATCAGGCAATCATTTTCATGTGATTGACAAGCCAGGCAGTTTCTCTTAATTAGATTGTTTAACTACCTTGCAGTTTCTTTTGCAGTCTGAAATTTCCAAACCATATTCTCAGTGTTAATCTAAACTACCGTTTGAAAAATTTTTACCAAAGACTTGCATGAAATTCCTGAATTGGAGTTGCTCCATGAAGAACATTGTGCTTTCTAATCTACATCGATGAGGGGAAATCTGGATCCAGGAGACTCACAAAGAACTTTAAACCTTGATTTTAACTTCCTCCACTTCACAGAAACTAATTGGGAAATTGAACTGAGAATTTTTTGAGATTTCAACTGAGAAGTTGAAATTTTAAGTTGTTACGTTTGGATGCTCATAAACACTGACTTGATCAGCCACAAATAAAGTGTCTCATCATTCTTAACAACCTATCAAATTTCTGAAAATGTTCTCTTCAAACAAAAACCTATTTGCCAAATATGTGAAACTCATATAATTTTTGTCTGAGATTTGCTGATACTGTACTTTTATTACAGAAGTGCTTTCTGCAGCACAACAGAAGTGTACACGTTTTTAAAAAACTGGAAATGGTAATAATGATACAGAATGTCCCCCTCTTATGTAAAAGTCACTTCTTCAAATCTTTCTCGTGCACCTTAAAGCTGAATACAATGCCAGAAAGGAATGCTAACGACAAAAATTCCATTGATGCTATTAAATACAAAAGCTGCAGAGTACGCAATCATTCAGTAAACCATTTTTTTTTTCATTTTTCAATGCTTAAAGCTCAGGGCAAAATAATTTATTTGAGTAAGTAATGCAAAACATATTGATCCCATTTCTGGTGCTATAATAAAGGTCAGTGTTATGATTGTAACATATATACTTGAGAGACCAAACTGAAATGGAAATCAAAACAGTTTGAGGATTTTTGGATAACAGAAGCTAATAAAATTAGGACAGGAATTAAGGTTGCTGTTCAGTTTCAAAACTCTGGATCATTACCTACCTGACGATGCTTCTTTTATTCATTAAGTGAATGAATAGCGAAAGTGAAAGAGAAGGAAGAAGAGTATTGGGAGCTTTAGCTGAGAAATCCTTCATCACACCATAAAAGACACCTTGGTTTTCTGGAAAAACCAAGCTGGTCTGACACCATCTGTGGAAAGAGAAATGGGATCTAATGTTTCAGACATATCACATTTCTTCAGAACTGAAAAAAAACTAGAGGTGTAGCAGGCTTCAAGCAAGTGTAAGGGAGGTAACATGGGAAAAATGAAAAGGGAAGATCTGTGACAGGATTGAAGGCAAAATATTAAATGATGAGATGATGATGCAAAGTGAATGGAAGTGGTTACAGGATAATTAAAGAAACAGTCTGTGGAGAAGTTGAGAAATAAGAGGGAAGTACAACAGAAGACAAGGAAACAAAATTGGGAAAAGGCTATTTTCTACATTCGTTGAACACAAAGATAATTCTGGAAGACTGCAAAATGCCCAGTTGAAAGATATGGTTCTGTTCACCTAGCTTTTATTGAGCTTCATTAGAAAACTGTAGGAGTCCAAGCGCAGAGAAAATAGCATGAGAGCAAGGTAGAGAATTAAAATGTCAGGGAATCGAAAACTTGGGGACATGCTTGCTGACTGAAAGGAGTTGTTCTCTAGGGTGCAGAGGAGATTTACCAGGATTTTGCCTGGTATGGAGGGTAGGTCTTATGAGGAAAGGCTGAGGGACTTGAGGCTGTTTTCGTTAGAGAGAAGAAGGTTAAGAGGTCACTTAATAGAGACATACAAGATGATCAGAGGATTAGATAGGGTGGACAGTGGAGCCTTTTTCCTCAGATGGTGACAGCTAGCACGAGGGGCCGTAGCTTTAAACTGAAGGGTGATAGATATAGGACAGATGTCAGAGGTAGGTTCTTTACTCAGAGAGTAGTAAAGGCGTGGAATTCCCTGCCTGCAACAGTAGTAGACTCACCAAATTTAAGGGCATTTAAATGGTCATTGGATAAACATATGGATGATAATGGAATAGTGTAGGTTAGATGGACTTCAGATTAGTTTCACAGGTCGGCACAACATCGAGGGGCGAAGGGCCTGTACTGCACTGTAATGTTCTATGTTCTATGATATACGATCTGCATTTCCCACGCTTCCCCCTCCACCTGGTGTTGAACTGTTTCTTTGTTATTCTACCTTTTAGTAAGAAAGACTGTTATGTTTAACTTTTTCACGGTTTGTTTAATTTATTTTTCTGCTTTGTACATGAGATTCTGCAGCTAGGTACCTCTGTAACTAATGTTGAAGAGTATATGATTGGGTTCTTTGAGGACCACACAGACACATTCTTGTAAATCAAACGATAATTTTTACTTGTACAAGGGTTGGTTTTCCTACAGACAGCAAGGTATTGATACCCTAACTGTCAGTCTGAGAAGAGCAAAGTGTGATAATACACACATAGTATTTATACATATCTGGATAGATGCAAATCATTCCATTTGGCAGTTGGATCAGGCAATGGGTGCATGATACATCATCACAAAATAGTAACAAATTTTACAGAGAACTGAACAAACAAGATGCCGTAACAAGATTACAATTTCAACACATTAGCCCTTAGTTAACAGATATGCTCCCACACTAAGATGGCACCGTAAGTGGCGACCTGTAAACATTTTGCTGTACTCATTCTAGAGGACACTGTATTGTGAGCAGTGATTACAGCATCCTGAGTGGAAAATACAAATTTCACTGAGTAGGAGAATTTAGAAACTTGAGCAGTTGAGAACAGAAGTATAACAGCAGACGTTGCATTCTGGTGCTTATACAGAAAGATGCTGCAGGAAGGTGAGGCTTGTTGCAGGTATCTGAGAAGCAGATAGAGTTACAGTGTTATAGAGTCATAGAGTCAGACAGCACGGAAACAGACCCTTCGGTCCAACTCAGCATAAATGGGAAGGGAAAATATGTTTGTTGGTGGCATCGCACTCAAGGTGACAGAACTGATGTCGAATAATATGTTGAATATTGAGCTTGTTGGGTAGAAAGTGAGAATAATGGGAACTTAATTCTGGTTCTGGCAGAAAAGGAAGGGGTCAGAGCAGAAGTCAACTAAATGAAATCAGCAGAGTTGACAGCCCTGTCAAGTACAGTGTGTGATCGGAGGGAGAAAGGGAAATTATCTTCATTTGAGGAAATAGTTATATCAGAAGTGTTACAATGAAGGCATGGACCATTAGAATACACATGATGGAGGCAGAGAAACTGGAAGAATGGAATACAATCGATACAGATACTGGAATATAAGGAAGTATAAACACAATAGCTATGAAAGACAGTGGCTTACAGTGAATATTGATTGATAGCCTTCCCAAAATGTCAAGGATGGGAACAGTTGGAGATGGACAATGTGAAGGTGAGAGAAGAGTGAAAATTGAAAGCAAAATTGATTATATTTCTTGTTCAGGGTGAGAGCAGAAAAAGGCATTGATAAAGCTGTCAATTTACTGAAAAAGAGACATGAGTGAATAAGCCTGTATCATACTTGAGCAAAAAATGTTCCTTATATTCCATAATATAGGAGGTATATCTATGACCCTGCAGGTCTGGCAGCATCTGTGGAGGGCGAATCAGAGTTAATGTTTCAAGTCCAATGTGACATCCCCAGAAGAAATGTCAAACTTGTCTTCCCTCTCTGTAGATGCTGCCAGACTTGCTGAGTTTTTCCTGCACTTCCAGTTTTTTTTTATATTTCAGCTCTCCAGCATCTGCAGTACGTTGTTTTTATTATAGCTGGATTGAATATGGGATCCCTTAGCAAAACTTCTTTTCTGGTGGAGGTGAATGGAGTTTAAGGAGAAGTTGTTCAATTACAGAATATGTTTAGCCAGGCAGAGGTGAATGTTGGAAGAAGGAGACTTAATAAGTCTCTTAGAATTAGCAGATGTGTTAAATTTGTTGGGTGTTCATGGCAAAGAGGAGAGAGTTAGGGACAAGAAAGTGGAAACTGCTACAGTAATAGCGAGTATCAGAACAGTCACAAAAATAGATGAGCAGAGATTGAACAAAGAAAGAGATAAATGCATTGGACAAGATCAGCTCAGTCGGTCAGGAACGTACTGAAATGATAAGTTTACGAGTGCAGTTCTGTTTGTAGATCTTGGGAAGAGGTAGAAGCAGGTTATACCACGTTGGGAAACCAAGAGGTTGGAGGCAGTGAAAGAAAGATCACTGGAGGAGATGAGGTTAGTGACAGAACCAGAAATGATTGATTTTCAGTCGGGGATCATGGTCTAGAAGAATGTAGAAATGGTAGAGAGCAAGTGTTATCAAGTGAAATTCAATTTAATTTTCCTTCTCTACTAAATTTCTTGATTGAAAATAGAACAACATCAAAACTATTGCCACATCAACCTGAATGGTAGCTCCACACTTCTTACACGTGTACTAACTTTTAAAGGAACTCAGTTAACATGCAACACATTCAAAGGTTGCAAGCTTCATGTAAAATTATAATACTTTCAAATATAAGTATTTCCTCTAATTAGTAACTGTTTCACCAATTAGCTAAGTACTTACATCAAACCTACTCCTGTAATATCAGCAAAATCAAATAGATCAGAATGATTGATCTGGAAATATATGCTACATAACTTTCTTCCCTCTCTTAGTCATTTCAGCTAAGTGTTCTACTGATAATGAGCGCAACAAAATCATTACGTCATTGATTGATAAATAGATGTGCAAACTTATGTCAGTAAAACTTCATGTTGACCTTGTTTTCTGCTCTACTTTCCTTCAATCTCCTTCTGCAATATTTATCCAGTAAACCTCTCTGAACTAGTCTGGTTTAAACGTGACCCTAGTTCCATACCAAAGTGGTTGTTTCTTAATCACTCTTTAAAGTCATATCATTACAAAGCATAACAGCTTTTCAGGTTGATTGAAATTCTTTTGCCCTCATTCCTTTCGATACTGGCAGATTGGTAGCATTCAGAAAGAGAGATTTATTTTCTCTTTCCTTTGCAATACAGAAATGTTTAATAGCTGCTCTCAAACAGTGACCTCCGCAGCACAATAAGCCACAGACTAGCACATTGGCTACTAACACACAGAGATCAGTCAGTTTTGAGCACGTAACATCAAAGGAAGACCAAGAATGGCTAATGCCAGCAATGCCTAAATCCCCGGAATCAATTTTAAAAGTTGAAATGAGAATTGTTCAAGTTTGTAGTATTTTCTGACTGACAAACACATTGAATTTTAGTTCTGTTTAATGTTTTTTACTAATTAGGAGATTGATGTATCATTTCCAGAAAATGTTTTTTGGAACATTTTTCACAAAGGCTGCCCAAATTTTTCTTTAATCATTCATTGTATGAGAACCATACAAAATCAGTAGGAAGTATTTACCTCCTACATGAAATACAACCTTAAACAGCTGCTCACAACCTAAAACTGCGCTTCATCAATGAAGTGCAATATGAGGTAAATAAAGTAGCCATAGTCTTACCAGACCATAGGCTGGTCTCTCATTAAAGAGAGGCACCTGGTTTAATCTGAGGGTCACCATGCCTCAGGTGAGGAGAGACCTTCATAGTAACCTCAGCCATTGTGGGAATTGAAGCCATACTGTTGGCATCACCCTGCATCACAAACCAGCCATTCTGCCAACTGAGGTAACCAACTCTATAGGGTAACTAAAACCCAAGGGAATGCTGTCAGAATGTTTCATTTTTAAATTAATGTATAGTTTATTGTTGCTTTCTATAAGGATAAAAGGAGGAGTTTTTCAAGGATCATTGTAGAAATAGGAGCCATAAAATAGAGATTAATTGAAATAAGTATGTAAATAATCTGATGCTAAAACAACAAGGGCTGGAAAATACCAGATCTGAAATAGATATGCCATAAATACCAAATGTAAATAACGCTTGTGATAGGTGGATGGAACTGAACAAAGAAAGAAATAATTCTCCACTCACTCATGTCATGATGTGGATCAGGATGCCAAAGCATTTATGGACAGATTTAACGTTTAATTCCAACATGTGCTTTGTAAAAAAGGGACTGTTGCAGTCAAATGATGACTGTGGGTGTAAATTCTGTGACAATCTGGCAGAGTACTACGTGGACCCATTGAATGTCAAATCTGTGTTGAGTCAGTGAAACTTCAAACAGAAAGACTAAAACGGAAGAGATAACAAGAGGCTTGACTGTCTTCTTATCAAGTCCTTCCTTACAGAAATGGTTGTGTTTTACCTTTCCAAGGATATACAAAAAAAAGTTTAAAAATGAGTGCAACCACTGTTCTCTGTATGCTGGCGTTCGGATTTGTTAATATGTGGATTAGTGTGCTGTGGAGGTTACAGTTTTAGAACAGCTATTAAACAATGCCGCACTGCAGATAGAAGGAAAAACACACTCCTACTCTGAGTGCTGCCAGCCAGACAGCATCGATAGGAACTGGGACCAGAGAATTTCAGTCAACATACAAAGCCAAGAATCTAGAATATGACTGCTCAACTACCAATGTCAATACAATCGATAGAATCCAATCTAAGGGCTGCAATGTTTTACTGAATAACTCATAAGGTTATCTGTATATCCATTTTCTAAGTTTTTTGTATCTCTTTTGGACTCATTTTTTATTAATAATATGTGTATCTGTTTTGTGTTACTATTTCTTCCCACATTTAGTATTTAATGGATTCACTCTTTACCTCTATATTTCAAGAAAGTAAATTAAATTGACTTCTTTTAAAAACTAAAGTCTTTGGTCTGGGAGAAAGGTATCTCCAAGGGAAGGGCCCTTTTAAAATTAATCTTGTTGCAACCAAACAAAAGAACATGTGAATGAAGAAAAAGAACCAGATCACCCCTCCTATTATAATCCCATTTGACATTATTCCTGGACAATTCAGATTCCAGCCTGAATGAAGTGGCCTGTCACTGAGACAGAAGGACACCATGTTGCAGAATTTGTTTTAACAGTGAAACAGGAGCAAAAGAAATGAAGACAAAATGGAATAAACCAATCAATTTACTGATAACACAAACTCAAAGAACTTCAACACACAGTAAATGTATGATTGTAAAACATTCCTTTACAAGTTTAAAAAAGAAGCAACATCCCTTTTATGGAATCCACAATGGCAACCATTTGTAGCACTTAAACCAGAAAGCCTTTCTCTACCACTTCAATATGTTTGGGGTCGCTGTGACTAAACTCCTAGACTAGAACATCTACTAGTTTATTTCAGGAGCTAATACACACCTAAGTTTAAACAAACTCTGATTAAAATCCTCTGAAGGTTTCATCTCAACACTTCCTGTATGGAAGTATCACTGACTCAATGGTAATCTAGTTTATTATATTCACCCCTTTTCAGGAGCACTGTATTATACATGCAACCCCTTGCAAGGACTTCACAGAACTTCTCAAATCAAAGTAAAACTGAAACAAAAGTCTATATCTTTACCGTGGGTGCTTCCCATGAGCTTTGAAAACTCCCAGTTCAGAAACTTCTCACAAAAACCTAATGACATATTCATCAAAATTTTAATATTTATCAATCATATTGTCAATGCTTTGATATTATTATTAAACAAGAAGATATAAGTATTGTAATAAAACTGCAACAAACTATCTTGAGCTGTTTAAAAATGCAATCATTTAAAACAACTTTCATTTAAATGGAAATTAGAATTTTACATCTCAATTTCTTTAACCTTTGCATTATTTGCAGTATATCATCTAAACATACAAAATGCAAAAACAAGAGGTTAACTGAAAATTGTATTGTTGATATAACCCTATAACTGGTGACAAAAGCTTCAGCCGTGAAGAAACAGCATAGGTTTGGAGTAGAGGGAAGAAGAGCTTGTTGCTTTGTAGTCAATGTCACATAGACAGTAATTTCACACCTTACAATTGATTTGATCATAGTCAATTATCTGCAAGATGGCCTTGAGCATATGGCTGTTCTCCAGATATTGAGCTGAATTTCAGTGCAAGTAAATTAAAGATGTACAGTAAGAGATGAACGCACCATTGTTTGACAGTTTGTCACATGTCAAGTAACACAAAAAGACAACCTGCATTAATTGGAAATGTACTTTTACAATGAATACAAGATTTAAAAAGTTTCATTTTAATAATATTCAGACTAAGTAGCTTTTACAGTTTGTGATTAAAATCAAAGCAATCATTTCATGAAATCTAGCTAATTTGCAACACCAGTCTTTCATTTCCATGACCTGAAATCAAACCTAGGCTAGATTGGTCCCAGACAACATTAAAATTAGGACTTTAGATGGTGTAGCACAAATGTATGTCATAAATCAGCATCTTCATTCATTAACAATGGAGAAGATCATTTTCATTGGCTTAACAATCTTCATGTGTAACAAAAGCTTAAATTCAGCTTTTACAGTACATCCATAAAGGTTGGGAAACAATTTCGGGAATTGACAATAAAACTATAAAATACTTCTGTTGAACACTGCCCTAACATTTGCTCCCCTGAGTTTAGCAGATCCGTATTGTTTGAGCAGGTAGCAACCAGTAATCAAATCTTGCTAGATCCGTGCCAAATTTCAGAAGGGGGAGGAGTTATTCATCCAGAGGAGGGAATGCTTCAGAAATAAATTATAGACCTATTCACAAACCATGCTGAGACCAACAATTAAAGGTCCATGACTGAGTCAGTGCAGAATGAAATGAAAATAGCAAGGTGGATTTTCAACTTGCTGTTTGGGCATAAGATTGGCATTGTAGGTCTTTGGTAGTCCATACCGGGTCAACAATGATTGTGTTTGTTCTAACATTGTCAGATCGCATGTCAATGATGAAAAATATAGGTTTCAATAAAGTTTCAAAAGATATACTGTTAGTTGTCTGTGTTAGCATCCATGGTTAATTGGCAACAAGGTAGCAGAGTTGACAGGCTTCAAACATTGTTGCATAGAATTATTATGTCATAGCTGACACAACAAAATTTAACAACAAATGTTGCCATTTCAAATTCATAAGGATAAATTTTAACAGAAAAGTTCACCCAGCATTTATGCCAATAGGTTTATAGATTAAGACTGTAATAGTGTTCTATGGTTAGACCGGTTTCCAATGGTTCTGTCCAAGACAATTTCCCTGTGATGCCAAAATGGCTATTCAACGGGTCTTTTTTATCTATGAACTTTATAGATGCATGTGAATAAAATCCTTTCTTTTTTCCAAACTGGACTTAGATATAATACAATTCATGTTAATATCCAACACACAACGTTTCCAACAGAATGAGGTAGGGTTTTATCACTCAGGATTAATAGATATGTAATAGAATATTAAATTGCATTGATATCTCCAGAACTTTAATTTTTTTTCATTATTTGATTAGTTAAATACTTAATGGAAATTATTTATGAATTTGTCAAGAAGGCACACTAAGTATGTGCACAGGATCTAAAGTGCTATACTGTTTGAATTGAATATGAGATGCAAAGCACAATATAAGAGAGAAGACCACTCAAAGCAAGTTAGTGAGAGTAAATGACACCAGCAGGGACAAGTAAGCCTTGCGACTAGTACCAATCCAGATTAAATGAGTTTTTAATATCTTTTGCAGACGATTCAGTGTTCTGTATTTATAGGCTGTATCAATATTTTCCCATGATTTTGGTCTTCTTTAGCTCTGTTCATAATGGACATTTTCTCCCTTCATCCCAGAATTCAATTCTCTCTCATTACAGTCCAGTACTGTTACCAGCTGCAAGATGAACAAAATGCTTTCATTTCAGCCCATGACCTTCAAATCCTTGATAGCTGCCACCTTGTATTTTTGACACAATGTATTCATGACCTATTAGTATCCAACTGCTGTCAACACTCTTCATTCAAAAGCATTAAAAAAAATTGACTTGCAAAATTCAACTTTCAACAAAATTCTCATTGCAGCATGCACATTCCATCTGCATTCATTCGAAGTCCAATTTTGCAAAGGAGCCTAAACCAGTCACAATTTTTCCAGGTGCGCATCCTGGATGCCTAGAAGACTCTAACCAGTGTAGTCAGGGTTGCAATCCTGGAACACGATATATGTGCATTTTAATTTAAATTGCCTTGCAAAATTCAACTTAATTTGAAGTTATGCACAATAAATTCTCGTGTTGTTTTACTTAAATTGCTTAACTTATGTTATTAAATAATTTCCTTTCAATCAGATAATGACTCCAAAATAATCAAAGTAGATTACAGGTCAACATGTCTCTGGGAGAACTTATGTCAGAATGTAACCACAGTCACCAATATAACTGTTGCAAACAGTTCCATTGTTTAAATTTCAGTGATTTGTCTGCAGAATTTCAATTGAGGGATGAACCACTATTTTCAGAGCCAGGGTTGTTGCAGCATTGTATTAAGCTATAAGATTTTGATATGCTGCAATTCTATAATTTCTTTTTTGTAATTCCAAGCTGATTCTTTGAGACAGTAACTACCTGTGTTACAGTATGGCCATCCTCATCATGTTGTTATGCCAGCAGAAAGGTTTTCAAATAATTAGATGATTCATATTTGGATGCTATTTTTTACTCTATTGGTGTCAAACATGATCACTAACTACTGACGATGTGTTTGCGACTAATTCAAATGTTTAATCATTCACCAATGATAATTTAATTCAAAATGATTTGACCACACAAGAAGCATGGACTGTTTTTAATTACTATGACTCTGAAATTATACCATGCCCAACTTGAGGTGCATGCTGGGCAGCCAATTCTGAAAACAAGGCTTATGACAGAGCATGAGGAATCCTGCCCCTTCTATTTCCACAACATGCTGAATAAAGTATTATTTATCATTCTTGGCGGTCAAATCCAGCAGCTTTTTTTAAGCACCATTGCTTTGGCTGCTGAGAATCTCATTGCAGCATGCGCACCCCATCTGCATCCATTCAAAGTCCAGTTTTGCAAACGAGCCCAAAGCAGTCACGTGGATGCCTAGAGGGCTCTAACTAATGTAATCAGGGTTACAATCCTGGAACACAATGTATGTGCATATGCTGCTCCCTCATTATGCCTTGAGATGTAAAATTGCCACGGCACAATCCAAAAGTGATTTGATTAAATCCCAGCACAATTTTGCACTAAGGTAAAACTAATATTTCACGGTTCTGTATCATTGTGTGGGACGGCCACCAGCTCCAGGGAAGCAGCAACACTTCAGGGGTGAGGGAAAGGTTGGGGGTTAGAGAGAGAGAAAAAGACCAAGTAGTAGTAGGGGGGGCCTTGGTTTCTAGAGCTCCATGCCCTGAAGAGGAGATCCTCAGGAGTAATGGCCATCCATCCACAACCCTGATGCCATTCTTTTTGAGGTTAGTCTTTGATCACCTCTCTACCCAACCTTAGCACAGAAATACAATTTCAGTTGCCCTGCGAGGGCACCGGCATTCGGAGATATTCTGTCTTTCCCCCTTCCGGCCTCAGGTGTAGCCATCTGCTAGTAGCAATTCCAAGGCTTTAGCTCAGAATGGCAGGCCACCTCCTTAACATTACTACCATGATCCCGCTGACTTACATTGGGTCCTGACTTTGTTACCCTGTTGTTCTAGTTTGGTCATGTCCAGGAGTGGGATTGATAAAGATTGCAGGTGGTTTACTTATCAGCAAACATGACCTCTTAGCCAACATGATAAATTCTAACTGTGTACAACGCATGACTTCACATCAGGCTTCTAGAGAGATGCAGCTCTTAATAGGCATGTGATATTAACGCATTTCCATGGTGGTGTTGTTTGTTTTATTTTACACGTTCACATTAAACCTATCCACTACACTGACATTAGCTCTTACCTCATTTTTGGAAAATTCCCAACTTGAAGTTTTCTACGTTTTGTGAACAAATGATCGGTTATAGAGTCATAGAGTCATACAGCACGGAAACAGACCCTTCAGTCCAACCAGTCCATGTCGAGCATAATCCCAAACTAAACTAGTCTCAGCTGCCTGCTCCTGGCCCATATCCCTTCAAATCTTTCCTATTCATGTATCTATCCAAATGTCTTTTAAACATTGTAATTATGTCTGCTTCCACCACTTCATCAGGAAGTTCATTCTACACAATGAACCACCCTCTGCGTCAAAAAGTTGCCTCTTATGTCTTTTTTAAATCTCTCTCCTCGCACCTTAAGATGTGTCCCCTAGTCTTGAAATCCCCCATCCTAGGGAAAATGTTGCGTGTTTATGTTAGTCTTCAGACCTCTGAGGGTACATTAAGTGTTATTGTGTGGAAGATGATTAATGCAAAGATTGGTGTACTCTTTTGTGTAAGCCAAGTGAAATAACCAGGAAGATTAAACAGATACTTACAGGACCTGCAAAAAATCATTTCATTATCTCTGGATCAATAAGTGAAAGTAGCATCAATGAATTACATGGAAAAAGTACAGGTGAGTGTTACAATGAATATCATCTGTGAGGAGTGTCAGTTTGAAAGCAACTGATTATAGCAATATTTTTCATCAAAGATGTAAAATGCTGAACTATGAAACACCCTTACGCGTAAACAAGCTTGTATCATTAAGCCTGGGGGATTGTTCACTGAAGCTCAAACACAATGTGCAGTGGGAATGATTGAAATATCATAGTGTGGTTACTTTTCATATTGTTGCAAATTACTTTATGTGCTACTTTGATGTTAAAACAACTGGGTTATTTATAGACTACCATCAAAGGAATTCCCTTCAATAGCTCCCTGTTTTCACACTACCCTATCCTCTTTTAGCATGTTCCACAAAACTACTGATTGATCCCTCTTTTCATCACCACATATCTTATTCCGTATAGTTCCCATTTTAAATTACATCTCAGTGGAACACACTATGTAAATGCAAGGTATTGTTGTTGCTATCAATGCACTTCCATTACTTTGTAATGCAGTATCTCGCTGTAAGCGGTATGAAGCAGCCATGGCTACCTGCTGGACAACTGTCTGGACTCAACTTTGAATTTTTTCAGTGATAGCAAAATGCTATTCAGCTTTTCTCGAACATTAAACATTTAAGAAACAATTGGACACCAAAGAACTAGAGCAGTTGTGGTTGAGTAAGGATACATTTGCAGGGTTTCCCTTTGATTGACCTGAGAACAGTATGAGTTGGTAACCTGACTCCAGAGTGGTTTCTTGCTACCTCACGATCAGCGGTCCCTCAGAAAAAAGAGAATCCTTGCCACTGAGTCCCAATGTAAGGAAAAGGAGAAAGCAAAGCAGAAGAGAAAGGCAAGGTAAGAGAGAGAGGGTGTGAAGCCCCTGAAAGATAAAGGAGATGGAAAAGGAATATAAAAAGCTAAGGGAGAGGCTATATTAAAAATAAATCCACATTCATGGTTACAATCAGTCTGTTGGTCAGTTTGTAGCTCATGAGGGGCTGTGTAGCTTATTGAGTTTTAGTCTTGCTCTCATCTCTTCAGCCTTCAACATCCACCTTGCTAAAACATCATTTGGACATTGGTGAAGGAATACTCATTATTGTATACTGTTCAGCAATTGAGCGCACAACTCCAACTTTTAAAGTGAATGTTCAGGGTATCCTTGAAATGTTTTCACTGCAATTTCTATTTGCAATCTATTTGCTATAACCAGACACAACTCTCAACTACTTAGATTTATTACCTGTACAATATTCATATACTCTGAAAGTATATTAAAAATGATGGTCATGTGTTTGTTGAGTCAATCTACATGCAATTGCTTGAGGTGCAGACTCACAGAAACTGGGAATGTGTGAATCTGAGACTTGAAAGTAAATCACATCTTTATCAGTGGAAAGTACATGGTGGTAAAACCTAATTAGTTCTAATCCCCGTTCTTCACATTCCCAATGAATTATCTGAGTTTATAAAACAGAGGAAAGCCAACCAGAATGAATAGTCAGGTCAGGCTGCTCTTTTGAATTGTGGTACCCAGAATCCAGTCGATTTGGTTGATTAGATGCCAGAGCAAGCTTAACCCTAATCTTTTCAGGAGGAGCGGACACACTTTGGTTTTCACTCTCTAAGGGGCTGAAGTGAAAAGAAAATAACTCATTGATATCTGTGATCTGGACTGGTGCTAGAACTGTGCTTCTTTGATAGTATTCCTTTCCACCCATAATTCATGTGTTTCATCTCTGGTGTGTCTGTTTGTATGTATGTAGGAATTTTAAGAACGGGGTAGAATTTATGTCATAGAGTTATATATTGGCAATTCAAGTTGTCTACTTTTAGCCATTGTTTAAATCAGATTGATTACAATATATAATTGCTTTCTTGTTACTGGGGTGGACATGTTCTTTTAAATTGAATTAGGCAGTTAGATAGAATTGAACAAGTCAGGCTTTATGATTTATGATGATTTTGAGCACATCAGAGGACTGTGCAATACCTCAGTGAGTTGTGACAAATGTCAATCAACAGAGCTAACTAATAAAATCCCTTTTAGCCCTTTTGGCTAAGAAACAGAAATGGAGGGAAATAAAATGTCTTGGCCCAAAATCCTGATCACCAGGGACATGGGTGAGAACAGGGCTGAGCTGAGGAACTGAGTTTAACTAAACTGCCCTTTGTTCACCTGTCAGTGTGATCTACTCTGAGGTGGCCTCATTGGAATTCCTCTGAAGGTGTGGTTCAGAAGTGGGTTGCCTTTCAGGTTGGATCTTGCTGTTCTCCAGGACTAGTTGGTGGATAAGTTTACAAGAGGTGAGGAGGGCTTTGGGGGGAGAAGGAGAGAATGGGAAAAAGTAGGTGTGTGCCCAGCTCAATCCCACTCTCCAACCAACCCCCACCGTGATTGCTCACTCATTTATCCAGTAATCGCTACAGTCACTACCTCACTCACCCACCCATGCACCCCTCCACTCACCTACTTCAGACACTCAATCTCCCACGTATCCACTTCCCTCCCCCTCCCCCACCCTCATTCACTCACTGCGGAGAATATAGATTAACATCACTAAGTAGCAATTCAGAATGATTGTGAATGTCTCTGTAATCCCCAATTAACTGATTACAGCATCCTGACTGCCTACTGGACAAGACTGTGTCAGTGATATGCTTAGAATACAGTTTTGAATACAACCTCCAGCTCCTTTCAACAGTGTCTGCATACATTGACTCCAAATAAATACAAAAACCATCATCACAGCTCAGGAAGAAGCTGAGATAAAAGGTACTGCAGATGCTGGAGAATCCGAGATAACAAGCATGGGGCTGGATGAACACAGCAGGTCAAGCAGCATCATAGGAGCAGGCTTGACCTGCTGTGTTCATCCAGCCCCATGCTTGTTATCTCAGGAAGAAGCTGGGTCTGTTGACATGCTGCCAAATCCTATGTCCAATGTCCTCTAGCTTGAAAGTTAGATTTAAGTTTATTGACTCATGTTTCTAAAAATGCAGTGAAAAGTGTTTGCTTATACGTGCAAAACACAAAGTGTCACCGTGTTCCCGTGCCATCTTGAAATACTGAATAGAATGCAAGATTTTACTGCAATAGAGTTTATCTTTCCCTCTTCTTCTTGTTTTCCTCTGCCATTCCTCCACTCGCTGCTTGACATCGGTCAGGCCTCTGTAATGGGCTCCAGTGTCTAGGTTACAGGCCCGCCTACACCTTTGCTGCCATTCCTGCAACCGCTGGAGCCACGGGACTGCTCTCATACCTCATGCTAACCCTCCGATGTTTCTCCGGACACTGCCACTGGTCATCAGTCGCTGGGGTCGTGGAACCGGGCTCCTCCGCTGCCATTGCTGAAACCTCTCAGACCTCAGCGCCAGAGCTAGAGCTGGCCATGGATCTGAGCTTGCATGGGGCAAGGCCTCAACCGACTCCCCTGTGGAAACAAATTATCTACCAGTTTTTATTATCTAGTTAGAAATAGTTGAGGGTTTTTCTTAGATTATAATGAATAATCAATGTTTTAATAGGACATGCATTGTTGTTACGATGATTCTTTCCATTCATTTGTGGGACATGGGCATTACTGGCTGGGTCAGCTTTGATGACCCAATTAGAACTAATTGCCCTTGAGAAGGTGGTGGTGAGCTGTCCTCTTGAACCACTGCAGTCCATCTGCTGTAGATTGGCCCACCATACCCTTAGGGAGGGAATTCCAAGATGTTGACCAAGCAACAGGGTGATACATTTCCTTGTCAAGATGGTGAGTGGCTTGAAGGGGAACCTGCAGTTGTTGGTGTCTGAAAAGATTTCTTTTCAAATAGTTATTATATTGTGAGCTAGAAAACAAATGTACATCAATGATAACATTTAGTAAGGACAAAGCAAGTGATGAAAACTTGTTACTGATCAGTTTCATCAAGAGAAATGAATTTTGGTGAGCATTTATTTCTACTCTGCTACAGTGGAGGTTTCTGCTCCCTCAGTGGCACAAAAAACAGTATTTCGAAGAGATTAGTTACAACTGTTTGAGTAGAAAAGCACCCTGAGAACTTCAACTGAATTGATTGAGTCTCTAAGTAAGTATCATCAACACCGAGTTGGACTCATTGTAGAATAGAACTAAATTGGCTGGTATTAATGTTCCAGATTTGGAACAAAGTTATCTTACAGTATTTATAGAATAATTCTCCAAACTAAGTAGTTCTTCAATAAATTAAACAATTATTAAGAATTGGCATCAATTTGAGTCCTAGGACAGAACTATGTTTCCAAGCCAGTGGGTTTAAGGCAGGTGGAGGGTCCATAAAATTCTCTGACAGCCTTCTCATTGCAGTGAAGCTTAGCTTCTCAACTGTCCACAGTTTATCAAAGGACAGGTGAAGCTTCGGGCAGTATGTTCACCCTCACTTCATCTTACCACCTTAAATGGCCAGTTATTCACCACTTAAGGGGGACTTGACACCCCAGCCATGATTTTGCATCCAGTGCGAGTAATTCACAGGGCCAAGCCCGACAGATCGCCTTGCCTTGGGCGTGAAACTTCATCAATAGCCCCTTTTCCAGTTTGGGTGTCATATCCTTGCTCCTACCTCCTGACTGGCCTTGCCATCATGATGCCCCCTCCTCTTCTCCCATCACACCCAGGTATTCCATTCCAATTCTTCCTGAGATTTCACAACTGCCTCATCTTATGGGTTCTAACATGTCAATTAATTGGGACTGTTTGCAGTCCCACACATGACCACCTCTCCCAGAGGTGCTGCTGGGATTACAGACCTCGCAGCCAATCAGATTGATCCAGCAGTTTTCTGAAGCAGATCTTATTTGTGAGGCAAGGGCATAAGTCCCACTGCCAGTCAATTAATATGGTCAGAGCATTGAAGAGCCACAGGGCTGTGTGATCACAGAGGATGACTTCCTCATTGACTTTTCAGGAAGCATGGCATGAAACCCTGCCATCCTAAAGGAAACCCAGCCACAAGAGCCATTACAACATAGACAATGGCAATTTCACCCATTGGCCGGTTTGGTTTGCTTCATCTTTATCCTTAAAAAATGCTTTTTAAACGCCTTGGCTCATGGGTTCAAGCCAGCTCCAGAGCTTTGAGGATATAATATAGAGCGGCACTTCATACATTACAGAGAGAATGCTGCATTGTCAGAAGAGCTGCTATTTAAGAGAAATGTTAACCTAAGCCTAGTCTGCCATCTCTTGGAAATAAAAAAAACTCACAAGATGATATACAGAAAAGTATGGAACTCTCCTGGTGTTTTGGCCAATATTTATCTGACTCTCAGTGTCACCAACTAGAAGAATATCTGATTACTTATCTCATTATTGTTTATTGAACCTTGCAAATGAACTGCTAATTTTAATTTTGTTATGACTGAGGCTGGAGGAGTCACTTTTTCATTTTCTATTACCATTCATTTATTGGTCATAACAAACTTTAAGTTTAACTGAGCTGATGATATGACCAATTATATAGGTCTGCGACTGTGTTGGGTTCAGTATCAAGAGTAAATTTGTCAAGTTACTTTAGTTAGCATCAAATCACTGGTTATTTCCATAAATAAACTGACTGATACAATGATGTAAAGGTATAGATGAACTGTTTGTGTAAAACTGTATATATTTACACTTTTAAAGAAAACGAACACACAAAGTCTGAAGATAAACTCGTAGAAGTTAATTCATGGATTGTATATAATAGTGTTCTGATTCTAAAAGCTTCTGCACTCACTTACTGCTGGCACTGGGGTTTCTTCCTGGTACAGTTGTAGCTGGCTGAATTCCCTTTGCTCCAGACAGTGGGATAAATCCCAAAGATCCCTCTCCAGGAACCTTCCATTATGATAAACATAACTTGTGGCTAGTTTTTAGTTCATATGTTTCGCTGAAAGGAGTTGCAAAGAGACAGACGGCAATGGGCACTTGTTTCTAAGGCAGGTCTCAAATTCTCATACCTCCTGCTCCCCCTCTGATGGTCCTCCAGACAATGCTGATGGTCATAGTTTGCCAGGGTCCAGCTCAGGTCTCTTTCACCGCCGATGCTGAAGCCTCTGCGAGCTCAGCATCAGAGCCGGAGCCAGCCAAGGATCTGGGGCTGCATGGGGGCCGGTCCCAACTGACTACTCCGTGGATAAAAAAATTACCTACCAGTTTTTATTATCCAGTCGGGAATAGTTGATGGGCTTTCTTAGATTATAGCGAATAATCAATGTTCCAATAGGATATGCATTGTTGTTAAGATAATATTTTTTATTCATTCATGGGACGTGGGCATTACTGGCTGGCCAGCATTTATTCTCCAACTCCAGTTACCCTTCAGAAGGTGGTGGTGAGCTACTTTCTTGAACTGCTGCAGTCCATGTGCTGAAGGTGAACCTACAATACAGTATTAGGGAGGGAATTCTAGGATTGCTTTTGTATCCATTGCCTTTTCCTTAGCCAAGTGTCCTTTATTTAAAAGTTTCAGGGAATCTTTTTATATTTGGATCATATCTCTTCATAGCACTTGTTCTACATTACAATTATGATCCTACACAAATTTGACTTCATGCCCTCAGGATCTCCCAAAAGGCTTTGTAAAGCACCGTATAAATCAGTGTTCTTTATTTCTTACATTATTTTTGATTTGTGGCCATTATTATTTAGAATTGATTGGTTTGCGAGAGTTTGTGAGCTGATCAATTAGAAAAGGGCAGAGTATAGGGCTTCTTATCTAAATACACCTCAATAATCAACTAATTTGCCAGAACAACTAACTACAATTTAGCTTCTTTCTTATTCAGGCTGCTACTTCCTTAGGGGTTTCCAAATCTCCCTGGTATATTTCTTATCTATTTCATGGCTCATAATAAGCCAATATTGAATTATAAAGAAAAAAAAATTCAGCAAGATTTATAATAGTGTGAAAATGTAATATTCTTTCCCCTATTTAACACGCTGATGAATTATATCTTTTTAATGTTTAATAAACGTATGTTCGAGAGAGAAAAAAGGGAGGACTGCCTCACCATGACTCTAATTCCCCCAGCTGCCTTCTTAAAGAATGTTAAGATAATATATTAACTGATAAGAACGATTCAAGCATTTGTAAACCTTATCTGAATTCCAATCTGCTATTACAGCCTGTGACTCCAACTTTTCATTTTCGTTAATGGAATAAAGCTTTCGATTGTGAGTTCAATTTATTTTCAGGCAAGAACTTGGACGATCAACATGCTATTTGGAGAGCTACAAATCCTTGATTCATGATGCTGTTCACAAGACAGATTAATAATTGCAGCATAATGAGAATAAGCTAATCAAGTAATCGTCAACAGTTGAATATAAAACAAGTAACTTTTCAAATTCTCATGTTTTGGGTTGTATTTTTGCAATTTAATGAGGGTAGGTGCAAATGTATATTTGAAGCTAAAAACAGATCAGGTATGATTTTTTTTTGAATGAGAATATTCATGCAAAGGGCCAAGCAAGTTCCTCCTCCTCCTAATTATAGAGCCACAAAGTCATACAGCATGAAAGCAGACCCTTCGGTCCGTATCTTTGCATGTGTAATAGGACAATATTTTCATCTGGAGCCCATTTGCTCCAGGATTCCTACCTGTTCTGACTCATTAATCAATTTCAGTGTTGGGAGGGGTGTGGGAAAGTGTGATGAGTGTTTTTTTTTTAACTTTCCTCTCTCTAATGCAATCATACCTAGTCAAAAGACCATAACATTGGCCGCCCTGGAGAAAGCCCCCCACGCTCTGCTTATTGAATTTAGCAGTCACTCTTTCTGTAAACATATCCACAATGACTTGTCCAATCAGTCCTAGAATGTTTGTTTATTGCTGTTATATCTGCACCACAAGAGCGAAAATCAGTTCAAATGGTCCTGTGAGTGTATGAGCCTATGTGCCACTCTATAGATGCACTGTGTCTTCATAATCCAGAGATATTGTTAATGGTCAAGTATCTGCCCCGAATATGTAAATGACATCAATGAGATTTGGGACAGGGTCACAGCAAGGGAATGCTACAGTCTCCAGAATTTTGACCATAAAAGTATTGATATATCGTAGAACTGCAGGTTCCAAGCTGTTTGCACAAGGTAATATCCCCCACGTGTCCTTCACTATCTCAAATTTATGTTTTAGTTTTGTGTTCACTGATCTCTCTCTTTTTTTTAACCCTCTTTCCCATCAGGTTTTTCTTTATTCCAGCCATGTTTGTGTCATGTTCAATTTATTACCATTAAGGGAAAAAATAGCAATGAGAATTCAAACATACACATACAACTGATTTTCAGTGCAGGCATAAGGTTATATGTGTGTTGAGAGAAAAAGCATCAGCAAAAAGAGGTCTGTATTTTATTTTGTTAACGTATGTAACATCTATATGTTAATATTTTCATATGTTAATGGAGCTTTACAAATTTTTGCAGTTGCTGAAGTAAAGAAATTACTTGCGTAAATGGCACTGTCTACTGATAAATGGAAGTGGAGTTTTATTACTTACCAATAGATAAGAGTAGTTCTACTTGTCAAAATAAACTTGAATGACGATATGATAGAGAAGCAGGATTAAAAGGTGAGCCAAATGAAGCCCCCACTTAGTTTACTCAAAATCTTAAGCAATTCATCGAACAGGATCTGAGTGGCTAGTAAACGTTTGATGTTTCATTCCAGGTCTTATAGATCCTGGCCAAATTTTCCAATCTAAAAGTATGATTAACAATGAATTTTGGAACCTAATGGATGTCTGAGCTACAGTCAGAGACTGTGGACAGTCCTGCAATGCTTACCTGGATAGTTACCCAGAAAATGCTCAAAGGATTAAAACCTAGCCCAAAATGTGGATAACTTCACATCTGACTTCTCCAACAACTGCCGTGCCCACCCCACCCCGACCCTCTGTCTACTGACCAGAATACCCACCTGACTACCTTACCTCAGTATCCAGTTCACCCACCTACCTAGCCTACCCACCATAATAAGCAGTAATACTTGAAAATGAATGTACTGGTTATACTGGATCCCCATTTTATGTGTATGGACAAGTCAGACCAATTACACTAGTTTCTTATTCAGTTTCAGGTTCATCAGGCTCTGTCCATTAGTTGTGCCAGTTCCTGAATGTGATGAGCAATGGGTTTTTTCATTGTGTCTCCACACCCATAAACAAGCGGATAACCCAAAATTACTTCCACTCCATGAAGATCACTATCTATCTCCTGCTACCTATGTCGCTACTCCTGTGGGGCTGAGGCAATGTCAAACTGCATGCACAACCTTCTATATCTCATAAACAGCATTCATAACTTAGCTAGAAAGGAATTACTTTCATCTAGTTTACTTGCCAGTAACCATCCTACACATCTAGAACACAAAGATTTTTGCTTTTACAAGTTGTGGCAAAATATCTTCAATGGTTGGCAAGGGTAGTAAGATCTCTTCAGAGCTGTAATTAGGTCATTTTGATCAATGCATATTCTCAGTTTGCCAGATTGTTGTACTACTGCCATGCTTCTAATCCAGTTTATAGGAGTGGTCACATTCTTGCTTACTCCTTTTTCCAGTTATTTTATCTTGTCTTCTAGCCGTCTTTGGGGGGGAAGACGGAATTTTCCTTGGCAGATGCTGAATTGGTCTTACACTCTCATCTACTTCGAGATAAACATTCTCCAAGAAGACATACTAAAGCTGTAAACACGTTGTTGTACTCCTCTAAGATCTGTTCCGTGGTTAATTATTTAGCGGGTTGCATGATGTTGCAAATCTGTTTTGGCACATTGAGGTTTACCAGTTCAAGATTTAGAATTGCTCTGTCTGAACTGAATAGTTTCTGTTTTGCAGTCTAGGTCTGCAACTTCCAGTTCTTCATTTTTGTCATTGCCGTGGGGCTCTCAGCGTAATCTGTCCTCTCAGTATGAGTAAGTTGCAATCATTTAACCTTAACTTTACTTTGAGGACTTCATTTTTTGATTGCCATATTGAGCCACTTGACACAGGGCTATGACATCACAATACAGTATGGCACACCACAGAACTTTATGCTGGCTTGATGTTCTCCTTGTGCAGTCAACAGTCCAACAGCGACAAACCATTTATCACCTAAGAACCTGACTGAACCAACCTCTCGTATGAAACAACATAATTTGTCAGAATCATCAGTTGATATGTCAATCGCTATATCAATTGCTGTCCACACCTGCTTGTTGTGTTTCGTTCAGCCATTCTGGTGTACAAAATTATTCAGCTTCTTGCAGTGTGAATACCGCTTATGCCATGTTGGATATATATTCTTTTCCTTTGTGAGATGTCCTCCTTTGAAATTGCATCCTGCTCTTTGTCTGTGACTGTTATGACCTTTCTGCTTGTAATATCTATCAGTATGAGGCAATACCAGGTCTGTTCTGCAATGAAGATGCTCTTGCTGCTGATTTACAACCTTATCACTTCGTATATGTCTCTCATTTTGCTTCTCTCTCAGTAGATGTGCTCTCTCTGCATGTTCACTTATGCCTGATACAATCTTATCATCAATTAGATTGTCATCTAGTTGAGTACATTTGACGGATTCTATGTACTGTATAAATGAAGTTATGTTTTAATCAATGGATTCTTTTGCACCTTCGACCCTAATATTGAAAGCGTTTCTTATATAGATTACACTTACTTGGGGCTCAAAGCGTGCCTCCAAGGCTTCCAATATCTCTGAAGTCTATTTTTCTCTTCTGAGGATTAAGAGCGGAATACAATTTGAAACAGTCTCTACCCAACAGCAAGAAAAGGTTTACTATTCAAAACTGCACATTAATTAAATCCATCACAATTTCATACGTCTGCCACTGCAAGTGGATTAACAGCCGATCCTGGTGCATAATCACCTTCCATTTTGACCAATGCAAAGAGAGGAAATTTTGCAACCATTGTGTCTTAACCAGTGGGTCAGCTGTAGCTTGCTTCATTGTTCTTTTTTCAGTGTCATTCAGTGGCTTTTAGCAGCTCTCAGCAGCTGAATTCAGATGTAGGGATATTTTGCTACAGAGCCTTGGTGACTCATAGAGTTGAAATAACGGCACAGAGGCCGGTATCCTGTCACCAAGCCTGCCTTTATTTACATGTGCACAGTACACTGGCTATGGCCAACCAAATCGGAGTCAGTTCCTGAAGTCAGGAGATTCTAAATTCCTTGTTTATATCTATTAGCCAGGGCTCCCTGATTGGACCAGGTTAACAATCCCAATCAAGGATCTCATAGTCAATAAAATACACCTGGTTCCAATCACTACAAGAGTATTGCATGTTTTTTTGATCTCCCTACCAAAAAAAGTATATACTTGCCACAGAGAGTTCAGCAGAGGTTTGCTGGGTTGATACCAGGGACAGCAGAATTGTCCTATGATGAGAGATTGGTCCAACTGCACCTGTATTCAGTAGAGTTTAGAAGGATGAGTTGCGATCTGAGTGGAGTGTATAAATTTTGAACAGGGCTGGACAGACTAGACAGGGTTAGATGCAGGCAGGATGTTTCTTCCTGGTTGAGGAATTTAGGGCAAGGGAACATAGCCTTAGGGTAGGTTAAACCATTTGTGATTGAGATGAGGAAACATTTCTGCACTCAAAATGCTGTAAACTAATTTTGCCACAGAGCGCGGTGAGGCCAATTCACTGAATATATTCAAGAAAGATCGATATCTTTTTAGGTCTTAAAGGCATCAAGGGGATGATGAGAAAGTGGGGATATGGCATTGAGATAGAAGATCAGCCGTGATCATATTGAAAGGTGGAGCAGGCTGGAGGGGTTAAATTCCTGGTCCTGCTCTTAGTTTCAATGTTTCTATGAGCATTTGCATTCCTTTTTGAATATCTTTGTTTCAAAACAGTTCCTCAACATTGAATTTCAGGTCTATTTCTAAGAAAATCACAGTTAAAAACAGTCTGGCTTCTACTGTGACTTTATTAAACTGCTTGTAAGATGACTGCCTCCAATCAGTACCGCTAGTAAAGGTCATATGACTATGGCAAATCAGGGGACCCACTAATATGTCATTAAACACAAACTCTCAAGAGCCCCATCTGTTCTCTTCCCTTTCATTTGAAAATAAGTGAAAAGCTTAACAGTATCCTTCTTGGCCTTGTGCACAAGAAGTTTCTCTCTTTCTTCTTTCCAGCACTTTCTTCTCCATTTATGATCCGTCTCTTTTCTTTGAGAGGGGATAGGAGCTTAAATGCGTCACTTCAATATGTTTCAATCAACGTTCTATTTGAATGGCAGCCTAAGATTATATATGTTGTATATGGGTTGAAAGGATCTGGAAGGGTTAATACTGACTGAGCACTGTGATCAGCAGCCAATGGAATGATGTCATCAGGACTGATGGGGAGAGTAAGGATTTTGAAGCAGTAAGATGTATTTATGTATGCCGTAACCTTGTAACATGTAAATAGTTGCAGAGATAAAATAAAATTATATCATGTTTAGTACAAGAAGCTCTTCTTTTTAGACCAGTGTAACCTTACCTGCATTTGACCACATAGAAACTAAGGAAACATTTATCGAGAAGATTTAATGGCTGCATATACTGATTAGCCTCAGCGTACAACACTATGGGAAAGACACAACAGCAGCATCTCTACCTCTGAGCAAGGATGTCTGGGCTCATGTACCACCTTCTCCAGCAGTGTTTAATAACTTCTCTGAACAGCTTGATTCGAAAATACATCAAGAAAATAGGTGCTTCCTAGAGCTGAGGTATTTGCCAGGAATCCACATCCCGACCGTTTTTATAACTTTCCAATTTACTTTAGATTAGAACATAATCATTTTTTAAGGTTCAGCATCAAGACCACAGCAAGAACTATTATTTTAATTGTTTTTCTTCCAGTACACCTATCCATAGAAATAAAGTGGCAAAATGTTCTTCTCAGATTTATCTTCTGAACTGTGCAGTTGACAAAGCACTCCATCAAAGTGGCTCAGGTTAGAACTTGTAAAAGTTATGTGCTCTCCACTTTTAGTCACAGTCTTGTGTCAGTGAACAAATCAAGCAACTCAGTCATGAGGTGCTTTGAGCCATTAGCAGCTGCAGAATTGTTTTCAACCACAATCTGTGACCTCATGGGGATCAATTCTGGTTCAATGAAGTATGCAGGAAGACATGCTAGGAGCTGCACCAGGCACACCTAAAGATGAAGTGTTGGCCTGGTGAAGCTACAACACAGAACTATTTGTGTGTCAAACCGCAAAAGCAGCATGCAATAGATACGTGTGTGTGTGTGTGTCTGCATCAGTATGCATATGTGTGTGTGTGTGTGTGTGTGTGTGTGTGTGTGTGTGATGGGCATTCAGCCTCAGATCTTTGGCTAAACTTCCTCCAAGGCGGACTTCAGTGTAAACAACAACGCAGAGTCGCCAAGCAGAGGCTGATAGCCAAGTTCCCATGAGGACGGCCTCAACCGGGAGTCATGGTTCATTTTGCACTACAGGTGACCCCACCACACTATACTCTCTCTCTCTCACACACACACACACACACACACACCACACACATACATATAAATCTATGGAGTGAAATTGTATTTGCAGATACATTTTATTTTGTTCAAAAAGCACAATTTAAAGACATTTTATAAATTTCCACTTTAGAAATAAAATTAGTCTGACTCTAATCTAAAATACAAACAGATTTTAAACAAGGCCTCACGCCTAACTGCAATTGTCTGACCTAGAATGTCAGCTCTCCTTTACATTGATAAAACCTTTAGTTCTCTCAGGACCGTGACTTCAAACAAATTCGGGGATTTACATCTAAATATTAATCAATTAAAACCTTCTAACTGATTAAAGATTTAACAGTATCTTGGGTTTGTTTAGTGCATTCTCATCAACAGTGTGAACTTTTAATCTTTTACTTTTAAATTCTGTATCTGATATTACCTCTGTCACTAACACCTGAAGAAGGACTAAGGCTCCGAAAGCTTGTGTTTTCAAAAAACCTATTGGACTATAACCTGGTGTCATGTGATTTCTGACCCTGTTTGTGAAAAGCAGGACAAATCCAACCCAGTCAATTATCACCTTATTGGTCTACCTTCAATCGACAGTACAATGATGGAAGTTGTCATCAACAATGCTTTCAAACTGCTCTTGCTTAGGAATTACCTGCTCACTGAAGCTCAGTTTGGGCACCACCATGGCCATTCAGCTTCTGACCTCATTATATAATTTCAAATATGGACATGACAAAAGTGCTGTATTCCAGAGGTGAGGTGAGAATAACAGGCCTTGGCATCATGGCGACATTTGACTAAGTGCGACATCAGGGAGACATAGCAAATTTGTTGCCAATGGGAATCTGGGAGAAACTTTCTGCTGATTGGAGTCATATCTGAAATACAGCAAGTTGTTTGTAGTTGTAGAAGTTGATTCCTTCAGTTCAAGGAATTTTTGCAGCTCCTCAGGGTAGTGTCCTCAGCCCACGCATCTTTAGCTGTTCCCTTCCTTGATAAACTTAGAAACGGGAATATTTGCTGATGATTGCACAATATCCGGCAATATTCTTAACCTCTCAGATACTGAAGCAGTCCATGTCCCTTTGCAGCAAGACTTAGGCTAATAATTGTTAATTAACATTCACACCACTCAAGTGCGAGGCAATGACCATCTCCATTAAGAGATAATCTAACCATTGTTCCTTGACATTCAGTGGCCAAAATACCACTGAATGCACCATTATCAAAATCCTGAGGGTTACTGTTGATGAGAAACTGAATTGGAGCAGCCATACAGATACTATAGCCATAACAGCAGGACCAAATCTAGGAATTCTGCTGTGAGTAATTCACATTCTTAGTGCCTGATCACATCTAGAAGGCACAAGTTAGGAATATGATGAAATACTCCTTACTTGTTTTGATGAGTGCAGCCCCAACAACTTGAGAAACTTGATGTTATCCAGGAGAAAGCGAACCATTGATATAACACCCCTTCAACATTCATTCCCTTCACCAATGACACACAGTACCTGCGATGTAAACCAAGGTAGAGAACAGTAACTAACCAAGATTCTCTTGACAGGACCATATAAATCTGCTACTTCTGGGTTCTGAATTTGTCTACCACCTCACAGGAGAATCATGGGAACATCAGCACCTGTATGCTTGCCTCCAAGGCACACAAAATCCTGACTTGGAACTATGTCACCGTCCTTTCACAGAGGTTGGGTCAAATCTCGGAACTTCTTTACTGCACCTTAAGGACTGTAGCTGTTCAAGATGATAGCACATAACCACATGCTACAAGAAAGCTAGGAATACGCAATAAATAATCTCCTGCCAACAATGCTCACAAAGCATGAACGAAAAATAACTGGAGTCACAATGAGGATACCTCTTAAGTGCTTTTGCAAAATACCACAGCAAACTCTTCTGTTGTCTAAGACCATCATGAACTTGATCACCTAGCTGCAGTGATTCAAGGTGCAATAAACTCCGGTTTTGCCAGTGACACCATAGCGACTAACCAGATAAAAAGAACTCAAGTCCCAATACTCTTTTCTCTTACTCTGCCATTATCTGCTCAACAAGGCAAAAGGAAAACATTTGAGCTGACAGCTGCCATTAGATCAAAAGTGAAAAACTGCAGATTCCAGAATCTGAAATAGAAACAAATAGATCAAAATCCTTAGCAGGTCAGAAGATATTTGCAGAGAGAGAAAAATAGTTATTGTTTCATGCATGCGATCTTTCAACAGAGCTCAAATGGGGTATCCTTATATGGCCCGCTACAAGAAAATCTGACCCGGTTAATAAGCTTAAGTGGGTTGCTCTAGCAGAGGGGACTCATTGTTCACTTGAAAAATAAATGCAAAGGTTTGTCAATGCAACTTGTCTGTACTGAGTGCTGCTTGAGTGCATACTGTGTGAATCCAGGAGTTGCGTGAGTAAGGCCATGGAAATATAACTTAATTGAACAATATGAATAAACTTAACTAACACAAATAAGAAGTTAGGACAGGTGACTTGTTAAATCTGCAGGATGTGGTGGCTTCTGGACACCATTGCAATCTGTGGCAACCACGTATCAGACTTTCTGAGTTGAGCTTTAATCTGCAGATATTTGGATGCATCAGAGGGGAAAATTTACTTGGACACCTTGTACCAGAAGGCAGTCACACCCCTTAGGTTAGTGTTGTCTAATTTAGTCAGTGGTCAGGGACAGGAGGTCATGACTATAAATCAGGCAGGTAAGGGCATCAAGAGAGCAGGAGTGGAGGCATCTCAGTCCTTGTAATTTAAGTATGATTTGACTTGACAGGCTGGAGTTTCTTGTGGCTTGTATGGATGAGTGGGAGGACTGTAGTTTAGATGGACCAACTCTCTATGGCATCATGGTGCAAGACCAAATTACTTGGTGGGTGTAGTAGTGGAACCCATCTATTCGGGAGAATAGACACCATTCCCTGTAGCCTACAGTGTGAATCCAGAAGGCTGTGTTGCCTGTGCAGTGCCAGAATTCAGGACATCTGCTCAGGCCTGGAAATGAACTTACAGTGGGAAGGGTTGAGTTCTGTTGATATTGTCCATGGGGAGGGTTGAGTTCAGTTGATATTGTCCATGTAGGCACCAATGATATAGGTAAGACTATGGTATCAGCAGAAAAACACAAAATTAGAATGCATAACCTCAAAAGTAAACATTTCTGGATTAGTGCCTGCACCAGGTGCAAATTGGCACAGCGTAAACAAGATTGGAGAGATATATGCATGGCTCAAAGACCAGTGTGGGAGAAATGGGTTCCAATTTGTAGGAAATAAAAAAATGAAAGAACTGCGGATGCCGCAAGTCAGGAACAAAAACAAAATCAGTTAGAACTGAGGAAGGGTGACCGGACCCGAAGCATTAGTTCTGTTTTTCCCTCCACAGATGCTGCCAGACCTGCTGAGCTTTTCCAGCAACCTTGTTTTTGTTTCAATTTGTAGGAGATTGGTGTCAGTACTGGGGAGATTGGGGACTGTACCTTTGGAATGAATTCACTTGAGCTTTGCTTTGCCTGTGTTCTAGTGAGTTGTGCAACTAGGGAAGCAGAGAGGGCTTGAAACGAAGTAGAGAGTTCATGTAAGGGAAGCTTAATTAAATTAAAGGGAAATGACAAGGCAATAGATCAAGGTAAAAATGAAGTTCATGAAAATCAGAATATGACATGTCAGTTCAGTGAACCCCAGGTCATTGATAGCGTAGATTCACTGATACTGATCCATTAATGTCAGCAGCGATAGTTAAATTCTCTCTTGTTAGAGATGGTCATGCCCAGCACATGTATGGTGTGAATATTACTTGCCACTTGTCAGCCTTGTCAAACCTAAAAATTGTCCAGGTCTTGCTGTATTTGAACACGGACTGAATCAGTATCTGAGGAGTCAAGAATAGAGTTGAATATTATGCAGTCATCAGCGAACATCCCCACTTCTGAACCAATGAAGGAGGGAAGGTCACTGATGAAGCAGCTGGAGATGATCAGGCCTAGGACACTGCCCTGAGGAACTCCTGCTGACATGTTGCAATATTACAATTATATGGAGCCTTGGTGAGACCACACCTGGTATATTGTGCACAGTTTTGGTATCCTTAACAATGAAAAGATAGACTTGTCATGAAGGAGGTGCAACAAAAGACCACAAAACTAATTCCTGGGTTAGAGAGAGTGTCCTATGAGGAAAGATTAAGTAGACTGGGTCTTTATTCTCTGCAGTTTCGGAGAATGAGAGGTGATCTCATTCAAACATCCAACATTCTGACAAAGTTCAACAGGGTAAATGAAGAAGGATGCTTTCCCTTGCTGGGGTTCTAGGATCAGGGGACACTGTCTCAGAAAAAGGGACAGGCTGTGAAGTCACCATCATTGAGTGTGTTTAAGAGTAAGATTGATATAGATTTCTACATATTTAAAACAATAAGGGAGAGGTGGAAAATGTGAGGAAACGGTGTTAAAGTAAAAGATCAGCCACAATCTCATTCAGTGGCAGAGTGGGCTTGAAAAGCTGAATGACCTACTCCTGACCTGCTCCAATTTCCTATATTCTTATATTCTTTTTCAATTCAGTGGAAACTATACTAAATTATGGCCTATTTTAAATTAATTTTTTGCCAGGAATTAGTTTGAAATTGCCCCAAATCCTTTCACAAGGGTGTGCTTACTAGTAGAACGGAGAAGCTTGTTACATTAGGAAAAGGGAACAGATCATAAGCTTCTGTTATACAACGTAATTAAAATTGGCCAGAGCTGTGAATAAACATGCACTAAAGTCACGCTCATTTGTCTTCTTCTTCAGAATAACCTTCTCGTTCCATTTGGCTGTCCCTGGAGCTCGCAAGCTAACTTTATCAGCTTTAGGTCTCATTTGAAGTTCCATTTAAGTTAATGGAATAAAAGATGATGCCCATCTGCTCAAGATGTGTTCAATTTGCTGCAATGTAAACTTCCATTTACAGAGGCTATTTATAAAGGTGGAGGCTAAGAACAATTTCTGATTTGATACTTGAACAATTTATCTGGTCGCTGCAGCTTTCTAATAAAAGGGAGAATAATTACATTTGTGTATCTAGTCACAATAAAGTAAGTCAACTTTCATTAATAAGTATGATATCCTGAAATATCCCTGCTTTGTGAAGGTCATAGGAAAGTTCTTAGAATAGGATGTAAAGATTGTAAAAACTGATTCCCCAAGCATTACGTTGCAATGGACAATAATACGTTTTAAGGCAATCTCTGTAAAAAGTCAGAAAAATAGCTTATTAACCAAAATTGTCACCAATTCCAAATGTGTGATTTACTTCTTGGACCTTGCTTAAACACCATTTAATCAACAGAAATCAGGGTTTTCCACAATGTGGATTGCACTACCAGGTGGGGTTATGGCATGAAGTTTGAGGGTTGCAATGCTCAGGACCATCATGGCAGTCTTCGAGAGGAGAGTCCATCCTAGGTCTAGCACCAAGGTCCCATGCCGAGCTTTGTTCTACCACACTGTTCACTGAAAGGGAGTGACCAAATTTCCTAAAGCAGCCTTAAGGTGAGGCAATGGTTTTGTGGTATTATCACTAGACTATGAATCCAGACACCCAAGTAATATTGTGGAGACCTGGTTCAACTCCTATTACTGCAAATGAAGGAATTTTCAGTAAAAAAAAATCTAGAATTAAGAGTGTAATGATGATCATGAAACCATTGACAATCATTAGGAAAAATCATTCTGGGTCCATCTAATGTCCTTTAGGCAAGGAAATTCATCTTCGTATGGTCTGACATACATGTGACTGTGGATCCCCAGCAATGTGGTTAACTCTTAACTGCCTTCTGGGCAATGAGGAAAGGGTAATCAATGCTGCCCTTGTCAGTGACACTCACATCCTGTGAATGAATTTAAATACAGCCGTAATGGGAATCCTGGTTGAAATAATGAGTGGAGGAAGGACATGCTGTAATTGAAGGATTGGTTTGTAGCCTCAATGAGAAGGTATGTGTTCATAAATGACACTTCTCTTTAGTGTTTCAATTAAATCTAAAGAAGGGCTGAAAAGGCTTATTTGCCCACAAATACTGCCCAGTGAAAGCATGAAGCCAAATAAATTTACATGACCTTCACAAGGAGGGCATCAGAAAATCAAAATTTTGTTTAACTTTGGCATTGATTACAACTAGTAAAGATCATTTCACTTTTGTGCTTTGAGACAGAAATGAAGGTTATAACCCTGTGTTCAAAATTCAATTTGGTCCATCAATAATACAGTTGTAAAGGCTATTATCTTGTTGTTTTGTCCTATTTCAGTACCACTACTTCTGCTTTAAAAATGAAGGCCACACCACTCTCCCAGACCACTTAGTCCCATACCACACCCCAAATCTTCTGCTGAATAATTCTCGGATCACATGAAGTCTGGTATGTTAAAATAGGAACACACTGGAAGAATGTTTGGTAAGCACCGACATAAAAAGTGGATTAAATAAAATGAAGAATATTGCATTTAAAACTTAACTTGTTCACATTAAATTATAAAAACAAACGACAAATGCAGTTTATTTAGATCTTAAAAATAATAAACACTAAAAAGATGTCCCCAATTTGTTTTGAGTTCTAACGTCCTCGTAAGTATCTCTCTCAAAACCTGCAGTGCAGCTTTCAATACATGTAAAAGGACGCTGTATGTAAATGTTACCACCATTGCTATTTAAGTGTGCATTAAAACAATGTATATATTGACAGGGTGCATTGATAGACAGTAACTGACACAGGGCTCATGTAACTTAGCCTTGGTTGGATTAATATGATATCAGTGCTTGTCAGTTCCCTAATTGATGCTTTAGCTATCCTGAAGATGAGTGCTTTATGGAATTATTAATGTTGATGAATTTCTCAAGACTCTGAAATATTTAAAATGTCAATATTATTCAAAACTTACTCAGAGACTGAGATTTGAATCTACGACAAAACTCACTGTTTGTGGTATCTTTCATCATACATTATTAGAGTTGAATGACAACTCCATCAACAGTAAGGGAGAAATTAAGAAAGGTGTCTATGGACTAATCTGGGAAATGAGTTTAAACAACAAAATTGCTGTTCCAGGAGATTTAAATTACTAATTAATCAGCGCAGACAAAAATGAATAGAATTACTGAAATATATGAAGGATTTGTTTGTAAAGCAGAAAGTTGTTTCTGGAACTAGTTATGAATGAAATAACAAGAGAAAATAATAGTAAAAAAAGAAAGAGCCCTGGAATAAGGCAGATTTAATAGTTGAGGATGTTGACATGAACTGGAATTTTTTTTTAGAAAACGAAGATTGCAGTTGTAGAGTAATATTTCAGATTGCAGTCAATAAATAAGGACCAAAGCTAAAGAAGAGCATGTCCACCACATTTCTCATAGCTTCTGCAGTTTCTCTGCAAAAACCACAGTAAGCAAATGGAAAAGCTCAAAGGTCAATAGCAAATTATTTTACACTGGCAGCAAAGGATATGAGACAAATGAATAAACTCTAAAATACGTAGTCGCTGGGTATAACAAACTAATGAAACATCAGTAGAATAAATAAATAGCCTCACTAAGATACTAAGCTGATCAGATAGAAACCAGAGCACAGACACCAAGAAGCAGGCGCAAAAAAACAGTAGATGTGATAAGAATAAAATAGTTGATAGTGGAAAAGAGAAATCCAATTAGTAAATCACCAGTTAATTGTTCAACTCAGCAGGAATGCAACATAAATTTTCCTCAGCTAACTTAATTCTGGGTTGAACATGAGATCATTGGAAAATGTGGCATGATGACAAAAATGTTATCTGACATCAAGGGTTTTCCACTCTCATTCAGTAATGTTGCTGATTACCATATGTTTTGCTTGAGATGTCACTGTGAATCTATAGAATGCACCATTTCAAGGTGGAAAGGAAAACACAGTGCTAGCCAAGTCAGCTATTAAAGAAGAACAGAGTCACGTTAATAATAAAGAGAATTATGGCCAGCAAATTTCTGCAAGCCAGCACAAGTATATTAAAAGAAAACTAAATATTTGAGAATTTGCAGAAATGAACAAAAATGTTTTCATTTCCCTAGAGATGCCTTTTCCAAATGGTATACATGCATGTGGAATGAAACTGGAGTCAGAAGTACGGACTATGCTAATCTAAAGGTGCAAGAAAATGATTGAAGCACTTGACTGCCAGAACAGAATTGTGTTAATTGCTTTATTTTGAAACCTGTTATCAGTATTGGAGTCTGGCATTAACTTCTAGTGCAACATGAAACAAACATACAGACACATGCTTCTTTTACACCCAACCAGCGTGTGACCAACACCTAGCACAATTTATTAATATTTATTTACTCCCCTTATGATTTGCTTTTATTATCACTATCATCATTGTTTGTGTGCATTAGCAAGAGATAGAAAAACAGTAAATGCTGAAAATTACATCATCTTAACCATGAAAATGGAAGGAACGAATAAGCTGAATGGACTTTAATCACTTTCTCTTGTGATACTTTCCAAGCCTTGTGACTAAAGAAGTCTCATGAGTTATGTTATAAAATATCTTTTTAAAATTCTTATTCACTGGATAAATAAGTGGAGCATCATAAATTTAATCAATTAATTCTTCATATTTACGTATATCAAACGAGGCCATTTTAACTAATTCATGCTGGTTGTCACCAAATATTCCATGCATTACTAAATATTCTTCTAGTGCATTTTGAATTAGAGGCCACATTTAAAACAAATGAGGGCATGGAATTGGCTGTAGTGATGTTAAATCAAGAAACGTTTTATGTGTGACAGGAAGCTATATTCAACCCTCCAACCTCCAGGTTCTACTCACAAAGGACAAGGAGCACCCACCTAACCTACTTTAAGGAGGTGGACTGGCACTTTAGAATTACTTATTGGAGCTGGCACACTCTGAATGAATCCACTTCACCAGTTTTATGGGGAGCAGCTGAGCTTCCCAGGCTTTAGGATATCAGCAACCAAAGTAAGATTGGTTGAGGAGAATCTTGAGGAGAAGCCAAGTTCTTTCATTGCACTACTTGTGTGCTTTTTCCAAGCTTGCTTGCTATCAGACCAGACAAAGAACCTTGGGGTTCCACCAAAACATTAGGCAAATCCATTAATATGACTAACTTCTACATGTGGGCGCCATGACACAGAATATGAGGGAATCAGTTTCCAATCAAAACTCCGCTTCACCAATTTTGTATCACATTCAATAAATATTCAGTTCTGAAAGTTTGTCTACAACTGATGTTAAATCAGTTAAAATACCCACGAGACCCCATGTGAACAAAGATAACACAGTGTGGAGCTGGAGGAACACAGCAAGCCAGGCAGCATCAGATGTGCAGGAAAGCTGACATTTCGGGTCAGGACCCTTCTTCAGAAATCTTCAGAAATGCACTGGCACTATCCCCCACCTCTTCCTCTGCTGCATCAATGACTATATCGGCGCTGCCTCATGCTCCAACGAGGAGCTCAAACAGTTCATCAACTTTACTAACACCTTCCACCCCAACCTCAAGTTCACCTGGACCATCTCTGATACCTCTGTCTCCTTCCTGGACCTCTCTGTCTCCATCTCTGGTGACCACCTCGAAACTGATACTGTGTTATCTCAGAATCCAGCTTCGGCGGTTCTTACTAACCCACTGGAATAAAGATCCCTAGGTATTAATTTGCAAACTTAAAATAATTTTTAAAATAACTGTGGTCAGCCTCTACTTTCTCTTCGTGGTGAGTTTAATGACTATTGCTTAAACTAGAAGTAATTACATCAAAGGCCGCATGGCTATGTCAAATTAAAGTAAATAATGTGCGAGTGCATTTCTCCAAACATTCCCCAAATCATAAATAAAATGTTTTCATGGTACAATCATTTTAAAATACAAATTACTCAAAGATGGTCAGCAAAGGTAATTATTTTGCATGAACAAAAAATATTTGTCCTCTCACACCTTTGTCTGTCCCTTCACACATTGCATACTTTTAAACATGTAAATCTTCTAATGATATGTGTATATATTTTTGTTGGCTGTATGACTGGACTCCACTCAATCCTGCGGTGATAGTTCTACACTGGGAAATGTTGTTTCCATGACAAATGTTGTTGCAAGGATAACTGCTACTGCTAATCCAATTCCCTTGTGGGGAATGGTGGATTTCTTTAATTAATGGTTATTCTGTACTCTTTGTAGCTGGCAACATCAATTCTTCTTCATTAGTTGCCTGCAGTGAAGAAGCAGTCTCTTTTTCTCATATGTATATGTCTTCAGTTGCAATGTTATAGCTGGTCTGCTCTGCACAGTATCGTGTTGCCAAAGGGCTGATTTTTGCTCAGACATTGAATGCTCACATTCTGACTGCTCTCCATTCCTCAGCTCTGATAACAAATTGACAAATGAACTTTTGACCTCTATCTTTTCACTTCAACTGTGTCACTCAAATCTGCCTCATTGGCATTATACCGCAATGTGTCTTCATTGGTGACATCATGGCACTCCAGCACTGGTGTTGTCGTTATTAGTTCACTGTTTTTAGTGAAAGCTGCTTCGTGTTCTGTGCCCTGATAAGACTGCATTGCCTAAGCAGTGAACTTGCATAGAAGTTCACAATCTGTGACCAAATTAGGGAAGAAATTAGTTGGGTAGGTCATAAATTCTATCGCTCATTGCCCTGCTGTTGAGATGTTGGTTGGTACACCTGCGCTACAGCTTTCATTTTGTCAGGATCTGAGCAAGGTCGTTTTGCTGTTCTTGAATTCTTGGTTTTAATTCTTAAATTGCATAATTTTCTTCTTCTGCTTTACAGTCATCTGGTGATTTCTCTCTAGAAGTCACACTAGATTCAAATTGCAGTCTGCAAAGGCCTCTTCCATCATTTGTCCAAATCATCTTTGGACTTGACAATACCAATCTATTGTGAGGTGTGGAGTGATTTATCAGAATCATTGTCTGGAACTTCTCCAGCAGCCATCTTTATAAGTTTGTTTTGTTTTTATTCTCGCTAAACACTTGCATGCAAAGGGATTCAGCCTCTGACGGTTAGGGCACTGCTTTCCCCCATTCTGAATATGCTTTCGTTTCATTTGCATGATTTCCTCTGCAATATTTATATCTTGTATTCTGACCTTGATTTTTCTGCAATTATTCCCCTTTTTTCCATTATGTTGCCCTTGTTAAGCCTCAACTGACTCACAACATAAAGAAAAGCCCCATCCATTCTCCTATAAATACATTCTAGTTGGCTGTTCACAATCTCAGATCTTCTCTCACGCCATTACTTTTGTTGAGAGTAACCTTCTGCTTTCTCAGCTGACGTGCCCTCGTAGCAGGATCTCTGAGACCCAAGACATTCCTCTCTCTCATGAGATCACCTCTCTAACCAAATTCACAGGATTCAGCTCAATGTTTTTGTGCCATCATATACTGATCAGTATTTTCCATTTCCCACTGAGTTCTGATGTTGTAGACATGCCATTCAGAAGTAATGTTTGGTATAATGTTAAAAATATATGTTCAAGGTCTTCACAATTTCTGGAGTCTGGCATTTCTGTTCCAAACTAATGCAGTTAAACTACTAGAACATAAAGGCAGAGACTGGATTTAATTCACACTGCCCATGTTCCCATAACTTTCCATTCAGAAGCAAGCATTACCATCAACAAAACTACACAGAGTCAAAGACCAGTGTTTGCCCAATGTAAATCTGGCACGTTCTGTTTGGTTGTTGCTGGGTCAGGAACTGGTGACATGGGTGTAGCACTAAATACAATATAAAAGCGGCTTGAAACTGTCAGATTAATAATCAATAATATTGCTCCTAATTAATGACTTCAAGTTATCAATGCAGGTTCAATGTGGCCTCTCATCCATTAATTAATGGATATATGTAACAGCACATATTATATTCTGTATATTTCTGACAGAAGCAAGCTTGCTAACACTTTTGTTGCTAGTTCTAAGGATATAAATAAATATATATAAAAGAAGTAAGTCAAGAATAAGAAATAATAACAGCTAAAATGAAAGAAACAGAAGGGCTAGGGAAGATGATATGGAAAAAGAAACAGAACATTAAGATGAAATTATTAAATGCTTATGTTTCCAAACTCTTCATCCAAGTGTGACATCACCATGCCTGTAAGAGATCGAAATCCAAAGATCAGGCTGATATTGGCTGGATAAAGCCTTGTATTAAATTCAAAAGCTGGTTTAGCTTATATTCTCTAGTAGGGCAGATTAAAATTATTGGCGAGTATAACTTGTCATTTTATTAAAGGGCAGTTTCAATCAATGAGTTTGCACCCAAGCAGAAGTTAACTAATCCATTATATCAGCTAATTTATTGACGAAAGGTAACAAATGAAAATAAAACATTTAAACCAAATACAAAGAAAATTAGTGCCTTGCTATTCCTATGTGCCTGCAGAGGTACATGGGTGGGTCACATGTTCATGCCCCATATTAGGATGGTTGGATTAGGGCGTAAAGAGGGCAAGAAAATCAGTCACCAAAAAGTGCAAAATCATGATGGTTAATACATTCCTTCATATATACTATTTAACAAGGAAATTAACCCCAAAATTGAATTCTGCACAAAAATAAATCTTTAGTCCCTCAAGAATGAAATGATTCTGTATAAATGTTCAACAGGACTCAGGGACCGTGTACAATAATCAGGATTAGTTGACCATAACAGAAGGAATGATGGAGTTGATAAATGGAGTTGAAAACTAGCAGCTGCCAAGAAGCACAGCACAAATGTGATCACAATGTCAGTGTAGTCAGTGAAAATGAAAACACGTAACCTTTCTGACAGAGTCTGCAGCAGCTTGAAAATTAGATGTTCCACATTGAACAAACCAATGGATTATTTTGTGCAATTGGCCTTTAGGTTGATGGATAACATAACATCGCTTTTGAATTCTTAACCAGCATTAATCTTGATTGGGTTGATATACGTGGAGATAATGTGTGTCTTTTATCAAGAGAGTTATAGTTTCATCAGGAGTGAATCAAAAATGCTGAAAACCATGGGCAGCAACTGGCTATTCATTTATTCATGACTTTACGTAAAATGCTTAGTATCAGTTATGGAAGATGACTGTGTCATCAAATACCTGCAACTGAAAGAAAATAAAACACTACCTTTCATCGGTTGCTGTTAATCAGTTAGTGACTTTGGAGGAGAAAATATGTGAATTTGTCAATCGTTTGGTTTGAAGATTCTTAAGCTTGATTGTCGAGTTTTCTGTATTATCAGACAGCCCTGGTTTAAACAACAAATTTGACTTTATTGTCTTCAAATTTGGTCAGATTTTTAACTTTGAGCCAGTTTATTTACTCAGAGCCCAAATCAACAGTTCACTACATGAGGCCTCTCCAGAGTTTTAACAGTGGTTGAAACTATTCCACCACAGAAATTGTCATAATGAATCAGAGATAAAAGATACTGCAGATGCTGGAGAATCCGAGATAACAAGCATGGGGCTGGATGAACACAGCAGGTCAAGCAGCATCATAGGAGCAGGAAATCTTGACGTTTCGGGCCTAAACCCTTCATCAGAAATGGGGGAGGGGAAGAGGGTTCTGAAATAAATAGGGAGAGAGGGGGAGGCGGATAGAGGATGGATAGAGGAGAGGATAGATGGAGAGGAGGCAGACAAGTCGAAGAGGCGGGGATGGAGCCAGTAAAGGTGAGTGTAGGTAGGGGGATGGGGAGGAGATAGGTCAGTCCAGGGAGGACGGACAGGTCAAGGGGGTGGGATGATGTTAGTAGATAGGAGATGGGGGTGGGGCTTGAGGTGAGAGGAAAAACAGGTTAGGGAGGTGGAGATGAGCTGGGCTGGTTTTGGGATGCGGTTGGGGGAGGGGAGATTTTGAAGCTTGTGAAATCCACATTGATACCATTGGGCTGCAGGGTTCCCAGGCTGAATATGATTTGCTGTTCCTGCAGCCTTTGGGTGGCATCACTGTGGCATTGCAGGAGGCCCAGGATGGACATGTCATCTGAGGAATGGGAGGGGGAGTTGAAATGGTTCGTGACTGGGAGGAATTTCAGTTTTGTCCTTATTCAAAGTTGACAGAAGGGCCTAACTACCAGATGCCATTTACAGCAAGAAAATAAAATGCTGACTCGATGCTAGCCAAAGATGCTGGAACCAGTTATGACCATTTAAAGCTACCCTGCCTGAGAGAAGGTCGCACAACACAGACCAGCGTTGGATTAGGTCTGTACTTGATATTTCTCCATTGCACACTGGCACTGCATTTACCAAGTGAGCAATGTGAACAGCATAATAAAGCTTTGTTGCTTGCCAGGTACTATCTGGCGGTGACATTTATCAAATCACATACAAGTACTAATTATGGAAATCTTGCATGAGCAGTACAATTTAGTGATTTTAATTTAGAATTAGTACAATGGATGTAAGTTGTATCTTTAGAAACTGTTCCTTCGAACCCGTGTCTAGTTTAATGTCAAAGTGGAATTAACACATTGTTGAAAAGTATTTGAACATACTGGAAGGCTACTAATCATCTCTGCTTATTTATATTTCTGAACTGCCTCTGAGAAAGCATTAGGGGGTATGCTAATGAAGTCTACAAAATCTGATGAAATTTGCAGAAAATTATAATGTTTGATGAAAGTTTCATGAATAAGCAAAGATGCTGACGTCAATTTTACAGTTGACATATTGTTTAGACAGATGAAGTGCTATAAACGTAGAAAATTGGCTCCAATAACATTTTCTATACAATTGCTCAATTCAGGTGCAGTAATGGCGGAAGTTCGTCTATTGTTTCTCATGGACCAAATGCTCCAATTTACCAAATACAGTTAATGAAAGCTTCAGCTGTGTACTTTTAAAAGCATATTTGTTTCTTTCATGATTAAGGAGGAGTGATAGGCTTTAACTCCAATAAATTTCTTCACAACTGCTTGTCGACTTGTCCGTCCCTATTTTCCTACTTTGCAGTCCCAACCCATTTGGCTTAATGCAGTGAATAGAGCATTGAATTTCCTTACAGTCCAATCATTAAATGGATGCTACCCACAAAACTTTCAAGTTCCAGTATTGGACAGACTTCAGTCGGTGAAAAATCACAGACTCTACATCCACAAATTTCCCTGTATCAGACTGTGACCACCAGTCCACATCAGGAGACCAAAGTAACTTTAATTTTCTTGAGATACTTTTACAGTGATATTAGCACGCCCATCTGATTGCTATCTTAAAGATGTTAACTCTTTTTAAATTTGTTAATGGAATATGGGCATCACTTGGGCCTATATTTATCCTGCCTAATTTGCCCAGAGGGTAATTAAGAGCCACCTAGCTATAGGTCTGGAGTCACGTGCAGGCCAGGCCAGGAAGGCAGACCTCCTTCCCTAAAGGACATTAGTGAACCTGATGGATCTAACAACAATTGACAGTGGTTACCTTGTCTCCACTACGTTAGTTTAATTCTGGATTGTTTTTGAATTCAAATTTTAACCACCAGCCATGTTCGGTTTTGAACCCCTAACGCAAAACATTAGCCTGGGGTTCCAGATTACTAGTGCAGTTCCACTACCCATTATGCCACCATCTGTCCATAAATAGAATAAATGCATGTTAAGGTTTTACTTTTGGCGGTGATCTTTATCCCTTTTAAAATTTAGCTGGGTGACCAATATTGATCAAGCCTCATCCCATGTTCGAATTTTTCAACCAAAATACTGGAAGCTTGCACATGTAAGTTTTCATTTACCCAACAGATTGTGTGCCATGCATAGAGGTTTGGCATTTCTGTTTAATTACACTGTTTTATTTTCTGCAAAGTGCACTCAATATTAGCGTATGTGGTGAAAGAAATTGTGGAATTTTAAATACAAATTGCATTCTGTACAAGTTTACTTTAATTGAAAAACATTGGGCTAGATTAATAGACTAGTATTCCATAACTCTGGGCTAATATTCTGGGGATGTAGCAGATGGTGAGATTTGATTTTAATAAAATAAATCTGGAGTTAAAAGCAGGCTTAATGATGACCATGTAACAACTGTCATAAAAACCCATCTGATTCAGTAATGTCCTTTAGGGAGGGAAATCTGCCATTCTTGTTTGGTATGGCCTATATGTGACTCCAGGTCCACAGCAATGTGGTTGACTCTTAGCTGCCCACTGAAAATGTTGAGCAAGTCATTCAGTTCAAGGGCAGTTAGAGAAGACGAACAAATGTTGACCAGGCTGACTGTGCCTATATCCCATATACCAATTTTAAAAACAAATTACAGGCCCCCATTGACATATTTGAAGTGGGATGCTTGTTACCACTACCTCCTTTCCCATTCTGAACTTGTCTCTCATTTTACAGTAGGCAAAGGAAAAAACCCACCTACATGAGCCCAATAAGACCTTTAAGTGGTAATTTAGTTATCACTTAACACCATCTCTTCACCTTTGCCACAGTGGGAGGTCCAGGCCAAGTGATAGCCTGCCAACTTTCACTGTGCAGGTAGGTATCAAATAAGAATCAAAGTACTCAAAGTACTCATTGGGCTTCGGTAATACAATTTTTTTCTAAAGCTTCCATCACCAGCTTCACAATCCTCGCCTCCCATTCCCCTCAGTAGCCTTGCTGTGTCTGGCCAGTCAGAGCTGCCTATACCCTGGATTTACCTGTCAGTCCGAGCTCCACTACTTTTCATCTTTGGAAACTGCCTATCATCTCAGCTTTGACCTACACTGAAGCCTGACACTGCTGAGACTAGCTGCCACTGAACCGGATTGGTCGGTAGCTCTCTAAGGTGGGATTTCTTCCTCACATGGAGTCAGAAGTTTCAGCTTTAAAACAATGAATGTTCCTTCCAGCATAAACTGGCTGCAGGGAAACTGATTTCTAGTTGTCAGGCTCATTTATCAGTTGGTGGGTCAAGGAATGTGGCACCCTGTAAAATCCAGCTGGCTGGATTGGAATCAAGCCCCAACACTAGGATGAATTCATCACCATGGGAAGTTTCAGATGATTGCAGCACTCCAAAAATTAAACTGGACCAATTGATTGATTTATTGTTGTCCCATGTACCGAGAAACAGCAAAAAGTATTGTTTTAAGTGCTATGCAGGCCAATCGTACCACCATACAAAGTACATCAGGGTAGCGGGTGTGAAAGGGAGGGCCCGATGTGGCCTCCTGTACATCGGTGAGACCAAGCGGAGACTCGGAGACTGCTTTGTAGAGCCCCTGCGCTCTGTTCGCGATAAATGACAACAACTTCCAGTCGTGAACCATTTCAACTCCCCCTCCCACTCCCTGGGCAATATGTCCATCCTGGGCCTCCTCCAGTGTCACAATGACACCACCCGCAAACTGGAGGAGCAGCACCTCATATTCTGCCTCGGGAGCCTACAGCCCAATGGCCTAAACATGGATTTTACCAATTTCAAAATCTCCCCACCCCCCGGCCTCATCCCATGCCCAACCCTCCCTTTCATCCCTGCCTCCTTGACCTGACACAACCTGTCCATCTTCTCTCCCAAGTATCTGCTCCTCTCACCTCATTGACCAATCCCCACCACTGCCTACCTGCACTCACTTATCATCATCCCACCTAACTTCCCCAGCCACATCCCTCCTCTCTCTGAGCTACACCTGCCCCCACACCTCCTCCCTCACCCCAATCCCAGGCCCCAAGAAGACTTTCCACATCAGGCAGAGGTTCACCTGCACATCTGCCAATGTGGTATACTGCATCCGCTGTACCCGTTGTGGCTTCCTCTACATCGGGGTAACCAAGCGGAGGCTTGGGGACCGCTTTGCAGAACACCTGCGCTCAGTTCGCAACAAACAACTGCACCTCCCAGACACGAACCGTTTCAACTCCCCCTCCCATTCCTCAGACGACATGTCCATCCTGGGCCTCCTGCAATGCCACAGTGATGCCACCCAAAGGCTGCAGGAACAGCAAATCATATTCAGCCTGGGAACCCTGCAGCCCAATGGTATCAATGTGGATTTCACAAGCTTCAAAATTTCCCCTCCCCCAACCACATCCCAAAGCCAGCCCAGCTCATCTCCACCTCCCTAACCTGTTTTTCCTCCCACCTTAAGCCCCACCCCCATCTCCTATCTACTAACATCATCCCGCTCCCTTGACCTGTCCGTCCTCCCTGGACTGATCTATCTCATCCCTACCCCCCCACCTACACTCACCTTCACTGGCTCCATCCCCGCCTCTTCGACTTGTCTGCCTCCTCTCCACCTATCCTCTCCTCTATCCATCCTCTATCCGCCTCCCCCTCTCTCCCTATTTATTTCAGAACCCTCTTCCCCTCCCCCATTTCTGATGAAGGGTCTCGGCCCGAAACGTCAAGCTTTCCTGCTCCTATGATGCTGCTTGACCTGCTGTGTTCATCCAGCCCCACACCTTGATATCTCCCCTCCTCTCTCTGTTTATTTCCCAGCTCCCTTCCAACTCCCCCCACCAATTTCTGAAGAAGGGTCCTGACCCAAAATGTCAACTTTCCTGCTCCTCTGATGCTGCCTGACTCTCTGTGTTCCTCCAGCTCCACACTGTGTTGTCTCTTTCATTATGTTGGTTGTTTTCCCAATGCAGTGGGTAGTATAGATGGAGTCAATGGATGGAAGGCTGGTTGCATGATGATGTGTTCACGACTCTCTGTAGTTTTTTGTGGTCTTGGGAAGAGCAGAAGGACAACAACAGATATGTTTTAATAGACTCTGAAGGTAATTTTTTTATATAGAAGAATCAAATTAATGACCATCATACTCTGACCTCACAAGAAAATAGTTTTGTATGTTTAATGGTGATTTTGAATCATTCAGAATCACATTACTCACATGCGGTAGAATGATGCCAGGATTTAATTTTTTTTGTTAAACTCAACTTCAGTTAATGAATCAAATTTTACTAAGTTAACACTCTCAAATCAAATTATTTTTAAACCTGCAATTAAGTTAGAGCACAACCTTCACCAGAAGCCACCAATTGCAGTCAAGGTGGGAAGGCTACCCTGAGGGTTTTAGCCCTAAAACCAAAGTGCAAGGATGCCATTATTAACTAAGACCGTACAGCTAGGACTGCCCAGACTACTCATATAGAGCTAACCTATCCTTCAACAATCACTCGTCAGTTATTGGCTATTCAATAAGTTATACATTTTATCCTTCACCAAATTGAGGATTTTTATGACTTTAAACTAATTGATATTGGAATTTGATAAAGCATCTTTTAACAAATTAATGGTTGACATTTCACCTCCAAATATCTCTGAAAAAGTTGATACCATTCCGAAACAAAATGTCCACTGTGATAGATT
>JAHRHZ010000271.1:12246461-12305174 GCA_024137785.1 Ginglymostoma cirratum
GGCCTAAACCCTTCATCAGAAATTTTTCTGATGAAGGGTTTAGGCCCGAAACGTCAAGTTTTCCTGCTCCTATGATGCTGCTTGACCTGCTGTGTTCATCCAGCCCCATGCTTGTTATCTAAGATCTTGTCATTGCCTTCAGTCCATCGTAATCTATTTTTCTCCAGCCTAAATGGTCTTCCACTCTTTGCAATCCTCCTTAAATATCTTTCACCAGGTCTTCATTAGCCAGCTCATCCTCACTTCCTCTCTAGTGTCTTCTATACAACTGCAACTTTGATAGGGCATCATCTCTCTGTCATAAAGTCCCATGGGTGCCTCTGACCAGTTCACTGTAGCACTTCTTCATTGGTGATGCCGTTTCTCGATGTGATGCCCAGAATCTTACATAGGAAGCATTGGTGAAAGACCTTCAGCTTATGTGACATCTTTGTTGTTCTCGTCTATGTCTCTAAGGCAGAGATTGTGGTGGTACTATCACGGATACGCGGAGTCACAGCTTCACCGCTTGTATTGATAGTGTTGGATGATCATGTGGAACAGCTGCAAGACTGATACTGTTTTGCTCATCTTTCTGGGGATATGGATCTCTACATCACCCTCCATTGAGATGTTACTTCCCAGTTAGAGGATGTAATGGATATCCTTGATGTTCAGTTGCTCAATAGTGATTGAGGAGACAGGGAATGCACATTACTGCCTTGGTCTTCTCACAGTTGATGTGCAGACCAATTTTGATGACAATACTCTCAAGACCAGTGGTCATATCATGGAGTATACACAATTTTTTGACCTGCAAGACATTGAGGTGAAATGAGAGTGACAGCCCTTGACAGCAAGGCTGCATTCTATCGAGTGTGCCATCAAGCAGCCGCAGCAAAAGTGGAGTCAATGGGTGTCAGGGGGAAAATTCTCCTCTGGTTGGAATCATACACAGCAGACAGGAAGGTGGTTGTAGTTGATTCTCTCAGATACTGAAGCAGTCCATATTCAAATGTAACAAGATCTAGACAATATCCAATCTTAGGTTGACAACTGGCAACTAACATTCACATCGTAGAAATGCCAGGCAATGACCATCTCCAATGAGAGACAATCTAACCACCATCACTTGACATTCAATATGTTAACATCAGTGAATCCCCTGCTATTAATATCCTAGGGGTTACCATTGACCAGAAACTCACTGGACTCTCCACGTAAAAACTATGGCAGATCTGAGATTAAGAATACTACGGCGAGTAACTCACCTCTTGACTCCCCAAACCCTGTCTACTATCTACAAGTTACAAGTTAGAGTGTGATGAAATACTCTACACTTGCCTGGATGGGTGCAACTCCAGCTACACTCAAGAAGCTTGACACCATTCAGGAAAAAGCAGCGTGCGGAAACATCCACTCTGTCCACCACTGGTGCTCAGTGGCAACAATGTTTACAATCCACAAGATGCACAGCAAGAATTCACTACAGATTCTCAGACAGCAAATTCCAAACCCGCAATCACTTCCATCTTGAAGGACAAGAGCAGCATATGCATGATAGCACCACCACCTGCCGTTTCCCCTCCAAGCCACTCACTATCCTGACTTGGAAACGTATCACCGTTACTTCACTGTCGTTAGAGCAAAATCCTGGAATTCCTTCCCGAAGATTGTTTTGGGTCAACCTACAGCAAGAAAGCAGCTCACTGTCACCTTTTCAAGGGCAACTATGGATGGGTAATAAGTGCTGGCCAACCAGTGATGTCTACGTCCCATGAACGAATATTAAAAAAGTGCAAAATCCACGTCTGTCAACCAATGTTTCCACTGGATGTCAAAGTCTGTGCCTGAAATTATTGCCTTCATGATGAAATCAATAAGAAAGAAGAAAAGAAATAGGGACAATTTGCACTGTTTTCATGACTCTTGCTGCAGTATTAAAAACCACCATAAGATGAATTCAGCACAGTTTATAAACTGAGACAGGTTATGTATAGAGGGTTTGAGCTTCAAGCTTGAAGATTCAATTGCTCATCTTTCACTGCTGAGGAGTTCTCTGTCAAACTCATATTGTAGCCTTTAAACCAGTATGATATCAATCGCACATTTTATTATAACACATTCCTTAATGTTCCTACAGTAATGTGGAGGGAGTAAATCAATCTAAAGCAAGAATACAACCAAAATATTGTTTTAGAAGAGGCTTTCATTACAATTCCACAGACTACTTTTCATTCATGACTTAGTACTGCTTGCTGCTGTCCAATATCTGCCAGTTCTGATTTAAATCATATTTTATACATACATTCTTGCCTGGGTAGTCCAGAAATGTTGCTTCTTTTGGATGTCCCAGTAAGTTCCAGTTAAATATTAAAACAGGAATTAATGTGTAAAACATTCGTAAACCATTATTGCAGTGCAACTTTAAACATTACCATATCAACAAACGTTACCATATCAAATGGCAGAGCAGCCTCAAGGGGCTGATTTACCTTTTCCTGCTCCTAGCTGTTATGTTGCTACTGGATGTGGTAGTTAATGATGCTCGTATCAGTACTGGTACACTGATTCAGAAGCTATAGTTGTAGAAACAGAAAGGTTTATAGAATGTTAAGAGATAATATGAGAAATTGATGGCTAAAGCGACTGCTCATACCGTAACATTGCATTGCTTAATCATTCTGACGTATTTGTTTTTATATCGATGCATGAGAAAGGCATATCCTGGAGCAAAGTTGATGGACAGACAAAATGAAACCAAGAAGTAGAAGGTTGCAACCAACGTTTCAATGTTTGAGTGATAATTGGTGTAAACTATAAAGGTGATGGCCATTGGTTTGGTCTGACTAATACCACTGAAAATATGATCCTTGATTGTTTGTTTCTTTAGCAGTTTATGTGTTATGTTCTAAAACACCTGAATATCATTAAATAGCATATTTTGTTAATAAGATTTTCATTTGAGTTTGGCAAATAGCTGAATTCCACACCAGTGGAGCTCATTTAAATTGGGAATGGAAATGAATAGAAAAAATCATGAACCACAAATCTAGTTGCAAATCGTAAGTCTACTGCTGGGGCTATATAGTTGTTCTTCCCCTTTCCCAGTCAACTTTCTGTTTGGACTTTTTTTGCAATAGCACACGCAAGATGTAACTCACGATACAAACACTGTTATCAACACATATACTACCAATCCATGTTGATATATCACTGTAATCTAATTCTTGAATGCCTGCCGTGGAATCTTGAATCAAAAGTTTGTAGAACAATAAACGGCATTTGATAAGCTAGCAAACCATGTTGGAGATATTATCGCAGCTGTTGTACATTTTTGAAAAAAAGTAAAAGTAAAAGTAATGTTACTCAGAAATGTTATTTATAAATACATTTGTAAAGTTAAATTACTAAGAAAATATTGGATTATAAAGTTTAAATTACTGTGCATTATGCTCTACAGGCAGAAAGAGAGAAGTATGGAAACAAAATTAAAACAATTGTGCCTTCAAAAGTTTGTGAACATTTTTGTCTTCTTTAAATTCCAGCGTTCCATCAGTATTGCATAGATCTTATGAGATCAAGAAATAAAATCATTCTTATTCTATATCAGAAGTAAGACAACGGTATATATTCTGAGTGAATCACTCTCTGACAAGTGGAAAATACTTTCTGATCAAATACATCATTCAGTTGATAAATGAGGAATTGTACTAGCGCATTTCAACCAAAATGACTAGTTAACTATAACTTTCAAATATCTTGAATATCTTTGATAATAGCCAAATAAACCAATATCATTTTTCACACATTAACATATATATTGTAATAAGCCATAAGTAATGAATAGCGTCTGATCCATACTATCACCTAATTTCATAAATATGGCGCCTTTGAAATCATAGTTTGTTTCAGCTAACGGTTTAAACAGCACTTTCTTTTTCTTCCGTAATTTTTGCTTATCACAGGTGCCAGTAAGGTAACTTCATGGCCAGATGAACATGACAAACTTTTTCACTTATTCTTCACTGTACTGACTGGGACTGAATATGAATATGAGCTTCCTGATTGGGGCTGTTAGTCTGGTTCAATCAGGGCGTCCTGGCTGATAAATTTAGACAGGAGTATCAGGGGTTCTGTTCACTGCAGAGCTGGTTCTGAACTAGCTGGGTCAGTGTCGTGTACTATGCAGGTGTAAATAAAGGGTGACTTGGTGACAGGATACCGGCCTTTGTGGACTCATTTTACTCACTATATTTGATACATAAGAAATATGAGCTGAATGAAGCCTTGTATCCCCTCAATCGGTTCAGCCATTCAATAAAACCAAGGCTGATCTATTAAACTCTACTCCACTTTATCCCCATAATCTTTGATTTCCCCAAAAAGCAGATCAAATATATACCTTATAAATATTATATTTAAAACAAATTTCTCACAGAATCCCTACAGTGTGGAAACAGGCCCTTCGGCCCAACAAGTCCACACCAAACCTCAGACCATCCCCCCGCCAGACCTATCCACTTAATCTACACCTCCCTGAACACTATGGGCAATTTAGCATGGCCAATCCACCTTCCCTGCACATCTTTGGACTGTGGGAGGAAACCGGAGCAAACCCGGGGAGAACGTGCAAACTCCACACAGACAGTCGCCCGAGGCTGGAATCAAACCTGGGTCTCTGGCGCTGTGAGGTAGCAGTGCTAACCACTGTGCCACCATGCCGCCCTTTGGGATATAACAAATGATGTTAGTGTTTATAGAGCAAAAATGTTATAATAATTATATAATTTCAGATCTAATCTAATTCTAGATTTGTATCATGAAAAATCAGTTAAACGTCTTTGGAAGAAAATTAATACTCTGACAACATTTGTAAGCCCAAAATAACACTGGTGCCAACATCTTTGGCAATGATGCCAGGAAGCTAAGACATCATAACAGTTCTGAGGAAAAAAGTATGAAAAATGACTTTCTAACCTCCCTCCACCGCCAAGAGCCACACCTTTCACTCTCAACTGATCTATGTCTTTCTGTAAGCAACCTGATCGTAAATGAGGGAACTAATCAGCTGATGATATATTGTCAGTCTATCAAGGAACGTGATTTGTAACATTATATTTAAAGATTCCCTTAGCATTTCATAACAAAATGTAAACTGCATTGCCCACAGTCATTTAGGTCAATTAACCAGACAGCCTTGAATGTCCTCAATTTCCTATGCAGTAAAGTTATATCGTCCATATAGGGCCAATTTCAGAATGCTATCACATTTTCCATGGAGTGTGTTAAATGCTCACCAACATGACCTTTCACAGTGTCAATTATTACATGAATTTTATATACTGGTTCTTTAGCATTAATTAAAGCTACCTGAAATCCTGTCTTCTCTAAAAATGCCTTTAAAGGGTATCTGCAAAATTAATTGTTTTAAAGCTTGTATGAGATATATAACTTAAAAACTTATTTGATTTAGAATCTCATACTTAATTAATCAAAACATGATTCTAATAGGTAAGGAAATTGGGGATAAATGGTTTGAAGTGAGGGGTGTATGACAGGTCAATTTTCAAGTAGTGTAACATTGGATTCTAATTGAGGAGATCCTTATAGGCAAAATATAACACATCTTTCTTGAATGACTGCTACATGAAAAATGGTGTTCTAAAATTGAACCTCCTGACTACCTCCATCTACTTTTAGATGACTCTTACTTAATCTGATTTCAGAGTTTTTGAACAATTACGAGTATTTGCATTAACGCAGCTGCATACAAGAAGCCCTTCTACTTTCAAAGTACTGGCCAATAGGTATCAATAATTTACTAAAAGAGGATACTTTACCGCAGTACTGACATGTTGAGTAACATGAAAATTTCACAGGAGTAGACTAGTGCATAACCATCATCAAATTATCATCTTACTGCTGAGGAGGTCATTCATGTTTGTGCCAGCTCTTATTTCTCTATGTAACTGAAAAGCCTGTCTTAAATCTCCTTTTTTTTTGCCCAGGACCTCTGTGTTTTTCATGAGCAATGCCTAGAATTGGACACAATACTCAGCTGGAGCCATAGCAATTATTTGTAAAGGTTTTGCATAATTTCACTGTTTTGGAATTCTATTTTTATGAAGCCTAGGATCACAATTGTCCTTTTATCTACAAATATTTATCTGTGTAAACCCTTTGGTCTTTCTATTCCTGTCCCTCTCCTCCCCCAGCCTTCAACATTGTACCATGAAGTTCATATTTGCTTTCCACTTTTTCCAGTGTTAAATTTCATCACCACACACATCTATTTATTTTTATTGTGTTTTATTTATTATTTTATAGCTCAGTGGTGACTACAACTAGAACTAGAACTCAAACTCATTCTTTATTATTAAGTTGGAAAAAGAACAAGTTAAAAACCAATATCAATACTTTGAAAGGTCATAGTCATGTCATGTAACAAATACTGCTTATTGCACTTTGTAGTATCAGCACAGTATTATTAAGTTAATGGAAGTAAAAATTAAATGATACTGAGTCACGTTTGGTGTTGGGGAGCAACATTGCCAGTGAAACCAAAAAGAAAGTATGTCAACGAATGTAATTTTAAGCAGTGCTACATTATAATAATATTAATTCTAGATTTGGCATCATCAGTTGCAATCACAACTGCAGCATTTAAAGGACCAGTCCAAACCAGGAATTTGGAAGGGTTAGAGAGTTCAGTAAACTGAACAAGGATGAATTCAAAATGGGCATGGGCTTTGCCAAAGTTCAATGACGCATTCCTTGCATTGCTAGCTGCCGTGATGAGTAGCATAGAGACATTCTTCCTCTTTGTGGATGGGCGTGGCTGAGAAGATCAGTAGCATTGTGCCATACTTCCGTATTCAGTGCAAAAACAGCTTTAATGACGTAACCAGATGGGAAAAGGCAAGAATATTTGCACCTTCACCTACACCATGTACCTGACTTCCTGCTCTCATGCTCCTCTATCAAGCCTGTTCCACACATCCATTTACCCTAAATACACCCATCATTCTGTGTACAGTTTTGATCTCCTTAGCCAATGAACGATATACTTCCCTCAGAGGGAATGCAACAAATGTTTGCTAGACAAATATTTGGAATTGAGGAAATGATTCTGCAGAGAAATTGAGGAAATTAAGCTGATATTGCCTGAAACTTTGAAGAATGAAACATAATTTCACATGAAACAAAAAATAATTTAGAAGTTTGAAAGGGTAGATTCTGTGAGGATGTTTTCGCTGGTTAAGCAGTCTAGAACTAACAGTTACAGTCACAGAGTAATTTCAACCATCTTCTCCATAAATAAAATTCATAATGAGAGTGCTGAGATTGTGCTGGGATAGTTAGAGGGAAAAATACCATTACATTGTAATTTAAAATGTATAGTTCTGTCTTCAAATAAACAAATCTAATCTCGTGTGCGGATTTTTGGTGATCATTGCTTAAATGCCCTGTAATTCACAGGTCAAATGAATTATAAGTATTTGTTAAAAGGCTTTCAGAGGACATGACTTTGTGGCCATTTATAACAAAAGCAACTTTCATTTATACAAGACCATTAACATGGAAAATGTGCCAATAAAGGAGTCTACAGACTTCTTAAAGAAAGAATCCTTATACTCTATTCTTTTAGTTGTGATTTTCTGTCTAGACTAAATTCCAAGGAGACACAGACTCACTGATCTTTCCAAAAGGATTCATTTCAGACCATTTCAATATGAATGGACTTTTCTCCATTTCTTCATGAACTATAAGTCTTGGTCAGTGAGGTGTACAATTAAAGATAGAGACCTTTTGACCATAAATAACGTATGCAGAACTGGAACACAGCAGCTACTACAAATTTATGAAATTATCACAATTATTCAGTAATTTTAGTAGTCCAGTCATTCCTCTAACCATGAAGAAAATGAAAAGACACCAACGAATTAAGAAGCCCAGATGAGGAAAGTATTGAAGCTGAATTATTTGCAAAAGACAGGGTTCAGAAATATTTTTGCCCTGATTGGTGGTGTTATAGCAAATAATTGTAACTAGATTGGCAGTTGATGGATTTTTAATTAGCAATTTTAAAATTATCATCTGTCCTAAAGGCAGAAGGTGCATTGAATGTCAATAATTACAACCATTTGAAACTGAGCAATAAAGTGACATAGAAAGTATGGAGAAATTTGATATGCTATACCAGTTATTTGTAATGCTGTGTTAAGGAAAAATTATGAAAAATATGAGTTCTAAAAATTGAAGAGACAGCATTCTCTTGTGAGAATTACAGAAGAGAAACTGCAGCAGAAAGAATTGATCACATGGAACAAAGATTAAGTAGCTCTGGATATGCTCGCTGAATGTTAAATGGTATACCCTTGAATGCTATCAGGTCAAGAATAAAAGGAATTAAAAAGGTGGAGTTAGGGAAGAATGAGGGGGAATCAACAAATAAAAAATATGGTAAGGGAATTGTTATACAGTGGTGGTCTAAATAAGAGAATAAATGGCAATAGTTTTTTCATCATCTAAGGTCGCATTGCGTACCAAGTAATAGATAAATGTTTAGTGGGATTAGAGGCTGTTAATTTTAACCAATGCCAAATGTTAAAGATTAATCAATACATATATGTCAAAACGATAGATACGCAAATTTATTTAGGGCAAAAATACTTTCTATGTTTCTCAACTCAGTGTATTGTCAATAGTGCAACAATATAAACAGAGTAGATTGCTGAAAATGCTAGAACCTCAATTCATTTTAAATATTATATCCTGTTTTCATTCGAAATATTCTAAAGGGTTTGGGAGATTTGTATTACCAATTATTGAATGATAACGCAGCAGGAAAAGCAAAACCTTGACTTATGACACAGAATACCAGCAAGCAAAATGTTAACATGATCATAATAAATTCTTCTTCCAGCATTTATTGAGGAACTAATCCTAATTTGAAGAGATATTGTGGCAACTTTTGCAGCATTCCTCCCTCTGAGGCAGTAGCTCCAGGTTCAAGTCCCACTCAAATACTTGCTGACCAAGGAGGCACAGACAAACAGGTTGAGTAAAAACTTGGAAATACTTCTAACATAGGCATGCTGTTGAACAGAAAACTCAAGAAAAGAAATCCAAACTTCTATTTAAATTAGCACAGGGAAACAAAAGTCAGACAAGTGCATTGAACATTCATATAGAGTCATCAAGTTATAGAATAGAAACAGCATGGAGACAGACCTTTCTGTCAAACTCGTCCATGCTAACCAGATATCCCAAACAGATCTAGTCCCAATTTCCAGATTTGGCCTATATCCCACAAAACCCTTCCTATTCATGTACCCATCCAGATGCCTTTTAAATGTCATAATTGTACCAGCCTCTGCCACTTCCTCTGGTAGCTCGTTCCATGCACGCACCACCCTCTATGTGGAAAAGTTGCCCCTCTAGTTTTGGACTCCCTTGGCCTGGGGAAAAGACCTTGGCTATTCACCCTATCCATGCCCCTCATGATTTTATAAATCTCTATAAATTCAGCAATCAGCCTCCAGTGCTCCATAGGGAAAACAGCCCCAACCTATACAATGTCTCCCTGAAGCTTAAACCCTCTAATCCTGACAACATTCTTGTAAATGGTTTCTGAACATTTTCAAGTTTAACAACACCTTTCCTATAGCAGGGAGACCAGAAGTGAATGCAGTATTCTAAAAGTGGCCTCACCAATATCTTGTACAGCTGCAGCATGACATCCCAACTCCTATACTCAGTTAACTAACCGATGAAGGCAAGCATGCCTTGTTCACCACCCTATCTACCTGTGACTCCACTTTCAAGAGCTATGCACCTACACCCCTAGGTCTCTTCCTTCAACAGCACACCCTAAACTGCCACCATTAACTGTATTTTATATCCCATAATTTCAAGGCTGAGATTAGAATTTTAGGTCATTTGTGATTGTAGCTCCAGGATGCTATCAGGTTGATTTAGGCACAAGTTGACAATATATCTTGTTTGATTTGACTTTCCAACTACATCAATACAAAGTAAAATCCGGCAGTTTTTGTAACAACAACCAAGTTATTACTGGCCCTCCTAATGGTATCACAAGTTAAAATCAACTTAATGCTTTTTTCACCTAGTCAATGAGTAATTAACTTTGTTTATATCTTTCACACGATGAGGTCAGTATTTATTGCTCATCCCTAATTGCCCAGAGGGCAGTTAAGAGACAACCACATTGCTGTGGGCCTGGAGTCACATGTAAACCAGACCAAGTAAAGATGGCAGATTCCTTCACTGAAGGACATTAGTGAACCAGATGGGTTTCTTCCCAGCAATAAATTTGTAGTCATCATTAGACTCCCAATTCCAATTTTTATCAAATCTGAATTCCACCATCAGCTGTGGTAGGATTCAAACCTGGGTCCCTAGGACATTACCTGGGTTTCTGGATTAACAATCCATCGATAATACCGCTAGGTTGTTGCCTCATCTTCTAAATTACTACTGGTTTTATCTTGTACAACAAAATAGAAATTGCAAGCAAAATTAATTGCAGAAGATCTAATTGAGATTCTGGACAACATTAGACCATAGCACAAGTTTTCTCTACTGAACAGTCATTTGAAACCAATGTGGATAGAATACAACACTTAATATCACCTTTAATGTCACCACAACAGCGGTGATTGATAGGCTGCAAACTTTGCCTTATAGCCAGACCCAGCAGCCCTAGCAAAACTGAAGCTGCAAATCTTGGCCAAAACTGTAACGATTGTGAGAGATCAGGCTCCACTGAATTTTCATTTGAGAGGATTATTCCAAACTTAAATTGACAACAGTTATAGAAATGCCTTGTTGAAAGAAATTGGCTTACACCAACCTGGTTAGAAAGCATAATCAAATGAGGGTAGTTGCTCTTGATGCTTTGCAGCTTGCAATAAAAAAGGGGGAAGTCATGGTGGGATTGGATGAAAAATATATTCATTGCTCACTGTGGTTTAGAAGCTGCACATAAACACCCATAGTCACTCTTTCAGATGGCAATTTAGAAGGCCTGCTTAGAGAAAAACGTTGAGCCAGTGTCAGGGTTCAGACCTTCTGGCTTTGTCTCTGAACTGTTGTGTCACATCAGCTTGAGTCTGTGCACTCTGTTAGTCCAATCTGTGTTCTGTGGTTTGTATTACCCTACTCTCACTCTGTGCTCAGCTTGATTCTACATTGACTAATTTGAAAAAGATTAATTTGGGAGCCTAAGAATTTGTCAAAGCAAATAAATAAACTCAAATATTTTGCATAGCATGATAAAAGCACTTAAATGAATGATCCACTCATTTTATGAGTTCCTTATATGACAATAATATCAGTTACTGTGGATTAAAATTAGAGAATTTCTACCTGTTCATTTATTAGATAAATATTAGGTAAGTGGGAAACAATATTTTTTATTCTTGTATCAAATAGATCTCATATTAGAGGTTCTATCCACATCATTGAATTCCATGGATCAAAATTTATACTTCTAATTATTGTAACTGCAAATGTTAAATAGGAACAGCTTGATATTTTTCAAATGATGCCAGCAGCAAGCTCAGAGAAGTTCATCAGATGAAGAATAGATCTCAAGGGATCAATTAATCAAAACCTACCAGTTTCATCAAACAACTCACACGACCATGAAATATTCAAAGTTAATCAGGCCCAGGAAGGCTTCTCTCAAAAACTCGTCATTGCTACCTTACTGTTTCATAAGTATGTCATATCATTAATTGAGAAGTAGGATCAAACTGTATCACATAAATTTCTCTGGTGCTTGGAGCTAAGTAACTGTTGTCTGAAAAGGTTAATGAATGCTCTTTTACTCTTGTGGAGGGTTGGTAATCATTCCGTATTACATGCAACGTTTCCTGATGTCTCTGAATATCTGAATGCCTTTTCTTTCACTGACATTGATTTCTTTGCCATCCATGGCTGGGGAAAGGAATGTTTTGTTTGACAAGCAGAACATTGGATCACTGATAAATGTTTAAAGACCCAACATGATTCCAAATGACTGATGTAAAAGAGTTACACCACTTTGACTTAGAGCAATAATTTAAGAAGTTGATCTAATTCCGATATTAATATGATGTGGACAACAGTAGATAAATATTTTATGATTTGTGCTATGGTTTAAGTCTCAATATGTTCTCTGCTACTACTTCCCTAAACACTTTCAGTTTAGATGGAAAATAAGGAACAATAAAGAGAGAAAGAATGAAGACTTAGAATGTGGAAAGTTTTACAGCTCTTCTTCAAAGATTGAAGACAGTGATTTTTGTGGATTATAGTTAATGTGAAGTCCTTGAGAAGATCCATCTTAATTTCTGCGCTGAAGAAGCAGGGGAATTTCCGCAGTTTGTCTTGCAGTGTTAGTTATAACTTAACAACAAAAAAGTATTAACTTTATATACATGAACCAAATCAGAATTCAAGTCATTTTATCCTTCATGTGGAGTAAAGTAACATAGAATTAAAGTAGGACAACATAAAATGTAATGCAAAATGTAACAAAATTTGCAACAACATTATTCCTCTATGGTTGAGCATTATCACACATTATAGATACCTGAGGATTTTAATCATTAAATAATGTTACATTTCCTCAGGCTGAATGTGACAACCACATCTTTTTTTAAATAAATCATTGCCCAAGTGTCTCTGAACATCTGTATGCCTTTTATTTCGCTAACATTAATTTCTTTCCCATCCATGGCTGGGGAAAGGAATGGCTTGTTTGACAAACAGAACATTGGATCACTGATAACATTGACTAAACATTGACTAAAGGGGAGGCCATATTGGATTTGGTGCTTGGCAACGAATCAGGCCAGGTGTCAGATCTCCCGGTAGGAGAGGGTTTCGGTGATAGTGATCACAACTCCCTGACCTTTACTATAGTCATGAAGGGGGATAGGAGCAGACAGTATGGGAAAGTATTTAATTGGGGGAGGGGGAATTACAATGCTATTAGGCAGGAACTGTGGAGCATAAATTGGGAACAGATGTTCTCAGGGAAATGCACGACAGAAATGCGGAGGTTGTTTAGGGAGCACTTGCTAAGAGTGTTGGGTAGGCTTGTCCCACTGAGGCAAGGAAGGGATGGTTAGGTGAAGGAACCTTGGATGACAAGACATGTGGAACATCTAGTCAAAGGGAAGAAGGAAGCTTACGTAAGGTTGAAGAAGCGAGGATTGGACAGGGCTCTAGAGGGGTACAAGGTAGCCAGAAAGGAATTGAAGAATGGACTTAGGAGCACAAGAAGGAGGTAGGAAAAACTCTTGGCGGGTAGGATTAAGGAAAACCCCAAGGCGTTCTTTAATTATGTGAGGAACAAGAAGATGGCCAGAGTGAGCGTAGGGCTGATCAGGGATAGTGGAGGGAAATTGTGCCTGGAGTTGGAGGAGGTAGGGGATGTGTTTAATGAATACTTTGCTTCAGTATTCACCAGTGAGAGGGACCTAGTAGTTTGTAAGGATAGCGTGAAACAGGCTGTTATGCTTGAATAAGTTGAAGCTGGGAAGGAAGATGTACTAGAAATTTGGAAATGCATGAGGATAGATAAGTCCCCTGGGCCAGACAGGATATACCCAAGGTTTCTACGGGAAGTGAGGGAAGGGATTGCTGCGCATTTGGTGATGATCTTTGCATCCTTACTATCCACTGGAGTAGTACAAGATGATTGGAGGGTGGCAAATGTTATTCCCTTGCTCAAGAAAGGGAATAGGGATAATCCTGGGAATTTCAGACCAGTCAGTCTTACTTCTGTGGTGGGCAAATTATTCGAGAGGATTCTGATAGATACTATTTGTGATTATTTGGAAAAGCATAGTTTGATTAGAAATTGTCAGCACGGCTTTGTGAGGGGCAGGTCATGCCTCACAAGCCTTATTGAATTCTTTGAGGATGTGACAAAACACATTGATCAGTGACAAAACGTAGATCAGTTGATGTGGTGTACATGGATTTTAGCCAGGCATTTGATAAGGTTCCCCATAGTAGGCTCATTCAGAAAGTAAGGACACATGGGATTCAGGGAAATGTGGCTGTCTGGATACAGAATTGGCTGTCCAATAAAACACCAGAAGGTGGTAGTAGATGGAAAGTATTCAGCCTAGAGCTGGAGGTGAACAGTGGTGTTCCGCAGGGATCTATTCAGGGACCTCTGCTCTTCGTGATCATTATAAATGATTTGGATGAGGAAGTGGAAGGGTGGGTTAGTAAGTTTGCCAATGACACATATGTTGGTGGAGTTGTGGACAGTGTGGAGGGCTGTTGTAGGTTGCAAAGTGACATTGACAAGATGCAGAGCTGGGCAAAGAAGTGGCAGATAGAATTCAACCCAGAAAAGTGTGAAGTGATTCATTTTGGAAGGTCGAATTTGAATGCAGAATTCAGGGTTAATGGCAGGAATCTTGGCAGTGTGGAGGAACAGAGGGCTCTCGGTGTCCACGTCCATAGATCCCTCAAAGCTGTCAAGTTGATAGGGTTGTTAAGAAGACGAATGGTGTGTTAGCTTTCATTGGCAGGGGGATAGAGTTTAAGAGCCATGAGATTATGCTGCAGCATATCCTGGTTAGACACACTTGGAATATTGGTTCAGTTCTGGTCACCTCATTATCGGAAGGATGTGGAAGCTTCAGAGAGGGTGCAGAGGATATTTACCAGGATGCTGCCTGGACTAGAGGGCAGGTCTTATGAGGAAAGGTTGAGGGAGCTAGGACTTTTTGCATTGGAGCGGAAAAGGATGAGGGGTGACTTGATAGAGATGTACAAGATGATAAGAGGCAAAAACAGAGTGGACAGCCAGAGACTTTTTCCCAGGGCAGAAATGACTATTATGAGGGGGTATAATTTTAAGGTGATTGGATGGAGATACAGGACAGATGTCAGAGGTAGATTCTTTACACAGAGAATGGTGGGTGCATGGAATGCACTGCCAGCAGTGGTAGTAGAGTCAGATGCATTAGGGACATTTAAGCAACTCTTGTATAGGCACGTGGATGATCGTAAAATGAAGGGTATGCAGATTAGTTTGGTCTTAGAGTAGGATAATAGGTCGGCACAACATTGTGGGCCGAAGGGCCTGCACTGTGCTGTACTGTTCTATGTTCTATGTTCATTGGGACAAACTTTTTTCACTATCGGTAGTGTATTCCACGTGATTCTCAGGCTTTGTAGTATTCAACTTCTTATGAACAAATAATTATGCACAACATGTGAAAAGACTGTCAAATCTGTCAGTTTTCTTTCTATCCACCAGACAGTTCAATATAATTCAACGTTTTGTAATCAGTAAAAACTACCAGGGCAGGGCTGAGCGGATGTCCAAGAATTGGAGGATTGCAGGGACTGCAAAATTTAACAGTAGGACATTGCAATCATTTATTTTCTCCTGTTTCCCATCTGGCCTTCAAACAGATTTAGAAATCAGTCAGGAATCAGGTTAGAAACTCAGTGATGGAAGGTGAAAACTGAGAAAAATGCCAGGAATCAGGAAAGACTAGTACTCAATAGGAGGTAAATATGTGAATGGTTGATGGAGGGGAGGGCCATGTCACAGGTCAGGCAGCTTTAAGATTTCAGCTTATTGGAGTGATATAGGACGTTAGTAATCGGGGTTGAAGGTCACCAACCATAATAATCTTGCATCTGCAGGAGGATGTCTCAAGGTTTGTTTGCAAAGCTGTAAGGAGAAAACCTTCTGCATTTGTCTACAGAATTGTTACTTATTCCCATAAATCTATAGCTTATGTCTAATTGTTTAACTCAGCCTTCTATAAAGAAATTATTTTAACAACCTGGCCTTTCCAAACGTCGGCTTACATGCCTATCCACACTGCATTTTAAAAGAGCTATTAAATTAATTTTCTGTGGTTTTACTATGACAGGGCTACTTGGTAATATCAGGCAAAGGTGAAAACAAGAATATTTAATTAGTTGTGCAGCTGGATGAAAAGAACATGAAAGATCCTTTCACGGTTCAGTGCTTTCAAACGACAAGCGTAGGGATTTTTAAATATAGGATTGCAGTAAGTTTTAAGATTCAATTTTGACCCAATCCAGCCAACATAAACTGCACGGGACGGGCAGTTAAAAATTGAAGCAATAACTCAACCCCTCCAATCTAGTTGTTTTCTTGAGGGATGCAAATTTAATTTCCCATTTGTGGGCAGTAGTTGATTAGGATTTGAACATGTTGCCCTTAAATTTTTAACCAAATTGTTGGAAAAAGGGTTAACAGCTCATGGTCTATGAACCCAACTCAAGCTACCTGTGTTGCTGGCTGCTGTTAAGACATGGTATTTTCAGGCATCACCATATCTGGTATCTTTTGGTAGTTGCCATCTCTATCGGTATATGCTGGGTAAGGCCTGTCTGAGATAGTTCACTGCAACCAATCCTGCTTCATCTTCATGGCATCCCTACAGTGTAGAAACAGGCCCTTCAGCCCAACAAGTCCACACTGACACTTGGACCATCCTGCCCAGACCCATCCCCTATAACCCACCTAATCTACCCAACAGGCAATTTAACATGGCCAATCCACCTAACCTGCACACCTTTGGACTGTGGGAGGAAACTGGAGCACCCAGAGAAAACCCACACAGACACGGGGAGAATGTGCAAACTCCACACAGACAGTCACCTGAGGGTGGAATCGAACCCAGGTCCCTGGTGCTGTGAGGCAACAATGCTAACTACTGAGCCACCGTGCTGCCCTTTCGTTGTTTTGTGCATACCAATCAGTTAGTGGAAGAGGATACACCATTATAGGTGATCTATGAAAGAGGCATTATTCTTGGAAAGCAAGGAGGCTTATTGCATGATAGCAATAAGTACAACTACATTACAAGTCTGTCATAATTATTTGGACCTTTGGGAGCTAGTCTAGATATATCTGCTCCTCCCTAAAACAGAAGTCTTGTCTCCACCCAGACACTGTGACATCAGTTGAATGGTTGGAACCAATGTAACATGAATATTAACCCCTGTAGAATCATTACCTTCTGAATCTGATGGGTGGCACGTGGCTCAGTGGTTAGCACTGCTGCCTTACAGTGCCAGGGAACCCAGGTTCAATTCCGTTATATCTGTGTGGAGTTTGCACATTCTTCCCATATGTGATTGTGTGTGTGTTTCCTCCAGGTGCTCCGATTTCATTCCAAAGATGTGCAGGTTAGGTGGATTGGCCATGCTAAATTGTCCATAGTGTCCAGGGATGCGCAGGCTATGTAGATTAGTCAAGGGAAATACAGAGACAGGGTGGATCTGAGTGAGATGTTCTTCAGAGAGTTGGTGTGGGCTTGATGGGCTGAATGGCCTGCTTCCATAGTGTAGGGATTCTATGAGAACTAAATTGCAAATTATTGCTCTACAACATTCACTATTTTTCCCAAAAAGCATTTAACGTAAAGGACAATCAGCTCCTGGGGTGGTACTTTCCATTGAGTTTACCAAAGTACTTGACAGGAAGACCTTACAAATTGTTACGGTGTTCTCATAAGAACCCAATCTTGCATTGCATTTTGCCATTCAAGCAGCTATTGTACACAAAGGATTGATGTTTATGTCCAATATGATTTCTTCCCTACCTTTCTTCATCCATCTATTTGACATATTCTTCTATCACTTTCTTTAGCTTCCATTAAAATATATCCCTACTATTCTCAATTAGTTGGTGTGGAAACAGGTTCCACGTCTTGACCAATGAATAATGAAGCTTATCTTAAATTGCTGATTGGATTTCTTAATGGCTACCTTGGAAATATGGCTGCTGGTACGTACAACCTCTAGACTGAACTGCCTCAAAGCGCAAATATTATCTACTCTATCAAATGTCTTCACAATTTTAAAGACACCTATCATGTCTTTTCTAAAGAAAATCAACCAAATTTATTCATCCTTTCCTGATTGTTACAACTTCCCAGATTTTGTAAATATTATGTTTGTAGATATTTTTACATTTTCTCTGGGGCTTCCATTTTACTTAATATTGATGTCACAAATGCGCAGTCCTCCAAATGTGGCCTAACTAAGGTTCTATATAAGTTTAGTATAATTTTGCTACCGTTCCATTTTATCTCCCTTAAAGGAAATACTATTGCTTTGTTAGCAGCTTTGTCGTTTTTAATGTTTGTCTCACTTAATGTATATGCAGGTTCTTTGGCAGATTTTGGAGATATGGTATAAGCAGCAGCAAAAACAGTGGGAATCCTGGGAGATTTCTATAATATCCTTTCAGAACTGTGCCTCTGGGTACAGTGAATATCATTATTAAGCTAGCAAATACAATAAATTAGTACATTGTTTAGACTCTAATAGAAATACTGAATTCCAATTTTGGAAATATTACATTTTCTGTTCCTCACTCTTTTAATATTTCTGTCCTTTATGACTTCTGTCATCACTTTCATAAATTCAAGGAGTGAAAATTGCAAGAAAATTCCAATGGTGTTATTAAGACCACTGAAATTGTTTCAGTGCTAACAGTAAATAGCTTCACAAGATGCCTTTCAGAAAAATCAAACATGCTAAAGTGTTTGATTTTGGTGTTACAAATGACTTGGATTTTTGTAAAATGTCAAATATGTTAATAAATGTTGTATTATCACTTTGTAGATCAGCATATTTTTCTATTGCATATTGCAAAAAAATGTGTAATGATGATTATTTTTCCTTTAGCTACTGGCCTGATAATGGGATGCATGATTTACCCCGATGGCTGGGATTCAGATGCTGTCAAACAAATGTGTGGTGACAAAACTGACAAGTACACTTTGGGAGCATGTTCTGTTCGTTGGGCTTACATCTTGGCCATAATTGGGATCCTGGATGCTCTCATTTTGTCCTTCTTGGCCTTTGTGCTTGGCAATAGGCAAGACAGCCTTCTTCCTGAGGACTTCAAGGTAGAAAACAAAGGTAAGTGATTCTGTGCATTTTGTGCTCACAAATTCAATTGAGAATCAGCAAAATCCTATGTTCTCACAGGAGACTGTCTCTTCAAACAAATTAAGTTGCCAATAATTGTTTGAAGATTCTGTCATGAGACGAGTCATTAGCAATCAAAATATTCTAGATTATTTTAAGTAAGATTTTAAAGTCTGATAAATTTTAATTTATATTTGTATTTCAGTAGCTCAGTAGGACAATTGCAATATCAGTTAAGGTCAGGGTCCCTAGTGCATTCTTTTCTCCTGCACTATAAACATTACCTTCCAATGAAATGCCTGAGGCAATGTCATAAATTACTGGTCATCCTAGATGTCTGAATATCTTAGACTGACCAACTCATTCTTCATGTTCCTTGTTCCTTGTAGCAGCTCCCATTGATGTCCGAGTAATGGTTGGATACTTGTAGGCCCTTTTAGTCTGTGCATCTGGAATTGTTCAATTTGATCTACTTTACAAAAAAAAAAATTCCTGAAGGGCACTGGCTGAAAAATAAATGACAAGGAAAATAGAGTGTCATTGGGATTAATGTAATTGTTAAGGAAGCCAGTGAAATACCCCAATACATGTCTCACAGCCTGTATTCAGTATTGGGGCCTGTGAGAGAACGATTAAATATATGATTAGCTTAGGCAGGAAAGCCAGCGTATGTAAGTTTCAATCCATATTAAACATCATTTTATAATTCAGTAGACTTGATTTACTTGGACACTAAATCAAAACTTGGCTATCATTCTACTCCTTTAACATTCCAAAAATAACTCAATGTCTAATGGCATCTCGATTAAATTTGGAACTCTAGCATATAATATCCACTCTCATTGTACTGCTTATTATAAGCTAAGCACAGGGGAAAAGTGAAGAGAGCTTTAACCAAGAGCAGTACTTTTGATAGAAGGATGGGAATTCTGTCAGTCATACTGCTTTCAAATTATACTATGATTGCAAATTCTTTTGTTTTCAAAAAATGCTTTGAAGGTTTGAGAATAAATGGTTGTCTTTTAATGTGTTAGTGTTGCCATGATATGGGTCAAAGACAGCAGAACTAAATGAAAGCTCTGACAGTACTTTTGTAGCCACTATTACTCTTTAAAGGTAATGAGGTAAAAGAATTGTAAATTAAAAGCTACCGGTTATTAAAATTATTATCTTACACATGCCTTACACAATACTGAACTACTTTATAATAGAGTTCTACAGAATTGTTCTCAATATGTTATTGTTAGCATCTGTTAATCAAAAATTGTGACCAAGAGGAAGTCAGGGTGCACTTACATATGCACTTAAATGTTTCTTCAAGTTGTTTTCCCACACTGGTGCCCAAACTCAATGATATCTTTACAGTTTAGGATCAAATCCGAAAGATATGTTACTGCTTATCCTTACAAAATAAGCATCCTAGAAGGTTATGTCATGTGAAATAACAATGCAATTGCATCCAAGTCGAATAATCTGTTGACCATCTCATGAATAGGAAGGGAATAGAGGGATATGGATCCTGTAGGTGAAGGCAGTTTTAGTATGGAAGAGCAAAATGTGTTGGCGCAGGCTTAGAGGGCTAAAGGCCTTGTTCCTGTGCTGTATTGTTCTTTGGCCTTTGTTCTTTTTTGTTGAGACACAGGTTGTTGCATCAGAGTATGAGTCTGGTGCTTACTTTCCAATTGAGACTTAAAACCATCTGTTGATATGTATTGGGCTCAATTTTAACAACTGGACAGAAAATAGCAAGGTAAGCAACATGTCTATCCAGGGATGACAGCAAGCAGGTGGCTGATATTAATAATCAAGAAACATTTGGAAGTTTTGTGCCAATTGACCAAAATGGTTGGCTCAGGAAAGTACAGGAAAGGAAGGATCATATAATAAACCATCTACAATTTAACGTTACAGTTAGCCAGGTCAAATAGGTATAAATTAATAAATCACACATTACATTTAACTGCTGCCCATCCACACTCTCGTCTGAATCCAGAAGTTGGAGTTAAAATCAAGGCCAATGTTTACCTTGCACATTCTAAATCATTAAAAATCAGAAAGACCTCAACATGAGAAATAATGAATTGTTACGTAAGCTTATGAAACTGCCTCCATTTTAAGTGTTGTTTTAAAGTATGAAGGAATGCATCAAAATGGAGATAATACTTTGAAAATTTTATTTGTTTCACCAATGCCAATATTTGTCTGCTAAGCACTGAAGAATTTCCCAATCTCCACATTAATTTAACTTTTCCAGTTGATTTCGCTACAAAGGACAACTATGATAGACAGGCTAGAGGTTAACAAGCAATTCTCAAAGGACTAAGATTGCAACCTTGCCTTTATTGTTGTGGTTATATTTCGTTGGACTGTCAATTTATAAAATTACAAATTACAAATTTAAGAAGCTGTCCACTATTCATTCTATTGGCAAATAACAGCAAGATCGTCTCACACAGAAGGAAGAGGATACTGGTAAAGACTACATGATTTAAAAAAACACACCAACAAATTTATAATGACTCATCACTTTTTTAGTCAAGGGTGTGCTGATCAACCATATACTGGTAAAACGTGAATTTCTTTTGTTATTTTGCTTCTGTATAGTCTTAGCCAAGCAGAGCCAAAAAATAACCATCCGTTCCTTATAAACAAGGGGTGAAAATCTCATTTGCCTCCTGGCAGCTAGCACAGAGCACAATGATCTGGAAATTAACAGAGGACGTTAACAGAATACTGTGTGGCACAGGGAAATCAAACAAGGAGGAGGAAGAATTCGATGCTTTAGCAATGCTTTATTGCTCGTGTACATGGATGAAAGCCTCAAGACGAGGTACTATTATGAACTGAATACTCAAAAGGAGATATCTTAATGGGGGAATGGTCAGGAATGCAAATAAGACAAAAATTGAAGAACTAATTGAAATGTCTGCAGAGAATATTCAATGATTAATGATTAGAGATAACAAGTCATTAGACACTGTACTGAGCTCACAATGAGTTGCCACGGAAGGTGGATTCATATTATCCAGAAGATGCACAAGTTTTATCAACATACATATATAAATTTCATCACTTTGTCAGTCGCTGATCAGTTATCATGCACAACCTATTTCATACGATGATATGAATAATGGTTGAAGGAATGTATTGACTGTCTCTAGTCCCGCTACTCACAACATATATTTTATCAACTTATTCCATTACCAATATGTATAATCTCAATATTAAGTTCAGAATTAAATGATTATTGACAAACTTTCTTTAATAAACAACAGGTCTATTGATTTATTATAAAACAAGACTTATTGAGCAAGGATGCAAAACTGGTTAACATAGTTTAAACTATGAAAGTAAATACACACAAACGACTCGCATACACACCTGACACATGCACACACAACATGCATGCACATACTACACGCACTGATTCTCTGCCGGGATTGGTCAATAATTAAAATAAAACAAAGAAGTGAGGACACTGAAACTCTGAAACAAAACTAGAAATTGCTGGAGAAACTTACCAAGTCTGGCAGCATCTGTGAAGAGAAAGCAGAGTTAATGTTTTGGGTCCAGTGATCCTTCTTGAGAACAGTAGTACATAGGAAAAGGTGGCATAAATACTGAAAATGGAGTGGGGTGTAAAGGAGTAAGCGATATGTGGAGATGGAGTCCAGAGGGAAAGAAAGACAATTAGGCAGACAAAGAAGTGGATAATGATGAGCTGGGGAGAAAGAAAAGCTGCTAATGGGGATCAAAAGTAATTGAAAATGGGTTGATCTACGCCAAATAGCAGCCCATGTGATTGTAGAGCCTGGGGAGTCGGGGTAGGTAAGAACATGAAGATACTGTTCAGGACCTAACATTATTGAACTCTGACAGTGGAGGAGGCCAAGGATGGACATGTCACCAAAGGAGCAGGAGGGGCAGTCTGTCTTCTGACTCACCTATCTACTCCACCCTTCCCGCTGACCAACCACAACTACCCACTACCTGCATCTACCTAGCTCCATCTCACCTACTCTCCTGCCCAGCCCCACCCCAACTCCCTCTATTTATTTCTGGGCTCCCCTCCCCAATCCCGACGAAGGGTTTCAGCCCAAAACGTTAACTTTCCTGCTCCTCAGATGCTGTCTGACCTGCTGTGCTTTTTCAGCTCCACGTTTATTGACTCTAGCTTTCAGCATCTGCAGTCCTTACTGTCTTCAAATAGAAAGGTAAGTTTCAATTAATTAGTCATTACACGGATATGTCCCATGCAAGTGCAGGCATGTGCATTACATGCTTCACAAGTGTGAACCAACATGCAATCTTGTAATCTTTTCAATTTAGCCTCCACTACATCTAAATTCCCATCCAATTGTCTGCCTTCAGCCACATTTACCAACAGTAGTTCTTGGATATGATTATCCAAACAGCACCTTCTATGAGCCTTAATCACTCAGCCAGTGATTAGAAAAGCAATTGGGATGTTGCTGTTTATTGCAAAACAAGGGAATATTAAAGCAACAAAGTTTTACTGCAACTAGGCAGGACTTTGATGAAATCATATCTGAGATAGCCTGTGTCATTTTAGTCTCCTTATTTGAAAGAACAATATAATTGGGCAAGAAATGGTTCAGTAAAGGTTCATTTGATCCACTCTTGGGATGAAGGCCTGACCATATGAGGCGAAGATGAACAGCTTGGAAGTTATTGAATTTTTAAAAATTCATTCACGAGATAAGGGCATCATTGGCTGAGCCAGCATTTACTGCCCATCCGTAATTGCCCATGGGGCAGTTGACAGTCAACTACATTACTGTGGATCTGAAGTCACATGTAGGCCAGGCCAGACCAGGTAAGGATGGAAGATTAATGTCCTAAAGGACATTAGTGAACCAGATGGGTTATTTTCCTCAACAATTGACTATGGATTCTTAATTCCAGATTTTTACCAAATTCATTTCTACCATCTGCTGCAATAGGTTTTGACCCTGTGTTCTCAGAACATTATCTGGGTCTTTGGATGAATAGTCTAGCAATAATACCATTAGGTCATCACCTCCCTTTATATTGGTGATTATAAGAATGAAGATTTTATTGAAACATAGGAGATCTTGAGAGGATTGGATTAGTTGATAAACAGGACAATATTTCCTCTTGTGAAGGAGACTAGGACTAGGCAACACAGTTTACGAATAAGAGGTCACCCTTTTACGATGGGTAATGAATCATAGAATCCCTACAGTGTGGAAACAGGCCCTTCAGCCCAACAAGTCCATGCTGAACCTCAGGGCATCCGACCCAGACCCATCCCCCTATAACCCACCTAATCTACACCTCCCTGAACACTATGGGCAATTTAGCATGGCCAATCCACCTAACCTGCACATCTTTGGACTGTGGGAGGAAACCAGAGCACCCGGAGGAAACCCACGCAGACACAGGGAGAATGTGCAAACTCCACACAGACAGTCACCCAGGGCTGGAATCGAACCCAGGTCCCTGGTGCTGTGAGGCAGCAGTGCTAACCACTGTGCCACCGTGCTGCCCAAGTAGAAACTTTTTTCCCTCAGAGTCATCTGCATGTGAAATTCTCTTCTACGGCAAATTTATTCAAGTTAGATTGATTCTTGATTGACAAGGGAGTCAAAGCCAACAGGGTGGCATACGGGAAATTGGAGTTCAGATCGCAACCATAGCAGCTATGATCCAACTGAATGGCAGAACATGCTCAAAAGTGTCAAATGGGCTATTCCTGCTCCTACATCCTATATTCTAAAATAATTCAAGGCTAACCACTTCTAACGCTATACAACTTATGTAAATACATTATGCTTTCACTTCCTTGCTACCCCTTAGAAGGGAAAAATGTGTGTGCCAGGCAACTCAAAGTGACCTGCAAAGACCAGAGTCAAGAAGACCAGCTTTCACTCGTTAGAAAATGAGGGGAGGGTGGTAAAGAGATGCCCTGGCTCCCACATCTGTACTGGAGCTTGGATCTTTCCTTAGGCTAGGTGAATTATTACGGAAAGTTCACACATAACCTGGCCTCCATCCTGCCACCTTTGCATCAACTCTTTCAAAAAAAAGCGTCAGCCTTGGAAATGTTCACATCGTCAAGCCATAGCTTTCAGAGAAATGAAGAAACAGCTATTATCCACAGAGGTGCTGGTATAGTATGATCCCAAGCAAGACCTGGTGTTCACATGAGATGCCTCCCTGTACGGCATTGGGGTAGTATTAGCTCATAGGTGGTCCAATGGAGAGGAACACCCAGTAGCCTATGAATCTAGGACTTTGGATAATGCAGAGTTTATGTATGCCCACGTAGAGAAGGAAGGTTTGACGATAATATTTGGAGTCAGGAAGTTCAGCAATACATTTACAGATGTAAAATAGTAATAATAACTGACAACAAAACCAGTTAGGTCTACTCTTCTAATTCTGACACATGTACATCTCTGATTGTCATCAATCCACCACTGGGGCACAATGGCACTTGATATTTTACTAAATTGAACGTATATGGCATACAAAATTTTTTTAATGTCCTTGTTTTGATGAGATGTCTTCAGAAGAACTTAAAACTCTACCACGATCAGTATTGCACAAAGACTTCTGTTATTCCAAAGACAACAGAGACACCCAAATAGTCAGAGGATGTCTAACCACATAAATAAGATACCTGTATTTCCCAATTGCTTGTGATATTCTGAAAGATTGCATGTGTTCAGTGGACAGAAGAACAAAGTGATCACACTTTAAGAATATGCTCCAGCAAGAAATAAAGTGACAATGGTTTTCCACCTGTCCCCTTGGCAACATTGCATTCACCTAAGTATTGACAATGTTTGTGGGACCCAATCTGGTCACAAGGGACATGAACCTTATTAGTAAAAGTGATTTATTATGGAATGTGTCATGGACAAACATAATAACAATTGACTTGTCCAAATTAGTGAGTAGGAGAGGTTCTAGTTGTCACTGTTCTCTATCTCCAGTGGTACATTTATGAGCACATACATAGAAGCATGGAAAATAGGAGAAGGGATAAAACATTGATCGTCGATCCTGCTCCACCATTCATTATGATCATGGCTGTTCATTCAATGCAAGAGTCTGTTCCTACTTTATCCCTCTCATCCTTTGATTCCTTTAGTCCAAATGTGAATTGTAACTCCTCCTTGAACTCAAGCAATATCTCGGCCTTGACTGCTTTCTGTGGCAACAAATTCCACAGGCTCACCGCTCTCTGGGTGAAGCCATTTCTCTTCATCTCAATCCTAAGATCAGGGAGTTGTGGATAGTGTAGAAGGCTGTCAAAGGATACAGCTGGATATAGATCAGTTTAGATACGGGTGGAGAAATGGGAGATGGAGTTTAATCCAGGTAAGTGTGAGCTGCTGCACTTTGAGAAATCAAATGTTAAGGAAAAGTGTACAGTTAATGCCATGACCCTGAACAGCGCTGACATGCAGGGGCTTCTTGCGATTCAAGTCCATTGCTCCCTGAAAGTGGCCACGCAAGTAGATAGGGTAGTAAAGAAGGCATATGGCATGCTTGCCTTTATTGGTCAGGGAATTGAGTTCAAGAATCAAGATGTCATGTTGCAGCTTTATAAGACTTTGGTTAGGCCACATTTACAGTATCGTGTTCAATTCCAGTCGCCACATTGCAGGAAGGATTGGGAGGCTTTGAAGTGCACGCAGAAGTTTACCAAGATGCTGCCTGGATTAGAGGGCATGAGCTATAAGAGGCTGGAAAGACTCAGGTTGTTTTCTCTGGTGCAGAGGAGGCTGAAGGGAAACCTGATAGAAGTCTATAAAATTTTGAGATGTATAGACAGGGTTGATGGTCAGAATTTTTTAACCCAAAGTTGAAATGTTTAACACTAGGGGGTATGCATTTAAGGTGAGAGAAGGAAAAGTTCAAACGATATGGGAGGGGCAGAGTTGTTTACACAGGGTGATAGGAGTGTGTAACGTGCTGGCAGGGGTGGTGGTGGAGGCAGTTATGATAGGGACGTTTAAGGCACTTTTAGATACACAGGAATATTCAATGAATGGAGGGATATGCACCAAGAGCAAACAGGGGGGATTAGTTTAATTTGGTGTCATGTTGATTTCAACATTGTAGGCTGAAGAGCCTGTTCCTATGTGTACTGTTCTGTGTTCCTAAATGGTTTACCCCATATCCTCAGATCATGACCACTAGTTCTGGACTTCCCCATTATCAGGAATATTTACACTGCATCTACCCTGCCTACTCTCATTAGAATTTAAATTTTATAAGATTCCTACCCCCAGCCCCATCCTTTATTCCTCTGAACTGCAGCAAATGTAATCCTAATTGACTCAACCTCTTCCCACACATCAGTCCTACCATTCCAGGAATCAGACTGGTAAAACTTCTATAAAACACCGAAGGGAAAAATCAATACTTTTCTCCAAACACAATTTAAAATGAGACAGAAATCTGACACTGAAAATGCAAAATCTCATTCGAGAAAGATTAAGGAATGTCACTATTGTGCAGTCATAATGTTATATATTTTGTAAAGAAAGCTATTCCCTCTAACTTTCAAAATTACTTTCAAAAGTCAGTTGAATATATTTGTGGATTCAGCTGAGATTAGGACTAGATTACATTGTTCTCAAAAAGAAATCACAAAAGGCCTTTTGAAATTTAATAAAACATTCCTCAGCGTAACAGAAGGGTCTAGGCCCGAAACGTCAAGTTTTCCTGCTCCTATGATGCTGCTTGACCTGCTGTGTTCATCCAGCCCCACGCCTTGTTATCTCGGATTCTCCAGCATCTGCAGTACCTTTTATCTCTGTGACAATAGTTCACTGGAGGTGTGAATAGTGCTTCCTATCTCAACAAAACCTGGAAGAGAGGGAGCTATCCAAGTTAATGACTGAGAAAGTTTAAAAAAGTGAATTTTTTTGACTAAAAGTCTGAGCCCCAGATCAAAACTAAGCCAACACCTAATTTGAAATCATGTTGTTTCAACAGTTCTGCAATAACAGCCACTTTAAGTGTTGAATTGTAGAAACATATCTGACTGTGATCAATCATTTTGGTGCATAGACCATTGCAGAAATATCTTCAAGGAGCCATTAGTTCTCGGTAGGGAGACAAAGGAAGATAGATATCGAGGCCTGTGGCTATCCAGGCTACCAAGAGCCCCAGCTACTGTGCCATAGAAGAAAAACAAAAGGAGCCTTCATTCACTGAGGACCTGCTCTGCTTGGTCCACCTGAGGGATCAAAGTACAGAAGCATAATCTGACTTCAGGTTTTCAACACGTTTGGAAGCAGAATCTTTAAGTGAGCTAGGCTTGCAACAATAATAGATTCAACTCATTTTTATCATCATACATAAACATTAAATCTTTACATGTTTTTCAGCTAATGTTTTTACTTTTTAATTAATTTTCTAACAGTTGGGTAATAAACTAGTTTTTTTCTCATATTTAAACAATAAATCTGTGTTGCTGGTTATCTTTAAATTGAAATCCTAGAAAACCAAGACAGAGATGCTCATAGTTCATAAATTGTCCTGAGGACACACCTGAGCCCTGGTCATGACAAAGATTTACAGCAGAAGAGATTGTAATTAGTTATTTTGGAGAACTTTTGGCAGAAATTAAATGACATTAAATCTAGAGCAGTATATTCAGGCCAGAAATGCAGAAAAAAAAGAAAATTAGATTTGCTGTTAAACTTGAGCTTCCAGTGTAACATTGTTTAGATATTCAGTTGATGAAGAGACATTACATGATGGGAGATGGTTTTGGTTAAGATTAAAGATGTTTGCTCATAAAAGAAATACTTTATGAATTATCATATCCATTCACACAAGCCCCAGAACTGCTGATGACTCAAGCTTTTGCAATAATTACCTTCGGATCAACCTCAATGGTTTCTAAAAGGTAGTTGAATACACAAGACTCTAAAATGAGTCATTATCAACAAGTTGTCATGGCCCAAGGTATTAGTACAAATGTCAGGGGGTATAATGTCATTACCATTATTTCATGCATTAGTGACAGCGAAAGTTCTGTAACACAAGTTTTACGGAAATTTTCCTTTGGTCTTCCTCCCAATCTTGTGATCCATCTTTCACCTGGAGGATAGCTCTCCAAGCATTGAGGACTGCTGCCTACAAGAACTTCCTAATGAGCACTGATGGGTCAGGACTGCCCTCTGCCCCTGAGCACTAGTTAATATATCCTATTTCTAGGGGCAGGTAACTTACGGTGTCAATCAATTGTCTGAATCCTTTTGCCAAAATGACGAAGGGACAATTACTGATGACATCATACTTATTTCAAAAACATTGCACTCTTATTATGGTAGTGCAGCACCTGATAAATCATTTGTTTATACTAGTCAAAGCCTAGTTACTATTGGAACACAGTTAGATGAGGCCTCATGCTACACAGGAGACACTAAAAGTACACAATTTTAAAGTGGCCACCAGTTTCCAACAGTGTATTTGCCACATAAATTTCTAGGCCATGCTGCAGGTCTATGTAGCACAGTGCTGCACAGTTGAGATGTGTATTCCATCAACCATTCAGTTCTCCCACCAATGACAAGCTGCCGGTCACTCTCTCCCCATTAAAAACATAGCATGAGCCACAAGTGTTCAGCAACCTGTAACTAAGCACTGAAGAGCTAGTGTAGTAAGAAAGCAAGTCACACAGAAGTTGTCAGACTGAAGTCAGTAAATGTGCACTAAGAAGGCAATGTAGACAGAGGCTAGCAGCCTACAAGTAAGTGCAAAGTGAGTGAGTGTTATGAAAACAAGTTAAGAACTACAAGTTTCATCTATGCTTCAAGCATGCAAAGTAATCTGGCACAACCATGCTATGCCTGGGTGTCTGAGCTCCAAAATCAAAAAGAGCTAAAGAGGTGTGAGAATTGGTCTGAGGCAACGGTTTTGAGCTCCTTATGTAAGGAAATACTGAGACAGTCCAAAGAAGGTTCCTAGGTTGATCCCAGACAGGGTAGGACAATTTTATGAAGAGGTTGAGTAGTCTAGGCCTAATGCATTGGAGTTAAGAATGAGAGGTGGTCTTATTGAAATATACAAGATTCTTAATGGACTTGACAAGATAGATGCAGAAAGGTTGTTACCTCTTGTGAAAGTGTCTAGGACCAGAGGGCACAATTTCACATTGAGGGGTTCAAAGACAAATACAGGGAGAAATTTCTTTTCTCAGAGGGTAGTGAATGAGTGGAATTCTTTACCACAGAGAACAGTAGAGGCTGGATCGTTAAGTAAATTCAAGGCTGAAATGGACAGACTTTTAATTAAGTGAGTGCCACAGGGAGGCATGGTGGCACAGTGGTTAGCATTGCTGCCTCACAGAGCTAGGGACCCAGGTTCAACCCTAACACTGGGTGACTGTATGGAGTTTGCACATTCTGTGTCTGTATGGGTTTCTACCAGGTGCTCTGATTTCCTCCCACATTCCAAATATGGTGAGGGAGGGTGGTGTATCCATGCAGACAATAAGCCAAATGGCCTCTCCTGTGCTATAGGAATTCAATGATCAATCATTAGGGTTAGGGGCTGCTGAATGCATTTCCAGCTGCTAAAGGTGGAGAGGATTGAATTATTAAGTTTGAATCAATCTTGAATGCTGCTTCAAGCATCAATCTTCCATTGTTCATTGCAGACAGCAGTTGGACTTGAGAGCACTCACAGCACCCGAGAAAACAAATCCGAATTTCACACCCAACTGTAGGTTTAATTCTAGTGTTCAAGCAGCCATGGCAGCTAAGGTGCAGTGCTATAACTCCATCTACTGAGTGCAAAAGGTTTCACATCTTTAGAAGTTACAAATTTTGTAAATAGGAATGTTCAATAGATTAACATAATACAGAAAGCACAAAGTTAACAGGCAGAAACAGCAAATAAGTATTAAGGCAAATATTAATCTTCATTGTGAGGGATATTAACTGTAGAAGTAAAGGCTTGCTATAATTGTATAAAGTATTGGTGAGACCTCACTGTTAAAATATGGTATATGTTTGGTTTCCTTAAGGAAGGATATACTTGAATTGATTTGTTAGGTTGATTAGAGGGATGATGGGCTCAGCCTCAGATGGTCAGGAGATGGTCATTGGTGTTACACAAATGCCAGATAATGTTACTTGCCATTTTTCAGCCTGTGAAAAACGCAGAGGTAACATGTTCCCATAAAGGTGAAGAGTTGAATCAAAAATTCTGGACATTAGGGAATCTGCAGGATTGGATAAGGAAAAACAAAGGGAAGCTTATGGTAGATACTAACAGCTCAGAATACCAGAAGCTCTGTACACCAGAGAAAGTTGAGGGGACTAATTAAACAAAAAAAATTAGGTAAGCAAAGAGGGGGCATAAAAAAGGTAAAGGAAAACCTCAAAACATTTTACAAATACTAGTACAAGAAGATAGACAAGGAAGGTGCGGGACTCATTAGGGCAAATATCAAATTGTGTGCAGCCATTCATAATAGAGAACAATAATGCAGGCTTAGAAATAGGGAAGACGTTTGTGATGGACTTGAACCAATTACCGTCAAGTAGGTGATGGGAATGGTAATTTTAGTGGGCAGCCCCAGAGTATCCCAAGCTGTTCTGGGAGGCAATGGAGGAGTTGGTAGGGCTATAAACACTCAATTTTCAAATCCTCTTGGGATGCAAGATAGGTACCAGAGGACTGTAAGACAGCTAATGTGGTACCAATGGGAGTGTGGTAGGGATAAACCAAGGAATCATAAGCTGGTGAGTTGGGGAAAAAAAAAAGAGCTTTCAGGACAGAATTAATCTCCAATTGGCGAGGAAAGGGTTTGTCAAGTATAGGCAGCATAGTTTTGATAGGGGAAATCATATCTGAAACATTTGAATTTCTGAGGAGGTGACACAATCTGGATGAGGATAATGCTGTGGAAGTAGTATATATGGAATTTAGTAAGGATTTTCACAAGGTCTTGTGTAGGAAACTTGTCAAGGTGGTAAGAACCCACAGGATCAAGTGCAATTTAGCAAATTGGATCCGAAGTTGGCTTTGTGACAAGAGACAGAGTGTAAGGTTATTTTGTAAATGGAAGCCTGCGTCAGCAACATACTGCAGAATCTGGGTTTCTTGCTATAACTACAGCATTTATGCAAGAGGTTTTATCAGCATATTCTCAAGTGACTCAAAACTTGGTCATATAGTAAGTAGGGAGGAAAGCCTTAGATTAGTGGTTCCCAACCTTTTCAGTAACACGACACAATTCAATGAGGCAAACAATTTCCACAGCACACCCACTTTTAATCAGCTGATTTGATGGTTCATAAATTCATATTCACTATGGTTACAGTCTTACTGGAAAAGCTTGCAATGTCATGCATGCAACAAGCTAAAGGAGGATCAAATGGTGAATGCTTCACATTACAAAAAGACATTTTCAAAATCTGCTCAGCTGAACTATTTCTATAACTATTTGCCACTCTTAAAATCTGTTCCACATGTATTGAACCATGACATAATCGGAATTAAATGGATTAGAGCAAAACAAAGTAAGTTGCAATTTGCAGGTTAGTGTGAAACCTGGGTCTGCTGATGTGCGCAACTTTTTTGATCCAGGAAGGTATTGTTCAGAACGCCACTGAAAGCTTGCTTCATTAATGAATACTCCCATCAGTCCATAGCTTGTTTGTCTCATTTCAATAAAAAAAATGCACTCTTGCTTTGTCATTGGTTTAAACTATCACAAGATCTTAATTTTACTTGTGGCCCTCTGCATTTAGAAGGTTCCTGCATTTTAGTATCACAAGACCAATATCTCACTTTTAAATTTGATTATTAATTGAATTTTAGTGTAATTTTGGTTTACATAGAATCCCTACAGTGTGGAAGCCAGTCATTTGGCCCATGAAGTCTACACCGACCCTCTAAAGAGCAACTCCCTACCTCATCCCTGTATCCTGACATTTCCCTTGGCTAATCCACCTAGCCTGTGCATCTCTGGGCGCTATGATCAATTTTAATTGAAAGTTTTTAAAAAGATGTTGCTTTTTAAGAACTCTCAAATTTGGGGCACGGACAATCCACTTAACCTGCACATCTGAACTGTGGCAGGAAACTAGAACACCCAGAGGAAACCCATGCACTCACAGGAGAATATCTGTGTAGGGTCCAGACCCAAAATGTCAGCTTTCCTGCTCCTCTGATGCTACCTGGCCTGCAGTGTTCATCCGGCTCTACATCTTGGTATCTCAGACTCCAGCATCAGCAGTTCCTACTATCTCCGTGTAGGGTTTGCAGCTACCAGAGGCTGGAATCGAACCCTGGTCCCTAGTACTTTGAAGCAACAGTGCTAACCATTGGGCGACCAAATGAAACACTGAACTTCCTTACCTTTGCAGAAAATGTCACAGCACATCTGAACAGTTTGCACAGTATACTGGCACATCAGTTGAAAACCACTGCCTCGGACTACAGAATGATGTAGATGGGCGGAACAACAGCAAATGATAAGCCTTAACTTTTCTATTCATCACACTTTCTAGAAAGTCAAGGCAATGACAGAAATTCAGACCTCACAGGTGTAGATCACATCCTTTCAGATGGCATGCAGGTAAATTTAGGATGAGGTGTGTTTTAAATAAAAACTGAAAATCCTCAAGAGTTGTGAAATTATATGTTGGTGTTGGATTGGGGATCCACTATTACTGCCAGATTAAAGACCAGTTCTGGGTTTGGTTGGGGGGTGGGGGAGTCTAAAACATTAAACACTGTCTTAGCTTCTCTGCCAACAAAATTTGAGTATTTCCAGTTGTTTGTTTTCAACTTTATTACAGAATAGCAGCAGTAAGTGTGCCTAACTTGTCTCCCTTGCATGTGAAAGCTCTGACTGTGTCCTGACTATGACTCTCTGCTTATAGCCCTGTACATTTTTCCTTGCAAGCATATGCACACAACTCACATTTTGAAGGTGCTCGTTAAATGTTTCTCTGCCAATTCAAATTGTGCATTTAGATCACAGGCCTCTGCATTTAAAAAAAATCCATGCCTCCTCAAGCCTTTTGTTTAAACCAATTACCTTAAAATCTCTCTCCTCTGTTTAATATAGCAGTAGTTTTGTGTTCATCTTCAGTTATTGGATTCCTGCAGAATTCCAACAGTACCAACTAGGTGAGACCACAATTCGATGGCCTGTTTTCCCCTTCCATTTTAGTACCTAGGATTAATCCGCATTATGCCTAAAAAGTGTGTGTAAGGTACCATGACAACAACAAACTTCCATTAAATTTCGCACAACACATTTTCATAATGACATTAGTATTTTGCACATGCACAATGACCATGATTCAGAGAAAGACCAAGTGTGTCAGTGGAATGCAATTATGGAAGTGTGATTCTCTCCTCATAAGATCAGTAACATCAAAATAGTTTATTATATATTTTTTTAAAAATCTCAATTCTACTCATATCCCAACAAAATCAAAGCTGCAACGAGAATCAAAGTGAAGTTATATTTTGTATACACAGATGTATGCTAATCTTAGAATTGCTACTAGATATGTCATCTCTCAAAGCCAATTACTCATTTATATGGTAATCAGTTTTAAACCCCTTATTGCATTTATTTCCTGTATTGCAGATGCAGACAATGCCTAAAGATGACATCAATGTTCATTTCAACTATGGTAAGTCATTTGTAAAGCCATCCACAGTTTAGTCACGGAATAGGACATTCGTCGTGGATCAGAAGTTTGAACAGGATCAAATATTTAGATGAAGTTTCAACACCAAGCTATATTCTGATTTAAAATAACTGTGCATCTTTTCATTTCAGTTCAGATCAGTAGTACAGTTTAGTGGTAAAGGTATTGCACCAGTTTGAAATGTGACACTAGCAAATTTTTCACAGCCATATTGTATTCTTCTATTTCCAGAATTGTTCAGTATGTTCACAATGATGGATCAAGGAATCTCATATTGTCCTCAGCAGGTGAATTATTTTGCAGATTCCCAAAAGGCTAAGCTAATACAGCAGTTTGTTCATCTGTGGAACTGCATCCAAGATGTAATTTGAAATTATGAAATGTGATTTACTTTGATTCATTCTATTGATGGCCAGGCTACTTGGCATCAAGATCAGAGGAGTAATGTGTTAAAAGGTTTTAGTTTCTGCCACTGTGTTGATACAAATAAACCTCATTAGGAAGAGCACTAGCATTGTTATCTTGGGTCCAAGTACAGTGAAGTATTATGGCTCTGTACTGTATGTATACTGTATTGAATGTATGTCCCTTACATTTTAACAAAAAGTTCCTATTAATCTATGTCTAATTCTTGTGATGAACTAGTTAAAATCTGAATGTATCTATGTATATGCCATGTTTTAATTAGACGTGAAGAATTGATGCTGCTTTGATTTGTCACAAATCAAAAATCTCACCTACACCATTTCTGAACAAAGATTTATGATTTTTTTCCTAAGTGGATGACCAACATTTGTTTTAAATAGAAGAAACTGCATTTCTCCTCTGCTCAGCACCTCACAAAAGCATAACTTAATGACACCTGCTGCTGAGTTCAAATAAGATGATTTGTTGAAGCAACAAGTCAAATAACCTCTGTTTACTGGATGCCAATTTGGACTGTAAATCTGAAATCTAACATTTGTGTGGGTGGCAGACAGCAATAATTAAAAGTAAGTTCTATTATAGGAAACACTTAAAAATATCCTATCTGGATTTTAGTTTTGAAAAGTTGTGAAAATCCCAAAACAAGAGAGTAAGATTAGTATTATTGCAAGTTCTTTGCCACAGAGCACAACAGAAATATTGTTGGGAATAGAAAAGGGTAGCTGCAACATCACAGAGATGCTCCTAATCCAAAAACTGTTTTTTTATACATCGACACATGAACATTCCTTTGTAGTTTGCAATTAAATATCATCATGCTGCTCAAATAAAAGAACACTACTCCTCATATTCATGTCAAATTATTTTACTGTACGTGTCATGTCTATAGTTGAATGACATTCCACCAGCAAAAACTGAGTAAATTTGTAATTTATTGTATTGAACAACAATTCTATTGCCTTGTAATGCCTTAGTGTTAAGATAATATTAATAAACTATTCTTTCATGGTTTGACATTTTGACCAGCTCAGATGACAATTACTCAATATACGCTAGACTGTTATCCTAGATTTTTAAGCATACATGTTTATTTGCACTTCACTGATTAAAATATTACCACAAAATAATGGTTGCATTAACTAAGCTATTGTACCTTCATGAATATTTATTTATCTTAAGACAATGGTTTCTTTATGGAAGAGGCTCTATTACCAACAGTAGAGGGGGAATGCCATAGAAATACCAAAACATGGGTTTGTAACTGCATTTTTCTAGTATTTTTTCTGGACTATGCAGTCAGTGACCTACAATAGGCACAGTAGGATTCCTGACCACTTCGGAATTTAAAACTGATCTTATCCTCTTGCTAGGGACCAATGTAAAACTCAACAATACCAATTAAAGAAAACCAAAACTTGTACGTAGCTACTGACCATTTAAGATAACCTCTTTCGATCACAGCCTTCTTGTATTTTGGGCACACAATCCAAATAACATTATATTAAAAAAAGGACCAAAAAATGAATATTTTATTATGTTGTTTTTAATTCTGTCATCATTTTTTCTTTTGTAAAAAAATCCTTTATAAAAAGCAGTGGTTTGGATAACAAATCAATATTAAAAACAATCAAGAGCCCGGAAAATGCAAAGAAGACTGGTTCAAAGTTACTTTTATCCATCTTGATATCCTTGTTCCAAAATGAAAAATATTAAATAGTCTTAGTAGTAACACAAATGCTGAATCAAGCCTTAGCTGTCAAAATCTAGCACAAGATTCAGTCAAAGAAGTTGTCATGTAATTTCTTAAAAGTTGCAAAGTTTTAGAAATAAAGTGTACAAACCATCCAGCAACTTGAAACGCTGTTAATGTATTTGGTTCATTAGAACGATGTTGCATCAGTCCACAAACCTAAAAATCTTATTTAAAACAGCAGGAATTTAATGGGCAGACTTTTCCCTTCTCTGGTGGCAGCAAGGAGAAATAAATTGGGTTACTTAGCCCTGGAGAGACACTCCCTTTTTGCCACCTTACCAATTAAGCTCTGGGTGAGAAGAGGGGGCTTCGTAACACCAGTAATTAAAGCCTTCTTGTCAATTAGCAGCCATCCAAGGACCTCGACCTCCAATTACCTAACTGATAACTGGGACAATCTGCCTGTCTGGTTTAGAGGGGGGTTCCAAATGTAGGGCACAGGCACAAATGGGTGGCAAGCTCTTATCCCCAGCTTCCAACTGGACAGCAGTTTTTGGCATTACAGGGTACTGGTGGTTGAGGCCTACAATAGATTGAAAAAAAAAACTCAGCCAGTTTTTAACAAGCTGATTCGCACTCAACAGGTAAGACATTTGTCAATTGTGGAGGTGACATATTAGTCAGCACCAAACACACATACCACACCTACTCCCAAAAAGAAGTCAGAAAATATCAATCAAGAGTCAGTCATCACCCAACACCAGAATGAGGTTTCACTCTAAAATGATATACATATATATATATATACACATACACACACACACACACACATAATTGGAGCCAATTAATCCTGAACCATATCCCGTGCAATATAAAGCTATATTGTACATAATGATAGCTTCTGATTTCAGAGATGAATATTTATTTTACATGCATGTCGTTTAAAGGAAAGTAATTGGTACACAAAAAAAAGGAATGCACATTGAATATTTGCAAAGAATTGCTGTATCAAATGTTGACTTGACTATCTTTCACCATTCTTAACCACCAAAGTACTGGGGAACAGCATAACAGCACTAAGCAAATGGGACAAAAAAGTGTGTTCAGTTTGCTTCCTCTTGGGCCACTTCCTTAACAACGAAAACAAACTCCACTGTAGTACACAGACACAGTGATAGTCCTGAGGTAGAAACATCTCGTTAAAATGAACTTGAAAATGTTTACATACTGCTAAGTCAGGACAGAGTTTCCAATTAAATAAGAAAAACATGGAATAAAAGCAGCAGAAACAGAAGGGTCACAGTACTGCTGGGTGTGGCTTTGTAGGAATTGGTCCTAGAGGAAATAAAATAGATGCTGCAGGCATAAGGCAATTCTCCTCCCTACCCCCAACTGAAATTGCCATAAAAGGAGTCAAATTCCTAGTATTGCATGCACAAATACAAGGCTGAGTCTTTGGAAAGTGGATTTAATACATTTGATTAATCGTTTATTTGTTTACTAATGAACTGAGGAATTATTATAATTATGGCAACTTTGATATTTAGAGAAAAGTATATGCAGAATGTGAATATGAAATTGTGAATATTACATTTCAGGGCTATGTTACACATCATTCATAGACAATTCAACTAAACGTTAGATGTTTCAATGGGTTCCAGAAACAACACTGTGCTGGAAATACCCATCAGGTCTGGCAGAATCTGAACAAACAGGAAGTTTTTATGGGGTTTAGGCACCACAGAAATGTTCTGTAATGCTATTACACCAACACCCTGCTACAGACTTGGTGCTGAAGGAGCATACCTTCCTTGTTAGAGAAGGGCACATTGAAATAGTCTAACATGAATGAGCATCCAGAAACATCCAAATTACTGAATAGTTCTTTAAATGGTGGATGTCACCTTTATGATTGTAGCCCAAAGTGATAATGGCACTTTGTTGCAAGTCAGAACCACTTGGAAATTGAGGTAGCTGACTTTGGCAGAATACCCAGAAAATTGTGGGTTCGTGCACACAGCCCCTTAGCGTTGAGAGATTTTGTACAGTTCTTTTCACCCTTAGTTTAGAGCTTAAAACTACCTTTAGCTGTTAAACCGAATGCCTGACTCACGTTTGACAAAAAACCTGACTGGATCAGATATCAGTAACAGCACACCCCCAACCATCAACTTACCTCTTTAACCTACCCTAAAGCTCTCATCCACTTATCTGGCACCCTGCCCACCAGCCTAAACACACACTTGCCAACTTTCAGTAGCTTTTAAAAGAAGGGGCAGGACCTTGAAAGCTTTGGACACAACACTTAGTGATGCAAAATGCAGCTTGGTTTCCACACTAATCCAGTCCACTTCTGTTGTGAATTTCTGGATCTCTCACTACTGCTTCAGAAGAGAAGGCTCCCGGGCCAGGAAACTCCAGTGAATAATTAATCTAAAGGCAAGTGTCATTTTTTTTTTTTTAAAATGTCCCATAGGAATCAGAAAAAAGGTTTCAAATCACAATTGGAAAATCTGGGCTTATGTATTAACTACTGGTTCACTTTGTACTCAGAAGCATACAGAGAAGAAAAAGAGTAAACTTGTGCTGACGTTGCTCCTGTACGTAATTTAAATGCTATCCCATTTGTTTGCAGACAAACGAGTCTGATGTTGCATGGTAAGGTTTTATAAGTAGTCACAGAATGAACAATATATTTATCTTCGGGGAGGAATTGACTGTGGAAGTAAAAGTTAACAAAAACACCAACAAAAACTGCCTACTTACTTTTTGAACAGTGACAAGTCCACTAGAATTGTTAAAGTCAAGGCTATGATCCTTTTCAACAACTGATACATCAGGCAGAACTTCCATCAAAGCAGCATTTCCCCAAATCTACACTAAACTACCAGATGAGAATGGTGCTTAAGACAACAAAATAGACTCCGAACAAACATCACACTCGCAACAGTATTCCTCAGTGAGGTGTAGTTTTGTACAGTGGTCTTGGTGACAACAACTGAAATTACGTCTATTAGAATCTCAGTCTATACACCCATACATGCACCCAAACATGAAGATTATGTCTTCATTCTGTTCTTGCCAGCATTTCTAGGGAAGAATACAAAGTTAGTTTATTGGTGCTTATCATCCATCAAAAAAAGTCTTTTAAACAAAGCTTAAAACTGAACTTAAGGCCAAATAAACCTTAAAATTCTAAATCCCAAATACCCAACAGCTACGAAGACATGTGTAACAGGAATGAAACAGCTATGAGCAATTAAAGCTATTGAAACCATTAGTAGAGCATTACTGCTGAATAAAATGAAAGTGTAAACAGCCATGTTAAAATGCATGCTTTTGGCACTGCAGTCAAAATCATGGGCTACTGACCTAGGGGCATGTAAAAAAAAAATCCATTTATTTCTAGACTTGAATATCTTCTTCATTCATGGTATAGGCAAACCAATCATGTTGCATATGAAAAATAATGCAAAACTACATAGCTTTATTCCCATCTTTACTCCTTGTTAGTTCATATTATTTCACAATTTTAACATATGGAATTCTGCAGCGAAATTATGCTTCGCTACATTTCAACTTCACAATCAACTTGTGTTTTTTTTTCCAATCTACAAGGCAAAGACTTAAAAAGTTTTAAAAATTCCAAATTTTAAAATTCCATATACAACAATGGTAATGTGAAATTAAAAGGTTGGTTTGATCCAGTGTGCATTAAGCATTGAGCACAGTATAAGCTGCCAGTAGACATGATTTTGTCTGTCAATTCACCTAACTTGAACACTATGATACTTGGAAAGCTGGGGGCAGGGGTTGCAATTGTATTAGCACAATGTTTTAAAGATGTAGAATATTACTTAAATGACTTGTGCCACAGCCATTGGTGAGATTCTTTGGTCATACTTGCCATTACTAATTCTGTATATGATCTATGATAAAGTCTATTCTACAATAATTCATTGGTACAACTGTTATGTTAGGGGGAAGTGTGTGAAAAAAAAACTGGAATTGCGCCCGACCTACTCTATTTTAACAGTTGGATTCTTACTGTAAACAGGAATTTGCCTACCTGAAGGGGGCTACAAAATACCATTGCTATTTAAATGTAGGATGCTTTGTATAAAAAATGCAATTCCAAAATAAGAGGGAAAAAGGTTACTGCACTTTATACAAATCATGCTGGGACAACACAAAGTATCTTTAGCAGGATATCTAAGAAAATTAATAAAGCTATCCTAATCAATACAGAACAGAGTTGTTACAGTTTGACTTTTGATATACCATTTTAAGGCTCACTTCGTAGTAAAGCCATACATAAAACTGCCCTGCAATATAGGGATACATGTCACAAAAGGGTAGGACTTATTCCTGGACTTTAGATACACCATATATTCATTAAACACAAATCTTATCAAAAGCAAGTCAAGGTTATCTAACTGCTTTGGTCAAATGTGACAAATTCAGATGTCATACTGCATATTCTCCAAGTTGAAAGAGGCATAAAAGACATCACTTTTCCCGCACACTTTGCATATAGCACTAACTAGAACCAGGTAGGAGTGAACTCTTATTAGCCCAAAGGATTTTAAATTTCTTTAAAAAGGCAGAACTTTAATGAAGTGTTCGGCTGTCCTTTCTTCTGGCACTGGTTGAGAATGACTTGCTCCAAAAATACAGAAAATACAATTTCTTTTCATGTACAATATTCACATAAATCATATGCAAAAAGATCACTTTATTTTTTGAAATATAGTCTGCTTAGGTAAACAAGCCACATTGCAATGCAGTAGAACACGACCAAATTAATGATTAATTCCAGTTGGTTTTTCTGGACTATGCAGTGAAGCAAATTTTAAAAACATTTTCTGGACAGACATTACACAAAACACAAAATGGAGAAACCTTCATTAGAAAACAGTAATATTTAAATACAATGTTATCATTTCTAAGATCTGCAGTAAATATAAACACAGACAGGACAAATGGAAAGGATCAATTTCCTACGATATAACTTATAGCTTTTCCAATAATAAACTCGAGATTTCAAGTACTTATAAGTACTTTGGAACTTCAACAGTCACTGACAGAATGTTTCTTCTAAAGTGCTGTTCTAGGAATGGCAGTTGGGAAGCTGGTACATACAGATATATCTTAAGCACTCAACTGCATGAGTTACTCAGCCATCAACCCACCAGAGAAAACATGGTCAAAAGGCCACTGCTCAGCCTGGATCTTAAAACAGGCTAACTTGAAAGCATGCAGACTGGCCACAAGTCATTCCAAAGCAAAAGCAGTTAAATTTCTAAAATATCTTAATCGCCAATTCAATGGTCAATGTCCTATGTGTAAAACACAGCTAGCTATCTCTTTGGTACGAGTATAAGATTTCATCTGGTCTCTAGTTCCATATATGCGGATATCTGTAGATTTTACAATTCCTTGACAAAAGACTTGGGAGTAAATTTTGAACTACTCATTTATACTCGCACTCATCATACATGTTATGAACAGCACAACTGGTGAAAGTAGACTAAATTACTGTTCATTAGCAGCTAACACTCTGCAGCTATTAGTGACGATACATATTTCTTTGTAATCCAAACCCCTGCATAATCCCTTTTCCTGTGTTTTTTCAACTAAATGTGTAAAATCTGACTAAAGATTGGAGTAGCTTATACAGATATTTGTATCTGTAAGACAATGAACTGGGTGCCACACTAAGTTATGGACAGAACAAATATGAATTTGGTTGCTATGAATTAAGCCAAGGGTGCCTGAGGCATTCTGCCGCAGTAGCCCGTTTCTCTGGTATCAGTTCCAGCATTGGTAACAGGAACTCTGTGAACGTTGCAGCTTCTTCCTGTGGCCACTCATACTTTTCCACCAGCACTTCATAGAGTCCCCAAGGTTTCAGTTTCGTGATGTGCCTCAGCTCACCTAAAGAGATAAACACACTGATTTAGCATCTTAAACACTTGAGGACAATGAGTTAAGTTACAAAATATTGTTAAATGATTTTTCTCATTTTTTCTTTGCTTCACCTCCCTACTTGCTCATACCTCAAACTGCACAAGTACAGTTTACAAGAGGGTCCGCTTGGTCTGGGCCATAGAGCTCTTTGATGCTGTCACTTAACAGTGATGGCCTACTGGTGTTATCACTGGACTGTTAATCCAAAGACCCAGATAACATTCTGGGGATCTGGGTTTGAATCCCACCATGGCAGATGGTGGAATTTGAATTCAATAAAATAAAATACCTGGAATTAAGAATCTAACGATGACTATGAATCCATTGCCGATTGTTGGGAAAACCCATCTGGTTCACTAATGCCCTTCAGGGAAGGGCATTGCCATCCTTACCTGGTCTGGCCTACATGTGACTCCAGACCCACAGCAATGTGGCTGACTCTGAACTGCTCTCTGGGCAATGAGGGATGGGCAATAAATGCTGCCTAGCCAGCGACACCCTCACCCCGCTAATGAATAAAGGGTACACAATTAAGACTTAGCTATCCATTCTCTTAGTTGCTTCTCCTCACTATGTCAATAGATATACCCTTTGCAGATCGGAAGTTCACAGTTCATCATTTATTATTTCAACCTTTAATATTAGGAATTAGCTTTACTTTTCTTCTCTGCATGATCCCAGTACTTGATCATCCTTGTACCGTGGCACCCAGCAATAAACTATTTACTGTACAGCTCAACCAGGGAAGTGTAATTAAGATTACAAACAATGTAGTTTACTTAAACAATTTGGACTCAATTTGTGGATAGTGAATTGACAGTTAGTCATTATTGAGGAAGTCTGAGCTAAAAAATTGCAGACCAGTGTTAACTGATAAATGAATTTCAATGCAAATAATAACGATTCATTTCCAGAGAAATAGGTAGAAAAAACAGGGAAGCTCCATTAAACTTATATAGGGAAAGTTAAACAAAAAAGAAATAAAAGTTTATACTGATAGGGTTGAATGAAAAGGGGTGGGTGAAGGCTCATGTAGGACAAACACATGGAGCAGCCTGGGCTTAATGGTCTGTTTTACGCTACAAATTCTAAGACTTTGCACGTTGAGCTAGCTCCTTATGCCCCTTCTATATTGGCATTATCTGTATATGTAATCAATTTACATGGGTCTTACATCCCACATTACAGTTTTCATGTAATAGCTCTGGTCAAACACAGGTTTTGGGTATATTGCTCAACTTCCAGCAAACTCCTCTTACACATATTTCAGTTTACCACCTTTTAACCAATTTGGTATCTATATCTGATATTCCCTGAGTTTCAAGTTTTGAAGTTTAAAATCTTTTGTCTGCAAATTTCTTAAGTCTAGAGTCATAGAGATGTACAGTATGGAAACAGACCCTTTGGTCCAACTCACCCATACTGACCCGATATCCTAAACTGATTTAGTCCCATTTGGCCCATATACCTCTAAACCCTTCTTATTCATATACACATCCACATGCTTTTTAATTGTTATAATTGTACCAGCCTCTACCACCACCCCTGGCAACTCATTCCAACACGCACCACCCTCTGCATGAAAAAGTTGTCCCTTAGGTTCCTTTTAAATCTTTCCCCTCTTACAGCTATGCCTACTAGTTTTGAACTCTGCCACCCTAGGTAAAAGACGTCTGCAATTCACCCTATCCACTCCCTTAATGATTTTATAAATCTCTAAGGTCACTCCTCAGCTTCCAATGCTCCAGGCAAAATAGCCCCCGCTTATTCAGCCTCACTCTATATTCGGAATTAAAGTTAGAATTGCTTCTGGATTTTTTTTGGACATTTAATATATTTGTCTATCTATATTCATCACACCAAACATTTTCCCCTTGCCCCCACCCCCAATCTCGTAGGAGCTTCAAACAAGAGGAAGCAATCTTTAAGATGGAGAAGACAATGTTATAGAATCTAAAAGTCCTCTGCACAACTTACAGATCAAGAGAAGAACAAATATTGAAACGTTGCTAAAAAGCACAGTGGCTATAAGTTGGCAGTTTTTAAATAGCTTATTACTACAAAGCAAAACAGATTCTGTAATCATGACTTGGGTTGAGTCAAAAAAATTGTCTGCCACTTTTTTGTATAATATGCACACAAACATCATAGCCTTTCAAATTCAGTACACATTAAAAGCATGTTTACAAATATTATTGTTACATTCTTGAATGCATTACCTTTTTTGGTGAAAAATTCCTTGGAATATTTCCCTGCGAGGATAAGCTTCCGAGGCATTTTCCCCAGCAATTCAATAATCAAAGCAATGTGATCTTCATACAGGATCAAAAGCAAAACAACAGTTTGAGCAATACAACGAATTCAATATGTTACATACAGACAGCCGAGACAATCTGGGATAAATTCATCCCCAATTTTTCCAAACAAAATTAAAATATGTTACATGCTTAAATATTAAAAACTTGAGTTTAAGAATTCAGAAGTAAAGAGAAGTAAAGCCTTTCTGGTTCTACTGGGATTGGGAAAGTTTTACAAGATTTTCTTCATCATTCATGCACTTTGAATCCAGACTGTATCATATTAAAATAAAACAATGCATAGAAAAAGATTTTTAAAAAGCAGATGGTGGAATTCGTCACATTTTCTTAGAGGGCAAATTTAATATATCTTTGCAATTATCAGAACTACAATTACAGATTTCAAAATGAGCACCATCTCTATTTAAGGTTACTACAGGAAGCGAGGGAAGAGATTACTACGCCTTTGGCGATGATCTTTGCGTCCTTACTGTCCACTGGAGTAGTACAAGATGACTGGAGGGTGGCATATGTTATTCCCCTTGCTCAAGAAAAGGAATAGGGATAATCCTGGGAATTATAGACCAGTCAGTCTTACTTCTGTGGTGGGCAAATTATTCGAGAGGATTCTGAGAAATAGTATTTATGATTATTTGGAAAAGCACAGTTTGATTAGAAATAGTCAGCATGGCTTTGAGGAGAACAGCTCATGCCTCACAAGCCTTATTGAATTCTTTGAGGATGTGACAAAACACATTGATGAAGGTAGAGCAGTGGATGTGGCATACATGGATTTTAGCAAGGCATATGATAAGGTTCCCCATGGTACGCTCATTTAGAAAGTAAGGAGGCATGGGATCCAGGGAAATCTGGCTGTCTGGATACAGGATTGGCTGTCCAACAGAAAAGGAAAGGGTGGTAGTAGATGGAAAATATTCAGCCCGGAGCTCAAAGACCAGTGATGTTCCGCAGGGATCTGTTCTAGGACTTCTGCTCTTCGTGATCTTTATAAATGACTTGGATGAGGAAGACGGGTGGGTTAGTAAGTTTGCCGATAACACAAAGGCTGGAGGAGTTGTGAATAGTGTGGGGGGCTGTTGTAGGTTGCAACGGGACATTGACAGGATGCAGAGCTGGGCAAAGAAGTGGCAGATGGAATTCAAGCCAAAAAGCGTGAAATGATTCATTTTGAAAGGTCAAATTTGAATGCAGAATTCAGGGTTAACGGCAGGATTCTTGGCAGTGTGGAGGAACAGAAGGATTCTGGGGTCCACGTCCACTGATCCCTCAAAGTTGCCACCCAAGTTGAAAGGGTTGTTGAGAAAGCATATGGTGTGTTGGCTTTCATTTGCAGGGGAATTGTGTTTAAGAGCCATGAGGTTATGCTGCAGCTCTATAAAACCCAGGTTAGACCACACTTGGGATACTGTGTTCATTTCTGGCCACCTCATTATAGGATGTGGAAGCTTTAGAGAGGGTGCAGAGAAGACTTACCAGGATGCTGCCTGGACTGGAGGGCAGGTCTTATGAGGAAAGGTTGAGGGAGCCAGGGCTTTTTGCATTGAAGCGGAGAAGGATGAGAGGTAACTTGATAGAAGTGTACATGATAAGGAGGCATAGACAGAGTGGATAGCCAGAGACTTTTTCCCAGGCCGAAAATGACTATTATGAGGGGGCACAATTTTAAGGTGATTGGAGGAAGGTATAGGGGAGATGTCAGAGGTATATTCTTTACACTGCAAGTGGTGGGTGCGTGGAATGAGCTGCCGGCAGTGGTAGTGGAGTCAGATACATTAGGGACATTTAAGCGATTCTTGGATAGGCACATGGATGATAGTAATATGTAGGATATGCAGGGTAGTTTGATCTTAGAGTAGGATAATAGGTTGGCACATTTTGGGCCGAAGGGCCTGTACTGTTATATGTTCTATATTGATATGTAATACCTCAATTACATGGACGGAAAAGCCACAAAGATTTCAAACTGCTTTTGGTATTTTGTGTAGCAGGGGACTCACTGACTCAGGTCTGACTTTGGTATACGTCAAAATTCTTAATTTTACCATGGGATCAGAAGACTGCAAATCCTTACCTCAGAATTTCCCCCAAAAGGAGACAGACACAGCTGACTCCATATAAAAAAAAAGGCACTGAATGGGTTGTGTAAGTGACAACTTCTGTGAAATTATGTAATGCAGGCAAGTGATCAGGTGAGTATTAAAGTTCTCCAGCAATAAAACAAAACTTGCAACACATCACAATTATAGACATTCAATAAAATATTTCCCAGTGTTAGTGTCATTAAATGTTAATCTGTGTGTACGTAAAACAGAGCACTGCAAAGAAGTGATGTTGCTTCAGAGAATTAAATATTCTTAAATGGTCCTAAAACAGATTACCTGGCTATTTATTTTATTAATGGGGAGCTTGCAGGGTACAAGTTCACTGCCACAGTTTCAAAGCTGCAAGAATGACTGCACTTTAAAAAGTCTTTCATTGGCTGCAAAGTGCTTTGTTCCTTCAGTAATCAAAGGATATGGGGCACAGGGAGGACAGTAGAATTGAAGCCATAGACTAATTGTGATCACAGCAAATGGTGAAAGGGGCTTGTCAGGCCACATAGTCTATCCTGTTCTTATTTCTTGTGTTCTTATGTCCCGAGCTACTAAATTCAAGTGCTTCTTTCTAGGTGCATAATATGGTGCGAGTAAAGGAGAAAGGAAATACCTTTTTAGAATCACAGGGAAGAGAACCGAAACGTGTACATGACAACTAGAAATAAAATCAAAATTATTCATTGAAGAGTCAACCTAAATCAGATATTTGCCCGCTGTTATTAAAAAAAAAAAGAGGAAATACTCAAAAGGTTGACTGAAATTGAATGCAACGTCCTGTGCAGAAACAGGTTTATATTGTACAAACACTTAGCAACTGGTTGGATCTAACATTCTAACAATCTTGTTGGCAAACAGCAAGGTTCAGAGAGGGTGACAGTAAACTTCTGAAAAGATTAATTTATAAAGTGGCAAAATAAAATGAGTAGTTATCAAGTAGCATTAATCTAGTCCTAACTATGGGGTCAATTACAGCAATTGCTTATTGTCACCTGTTGATTTGGACAGATCTTAATGATTTAAAAATTGGAAAACCAGCAAAATCCAATAAGTTATACAAGCTACCAAACTAGAAGGATGCAAACAACAGGAGACAACTCAGGTTGGTTTTCAAAAAAGAGATTTTGTTCTGGATAAAAAGTAGTTCTGAAGCTGAAAAAGGAAAGCAAATAATGGAATTACAAACAAAATAAAACTTTGACTGTGAAACACAGAATCTGGAATTTTAGTGAGCAAGTTAGACAGCGTGGTGAGTTGTGGTAATAATGATCAAAATTCCCTGCATCTTGGAACAACAGGAATCTCAATATAAACAGGATAGCAGCATTTTGATCATCATCTGCAAGAAATGCATGACTGAACAGAACTCCACAAAAAATTAGGAAATAGCTAGGTCAGGAAGGCTCATGTATAATGCAACTTTGATGTAGACAAAATAAGGTATGTAAAAGAATATGGCCTTCCAGTTTATTTGGAAGGTTCAAAAGAAGAAATCAGGTCACTGTCTGAACTATCCGAACTGTCCCTAATGAAATAAAGTTGATTCTTCACCACTAAGTGTTTTATTTTGCTTACCCGAACTATTACAAGACAACCCCATTCAGTTCCTAGCTCATTCTTAACAGGAAACACCTTAAAATCATTAGCACACCATGCAACGGTGGTGAAAGAAGGAAAAAGGATTGACGTTGTTTAACTCATAGTACAGAATAAGACACAAAGTTATAAATAGTTTGTACTACATACTGGTCTGCCTCACCATGAATACTCATGTGTACAGGCCTGCAAAACAGAGAGAACACCAGATTTGAAGGAAACACAAAGACTTAAAGTTGGTATATGGGATTGGGCAATTAGATTCTGAGGTACTAAGGAGGTTTACATTGAAAAATTGAGTCTTTGAGGTGACCTTATTGAAGTATTTAAAACCCATTAGATTTCCAAAACTTTGATTGTTTGGATTAAGAGCGCAGAAAGAAAGATTATTTTCTCTTGGCATCTGTGACAAGTGATTATTAAATGACATCACAATGACAGTCACATCACGAAGCCACAATTGCTGAAATTGGACATAGAGAAAGCTACAAAATATTTATTGAGAAAATATACCATCAGTGTGAACAATACAAGAGAGATAGGAAAGAACACAAGAATTTTCATAATAGGAATAGACTATATTGCCTTCAGAGCATATTCTGAAATTCAATAAAAATATGGTTGAATTTCAACTCCACATTTCCACCATAAGCCCATATCCTTCAAATCCCCTAGCTCCCAAAAACCCAAGTCTAGAATATACTGATTGATGGAGTTAATATAAGTATGTAAATACAGAGTTAAAATCATATGCAGACTTCCAACAAGATGCATATAGTATTCAATCTGTGATAAAGGAATTATTCGGTGTTTAAACACATCCAAACAATGAGAAATAAGGATTCTCAGCCTTCCTGAAGGAATTTCTCATCTGAGCTGCAAATGATCATGCCTTCACCCTGAGAATAATCCCCCTCATTGGAGAGTCTGTAGACAGAGAAATGTGTCTCTCAACAACTATCCTATCAAGCTCTCCACATACCAAAACAGAAGAACCTGATCTGTCACAAGATCATTATTTTCTATTTATTAGTAACCAACTATGATAGTGTAATCTTCAGAACCTTAAAAATTGTTCATAGATTGAAAACAGCAGCAATAATTCTGTCTGGAAGAAACTATTAAGGGACAAGGTCAAACTTACACAGGAACTGAAAACAATCAGCCATGTGTGGGAGAAAGAGTCACAAAACTACATAAACTGTTTTACATCTGCTTGGGAAGAAGGACTCTGGAGAACAATACTGCACAAGGATTGAACCCTGGATATCCAGAGACAGATACTGTCAGTTGGAATCGTAGCTATATGTCATGATCGGGTAATAGCCGATAGAAATGCGGATGCTGTAAATCGGAAATAAAAACAAGTTGCTGGAAAAGCTCAGCAGGTCTGGCTACAGCTGTGAAGAAAAATCAGAGTTAACGTTTTAGGTCTGAGGAAGGGTCACCGGACCCGAAATGTTAACTCTGACTTCTCTTCACAGATGCTGCCAGACCTACTGAGCTTTCCCAGCAACTTCTGTTTTTGTTTCAGGTAATAGCCAAGTTGAGTTGTGAGGCTTAACTTGCTTACTTGAGGGGTCTTATTTTGGTTGCAATATGCAACCAAGTTTAAACATCTGTTTCAGAATTTGGTTGTCTGTGAGATTTCCTAATAAGAAGCCGAATTAAAAAGTAGCTTGTGGTAATTTGGTGACATCGTAAATTTTTTTAAAAAACTGAACATATAATGAACAGAAAAAATCTATCAAGTTCACTGGCTGAAAACTCCAATACTTTTCAAGTTTTTAATATAATCATAAATTTATGATCAATTATAACTATAATTAGATGGAAATAATCTTGAGACACCAGACAAATTTGAGCAAAACATTTCATGGAAACACCAAACCTAAAATAGAATATCCAAACAGTGTTGCATAATTAACAAAAATTAAAACTGAAATGGCATTGACAAGGTAAATATCACTAAGTAACTGATTTCTTCATTCAAGTATCAAAGGATGAATGTCATTAGTATACCTAAAAGATTCACAACAAAAACGCAAAGCCATGTACTAGGCCTAACAGTAATTTGTAACTACAACCCCAATTACCCTCAGAGTTAGCCATCTGCTTTCAAATTATCTTGAAGACTTTAGAGAAGAATTTTAATTCCCAAGCTGCGCAATGTTAAAACAATGTTTAATATCTCTGAAATTGGAGGGAAAGTATGATCAAAACAATAATCACCTTCGTCTCTGGAATAATCTTCACCAGAATGTGGCTCAAACAAATAATCTCCAGTTGCAAGTTCAAAAGCCTTTGGAAAGAAGGAATGGAAAGGTATGCTTGAATCATGCCAAGGAAATAATGAATACAAAGTTATTAAAATAATTCTGAATGAGACATATGAGAAATGGATAGTTTAAAAATATATTTCTGATTAGGCATTTATTGGCATATATTGAATGTCTTCATTTAAATAAAAATTGAAAAGACATTTATAAATCATCTGGCTAATGATTTTAGATTGTGATGATATGAATACTGTTATAAATCCTGAAGATCACAACAATTAACGTTTACTACCATTTTAGTGGGAAATTTTTTTTAACGGATAAGTTTTCCATTCACATCATCAAATGCAATACATACAAAAAAGGTTATAATTAAATGCAAACAGGAAGTTTTGTTTATACTGAATTCCCAATATTCCATTTAACATACCATGCAAGCAGTGCTCCAGATGTCTGCAGGTGTACTGTATCCAGCACCAATCAGAACCTCCAACGATCGATATTGTCTTGTTTGGATGTCTTCTGTAAAGTGTTTATGCTAAACAAATACATTAACATTCACCATAAGCAAGTCTTAGGTGTTTTAATGGGTTTCTGGTTCAATTTCCCTAAAGTTACAAAAAATTTAGGAAGTTCTATATTATTAGATAATTACTTCAAAGATCTAAAGGAAAATATTTGAAACAACTGTAAAGTGATTCTGATTCTTAAGAAATGAGGTAAATTACACACTTACAACCCAGCAAGCATTTCCAAGATCTGCGATCTTAACTTGGATACCATCTGCATTCAGCGGGTCAAGAGGATTGATAAGTAAACTGGCAGCATCCAGCTTTCCTGTGAAAAAAAGTAACCAAACAATTAAATTCTTGGAAACATACTTGCATAATAAAATAATTTAACTGAAAAGTTGGGCTGCGGTATGGCTTTTTATTTTAATTCGCTTTTTAAAAAAATTCATTCACAGGATATGGGTGTCACCGGCCAGGCCAGCATTTATTACCCCTTCCTTGTTGCATTATGAGTCAAACACATCACTGTGGAGTCACATGTAGGCCAGACCAGGTAAGGATGGCAGTTTCCTTCCCTAAAGAACATTAGTGAAACAATTGGCAATGGTTTCATGGTCATCATTAGACTCCTAATTCCAGATATTTAATGAATTTAAATTCCACCATCTGCCTTGGCAGGCTTCAAACCCAGGTCCCCAGAATATTACCAGGGTCTTTGGATTAATAGTCTAGCAATAATACCACTGAGACATCACCTTCCCATTTTGGAAAATACCAAAAAGAAACAGATGCAAGATCTCGTTTATATTGGTAGCTGCTCTTCCAGCAATGGCTCTCAATTTCGTGTATAACTTTTTTGAGTTCAATATTTAATATAGCTTGAATTGAACCAACACAGCTGTTTGAAAAACATGAAACAAAATATTCCGACAATGTTGAACCAATGTGGTGTCAGGTTTGCTAGGTGCCTCATTTAATTTGCTGGACATTTTATAAATAAATGAAAGCAGAGATCACTTAGAAAGCAAGTATAGGTCTCCTACCTGTACTCATTAAGTTCAAAATTTACCAGCGAGGAGCCAAACCTGGCCATGCACACAGATCAGTAGCCAAATTAAGTTATAGCCAAGAAGAGAATATACACACACACACACAGCGACTTACAAATTAGAATCAGTCCACAAGAGTAAACGTGCTTCAGGTAAATAAATTCAAATGCTATTTCTCCCTTCTTAGAAAACACACGTCTACCAATTTCAAAGGAACAGTAGCTTTGCAGTTAATTCTGATGAAATCAACATTTATTCAAAACAAATGAAACAGTGAGCAGTAACAGAAACAGTTGGCCAGGAATTTTTACAAATGCAAGATCAAACTTTTGTCAACTGATTTAGGTTCATCTTGACGCTTACAAGCTTTGAAAAAAATGGGTGTACATCTTGCTTCTTTTAATTAGTCCCCATCATCTGTACTGAGGTCCCCTTTTTTAGTATAAAAGTAATGACTAAGATAGGTGTACAAGTAGTAATAAAATTTATTGACAGCAAGTTAGGAAAAACAACAAATTATAGGAATGTAACAGAACAGACAAATTTAGCACAGTGACTGACACCATTCAATGAAGAGAAACATGAAGCAGCAATTTTGGGAAGAATGGCAAAATAACTTTTAACAAGTGCCTAATGCGTGAATGAACAGTGAATGCAAAAAGGTAATGATCAGAGAAAAAATGATTAAAATAGTAAACGTAAACTTGCATTCTGAATTTTAAGTGATGTGAAACTGGACTGTAAGAAGTTTTTTATGCAGTTCTAGGCACATGGAGAAAAAGATTTTAGAAAACAATAATGTTGGTGGTTACAAGTTTGAAAATTTGTTTTCCCCTCACTGAAGCAGGAGACACGGTCAAGAAAGATGGTAATTAATGTTTTGAAAATTTGAAATATATGAACAGTGGAAGGGAACTGTCAAATGGCAGGTGGATCAGTAAAGAAAAATAAATTTTCTTGCTTACAATTTATTAGTATATAATTATCAGTGTACAATTTATCAGAATGCAGGCACAGCAGTAATTAAAGAAGTCAGTAGAATGTTATGGTTTATTGTGAAAAGACTGGAATAAAAATAAGGATGTTATGCTTCAATTACACATGACATTGAGGAAACCTCATCTTATTTACAGAAGGATGTAAATGTTTTGAAAGAAGTTCACTGAAGGCTTGTAAGACTAACTCCCAAAAGCTGCTCATACCAATTATTATATGTATTTTACAGATTTGAAATAGAACCAACCATTGTCTCCAGAGCTGCAAACAGAATCCTCCCTGCTTCTGTTCTGCTTGGTCTCATTCTCATCCAAAGTGTTTCCACCTGAGTTCAAACTACTGGCCATAGATTCCAACATTCCAGTTATTAAAGGTCCACGTGTTTCTGAAAAGTTATTCTGGTTATTTTGGTTCTTGCCTGTTCCATTTTGCAGAAGTCCATTTAACATGTCATAAGCACAAGGGAAGGAGAAGTCTCCAGCTCTGTAGAGTTCCTTAGCTTTACAATCATCAGTGTTTTGATTAATATCTTCCTTATTTTCTTCTGCTCCATTATTAACTTGATCAGAAAGAGGACCAACCTCTACATGTCCATTGCAATTTATTGATTCTGTCCTTATTTTTTCAGTAGTATCTTCTAAATGTTCTCGCTCTTTTTCTTGTGGTTCATTTTCATCTATAAATATAGCACAAATTTGAAACATTTTCAGGTTTACAAAATTAAGCAATGTGCAACTGAATATTTGATAAAACACTACCATTTATCTAAAAAGGTAGTTTCACCAAATTCATACAAAAATATTTGTTTCAGTTTTACTGTGGCCATTCACCTTGCTTCTCTCCAACATTTCCCGCTAAATTCACCAAAAACATTTCAGTAAGCACAAGAGCGAACCAGCCTGTGATTAAAGGAGCAACTCCTCACAATTTCCTTCTACATTCTATTCACAGGGGCAGCTTTTCCAAAATTACTCTCCCACCCCACGTGCCAGTCCCACATACGCTGATGCTAATTTTTTGGCCCTGAACAAGGTCTTGTCTACCTTAAATTGTTCTGAAAGAAGAGTATGTCTCAAAAACTGTGAGCAGCTGTCTCAAGATGCTACTTTTCAGCGAACAAAAGTGCTCTTTTCCACTAACAGAACGTTATCATAAAATCAAAAAGACACTGCCCACCAACAAATGAATCTTGGGCATGAGTTTCAGTGCTGGTGCAATCCAGGTAAGCAGGCCATAGGCACTGGAGACTGGTGGTCCATTACAAACTACACATCACTGATAATTCAGTGGACAGCTTAGCAATTGTGCTCATACGACCTTGGCTTGCAAAGCTCAGAAGGCCAGTTCTAACATCTGATCTGATTGTTATTAGACAACAAACTCCTGACTATACCATAATCAATTTAAGATTATCAGTAAGGCCTGTAGTGTGATGCATTTGTGTATTCTAGAAGCTACATCTATTGACATATCGGATCCTATTCTATATGGGCAAAAGGAATTTGTCCTTCCATTGCATAGGTTTTCATCAAGAAAAGGGTTATGAAGACTGCTGATGCCTGCTGCACAGTCTACCTGCTTGCCGAGCCTTTTCAAGTGAAATCGAAAGTTACCAATTTCTGCTTTCTGCATCTCTATCCCAACCACAGTTCAAATAATCAACACCCTCTTCACAATCTGTATAAATTGGTGTTCCCTTTCCAAGCTTAGTTTCTTACGTCAGTCCGGATGGGTGCAAGATTAAGAGTTTTCATTTTACATATCATGTTTAGAAACATTTACATTCTGTACCACCAAAATAATAATAATATTCTGGGAACTGTGACAATTTGGAGATACTCATTCATTTCTAATCACCTAGCGCATCAGTAATTAGCCTGAGTATTCTAACAACATTACAAACTACCTTTTTCTTCATGGGCCATATTATCAACTGTTTTTTCCATCTGCTCTATGCTGTGTTGAGTCTCTTCATTTTCTGGCACTCCATCCTCACAATCTTCCACTCCTTGTTCTTTATCCAAATTGCTGGCTCCTCGTTCCAACTCTTCAATTTCTTGCATTCTTTTCTCTAACAATTCTGCTTGTCGTTTTTGCTTTTTCTTAAGCTTCTTTTTCTTGTTTCTAGACATTTTTCCAACCTACACAAAAATGCAATAATTAAATTTACATGAAATATATACCTGTTAAAGAATAGCTTGAATAGTTTACTAATTCAATTATTCTCAATTTCTCAATATCCAAAAATCTTACAGATCCATAATTAAATGGACACTCCTTTGATAACAAAGCACTCCGATTCTGTGATTGTATGTCATCTCCCACTTCGATTCATGCCCTTCATTATTATACTATGTGTTTCAATCAGAATGATATCCACTGACACCAATTTCCCAGGACACACTTATTTGCAGCTTGCATACTTCACCAGTTAACAGTACTGTCAATTACAAAATCCAGTTGGCCACCTACTATCAACTGGACTTGCAGAAAACATTTTGCTCAAAGTATTGTACCAGAAAATTGTCTTTCCTCATTTGGTAACCATAGTATTGTGTTGGATCCTTTAAAAGTAAGAAAAGGATTTCCTATTGCTTAACAAACTGGTGAGCTGATCACATGTTGAGCATATCTGTTGACTAATGAGTCTTGCATCAAGTTTAGCAGATGCAGGACTTAGCAGTATTAAACTCAGCAGATTTTGAAATGAACTCAACTCGAACAGCTGTTTTACAATGATCAGGCTCTACATGCTCCTCGACAAGACAGTTTGCCAAAAAACCAGATTCTCTCGAACAAAAAGCCTTAAATTTAGCTGATGGGGATCTCTGACCTGGAGGCATGCTATGGCACCACTGAGGTCTAGCTCTTTTGCCAGATTTTTCTTAATGTCACGCTGCAAGCTGTATTAAGGAGCCACTCAAACTTTGAACAGAATTGTACTTGTACTGTGCAATTCCAAGTTGTACAACTTAGCTGCGATTATTATAAAAATCAGCCCAAGGTGCCACAAAATTCAAAAGGCCTGGATTATTTTTAAACTTCACATTACATTATTTAAATAAAAAGTTGTAATCAAGCTGGAATCAGCAAAATCATTGGGTTGGTTTTCTTTTTACATTCATTCGCAGAATGTAGGAGATGACAGCTAAGCCAACATTTGTTGGCCATCCTCAATTGCCTTGAAGGTGGTGGTCAGCTGCTTTCTTGTATGACTGAAGTCTATGTTGGGTAGGTATATGCACAACTCTATCAGGGAGGGACTTCTAAAATTTTGACCCAGGACAGCGAAGGAACAGCGATATAGTTTCAAGGCAGTACGGTGGGCAGCTTGGAACAGTAAGTTGCAAGTGGTGATTTTCTCATGTATCTGCTGTCCTTATCCTTCTAGGTGATAGACTTGGCATGTTTGGAAGTGCAGAGAAAGGAGTCTTGATGAATTACTGCAATGCATCTTATAAATGGCACACACTGCCAACGAGCAATGGTGGAGAGACTTTATGTTGAAGGCATTAGGTTTGGTTCATTTTTAATACCATTACGATTTCCCACAAAGCGATGCCAGAATCCTAACTCAATTATACGGAGGAACCAAAAAAAAACAAGTATGCCCAGCCAACTTTGAACAAAACAACTGATTATACTCAAAAGTAAAACAAAAAAAGTGTAATTGCTTATACTTGGCTTCCATTATTGTGTTTTCAAAAGAGTGTTCAAGAGTTCCTATTCAATACTTTGACAACATTTAAAGAAAATCATTGAACTTAAATATGCATAATCATAGACCAAAAGAATAACAAGTCTTTTGTTTTCTTTTCTTAGGAAACTCTACTTTGTTTTTTTAAAGAATGAGGAAATTAAGATTTTACAGCATAATCTACAAGTTAAACACTTACAGGTTTTGTTTTTGGCGCAGTACTCACTGCAAGGAAAAGAGAAGAAAAATAATGAAAACAAAACATTAGCAAGTCAGGTATCAACTTCTCTGAACAGAAAGCATTCTATACAAAATTTACGAGCAAACTAAGTTGATACAGCAAAGTCAGACTGCTTTCCCTGAAGACATTTTAGCACCATAGCTTGGCCCACTAAAAAGCAAAGTACTCTTTGCTAATGTGGAAAATGCATAACAGAAATAGATTAAACAACTGCTCATAAGTCTTATATTTTATGGTATTTTCCTAGCAGAGACAGAAAGAGTTAGAATTTGTAAGGCTTCTTTATGTAAAGGCTTCCTTCCCTCTTCCAAATAGCACAACGTTAAATTTCCACAGTAGTGACCAGCCAAGTATGGCACCTGCCTTTCCACAAGGATAGAAAAGTGGAAAAGCACTACCTAAAGTGGAGGTACCATCAGCATACAGTTGGAAGGTCAGGGATAGCTTCAGGCAATCTGATTATGCAATCAGAATAATTCAGATACTTTAAAACAATCCCAATGATTGAAGTATATCATTGTGAACTTTTAAAAATTCTGGTTAGTCACCCGGAAAGAAACAGAAGACTAACCAAATTGCATGTAGAAGTATTTCTAATCAAAGTGCTGTAAGTAAAGAATGGAAGACAATTGGCACAAATCAGTGATCTGAAATGGGCATGAAATCGAAGACTAAAATTAGAAGCATGAAGGGAGAGGACAAATTTTCCTTTCCCTTTGACTACTGAAGCCAAGTTAGTCATGAAATTTAAGACAGAATTGGATAAACTGCACAACAGAAGCACAAAATAGATTAGTAAAAGGCCAGAGAAATTAAATAAGAACTGAAAGCTTGGATAACTGCCACAATGAGAATTGTCTTCTCCTAAATTAAATTTTTATCACTGCATTAAAAACTTACCTGCAGAACCAGATGGAGGGGGAGCACCAGCCTTTTGCCATTCTGTCGCCTCTGCAGCCAGACGGCGCACGTAAGCCTCATTCACACACAACAGAATGTTTTCAGGTTTAATGTCTGTGTGGATAATCTTGCATTTGGAATGTAAATAATCCAGTCCTTGAAGGACCTAGCAGGAGATTTTTTTTAAAAAAGTTTCAAAAGGGCTCAAAAAAAGTCACACTATCGTAACACGTTCAGAAGTAAGCGATAACACAGTGTAGAGCTGGAGGAACACAGCAGGCCAGGCAGCGTCAGAGGAGCAGGAAA